>ML685779.1:23742386-23775955 GCA_007922175.1 Pelusios castaneus
TGGGACCACACTTGATACGTCCTCCTATTTTGACAGCAAAACATTGATAACTACTCTGAATACAGGTTTGCAAACAGTTGTGCACACATCATATTATAATTTCATCTAGAGCATATTTCCCTAGTTTGCTTTATAAGAATGTCATATGGGACCGTATCTAAAACCTTATTAGAGTGAAGTTTTATCACATCTACTGCTCCCCCCATCAAAGAAGGAAATTAGATTTCACATAATAGCCATATAATACATCTTAGAATCATAGAATCATAGAATCATAGGGTTGGAAGGGACCTCACGAGGTCATCTAGTCCAACCCCCTGCTAAAAAGCAGGACCACTCCCCCTAAATTATCCCAGCCAGAGTTTTGTCTAACCGAGCCTTAAAAATCTCCAAAAATGAAGATTCTACCACCTCCCTAGATAGCCCATTCCAATGCTTCACCACCCTCCTAGTGAGAAAGTTTTTCCTAATATCCAACCTTGACCTCCCCAGCTGTAATTTGAAACCATTGCTCCTTGTTCTGTCCTCTGTGACCCTCGAGAACAGCCTAGCTCCCTCCTCTTTGGAGCAACCCTTCAAGTAGTTGAAGGTTGCTATCAAATCTCCCCTCAGTCTTCTCTTCTGTAGACTAAATAAGCCTAGTTCCTTCAGTCTCTCCTCATAAGTCATGTGCCCCAGCCCCCTAATCATTTTTGTTGCCCTCCGCTGGACTCTTTCTAATTTGTCCACATCCTTTCTGTAGAGGGGAGCCCAAAACTGGACACAGTACTCCAGATGCGGCCTGACCAGTGTCGAATAGAGGGGAATTATCACATCCCTCGATCTGCTGGCAATACTCCTACTGATGCAGCCTAATATGCCATTGGCCTTTTTGGCAACAAGGGCACACTGTTGGCTCATATTCATCTTCCCGTCCACCATAACTCCCAGGTCCTTTTCTACAGCGCTGCTACTTAGCCGATCGGTCCCCAGCCTGTAGCAGTGCATGGGATTTTTCCGTCCTAAGTGCAGGACTTTGCACTTGTCTTTGTTGAACCTCATGAGGTTTCTTTCGGCCCAGTGTTCCAATTTGTCCAAGTCTCTCTGGATCCTGTCCCTGCCCTCCAGAGTATCTACCATTCCCCCCAACTTGGTGTCATCCGCAAACTTACTAAGCACGCAGTCTATTCCATCATCAAGATCATTAATGAAGAATCCATTGGGAGGCTGATCTGAAGGGGAAAGGTGTCCAAGACAGCTGGCTGTATTTTAAAGAAACCCTGTTAAAGGCACAGGAAGATAACATTCCGATGTGCAGAAAGAACAGCAAATGTGGACGGCGACCAGCGTGGCTTAGCAGGGAACTCTGCGGGGAGCTGAAACATAAAAGGGAAGCTTACAAGAAGTGGAAGTTTGCACAGATGACAAGGGAGGTGTATAAAGATATTGCTCGGGACTGCAGGGATGAAATCAGAAAGGCCAAAGGACAATTGGAGTTGCAGCTAGCAAGAGATGTGAAGGATAACAGAAAGGGGTTCTATAAGTATATCAGCAACAAAAAAAGAATCAGAGGTGGTGTAGGTCCCTTACTGAATGGGGCAGGCATCCTTGTGGAGGAAGATTCCGAAAAGGCTGAAGTACTTTAGTCTAGAGAAGAGAAGACTGAGGGGAGATTTGATAGCAACCTTCAACTAGTTGAAGGGGTGCTCCAAAGATGAGGGAGGTAGGCTGTTCTCGATGGTAACAGAGGACAGAACAAGGAGCAATGGTTTCAAATTACAGCTGGGGAGGTCAAGGTTGGATATTAGGAAAAACTTTCTCACTAGGAGGGTTGTGAAGCATTGGAATGGGCTATCTAGGGAGGTGGTAGAATCTCCATCTTTGGAGATTTTTAAGGCTAGGTTAGACAAAACCTGGGGTAGGGTGATTTAGGGGGCGTGGTCCTTCTTTTTAGCAGGGGGTTGGACTAGATGACCTCATGAGGTCCCTTCCAGCCCTATTGTTCTATGATTCCATGATTCTATGAAATAGCCTCCTCATTTTTTTGTAGCTTCACTTTTTGAAGCTAAAAGTTAGTGTGGAGGTCTTCTCTGGCATGCCCCTGTTCACATTTCCCCAAGGATGTTAAATTTAATTACATTATGATTGCTATTCTTGAGTAGTTCATCTCATGGGCCAGATCCTGTGCACAACCTAGGACTAAACCAAAAATTACCTCTGCCCATAGGTTCCAGTACTAGCAGCTCCAAGAGACATGTACCTAGCCATTGAAATCCCCTGTTATTACTGAGCTGAGTTTTTATTTTATAGCCTCTAACCTCTGGGCATTTCACAGTCACCATATCCACCCCTGATGGGTGTTAGTATATTCTTTCTGCTATGTTCTTTATTATTCAAACATAGGTTTTCTGTCTATAAATATTTTATGGTACAGTTTGATTCATTTAAGATCTTTGCTAAATTTGACACTGCTTTTTTTTCACCTATAAAGCCACTCCCCAACCAGCATGACCTAGTCTTGCCATTTCTATATATTGGAGTCCACGAAAGCTTATGCCTGAAGATATTTGTTAGTCTTTAAGGTGCCACAGGACTCTTATTTTTTACTGTGTTCCACTGATTATCATCAATCTATCAAGTTTCTGTGGTAGCTTTTGACACCAGTATCCACAGTATTCTGTGATTCCTATTGATATAATGCACACAACTTCAGACATTTCTTTGTACACAAAAGTTAGAAATCTAAATACCAACACTTATAAAATGTGCCAATATTTAGTTGTCTGCCTTCATGTGATGTAATGGAATAGGACTCTATTTCATTTGACTGATTCTCTTCAGCTCCTATCTGGACTTTATTAACTTCTTTCCTCTCCTGTTTACTGGGATATAATGAATCCCTGTTAATAAATCCTCCCCAAGGGTTGGCTTTGTCTGAACTGGGTGCTCCTCTGCACCTGCTGGTTTCCCCTTAGTCTTTTATTTAAAAAAATTCTTTGTTTTTTTTTTTTTAAATATACGTGCCACCAATGTGTTTCATTTTGGTAAAGATGGAGCCTGTTCTTTCTATGTAGGTTTCTCCTTTCCCAAGAAGTTGCTCAGTTCCTAATAAACCTAAAACCCTCCTCCCAACACCATGATCTCATCTACTCATTGAAACACTGCAGTCCTGCCTGTCTCACTACTTCTGTTCATGAAATGGGAGGTATTTCCAAGAATGCTGTCATGGAGGTTCTACACTTTCATCTGTCACTTAGCAACCTAAATTTGGCCTCCAATTCCTCTCTGGGGATCCTTATGTCATTGTTACCTACAAGTACCACGACCACCAGTTCCTCCTCTGCACTGCACAAACATCTGGCTAGACATCTCATGAGATCTGCAACCTTCACACCTGGCAGGCAACTTGTCACATGGCTTTAGGGTGACCAGACATCACGATGAAATTGGGAATGTCCTGATTTCAGGGGCTTTGCCCCTCAACCTAGTCTAAGTACTGTCAGGATGTCATTTGTTCTGATTTTTGAAAAACCCGCACCTCCCATGTGGTGCAGGCTCACGCTTGAGCTTTTTCAAGGAATCAGAGCCAGAGTCACGTGGCCTGGAAGGAGCCAGAGCCATGCAGCCCTGAAACAGGATTCTTCTGCCCCACATAGGCTATGCCTACACTTGAAAAGTTAGGTTGACTTTATGAAGTCAACTTAATAAGGTCTATTTTAAGTTGACTTAAAGTGGACCTTATTAAGTCGACTTAACTTTTCAAGTATAGACATGGCCCCTTTTCAACCTTAAGTCAACTTAACATTTTAAGTTGACTTAATAAACTCCACCGAAGTGCTAATCCCCATCTCCACTGGCTTAAGTTGACTTAATAAAGTCGACTTAAGCGCTAGTTCAAATTAAAAGAAGGTGTTATTAATTCAAACTATTTTTTCCTTAATTCAAGTTAGGGAGCAGCTTAAATCGACTTAAGGAAAGCCCAGTATAGACGCGGAGTATTTTAAGTCGACTTAAGCCTCCTTAAATTGACTTAATTTGTAAGTGTAAACGCACCCATAGAGTGGTTGAGATTTGGACTCCTTCAAGGCATTTTAAGGTACTGTTGTTCTTTACCGCTTTCATCGCCAAAGGACAGTCTCAACAATTCTGAGTATTTAAACAAGAATCCAAGCTGGAGCTGCACGCAGAGGGGCCTGGGCTCCTTCAGCCCTGCTCCTTCAGGAAATGGCTCATTAAAGGAGCCCCAGTCACACCATGCCATGCTGGACTGAAGGAGCTGTAGCCTGAACATTGCCAAGCTAAAGGAGCCCAAGCCACATCACCTGGGCAGAAGGAGCTGAAGTACTGAGCAGAGTGGAAAAATATTACAACTGCATTCAGCAGTGATACAACTGTTTCAAAGGGATTTTGTAAATTGTATAGAAAAGACTTCAGCATCAGTCATGACAGTGAGTCTGATGTGAAGCATCATGCCAGTGGGAAAGGTGCAAAGCTGCCATATTGCTCACTGGAGTGCCCTTCTCTCAATCTTCGTCAGTAACCCCAGGGAACATTGGTTACCCATGTTGCTGCAAAGCTTAACCAAGTGGAGCACACAGCAGTGCACCGACAGTCATATTGATCTTATGATTATCAGTTGAAACTTGCATCTATGCCATATCCAGATTCAAGGACAGCCGCAATGTTCTTTGCAAAAGCCAAAGCCCTGATTGAAAATGTATCATTGCCTCTGTCAATGGAGTTTGCTGATATTCTTCACAGTCAAGATGGATTCTACTTCTGAATTGCCATTGATGCTTCAAACAAAGGTAACATAAAAACCTTTCCCTTGTCCCAGAGATACTGGACACCTGAACTAGGAATACAAGATAACCAGTTAGCCTTTAGTAAAGAAAGGGAGAAGACTAGAGTCAATAACGAACACTCTTCTTCAAAAACTTGCAACTTACAAATGAAACTTAGCTGAAGTCTTTTCCTTCTTTGCTGACAATGGAAATGTTAATTACGGAGGGTGGAAATCTGTGTACTGGAACCTGAAAAAGGAGAATGAAAATATTTTATCTGCCAACTACCCAGCCCGCCTCATACACAATGCAGTGAAACATGAAAGCAATGGTCTCAAGAGGTTGTACTCAGTTTGCGATCACCACTAGCTACTTAGATGAAGGATACATAGGCTCAGAAGACAGGTAATCATACATGCTGCATGTAGGACAGTAAACTGGACAGCTTCCACTCCACTGCTGTATTTCTGCCTCCATTTTTTTGCATTGCAGCTTGTTATTTCTTTGCTGGGGTGAGGAGGTGTTGTTCAACCTAAGGTTACACAGAGTTAAGTATATCTGGCTTTCATGCTGCCTATTTAAAATCCATCACAAAACACTGCTGGTTCTGTTCTATAGCTCTTCTGGTCACTTAGGAGCTGGCATTTTAAACCCATGTTCTTCCTGAGTAGCTCCTCTTCCTTGTCAAGGGAGCCAAAAGGGATCAGGAATCAACAAATGGCAGGTTAGAGCCTCATTAAGACTCTCTGCTTTGCATAGCAGCCAGCAATGATCAGCACACAACCTTGCAAACATACCACACTATAAATGTCAGTCAGGCAGCACATGGCAAGCAGACAACAGTCAACAAAACTCACCCCAAGGATGCCTAGTCACTCCTCCTTTACCCAGAGAACTCCCTCGCAAATTCCTCTGCTCATGGGTGCTTCCTATCTGCCATAGCGTGAACCAAACCCACACACCTGAGCTTTGGGAAAGTTCAGATCCAGATCCTAGTTTTTCAGCTCTGGCCTTGTTCTGTAATTAGTTACACAATACATTGTTCCAGGAGATGGAGTTTGGGGACTCCATGACTTGTCAGCAAGTTTGCATTCTGCACAGGTACCTCATTAATTTTCTCTTGGTAAATTTCCATTCTGTCAATCCCTTTAGTGCCAAGTGCTGAAATAACTACCTGACCGCACAAAGCCTTGAAATAAACAAATATTAAATCATTTAATAACAAAACATAGAAGTCTAATCTTGGCTGCCTTGTGAAGTTTCAATGGTATGGCCCACAGGCGGCCTCTTTTAGTTTCTCCCTCTATTGATTCTTATTCTGGCCACCTCAAGGGCAAGTTTGGCGGCAGCAACAGCACCCACATGCCAGCTCTGGAATTAAATTTTCCAGCAGTTGGAAATTGTTAGCACATTCACTTGGCTGGTTCTAATTGAGTGGTTTTTGGGCCAGGTCAAGAACAACCTATAAGACTGTTTCATGGCCAGGATGCTTATGTACTATTTTGTTCTATTTTATTTCAACATACCCACAGGGACTTTAGAGGCTGCAACCCTGGCCTAAGGGTGGGGGGGGCACAGCCCTGCAGAAATCTGGCCCTGAGTCCAGCCTGCCACCGGCCAGGACCTCCTCCCCTTCTCTGGCTGCCTCCATGCTGCCAGTCAACACTGCTCCATGGGGGAAGGGATTCCTTGCCCCTGGAGTGGTGTGCTGCTGACCACTATGCCCCATTCCCCTCCCAGGCCAATTGATGGCCCACCTTCATGCCAGTCCAGCTGAGCAGCACTCCCTGGGAAGGAGTCCCGAGGCAGCTACTGGAGCACTGTATTGCTGGCTGACCCTCCGGCTAGCTGGTCTGCCCCAGCTAGCCTGGGAACAGGGCTCTGTGGAAGAGTGCCAGCGACCCCCAACGCCAAGCTCTGGCTTGCCTCGTTCGGGTGATAGGTCTGCCACCCAATGCTTCTGAGCACCATCTCGCTCCCAGGCTGGCCACCTGACATGGTATGTGGGAGCCACGAAAGTGGGCCGCCCAGAGCCCCCAGGTCAGTTAATTCAGCCCTGCATACCCATTGTCATAAGCAGAAAGGTGCCTTTCTATATTATACAAAAGGACAAAAGTCTGGGAAAAGACAATCTATAGAATCTTCAAATTCTTTTTTTGGCTTTGAGGGGAAAAAATAGGCACAAATCGCTTCAATATAACACCTTTTCCTGTTATATGATGTATCATAAAGACATTTTAAACACTAAGGTGAAGAACATCTTTATAAAATTTAATAGAACTGGAATAAAAAGGGTTCTGCAGAAATAGATTTATTTTCTACAGAAATTACTCTAAAGCCTGTAAAATTGTATAGAGAATCAGATCCTTTTCAATAATTTTTTGAACCATGCTATGGAGTTCAGCAGAAGAGAGACATTTCTCTATTTAGCTCTGTGAGTTGCTTAGTTGGAAGGTTATTAAATGTTATAATTTAATAGAAAACGTATCATCTATTCTGTCAAAGCCCAGCAGGGAAGACACCGTAAGTTTATTTTTCCATTTGAAGGACACCCAGTCAGGGGAACTCAGTGTCAGGGATACAACTTTGAACATTTCAAATAAAATAGAGATTCATAAATGTAGGGAATCACAAAAGCAAGGGGCCTGATCCTGAGCTAGAATACATCTGTGTAATTCCATTGAGGTCATTGGGTGAAATTCTGGCACTACTCAAGTTAATGGAAATTTTTCCATTTATTTCAACAAGGCCAAGACTTCAGCCACTGAAGCCAATTTCTACCAGCAGAGACTCAGAACCAAGGTGTTTACTATATTATGAATAGCGTACCTGCACTGTAGAGTTTTTCAGTCCATGATATTGAAAACATCTTTGTATATACCAGATACATAATCTGCATATATAAATGCATCCAAACAGTCAGAAAAATATTTAAGAAGGAACAAATAAAACATATACAATTATTTGAAGACTACAGAGTCTGCATTACTTCTGGTGTTTGTTCTTGGGTCTACGACAGGGACGTTAAGTGATTAGCACTTTTCATTCTCAGAGGGTTTGGGGCCATTAATACAGAGATCCTGAACTAGCATATAATTTCTTATACTACACTGTGGTGATAAACACTGCAGGACAGGAAGTGAAGGGCCAAGAAGTTTCCCCTTTGGGTTTCCTTTGAATTTTCCCCTTAAGACCTGCAGAAAAGTTTGGGAACCTAGATTCTAAACCACATCTACACTGCAGATCTTAAGGAAAGAAATCCTGCCTATGCAGAAAATTTAGTCCTGTCAGGGTGCTGCTCGGCTTCCCTTACCCCTTCAGCCAGAGGTGGCTTTAGCCTATCTAGGGCCCTAGGCAAAGGTCCATTGCTGAGCCCCCATAGGGCTCCCTGGCACTGGCCCCACACCCGTGGCCCAGACACCTCACCCCCCCATGGCTCTGGTTCCCCATGGCTGGCCGCTTCTGTGGCCCTGGCAACTTGCCAGGGGCCCCAGAAATGGCCTGCCCTGTCCCTCTGCCTCCCCAGCACCGGGGCCCCTGCAGGCCGATTAGCCCTGGGCCTCGGCCTCTCACAGGGCCCCATCACCACCACCGACCTTGGCCCTGGCTCCAGCTTCCCGCCATGTGTTCTGCAGGGCAGGAGGCAGACACAGCTTTTGGGGTAGGCAAAGGGGCCCCTTACTGCTTGGTGGCCTTAGGTGGGCGCTTGCTTCACCTACCCCAAAAACTGCCTCTGCCTTCAGCTGTATTGCTGAGAGTATACAACTCTTACCACTTTCTCATGAGTCATGCAGTACTTGGTGGCTTTGCTCCATCACAGCTGCTAGTGTTGAGAGAATCTCAGATTTCATTTAAAAAAGAAAGTCTCTAGCCCTTGTGATCATAAAGCAAACTTGAAAAATGTGACCCCAGCTCTGCCTAAATGCTCAAAAACTAGAAGATAAAGAAATAGACTGCAAAACTAATTTTATTTATTTTATAAATTTCATAATTGGGGGGATCTGGCTCTGGACTCATGAATATTTGATATTGGCAGTACCACAGATGCCATGTTACATTGGCTCCTCTACCCATCCTTCTACAGTTACACCCTCATGGAACTGCTAAAGGTTCAGAGACCATATGTAATGCTAGACGCAGCACGATTAAATTCCAGGGTGATAGCAGCTGTGTTTTCTAGGAAGTGTGATGTAAAATGCTTTCTTTCTATACCCCAGCACTCTCTTCTCTCATCTCCTACCCATCAACTGCATACCCTATGGAGAGGCTGGGTAGAGCTAATTTTAAAAATGGAATTTATGCCCTGGGGAAAATGTTAATGTTTCAATGTTTGTTTTTATCCTAAAGCAGGAAGAAAAGTTAAAATATCAAAAATGTTCATGGAATGAAAAGTCCTGGGGAAAAAAATTATTTGGAAATGTCAAAGTTTTGTTTTGGGTCAGTTTGGCATCATCATCATGGTGCTTCTTGGGAACTGGAGTTTGGGAGCCCCAGATCCCGATGTTCCATTATAGGTCGGACTCCCTGGCTACAGATTACATCTTCCAGGATGTGCTGTGTTTTCTCAACACTACTTGAAAAGATCCTTCCAGGAACAAGAGTTCCATGGAGAATTAAGGCCATGCTCCTAAATCATCCTCTGACTGTCTTGCACTGCTGCATAGCTAACTCACCATGGATTCTTTGGTTGTAAAAGTTCCAGCCTTCTCAGCTTCAGCCTAGGGAGCCATTTATTACTTATAATTTCTCGTCCAGTCATGTGCAGTGACCCTGAAGAGGAATTAGGAGCCTTACATGCATACAATACAAATAATACATATATTTGACACTGTTTAAGATTTAGGATAGACACAAGAAATTAATAAACTGACAAATGAGCAGGGAAGTGTAACCCATATGCCTGAAAAGGCTATCTCTGAGAGACCTGCTGAGGGTGGGTTACTGTTGTTGGGCAGATTAGTGACCCACAACTGGAAACTTCCAGAAGCAGGGAGTGGTAGCAATTTGAGCATGCTCCACAGTGTACCCTGCTGGTGTGATGTGATGTTGTCAGTCAGATGACTGGAGAGCAGCAGCCTGAGCAGACAGCAGGCAGGAGCTGCCTTGGAAGGAGACCATGTGCTCAGTGTTCTGGAGAGGAGCTGAGCCAGGAGTGAACAAGATGTTTTCTCCATGTAAAGGAGTCATTTGCGACAGACCTTGCAGACATGCATATGGGACTGAGGGCTGGTTGCAGAGGAGAAGAGAAAGCCTGCATGTAATGCTACAGAGGATCCCAGCAAAGAAAGAAGAGGACAGCTATTTCTTGCCACTCAAGCTTCCACACTGGAACAGAGACTGTAGCTGAGAGTTGAGTCTACTCTACACAGACTTTGGGATTCTTGGGTATCTTTCATGCAAGGGATTGTTCTTGGTTAATTGTATTTTGTTTTCTTAGGATAAGGTTCATTTAGTTAGTAGTTAATAAAGTTCATTGTTATGTTTATTGTACTAGTATTTTAGTGTGTGAGTGTAGCTCTGAGCAAGCTTCGCTGTGAGTCCTGTACAGACTGGATCCTGGGTCTCCAGCTGCTTTCTCCACAGGGATTGGGATTGATTTCTGTGGGGCACTGGAGAAGGGCAATTAATGAATTTTGGCCCACCCAAAGGTTACAGAAGGAACAAGCTAATAGTAGAGAGAGGTCAGGTACAGAGATAAAAGGAGTTGGATTTTTGAATGAACCAGTCATCTGAGGTCTCAGTAATCCCAGAAGAAGTTCAGCAACCCAACCACTGCTAGATCTGTGGGCACCTCATCAGAGGTAGGTGTTAAGGGGTTGTTTAATAGGGGACAATGATGTGGCTTTGCACATTTTGATGAGAGGTTCTTGCCAAGCGTAAATGGCTGGTGCAGGAGAAGGTACAAAGGTGCTTGTGGGAAAAGCAGAAGACAAAATATTTAATTAGAGTTGGCACTATTTGTAGAATAAAAGTGGAGGTCAACAGTTGGTAAAGAGAATCAGGGCTGCTGCAGCCAAATGCAGTTTGGAGCCTTCAAATCTAATGTCAGACCTTTAAAATCAGACTCCTTTTGGTGTGCCTTAGATGCTGATAAATGTTCATGGGGATTGATATTTTGTAATTAATTATTTCAGCACCAGGTTAATCAGAAGGAAGAGAAAAATGTCTGTGGTAGATACACAGGAGTGCTGTGTGTCTGTAGGGTACAAACTAGATGATCAATATCACACAGTTCTTAGAGGATTGTGTCCCAAATTTTGATGCTCAAATGCAAATTGACAGTAACAGTGAAGCTCTTAACACAGCATGATAAGCTATAAACATTTCACACAATGTCTCTTCTAATTAGAAAACCACATGCCTAATAAAATGTAGGTTTAATTTAGGACCTTGTTCAGTTTAAATTTAATTTTACATCTTTTTTTGTATATCTTTGCCCCAATCTTCCCATTTGTAACTTTTAAAAAATGAAACCTTAGAGGCAATTATAATGGATAGCTGCTAGGAAATTGGCTGAATGTCAGTCCCACATGACATCAAGCCTTGTAAGTTTAATGCCTATGTGTATGTCTACACTGGCAAGCTAGGTCGACTTAAGGAAGCTTAAGTCAACCTAACTTAATCCATGTCCACACTAGGCTTTCATGAGGTCGATTTAAGGGTCTTCCTTAAGTCGACCTAATGAATGCTTAGGTCGGCTTAATAAGAACCACGGCGTATTCAAACTACCCCTCCTTTGGTCAACATAAGCCTTCGTTTGGTCGACCTAAGCCCAGTGTGGATGCATAAGTCCAATTTCTTAGGTTGACCTAAGGGAAATTAGGTCGAATTACTAACTCCCGGTTAAGGGAAACCACTTTGTTAAGTCGACTTAAAGTCGACCTTATTAAGTCGACTTAACAAAGTTGACCTAACTTTTTACAGTGTAGACATAACCATATGACTTCAACTGCTATTGTGTTATGCTCTCAAAGTGTTCCGTGACAGATGAGGACAGGAAAATGGAGTAATACTCCTCTCTAACAATCCTTCCCTCTCTAGGATGTAGTTTCTAGGTCAGATACATCGCTAGCGTAAATCAGCACAGATTCATAGAGATTAAGGGCAGAAGGGACAATTAGATCATCTACTCTGACCTCTTGTATAACACAGGTCATTACATTTCACCCAGTTACCTCTATGTTGAGCCCCGTAACTTATGTTTGACTAAAGCATATCTTCCAAAAAGGCATCCAGTCTTCATATGAAGACATCAAAAGATGTAGAATCCAGCACATCCCTTGATAGGTTGTTCTGTGGAACAATGCTGCTTTACACCAGATAAGTTTCTGACCCAATAGCTTTCCACAAACAGTACAATTCCTTTCATTGTCATCTCTTCCCTCTTTCTGCTTCTATAAATATTGACTTCACTCTTTATTTAGGGTGAGTTACTTAAATTCATCTGCAAGCAATTTAGAAATTCTATAATAGATTTCTTGATCTTGGTAAGAAACAAGAGTCAAGAACAAATGTCTTTGAAAAAGGAAAACTACATAACTGAAACCGGAAACTCTAAGTGTGTTTTAGGATGTAGTTCAATGGTAGTAATAGATTGCAATGAGCTTCATTAGTGAAACCTCTATATTAAACATCAGTATAGTAATTGGCATTGGACACAGTCTTCCTTTGTGCAATTTTAATGTCATTCTTCCACCTGATTGCTACACATGATACTCCTTTCTTCTTGCCTGTTTCTCTGCCCCTTTTCCTTTGAATAGCATCAGCTGTTTAGCAGAGATGCCTCTTTCTCTCTCTCCTCTGTCCCACCTTTCTTTTTCTTTTTCTCTACCTAATACTGAACAGCTCTATTGCTTCTAAACACACAGTGGTAAAGTATCTAGAACCTGAACCAAGGAGAAGAGCAGACAATCTGACATCTACTATGAACCTCACTATAGAAATATATTTCATCTTATCTACTACAGTGATAGGTGTTAGATAAAGGACAAGAACATACAAAATTTTCTTCACAATTGCCCATGTATGTAGCTGCAGTGACAAAAAGCAAGTTTTTATCTCTTAAATATTTATCTTAAATCTAGTCAAAATGCAGCAAATCCATTTGCTTATTAATAATTCAATGCAACCAAACTATGAAACAACAGGTGGCAATATGTCCTATCACAGTGTTTCTCAACCAGTGTTCGATGCTCCTCAGACATAATGCAGGTGTTCCGGGACCCACCCAGACCCCTCCCCACCGGGGATGCGGGGGCGGATGTTGACGCACTCCTAGAAGCTTTGTTGGCACTGGGGCATTTTAAAACTCCTGTCACTGTTACCAACTTTTTCGAGAATGTGTACCACATAAAATAATTTATACCTTTAGGTGTTTTCTGGTCCACTAAAGGTTGAGAAACACCTTTTATGTCCTAATGAAGTCATAATACCTCAGGCAAGTGGGGAAGGAGGACACTGGGAGAAATTGCAAGGAGGAAGATGCAACAGGAGAGAGAATTGAAAGGTCGAAGTAGGGCATTCGGCCCGGTATTTTAAGTGTCTGTACGCAAATGTGAGGAGCCTGGGAAACAAGCAGGAAGAATTGGTAGTACTGGCACAGACAAGGAACTATGACATAATTGGAATAACAGAAACGTGGTGGGATAACTTGCAAGACTGGAGCACAGCCATGAACGGATATAAATTGTTCAGGAAGGCCAGGCAGGGAAGAAGGGGGGGAGGAGTATCACTATATGTAAAAATGCTGTATGACTGCTTGGAGCTCCACTATGAAAGTGGAAACAAACCGGTTGAAAGTCTGTGGGTTAAGTTTAGAGGAGAATGCAACAAGGGGGATGTTGTGGTGGGTGTCTGCTACAGATCACCAGACCAGGAGGAGGAGGTGGATGAGGGGTTCTATGGACAATTAACAGAAGTTTCCAGATCGCAGGCTCTGGTTCTTATGGGTGACTTCAATTACCCTGACATCTGCTGGGAAGGCAATACAGCAGAGCACAGGCAATCCAATATTTTGGAGAATACTGAAGACAACTTCCTAGTACAAATGCTGGAGGAACCAACTAGGGGCCTTGCACCTCTAGACCTATTGCTCACAAACAGAAAAGAATTGATCAGGGAAGTAGAAGTAAATGGCAACCTGGGCAGCAGCGAACATGATATGGTAGAGTTCAGGATCCTGATCAATGGAAGGAAGGAATGAAGCAGAACACACACCCTGGACTTCAGAAAAAGCAGATTTTGGCTCCCTTAGGGAGCTGATGGGCAGGATCCCTTGGGAGGCTGTGTGACGCTGTCCGGATTTAGGGAACCATTTATGATATTATTTTGTATTAATATTTTATAATTGTTATAATCCATAGGAACTATGCCATGTTTGGTGTCAATAGAAAGGTAGTAATTTGTGGGGAATGGTTATATAGTTTATGTGTAGGATTCGTATTCATATTAGAAGTTAGGAATATGATTGTTATATTTTAACTTGTGTGAGTCTGGGGAAATTCCCCAGACTGAATATCTATATGCAAATGCAAATTTGACTCAGTTGTCTTGGGGTTAAACAGGGACTATGGCTTTTTCTCTCATTACAACAGGTGATTTGACCTCACCTTCCTCTATGTGCTGTTCCCCAGTGTTTGGATCCTAACATCTATTTTGATTTGCTGTTACAGCCTGACCTGATCCTATGTCATACACTTCCCTGCATTTAATTTCCTCCCATTCTGTAAATTTACCATCTTCAAAGCGTCTGACGAAGTGGGATTGTCTCCCACAAAAGCTCATGCGATAAATAAATCAGTTAGTCTTTAAAAGTGCCACAGGACTCTGTTGTCTTTCTACAATAGACTAACACGGCTACCCCTTTGGAATTTGACTACCCAGCCATTGTCCCCCTAATGGCCCATTAAGGAAGCTCCCCAGTATAATGGCCAAAGGAGAAAACCTGTTGAGCAACTAGGACTTGAACATGTGACTCAACTCCAGTTTGATTGGAAAGAACTGCACACAGCATGGAGAAGGCCAAAGGTGATAAAAGGCAGCAGCCCCAACTCCATCTTGCTCTCAAGTCCCCAGTCTACAGCCAACACCCATCTCTGGAACTATTCCTCTGAGACTGAACAAAGGATTGAGGCCCACCCTGGTGCTGGGTGTTTACCAGAGGAACAAGCCTCCAAACTCCAGAGGAACAAGTCTGCAAACTGCTTTTCATGAACTTTAAATCATTTGTATGTTTGTGATTCACTTTGACCCTTTAACATCCCTCATATTTTGCTTCTTTTCTTCTTATATTAAACCTTTAGTTGTAGTTGCTAAAGGATTGGCTACCAGTGTGGTATTTTGGGTAAGATCCAAACCTATATTGTTCTGTGTGCTGTGGCTGGCCCTTTGGGGTCAGGAGAACCTATATCTTTAAGGGACCGTGCGGCTAGGTGGGAGCCGGAGGAGCTGGAGTGCAATAAAGGGAGCTGTTTCTATTTTGGGCAGATTTCTTGGTACCCGGTGTGGGGTGTCAGAAGCCCGTTTGTGACTGATAGGGAGACTGGTTTAAGTACAACCCATCAGTGTGTGGGGAGTTTGGCTCCCGGTTTTGCATCTTGCCCTGATTTTTGCACGTCCAAGAGGGTATCCCAAGAGGCCCCCGTCACATTGGTGTAGTCTTGGCAGGATCCACAGAACCAGAACATTTGGGTATTGGTCAGGCCCCCATGCTATTCCTAAATTTTAGTATTTGATACTGAGAGTGTTAAAGGTTAAAGTGGGTCAGAATGAGTTATTCACAGTCAGATGAAGCAATCAAGTCAAAAGACCCGAGAGGTAGATGGAGTTCTTACTTTGAGAAAGAAATGGCAAAACTTTGTTTGTATGAAGAACAAAAAATGCAGGAGATGAAAGAGTCTGCTGAGGAGAGACGTCGTCAAAGAATGCAGGAGATGGAGGAGAGAAGTCATCAGAGAATGCAGGAGATGGAGGAGGCATATAGACAGACAGCTTGTTTAAGGCAAATAGAGGAGCTGCAGATGATAGAGGCTGCTGAAAAGAGAGCCCAGGAATGTAGAAAGGAGAAATTGGAAATGGAGGCAGGACTTGCCAAACTTAATCATGAAAGTGAAGTGAAAAAGGAACAATCTCCTCTTGACAGATTTTGGGAGGATCTCTTTCCAATTTCTAGCAGTTTTGGTATGTTTAATGCTGATAAATTGAATATTTGTAACCAAATGAATGAATGATAAACCTCAAAAAGAAAAGGAATGTAAATTTTCTGTGTTACCTGAAGTCAATGGGAAAATTTGTGAAGTGGGGGTGCATGATTCTAAATTATCTGTGTTTAACCAGGAATGCTGTAACTGGGAGCAGAAAACTTTAAAGGTTTTATGTGGAAAGGGCAGCAGTTTATCTGCTAGTAAAGTGTGTGTCCCTAATATACTGTCTGTGAATAAAAGGGAGCAGAGAGGTTCTAAAGGTGTGTCTGGAAAAAACAGCAGTGTATCTGCTGGCAGAGAGTTGGTCTCTAAGGAGTTGTTTGTTGTGCCAGAGGTGGTTCTGGTGTCAACTGAGACTCAGGAAGGGCATTTTCCTGAGCCTGTGCCTGCTGGGGGTGATGACTTGCCCATGGAGGAAGGCACCCCAACCTCCAAAAGTTTGTCTGGGAACAGCCAGGTGTGCTGGGGCAATGAGGAGGAGGCAGTTTCAAGAGAGCTGATTGCTAAAAGCAGGGATGTGCCTGATAGAGAGTTTGTTTCTCAAGATTTGTCTTTGTCTGTTGTACCAGACATGGTTCTGGTTTCAACTGAGACTCAGGGAGGTAATTTTTCTGAGCCTGTGTATGCTGGGGGTGATGACTTGCCCAGGGAGGAAGCCACCCCAGCCTCCAAAAGTTTGTCTGGAAACCGCCCTGTGTGCTGGGACAATGAGGATGGGGATTTCGAGCTGTGTGAATGTGGAGAGTGGAGGTTTGCCTGCTAGGGGAGGTTTTGTTTCCAGTTTGCCACCCGAGGGACAGACAGAATGTGCCTTTCAGTCTGTGCTGACTGGGGGGGGGGGGTGCCAATTGTCTCAGAGTTAGTTCTAGACTTAGCTGAGACCCAGAAGGAGTCTGTTGATATTCAAGGAAACAGTTCTATACAGAAACCTTTCTCTGGTCAGGGAAATGGCAGAATTTCTGGGGAAAAGAAGTTGATGCTGGAGACTTCTCCCAAAGGAGTACGGTCTCCTGATGGCTTTTGCAAGCAGCAGTCTGCTGCAACAGGAGGGTGTGTAGGTGAACTGATTGGGTTATCTCAGGATGAAGCCCTTTCTGCAGCACCATCCAGCAGTCTATATGTTGAGGGATTTGTTTCAGATTCTGACTACCAGAGTGTTTCATCCATAGATGAGTTCACTGATTTGGTTTTAGAAAGATCTAGTAGAAATACCTTGGAAAAGGTTCCAGAGGGAGTGGGAATTACTGGGAAGCTTAAACAGCCCTGTAGCAAAGAGGCTGTGCTTGATCAGTGTATTGGAGAGACAGTGAGGTTAAAACCTGACTGTCTCCATGAGGCTAACTTTGTGAGTGAACAGACGATGTCTCAGAGTCAGAGGAGTAATTGGACAGCTCGAGCTATAGAGCAGGACAGCTGTGCAGTTGATATCTTGGATATGCAAAGGGAAGCTGACCAGCTTTTACCCCTGAGTGCTTTGGAAATATCTTGGAGTCTCTGGGTGGACTCAGATAGATCTAAGGCCATGTGGAGTGAGAGTTTGGGAACAGAACATCAGATCCCTGTTTGTAAGATCTTAGTTTGGATGTTTGGTATATCTTTGAGACAGATTCCAAACTTGAAATTGGCCATGATGGAAAGTTTGGACATTATTGAGCAAGCTAGTGTGTGGCTTAAGGAAATTTACCTGATTGACTGGGGTGGGGAGATCTGCCCAGACTCAGAGTTGTTAGCATGGGAGGCACACCTAGCTAGACAATGGGTCATGTTACAGAGCCCAGGTTTCAAGAGGCCAGGGAAGACAAAAGGGGGAAGGAAATCTCATCCTGTGAATGTGAGAATGGGGTTCACCCTGGAATATCCAAACCCCAAGGATGTAGTCAAACTAAGGTCCTATGCTACCAAGACCAGGGAGATAAACCAAAATCAACCTGTTAAGTGTTCAAAAATCCAAGAGGGCATTGAACAAACTGCCCCACTGACAAACTATCTGTATGGCAGACCTAACAAAATGAATTCTAAACATGTTTGTGCTAACTGGATGTCAATGTTAATGCTGATGTTAACTTTTGTAATTGATTTGTTACCCAGGGATGAAAAATGTACCCACTGCTTGTATGTTGTAAAATCCTTGAAATTTGAAATTGTTGTAATGATATACAACCAAGTTTAACCCTTTTGTGATGCATTCAGCAGTGTCTAGGTGACACCCCTTTCTGCATCACTCTGATGGTGGGGGTGTGATGCTGTCTGGATTTAGGGAACCATTTATGATATTATTTTGTATTAATATTTTATAATTGTTATAATCCATAGGAACTATGCCATGTTTGGTGTCAATAGAAAGGTAATAATTTGTGGGGAATGATTATATAGTTTATGTGTAGGATTCGTATTCATATTAGAAATTAGGAATATGATTGTTATATTTTAATTGGTGTGAGTCTGGGGAAATTCCCCAGACTGAATGTCTACCCAGCCATTGTCCCCCTAATGGCCCATTAAGGAAGCTCCCCAGTATAATGGGCCAAAGGAGAAAACCTGTTGAGCAACTAGGACTTGAACATGTGACTCAACTCCAGTTTGATTGGCAGGAACTGCACACAGCATGGAGAAGGCCAAAGGTGATAAAAGGCAGCAGCCCCAACTCCATCTTGCTCTCAAGTCCCCAGTCTACAGCCAATACCCATCTCTGGAATTATTCCTCTGAGACTGAACAAAGGATTGAGGCCCACCCTGGTGCTGGGTGTTTACCAGAGGAACAAGCCTCCAAACTCCAGAGGAACAAGCCTGCAAACTGCTTTACATGAACTTTAAATCATTTGTATGTATGTGATTCGCTTTGACCCTTTAACATCCCTCATATTTTGCTTCCTTTCTTCTTATATTAAACCTTTAGTTGTAGTTGCTAAAGGATTGGCTACCAGTGTGGTATTTTGGGTAAGATCCAAACCTATATTGTTCTGTGTGCTGTGGCTGGCCCTTTGGGGTCAGGAGAACCTATATCTTTAAGGGACCGTGCGGCTAGGTGGGAGCCGGAGGAGCTGGAGTGCAATAAAGGGAGCTGTTTCTATTTTGGGCAGATTTCTTGGTACCCGATGTGGGGAACCAGAAGCCCGTTTGTGACTGATAGGGAGACTGGTTTAAGTACCACCCATCAGTGTGTGGGGAGTCTGGCTCCCAGTTTTGCAGCTTGCCCTGACTTTTGCACGTCCAGGAGGGTATCCCAGGAGGCCCCGGTCACAGGCTGCTCTGAAGGGGACAGGTGTCCAAGACAGCTGGCTGTATTTTAAAGAAACCCTGTTAAAGGCACAGGAAGATACCATTCTTATGTACAGAAAGAACAGCAAATGTGGACGGCGCCCAGCGTGGCTTAGCAGAGAACTCTGCGGTGAGCTGAAACATAAAAGGGAAGCTTACAAGAAGTGGAAGCTTGGACAAATGACAAGGGAGGCATATAAAGATATTGCTCAGGATTGAAGGGATAAAATCAAAAAGGCCAAAGGGCAATTGGAGTTGCAGCTAACAAGGGATGTGAAGGATAACTGAAAGGGGTTCTATAAGTATGTCAGCAACAAGAAAAGGATGAAGGGTGGTGTAGTCCCCTTACTGAATGGGGCAGACATCCGCGTGGTGTATGATGCGAAAAGGTTGAAGTACTCAATGCTTTTTTCACTTCAGTCTTCACAGGGAGGGCCAGCTCCCAGGCTACTACACAGGGTAACACAAAATGGAGAGAAGAGCAGCCCTCAGTGATGGAAAGTCAGGTTAGGGACTAATTAAAGAAATTGGATGTGCACAAGTCCATAGGGTCGGATGAACTGCATCCGAGGGTGCTGAGGGAGTTGGCTGAAGTGATTGCAGAGCTGCTAGCCATTATCTTTGAGAACTCATGGTGAACGGGGGAGGTCCCGGAGGATTGGAAAAAGGCAAATATAGTACCTATGTTCAAGAAAGGGAAAAAGGAAGATCCAGGGAACTACAGACCAGTCAGCCTCACCTCAATCCCTGGGAAAATCATGGAGCAGGTCCTCAAAGAATCTATCCTGAAACACTTGGAAGAAAATAGAGTGATCAGGAACAGTCAACATGGGTTCACCAAGGGCAAATTGTGCCTGACCAACCTGATTTCCTTCTATGATGAGATGACTGGATTTGTGGATGCGGGAAGAGCCGTTGACGTGGTTGACCTTGACTTTAGCAAGGCTTTTGATATGGTTTCCCACAGCATTCTCATCGGCAAGTTAAGGAAGTATGGGTTGGACGAATGGACTGTAAGGTGGATAGAAAATTGGCTAGATCAACCGGCTCAGCGGGTAGGAATCAATGGCTCAATGTCTGGTTGGCAACCGGTAACGAGTGGAGTGCCCCAGGGGTCAGTCCTGGGGCCGGTTCTGTTCAACATCTTCATTAATGATCTTGATGATGGGATAGACTGCATGCTTAGTAGGTTCACAGATGACACCAAGCTGGGGGGAATGGTAGACATGCTAGAGGGCAGAGACAGGATCCAGGGAGACTTGGACAAATTGGAACACTGGGCCGACAGAAACCTCATGAAATTCAACAAAGACAAGTGCAAAGTCCTGCACTTAGGACGAAAAAATCCCATGCACTGCTACAGGCTGGGGACCAATCAGCTAAGTAGCAGTGCTCTAGAAAAGGACCTGGGGATTATGGTGGACGGAAGATGAATATGAGCCAACAGTGTGCCCTTGTTGCCAAAAAGGCCAATGGCATATTAGGCTGCATCAGTAGGAATATTGCCAGCAGATCGAGGGATGTGATAATTCCCCTCTATTCAACACTGGTCAGGCCGCATCTGGAATACTGTGTCCAGTTTTGGGCTCCCCCCTACAGAAAGGATGTGGACAAATTAGAAAGAGTCCAGCGGAGGGCAACAAAAATGATTAGGGGGCTGTGGCACATGACTTATGAGGAGAGACTGAAGGAACTAGGCTTATTTAGTCTACAGAAGAGAAGACTGAGGGGAGATTTGATAGCAACCTTCAACTACTTGCAGGGTGCTCCAAAGAGGAGGGAGCTAGGCTGTTCTCGATGGTAACAGAGGACAGAACAAGGAGCAATGGTTTCAAATTACAGCTGGGGAAGTAAAGGTTGGATATTAGGAAAATCTTTCTCTCTAGGAGGGTGGTGAAGCATTGGAATGGGCTTCCAAGGGAGGTGATAGAATCTCCATCTTTGGAGATTTTTAAGGCCCAGTTAGACAAAACACTGGCTGGGATGATTTAGTGGCAGTGGTCCTGCTTTTTAGCAGGGGGTTGGACTAGATGACCTCATGAGGTCCCTTCCATCCCTATTATTCTATGATTCTATGTATACACTAGAAAAAGTTAGGTCGACTTCGTTAAGTTGACTTAATAAGGTCAACTTTAAGTCGACTTATGTCAACCTTATTAAAATTGACTTAACAAAGTGGACTAAGTTGACTTAGCTGTAATTCGACTTAGTCCACTTTGTTAAGCCGACCTAACCACCCTTAAATTGACTTAATAAAGTTGACTTAAAGGTTACTCCACATCCACACCGTCCTTAAGTTGACTTAGGGAGTCAATTTAATGGTTAAGTCAACCTAATGAGTGGTAGTTATAACATCAACTTAAGATTTCATTTAGTCGACTTAAAGAATTTCTTAAGCCGACTTAATGAAAGCCCAGTGTGGATGTAGCTTAATTTAAGTCAACTTAAGCTTCCTTAAGTCAACTTAAATTGCCAGTGTAGACATAGCCTAGGTGATTTGTCCACAATCACCCAAGAAATCTGGTGAAACAGGAAATTGATTCTATGTTTCCAAAGTGCTAAATTAATGTCCTAATTACAGGAAAACGCTTTCTCTCTCGATTTGAGCTTTACCTCATAAGAACATAAGAGCTTCCAGGTTGGATTATGGTCCATCTTGCCTAGTATGCTGTTTTTCAACAGTGGCTCATACCAGAGCATCAGGGGAAGTGTACAGATCAGGGCAATTATGAAATGATATTCCCACTGTCTTCCACTGCTGGATTATCATAATCAGAGGTTTACAGTTGCTCCAAGCAAGACTGCGTCCCTGACCATCTTGGTTAATAACCGTTGACAGACCTATTCTCCATAAACTTATCCGCCTCTTTTTAGAACCCATTTATACTTTTGGACTTCGCAGCATCCCATGGCAATGAATTTCATGGTTTCTTCTTGCATTTTGTATGTTCCTATTCTTTGTATTAAGGCTGCTGCCTATTAATTTCATCGGGTGATCTCTGTTTTTTGTATTGTGAAAAAGGGTAAATAACACTTCTCTATTCACTTTTTTTCTACACCCTTCATCTCTTTTCTAAGATGAACAGCCCTAAACTGTTTTGTCTTTTCTCATATGGAAGCCATTCCAGACCCTTGATAATCTTTGTTGCCCTTCGCTAAACCTTTTCCAATTCCATTATATCCTTTTTTTTTTTTGAGGTGAGATTACCAGAAGTGGACACAACATTCAAGGTGTGGGTACGCCATAATTTTTTATAGTGGTATTATGATATTTTCTGTTTTATTTTCTATCCCTTTTCTAATAGTTCCTAACATACTGTTAGCCTTTTTGACTACTGTAGTGTATTGAGTGGAAGTTTTTACAGATCTATAGTGTCTCCAAAAACTGTTTCCTGGGTGGTAACAACTAATATAGAACCTGTTATTGTATATGTATAGGTGGGATTATTTTTTCCAGTGTGTATTTCTTTGAATCTGTCATCACTGAATTTATCTGGCCATTACCTAGTTTTCTGAGATCCCTCTGTAACTTCTTGCACTCTGCTTTGTATTTAACTATCTTTAATAATTTTGTATGATCTGCAGACTTTGCAATTTTTTGTCCATCCCCTTTTGCAGATTATTAATGAATGAATATGTTGAACAGCATGGAGCCTAGTACAGATGGTTGAGGAAATCCTCTCAGACCTTCTCCACTTACTTCAATTTTTTCTCTGCTTAAAATAACGATGATGATTGAAGGGTGAATCAACACTGAATGCTTTTGAAAATCCTACCTATAAAGCCAGTTTGTTCTTTGAAATAAAATTGTTTCACCCATCACAACCATGAAAATAATAAAAGATCCCCCTCCACACCTTCAGTCAATTGCACCCATTTTTACCATAATTTTATGTAACACAATTGAGTTTCAAATATTGCACATCGTTTTGTTTTGTTTTTAATCTTGTTGCTAGAAACCACATTTTGGCTGTAGTGAGATTTGTGTCACAGCTTCTATGTACAACTATTTTTCCTCTTGTCAATGAAGGAAATTATTGACAAAATATTTGTCAACTTAATTCCTACAGGGCACTAAGGATATGTCTGTCCTGCAGCTAAGAGCGTGTTTCTCAATGCGGGCAAACAGACACTTGCTAGCTGCACTTGAAATGCGGATGGCAGCTCAGGCTAGTATAAAGTCTACTGGATGCTCTTTGGTACTTACTCAGGCGGCTAGCCTGAGCCCCCATCTGGGCTACCCCAGCTACACTACTATACTGAGTGGGTAAACATGAGCAGAACTGGCACACCTCTCTACCTGCTCTGGGGAGCATGCTCCCAGCTACCGTGCAGATATATCCATAGAAACACTTAGTAACTATAAAGACCATAATTTGGGATAAAAAATATACATGTCCCTTTTATTTCTTTCTGTGGTTTTGAAATCTGAGATGGCTTTGGAGGGATTGAGTCCCTCCAGCATTATACTTCAATAGGGGTATGCATATATCTTTCTACAAATATGCTCTAGTTCAAACACAAGTTATTGGGCCAGATGCAGGAACCACTGGGGGAAATTCCCTGGCCTGTTCTATGCAGGGAACCAGACAAGATGATCATACTGGTCTTTTCTGGCCTTAAAATATGTAACATCTTGCAAATGACACTGTCCTCCTCTCCAGTGTAGGAAGAGAACAACAGAAGGGAGTTCATTCGTGGAAATTGGCATTGCTGGGACAGTGTCTTGGCTTCACAGGTGAAAACAGGCTGCAAGGCCTAGTGAAATTTCCACTAGAAAGTGTTCTTCTGATTCTTACAGACTCCTTTGGGAACTAGGTTTAGATTGAGTTTGGGCAGAGAAATGCAACTAGTTCTTTGTGGGTTTGAGAAGGAGAAAAAAATCTGAGGAAAACAGTATGAGGATTACTCAACCTTGCTTTTAACTAGGGGCACAGTACAGATCAGACATAACAATGGACAGTTGGAAATTTCAGCCATTAATCTATTTAGGTTAGGAGGCATGTATTGTTCAAATCCTGTTGAAATTGAGCACCTAAGTCCCTTAGGGTCTTTTGAAAACCCCAGCCTTAATCTTAATTAAACATATTCATTACTTGGAAAAGCTGCAGTTCAGTTTGAACAGGAAAAGGCTGTTGGCCTGAGGGGATTCCAGTGGCAGAAGAAGAGAAATCAAAAACCAAATGCTTTTCTTTCTGTAGCTTGGCAAATACATGTTGGATATTTTAATGAACTTCATATTTGGTTTCACAGTCCAGAACCCACATTAATAGCTTCAATTACCCCTCCCCTCCCGAATTACTATTTATTAATCATCATTATTTGCTGTGTATTCCTGCTGTGTGTTTGTGAAGGCCCCATCACTGGCACATAAACATCCCAAGTTCTGCTAGTTTTGTTGGTTGCTTGTAGATTGGCCTATTAATTCAGACCCAGACAAGGCCCTGACTTCCTTGTTCCTTCAGAACTTTTCCTTCAAATATCTTTGAATACTGAAATCACCATCATCAGTAGAATGGGGTGACACAAGAGCTCAGAGGCAACTTATCTCACTATCCTCTCTGGTAGGGGTCTCAAACACATGGTCCATGGAATCCAGGAGCTCCCATCCCTTGACCTGCGGGCCAAAAGTGGCCCGCGGGGCTTTTCAAGTGCCGAGCTCCTCCGCTGACTGGGAGCCGGCAGCTGGGCTACGGCTGCCTGCCTCCTGCCTGGGGTCCTGCTGCTGACCGAGCTGAGCTCAGCATCGGTAGAGCTTCCAGGGCTGGCCGCATCCCCTGCCACTCCCTTCCCCCCTGAGTATCTTCAGTCACTGCCAGGGAGGAGCTAACTGCCGCCCGGGAGCCGCCGGGCCACTGAGGGAAAGGCAGGGAAGCGCAGCAGGTCAGGCAGGTGGAGCAGGCCCCTGACTCTGTGCCAAGGTCCTGGACAAGACTCAGTTGCGGGGGCTCAACAGAGGGTGGCCTGGGGGTATGGGGAGGGTTCATGAGGGCTGTGGGAGCTCCAGGGGAGGCTCTGCCCGGCCCGTTTCCTGCCCGGTCCTGGCTTGCAGCTGGGAGACAGGCTGTGGCTGCTCGCCTCCCCTCCAGGCTTGGGGTTGCAAGCAGCTCTTTCTTTCTTTCTTTCTTTCTTTCTTTCTTTCTTAAAAAAAAAAAACTTTTAAAAATTAATTTTAATTAGAAACCTTTCTAAAAATTAATTTTCAATTAATAATTCATTCAAATTCAATTAATTAAAATCAATTAATTGATTATATTTACAATCACTTTGACTTCAATTAATATTTTTAAATTTAATTTTAATTAAATAAACTGGTGGCCCTGTTGTATGAAAAGGTTTCAGTGATGTGGCCCTTGGGCCAATAGCCTAGTCCTCATGTGGCACTCATGGCAATTTGAGTTTGAGACCCCACTCTATGGTAAGGTTGCCTTTTCCTATATCATGGTCACTCTGCTCACCTTCGATAATGTCATTGATCTGAGTATGCATGAGTGTGTGATATTGCCAATTGGCTTGCCCCACACAGAAGGGAAGTGAGTTCGTTTTACAGTTGAATTGAGTGATATTTCCACTTGTTACAACTGTAAAGCTATGAATTTGTTGCTTTTTAAACTCTGTGCATGATTTAATTGGCCAGTTTTCTACAACAAGTCAATTCATTGCAGATCAGCATCCAACTATTGGATCCAAAAGGAGAAGCAAAGGATGACCATGGCCCAACTTGGAGAAGTAAATAAAGTATGAGTCTGTGTATGAGGTAATGGGAGATGTTGCCCTCTAGTGCTCATACAGAAGTTTGTGGACCTGTACTATTACCATCTAAGTCTATACTGATGGCAGCAAAGTCGCTGCCATCAGTGCGATCTTCAGGTTTCGATAGAGGCGTCTGTGTAGACGCGCTCAATCGATAACCGAACCGGAGCTGGAACACCAGCTAGATAACCACACTAACACTACTCTGACTGGACGCCATTTCCGGTGGGCTTAGTAGGGAGGATTTAGGAAGTCGGCGGGAGATACGCAAGGTATTTTACGTACCTTGCATATCTCCCATCGACTGCCGCCAAAAACAATGGTAAGTGTAGACTAGGGCTAAGGGTATGAACCTTTACCATCAATGGGAGTTGCTGACTTCAGTACTTGTCAGAGTAGACTCAGCTGAAGCATTCTTTTTAACTTGAGAGGCCGAGAGTGTTTTTGAAGCTGAAGGATGAGAGTTCAAATCTTAGCCCCTATACAAAAATCTTTGCTTGCCACCATCCATTCTTTTTTTTTTTTGCACATTTTTTTATAAATGAAAAAGTTTTTTAAATACATGAATACTTAAAATTGATCAATCTGCATGAAATGTTTTTTATAGGGCATTCTTGACGTGCTCCAGCTTCCGTGGTTCTGACCATTTTAAGATTTCAGGTGTTGGTGTATTGAGAAGTTTGGTCTTATAAGCTGCTTTATTTTGCAGCTAGGTAACATGTGTTGGGTTTAAAAAGCCAATTTAAAAATAGCATGTAAAAACAGAAGTCAGATATAGTGTTAACAATAAAATATTTAGTCTGAATTTGATGATCTGCAAAAGAAATGTATCTGATAATTTGTTTTGACGGGAATGAGGGCTAAATAACGGTTTTGCTGTTTTGATTTACTGGCTGATTAATTCATAATATGTGTATAGTTTTGGTTTTTGTTTTTGGTCTGCTGCTGCTAGATGATTATCACTTACAGTTGTAAGGCTAATTAAATGTTAGGGACTTAGAACTTTTTGTACATGCGCTTTTTATTGTTATTTAAATTTAAATATTTACCAAATCCCAAATCTGTTACTTACCTCTTGCTGTCCTGCTTATTTCCCTTGTACATTTCTTTCAGTTGACATACTGAACATGGACTAATCAGTTTCACTTCCACGCAGTAATATAGGCTGCAATGTTTGGCTTGCAATATTATAGAAGAACACTTAATTAAAAAAAAAAAGTTTTGCAATGGGTTCTATTTAAATGTCATGAAAGTATTTCTAATTTTACCTTGGATGACTGTTTACTAAACCTACATTTTTAAACTAAATTGCTTGTCAGAGTTCTTTTAAGTACAGGACCATATCCTGTTTTCCTTGTAAATCTAAAACACTCTTGGAAGTTAGCAGGAAGATTGGGAATATAGAAATGAACCCAGGAGGGATGTTTTGTAGCTATTAGTGGTATCTTAGTTGGCCACAAACCCCAGCTGTCATTGGCACAAACCCGAGAGAGCTCATTAGGAAGTATATAATATTGCAGAAGTGGAAGAAGTTTAATTTCAAATTGCTTTCAAAATGTGGTATTAGAAGATAGGCTGGATTTCAAAAGCCAAAAGGGAAGGGGGTTAGTCTTGTGGTTAAATCATAGGACTTCGAATCAAGGAATGGTAACTTTGCCAGTGACTTTTGTACTAATAGACTAGTTACATTATGTCTCTATGATCTGTTTTCCTCTCTGTAACTTGAGAATAATACCTACCACACAGGGCTAAAACAATTCATGTTTAAGTGCCATGAAGTCCTGAGACAGAATACACTGTATAAATTCAAAATATAATCAGACTCTCCAAAAGAAAGGATGGAATGTGGGTGAAGGGTGATAATTCCATACCTGACATGCTGGTGACTTGTGAAAATATTTGGGCAGCAAGATTTTACAGGAGATTTGCAATTTTTGTTTGTTTTGTTGAATAGAATAAAAAATTTACAGCATTTTTCTGTTTTGAAAAACAGTCTTTTCATATTTCTCAGGTTCCAGTATTGACCATGATATGACTTACCCAGTCACCCACATGTCACAACATGGACAGAGATGATAATGATTCAATAAAAAAAAGGTTGAAAGGTTCTTGAATGAACTGTGAACTTTGCCACTGTTCTACTTTCCAAGATTCAACCTCAATGATTTATGGCTATTTATGACAACATGAGTCATTTATGACATTTACATGATCATATAATGCACCATAAATTACTTAGTACATAATATGAAATACTGATATTTCTTCATTTTTTTCTCTTTCATTAGTTCTTATTATAGTGTAAGAGCTCAGTCATGTAAATGTTGGGCTAAATCCAAATTCAAATTAAACACAAATTCTTAAACACTTAGCATACACCCCTAATTAAAAATAGCAGTAATTCCTCTTGCTATGACAGGCAACTTCAGATAATAAGTTAAAATGTTGCATTTCTGAAGCTAATACTTTTTTTTTTTAATGGCTGTAGCGTGTTTTGCAGAACTTTGGTATGGTCGGTCTCATTTATGAGCTCCTTTAACTGCATTTTCCTCATACCTTTTAAACTTCATGCTTTATGCTGTATGTAGTAGGTCAGGTTCATGTAACCAACCAAAAAATACTTGAACTGGGTCACAAGGGGTTCAGTCTAAATTGTTTAGCTTTTCCTTATCTTATGAGCCTGCCTTTCCTCCAGCTTTGAGTCCAGGTCTTTCCTTTAGGTTGACCACTTCATTAGATTTCATGATGTACACAGTCCTCTCTGCGTATTTATACCTAAGGAGCTTTGTTTTCAGTTTTTATCATTTTTTTACCAAAGTCTTCCCAAGTTTTTTTTTAAATAAAAAGATTATTCAGTCTGTACTGATTGATTTTTTCACCCAAATTTGGGACTACTCAAGTATATGAAAACACAAAAATTATGTTAAGAAAATCCAGTACATTGTTTTAGGTAGATATGTTTATGTTAAAAAGAGATTAGTCTACTATAAATGCAGGGCTGTCTGTTAAAATAAGTCAGTGCAGGAGAAGAGACAAATTCAAACACATACATATATGTGTGCCAACGTGCAGTTAATAAAATAATCCACAGCATTAAACTTCTTTTACTTTTCATATGCCTACTTTCTGTTTGCCGCTGTTTTCTATCTTCCCATCTCCTAATATTAACACTGATATTTTTCTAGAAAACTGTGAAGTTATTTTTTGCACTGATATTCACTTTTTTTAATTTAAAATTTCCTTAGAAACTTTAAACAAAATTAAAACCAGAAATGAAGGGCCTTGTCTCTGCCATGCAGGATTCTCAGTGTTGGAATTCCCAAGAAATTTAGAGGTTGGTTTGATTCAGATAATTCCATAGGACATGACCCAAATACCATTAGCTGTGACATGAGAGGTAACCTTACTGATGTCCGTTACCAGCCTTAACTGGCGTTGACATGAGGCTTTTAATTTTGTTTTATAATTACTGTTCTCAATGTATTTGTTGGTTGGCAATGTTCTGTTTTATAGTTCTAGAGACGGGGTGTCCTGTGGAAGATCATTGATAAAGTTTTGATTTTTCACAACCAAAACAAGAAGTGCTCTAGATCTTCTGCATCTCATTTCATCCAGACCCATGAACCTCAGGAGTATGGGGGTGCTAATAAATGGTACCAGATCGGTGCCTCGAGTGTGCTGGACTTGTAGGGCCTGATCCACAGTCCATTGACGGCAATGAGAATCTTTCCTTTAAGTTCACTGAGCTTTGAATCAAACCAATAGTGCTGATATTACTGTTAAGTGAATTTGTTGTCTCCTTATTGGGTTAGTTCAAGCAGGCACAGTCACTGGAATATGAGCTCAGCAAACAGCTGAGCCACATCAATTTATTACAAGGAGAAGGTACGCAGGCAGCTCCCCTCCTGCTGCTGGTAAAAACAGTTTTGCTTTCTTCTTCAGCAGGGAGGAACCGAATTTTACTCCTGAACTTCCTCTTTCTATTACTCCTGAAATAGGGTTATTTCTAGGAGCCACATTCACCAGATGTGTGTGTGCCAAAAACACCCATGTGCCCATCTAGCACTGTACCTCTATTACAATCTAAACAGTGTTGTCAACTCTTTGAGATTTTATCATAAATTTCACAGAGTTTGTTGCTTTTTCCTAAAGCCCCAACTCCCGGAATCCTGTAATTTAGGTGAGAATGTCAGCGCTCATTAAAAATAAAGTTTCTAGCTCTCATACTTGCTTAGAAAAGCCTGAAAATGTGACCCAAGTGCACCCAAATGGCTCAAAAATCAAAAGGCAAATAAAAACAACACACTTTTTAAATTAAAAAATCCCTCATGATTTTTAAGCCAACCTCATTATTTTTGAACACTTGCAGTTGGTGATACTGTAAACAAGTTCCAGAGGGGTAGCCGTGTTAGTCTGTATATAGCAAAACAACAAAAGTCGAGTGGCATTGTAAAGACTAATACATGTCTTCGGGCATAAACTTTTGTGACCTGCAACCCACTGCATCTGACGAAGAGGGTTGCAGTTCATGAAAGCTTATGCCTGAAGAAATTAGTTAGTCCTTAACGTGCCACAGGACTTCCATTGTTTTTACTGTAAACCTAAAGTCTGCTGTAGCTGGCTAGAGTATTGACATGGGATGTGGCTAACCCAGGTTCAGGTCTCTACCCTACCCATTAAGGATCTAGAGTGTGAGAGTTTCTCTCTCTCACACACACACAAAACTATCTTGAAGAAAAGTTAATTGAGACCAATACATGTCCACAAACCATTTCACTTTTAATGGCACGGCATATTTGGCCAAAATTTCATTTAATCAGGAATGGACCACCTACTTCTAGATTTCAGCATCTGCTTTAGTTCTTTGTTGAACTTGGGCCCATTTAAAACAAAATAGGTTTGCACTTCTTCAATGAGGTACTTATGAGAGTGCTTCACTATTGAAATGAATGGGAATTCAGTCACATTTGTACATTAGGAAATCTCTCCTTAATTGCTTCACTTTAAGCAAATGGTTGTGTACTTTGCTGAATCAGGGCTAATGTCATTAATGTTATTGAAATCAGTGGGTGTTAGATGGCTAAATACCTTTAAAAATCTGGCCCTAAATGTCTCAATCAAAGCTCTGAAGTCAATGGAAGTCCATGTGTGTGAGAGAGAGAGAGGGTGAATAACTCAGCTCCACATTAGCTTGATCAATCCGGAGACTCATCTAGTTGGATTCAGGTCTCATCAGGATACAAGTAGAATTGAGCAGCATGTCTCTGTGGCTACAAAGTCAGTCAGAGCCAGAACTTGCCTGTAACCCGTTAGCTGTAATAGAAACTAAAAACTTTCTGCAGGCATTCATGGTTGCCTATTTATATTGGTTTTGTTAATCCACTTTAGAGAGGATTTTCTTTCCGTTCCCTTCTGGAAGTGTAATAGGAACATTTTATTTTAGAACGTTATGCAATGTGTAATTGTCTAATATCTTTTACCTTGGTAGACCACATAAATATTCTCAGTAGGATAAGTGGTAAATACAACAAGGACTTCTAAAATATGAGATGTTTTCAGAGTGCTGATGATCACAACGAGCAGTGGAAAATCTATGGAAACATTTTCCAGCATAATGTTCTTAATAGACAAACCTGTGTAAGTACTTAAATGCCAGTGCAGAAAAGTACATCTAAATACATCATTTAAAATATTTTATGATTAGTGCATTCTTATTACACAATTTGTTTCACTCAATGGGATTAATAGAGAATAGATTTAATTTAGTACTACTACATTTTCAATCACTGAAAAATTGCTGTTCTACTAGAGAGCGTAGAACTAAAAACTTAACAAGCTCTCCCTCCTCCTCTCCCACACACATACAATAGAAGAACAATCATTTTCTTTCCATTAAATTTTGTTGGCAAAAGTTCAGATTTTAATTGTGTGGGAACTTTAGCACTGCAGTTTGAAATCAGATGCGCTGACATTTTAGCTAATACTTACAGTATTCATAATGAGTTAGATATAACAACATATACAAACAATTACTTTGTTTACTAGTGGTAGAATATATAGGAGGTAACAGATCTGTGTGGAGGATAAGAATAGCTAGTGTAGCTGGCGATCACAAGCTGAATTAGAGAGAAAAAAATAGGAACATTTGTAGTATCCAAAACAAGAACATCTTTAAGGACTCCAAAAAGCCAAGGAGGTTGAAACCGGGGAGCCCAGTTATCTAGTATTTTAGTGCATGATTTAAGTTAACTGTTATCTAGTATTTTAGTGTATGATTTATGTTGCTCTTAGTACATAAGATGAGTTCGTAGAATGTGGGTGCAGCAGTGGTCATAGCAAACTGCCAAGTCACAGGGTGAAATCCTGTGGGGACATGATGGATCCAGGATTTCACCCATTGGAGTTTGGACAGTATTTGTCATGGACAAGTCAGTTGCAAAGTCAGTTAGTATAAAAACGTTTCAGTGAGTATGTCACACTCCTGTTTGTCCTAATTTTTATGCTGCACAACTGAAGACTGTTGCAATGTGCTTGGAAGGCAAGGGAAAGGCTCCCTTTGATTTCAGTAGGCACTGGATAAGACTACAGAGACATTTAGCACACTGGATTTCCTAGAGATCTCAAATTGGAATAATTTATATCAGTTGTTTTCACAAATAGCTGGAAACAGTGTTGATTCTGGTGAAATTGAGCTTATGAACCATTGTTTAATGATGTAATGTATCATCCAGCTTCAAAGTTGGGTGTGGAACCAGACAACACTGATTTTTCTCTCTCACTGTCCAGATTGCTTGTTCTGTAACATTTTTTTTTTTTAAATAAAAGCTATTGTTTTTTTTTCTTTTGGGAGGGAGGAGTGGAGGTTCATCTCCATACTCAAATGCTATGGCAATCTCTTTTGACTTTTTCAGTTTAGAGCCCAAACATGAGGAAGAACCAACCTCCTCAGAACAGTCTCATTTGATTCCCTAAAAGATGTTTCTGGAAACCAGATTGCCATATATGTAAATATATAAGAATTCGATTTTTATCAGTAAATGTTGATTTTTACCAAACATACACACATTCTGACAAAAAATATTCCCATCAATAATAATTGAACTTTACAGATAGGCAAAGTAAGAAAATGCTGCTTGAGAACTTACCAGAGCTTGATTTAGGGATATTTACTTTGAATATTTTGACATGTGATGCAGACAATTTGTGTTTTAATGGTTACAAAGCTTTATCTTTTGAATCCAGTTATCATTTGAGCCCATATTTTCTAACCCCCTCCCCATAATTTCCCACCACAATGAAAATTTACATAGATAAAAATTCTTTAAAAATTGGGTTTACAAACCATAACTTTGCACAACTGTGTAAATTTAAATCAATTAAAATAGACAATCGCTCTTAAAATAAACTATTTTATTATAGTATAAAATAAATACTATAAAATAAATATTATCCATCAAAATGATTTGAAAAATGAAAATTTTATTCTGCCAAGCCTATATGTATGGGACCAAGGACTCAGTGCATGCGTGCTCTGTGTGTGTGTGCGTGAGAGAGAGAGAGAGAGAGAGAGAGAGAGAGAGAGAGAGAGAGAGAG
>ML685779.1:23775965-23825729 GCA_007922175.1 Pelusios castaneus
GAGAGAGAGAGAGAGAGAGAGAGAGAGAGAGAGAGAGAGAGAGAGAGAGAGAGAATCACTAGAAAGATCCTTTTTTATGCCAATAGAAGGACAAGAATTTTCCTCCTGCTTAATTGGCAATCTAATAATTTGGAATGTACTTTTAAGGGGTTTGGACATGCTAACTAGTATTATCCTGTCCAAATGGCATTAGCGCTTTAACACTCATTTATTCTGCACACTGCATGCAAGAAGACTTCTTGAAGTTATATTATATCCTAAATTTCTAAACTCTTTCCAAACTGTCAAACTGTCAAGGCATAAATGGAATATTCAAAGCAACTCAAAGTTTCTTAAATAAGATAAAACAGAAATCTGATAAAATGTCATACCATATTTCTTCTATAAGGGTGCGTCTACACTTAGAAATTAAATTGATTTAAGATTGCTTAAATTGACTTAATTTAATCTGCGTCTACACTACACTTTCCTTAAGTTGACTTAAGCAAGCTGCTTAAGTCAACTTAAGGAAAATAAAGTTGACAATGAAAATTAAGTCGACTTTATTAAACCTCCTTTTAATTCAACTTTAGGCTTAATTTAATTTGATTTAGGGCTACTCCAGGTCTCCCACACTGCCCTCCCTGCTGGGGTTCCTGCCCCCAAAGGGCAGCCCTGCCTACCCTGCCCCTATGCCCTGCCAGGGTCCCTGTCCCCCTTTGCCCTATTGCACCCATTGTAAAGTCGACTTTAAATTTAAGTGTGGAGATGCTAAGTCGACTTAAAGTCGACTTTAAGTCGACTTAGTTAAGTCAACTTAGCTAAAGTCTACTTAAATTTACAAGTGTAGACATAGCCTAAGAGATTACCTGCCTTTTTGTTTCTTTGTTTGGATTTACCAATGTACAGCTGAATTTATTCTGAGAAAAAATGATGCTTTCAAGTTCTGTGGTTGATGTATTTGCAAACTACAAAAATGAAGGCGTGAAATCTGGCACCTTCAGAGCTACACATTTGTACTTACAAATTTGCTTAAGATTTATAGCCCTTACTAGCAAATGATGTCATCAGTCAATGCACATATTCCCTACCTCATTTTCCCAAGTTGGGATTTACATTTTTTATGGAATGTTGAGCTGGCAACAAGTGTTGTTAATGAGTAACAAATAGCAGGGACAGTGTCAAATTATTTTTAATAGCAGAACATTGTTCCTGTGTGGTTAATATGCTGCAGAATGTTAATGTATCAGCAACTTTTTTACTGTGTGAATGTACTTCCCACAATATTAGCAAGGTTTTTGCCATACCTGTAATTTGAAAATTGCTAATGCAGCAAGAAAGTGACTAATTTAGAGGAGTTACCCTCTAAGGGACAGAGCCAGGAACAAATTCTGCTTGCCTTATTCATGCAAAATTCCGTCTAAAGTCAATAGATATTTTTATATGACTAAGACAAATAGGTTTTGGCCCATTTTCTTTGTAAATAAATTACATATTAGAAATATATTTATATTAATGGACCAAATTCTTCTCTGTTACACTGCTGTAAATCTGGAGTAACTCCACAAAAGTCCATGGACTTACTTTGGACTGACACCAGTGCAAATAAGTGTTGAAGAGTCTGACTCTCTACATAACTTTGCTATGTATCCAAAATATGCTCCTCTGAGCTATTCAATTTTTTTCTTCAAATGTTTTAGTTGTGACTCAAGATTGTGGACTCAGTGTAATGAATCACAAAAATATCAGATTTGCAACAAATGGCACTTACAAGGAAAGATATGAGATTTATATTATATACTCATTTGAACAGGAGAAGAGAAATTCTTTGTTGACCATATAAGGCAATGATGAATCACTGAATGGAACATAAATTTCCTTGTGCATGGATTATGGGTATATTTCCTTCAGGGAGCTGAAGAAACATTTCACAGAAGTATTAATGACATGTGCCAACCTCTTCAAGGAACAAGGTTAATGCCCATGAGTAAAATGGATCTAAAATGTGCCAAGCTACTTCATTAAAAACTACTATGTTATGCCTACTGTGGGCGAAAAGGTGGTTGTGGGTTTAACCCAAAATTTAATATTCTGAGGATGATCAATTTGCTTCTTTTCTTTGCGGAGGACATGGACTTCTGTAAATTATTTTTTCTTTTTAAAAAGTTAGCTTAGTTAAAGAAAGTGGAAAGCACAAGCTTTTTACAATTAAGCAGATGATGTGTGTGTTATTTTAAGATCCAGATCCCCATGCAGCCTTACCCTATATATAATATTCAGACATGACTACTCACATACTGGTTTTGGAATGTGTTCAGATATGTTTTTCCAAACTGAAACTATTCTTGAGAAATACTTGGCAAACTCTTCAACTTAATAATTTATTTAACATATTTATCCTTTTTTTTCTCTTTATAAATTATCCACAATTTAAAATGCAAAATAATTGTCAACCTCAGCCTTTTATCCTGAAGTAAGTTTTCATAGTCATGAGCTGTTAAAAAATTGAGTTGATAAAGTAAATTCTAAAGGACAATACTGTATTTACCATCCATCCACAGAAAGTGACTCAAGCAGAAATACGTGGGGTGGAGTGAATGTGCCTGATTTTAAGAGCCTATTCACTATAGAATATTGTTTATAGTGTTTGGGTGTGCATGATTATGTAGCAGAGAATAATTGCTGACATTTTGCACACCTTCATGCACTATGACCAGACACTCCCACCATGCATCACAACAATTCACCAAAGGAGATTTATTGGGATAACTGGGCCTATAAGCTTATTTTAATTGTGAACTCAGCTATCAAAAGGTGCATCCACACTTATAAATTAAGTTGACTTAAGTATGCTTAAATCGACTTAATTTAATCCACGTCTATACTGGGCTTCCCTTAATTTGACTTAAGCTGCTCCTTAAGTCGAATTAAGGAAAAACTAGTTTGAATTAATAACACCTCGTTATAATTTGAACTAGTGTCTACGTCGACTTTTTTAAAGTCGACTTAGCCAGTGTAGATGCCCTAAGTCTACTTGGTTGCCTTAGGGCAGGGGGGACAAGGGAGCACCACATAGCTCCCTGGCAGAAGGGAGCCACTGCGGCTCTCTTGTCCTGGGGAGCCCCTACTCCCTTCTTCCCAGGCCCATGGCTTCCCTGCCAGGGGAGCTGCAGTCCTGGGAAGAAGGGTTCCCCAGCCAGGGCTCCAGTGGGAGAGGATCCCCTGCTGGAACCCTGGCTGGAGAGCTCAGGAGGTGGGCGGCTGGTCCCGGCAGAGCCAGCTGCGTGCCAGCTGACTCTGCAGGGACCCAGAAGCGCTTTTGTGTCCCAGCAGAACCAGCTGCATGCCAGCTGACTCTGCCAGGACCCAGAAGCCGCAAGCAGCTTGCTGGTCCTGACAGACTCAGCTGGCACGTGGCTGGCTCTGCAGGGACTGAGAAGCAGCGACCGGCTTCTGGGTCCCTACAGAGTCAGCTGGTGCGTGGCTGGCTCTGCCAGGACTGAGAAGCGCTTCTCGATCCCAGCAGAGTCAGCTGGTGTGCTGCTGGCTCTGCAGGGACTGAAAAGTGGCCAGCGGCTTCTCGGTCCCGGGACAGCCAGCTTTGCAGGGCTGGGTCTCCCGGGATGAGCCGCCCAGTTTCCTGTCTCGGGGAGAACTAGCTGGCTCTCGCTGGGGAAAGCCACCAGTGGCTTCCTGGTCTGGGGAAAGCCAGCCCTGCAAGGTTGGCTCTCCCTCCACCTATCAAGTTGACTTAGAGAGTCTAGTGTAGACTCTCTAAGTCGACTTAATAGGAGCACCTTTAAGTCACCTTAAGAGTCTTGTGTGGACTCTCTAAGTTGACTTAATAAGGTGGACTTAAAGTCGACTTATTAAAGTCAACTTAAGTCGACCTAAAAACCTAAGTGTAGACATAGCCAAAGATATGTGAAAGTTGATACGGTGTCACAATAAGTTATAATAACAAATGTTGGTGGGAAAAGGTTAAAAAAAAGGAGATAGAAACAGTGAATTAGTCTAAACAAAATGGTCTACAGTTAGGGTTCAATGAGTAGGTTAAAATAGCAAATGTGGAACAAGAAATTGTTGTGATGTATATAAGGTCTAAATAATGGACTAAAAATGAGGGAATGGGTTATTCCCTCCATTACTCCCTAAAGAAACATACCTTTTAGGGAGAATATAGAAGAATAGATAGACCAATCTTCAGCATGGCTACCACTCCCACCATCATGGCTGCCACTCCCACCGCTACCACTCCTACCATCATGGCTGCCACTCCCACCATGTTCTAAAGCTCCCAGACATTATCATCATGATTCTGTGAGATATCCTGACCAGATAGGGACAGAGAGTGGGATCCAGATGACCATTCCTACCAGTTCCATCTGCATCCCAAACACCACCTGGGATGAAATGGTATAGGTCTTTAACGATAGGTGCAACCACAACTCTAGTTTTTCTCAATTAATTTCTTCTCTTTCAGCCAAAAGGAAAGTTATTACCTTCTTTAATATTATTTAAGAGGCTGTCAGGCACGTGATTTTTTCCCTTTCTTTAATTTTCCTCAGTTAAAGAGGAAGGGAACAAGAAATGTTGTGAAAATGAAGGCCTTTCCTAATATTTTACATTTCAAATATGTGAACTGCTTTCCTTCTATTCTGTATCTTTAATAAAATGTTAAGAGGATGGTTAAGAGGGTATTTGAATAGAATCATAGGGTTGGAAGGGACTTCATGAGGTCATCTAGTCCAACCCCCCCAGCTAAAAAGCAGGACCATTCCCACTAAATCATCCCAGCCAGGTTATTGTCTAACCAGACCTTAAATAGCTCCAAAGATGGATATTCCACTACCTCCCTAGGTAACCCATTCCAATGCTTCACTACCCTCCTAGTGAGAAAGTTTTTCCTAATATCCAACCTTGACCTCCCCACCTGCAACTTGAAACCATTGCTTCTTGTTCTGTCCTCTGTTACTACCAAAACAGTCTAGCTCCCTCCTCTTTGAAGCACTCCTTCAAGTAGTTGAAGGTTGCTATCAAATCCCCCCTCAGTCTTCTCTTCTGCAGACTAAATAAGCCTAGTTCTTTCAGTCTCTCCTCATAAGTCATATGCCCCAAACCCGTAATCATTTTCATTGCCCTCCACTGGACTCTTTCTAATTTGTTAACATCCTTTCTATAGTGGGGAACTCAAAACTGGACACAGTATTCCAGATGCGGCCTCGCCAGTGCCAAATAGAGGGAATAATCACATCCCTCAATCTTCTGACAACACTCCTACTGATGCAGCCCAATATGCCATTGGCCTTTTTGGCAACAAGAGCACACTGTTGACTCGTATTCAGCTTCCTGTCCACCATAAACCCCAGGTCCTTTTCTACAGTGCTGCTACTTAGCCTATCGGTCCCCAGCCTGTAGCAATGCATAGGATTTTTCTGTCCTGAGTGCAGGACTTTGCATTTGTCCTTGTTGAACCTCATGAGATTTCTTTTGGTTCAGTGCTCCAATTTGTCTAGGTCTCTCTGAATCCTATCCCTGCCCTCCAGAGTGTTTACCATTCCCCCAGCTTGGTGTTATCTGCGAACTTACTGAGCATGCAATCTATCCCATCAACCCAATCATTAATGGAGATGTTGAACAGAACCAGCCCCAGGACCAACCCCTGGGGCACTCCAATCATTACTGGTTGCCAACTAGACATCGCACCATTGATTCCTACCTGCTGAGCCCAATGATCTAGCCAGTTTTCTATCCACCTTTTGGTCCATTCGTCCAACCCATACTTCCTTAACTTGTCCATGAGAATGCTGTGGGAAACCATATCAAAAGCTTTGCTAAAGTTGAGGTATATCATGTCGATGGCTATTCCAAAATCCACAAATCCAGTCATCTCATCATAGAAGGCAATCTGGTTGGTCAGGTATGATTTGCATTGTTTAATCCATGCTGACTGTTCCTGATCACTCTTATTTTCCTCCAAGTGTTTCAGGATGGATTCTTTGAGGACCTGCTCCATGATTTTTACATGTCCCTTGCCAGCTGCAACTCCAATAGCCTTTTGGCCTTGCTGATTTTATCTCTGCAGACCCGAGCAATATCTTTATACATCTCCCTAGTCAACTGTCCAGGCTTCCACTTCTTGTAAGCTTGCCTTTTATGTTTCAGCTCAACACAGAGTTCTCTGCTAAGCCATGCTGGGCACCTTCCACATTTGCTGTTCTTTCTGCAAATCAGAATGGTACCTTCCTGTGCCCTTAGCAGGGTTTCTTTAAAATACATCCTGCTCTCTTGGATGTCTTTTCCTTCAGATCAGCCTCCCAAGGGACCCTGCCCATCAGTTCCCTGAGGGAGCCAAAATCTGCTTTTCTGAAGTCCAGGATGTGTGTTCTGCTTCTTTCCTTTCTTCCTTTGATCAGAATCCTGAATTCTACCATTTCATGGTCACTGCTGCCCAGGTTGCCATTCACTTTTACTTCCCCCATCAATTCTTCTCTGTTTGTGAGCAGCAGGTCGAGAGGTTCAAGGCCCCTAGTTGGTTCTTATATCATTTGCACCAGGAAGTTGTCCTCCAACGCTCTCCAAAAACTTCCTGGATAGCCTGTGCACTGCTGTATTGCCCATCCAGCAGATGACAGAACAATTGAAATTCCCCATGAGAACCAGGACCTGTGATCTGGAAACTTCTGCTAGTTGTCTGTAGAACGCCTCATCCACCTCCTCCTTCTGGTTTGGCGATCTATAGCAGACACCCATCACGACACCCCCCTTGTTGTACTCTTCTCTAAACTTAACCCACAGACTTTCAACCAGCTTTTTTCCCCTTTCATAGTGGAGCTCCAAGCAGCCATACAGCTCTTTTACATATAGCTCTACTCCTCCACTTCTTCTTCCCTTCCTTTCCTACCTGAACAATTTATACCAATCAATGGCAGTGTTCCAGTCATGCAAGCTATCCCACCACGTCTCTGTTATTCCAATTACATCATAGTTCCTAGTCTGTGCCAGTACTACCAATTCTTCCTTCTTGTTTCTCAGGCTCCTCGCATTTGTGTACAGGCACCTAAAATACTGGGCCAATTACCTTACTTTCCCTTGTCAATTATCTCTCCTGTTGCATCTTCCTCCTTGCATTATCTCCCGGTGCCTTCTTTTCCTACACACCTCCGGTATTAGGGCTTCATTAGGACACCTAAGACAATTATTTGATTCCTACCCCCGCCCCCAGTTCTGACTAGTCTCTCTGCTACTAAACAGTCTGCTCTCTGTAAACTTTCTGTCACTTAACACTCTGAGACCTCCATATACTTAACCCCAAATTTTGTTTACACTATTTTGTTTACACTATAATATTGGACAGTGTCTTTAATAGTTAACAGCTTTGGCCCATTTATTCCATCAAAATTAGTATAATAGATCCTTTGGTGCATAGTGGAAATTGTTGTATGATGAGGAAGCCCAGCCCATAGAAATGAATAGGATCACGAGGTACCCAAATTAAAACTCATGAGGTAATGTTGTGACAGTTCTAAATTCATATTTTCAGTGCTCAGCCAAAGATTTTCAACTGAAATTTCTTGGTTTTCAATGTTTCCCTGAAAACTTGATATTTTTTCTCACACACACAAAAAATAATAATAATAAAAAAAAATCTCTAATTCTTTTAATATGGGTAGGCACTTTCACATATTACAGTACACACTAACTTAACTCTCACATACAAAAAATATGTCTATATCTACACTTACTAAAGTTAGTTCGAATTAGTTAATTCAAACTAACTAATTTGAACTAATTTTAGTTAGTTTGAATTAACTTAATTCGAACTAGCAAAATTTAGTTCGAACTAAGCAAGTGCCATTGATGGTACTTCCTTAGTTCGAATTAGTGAATTACATTGAGTTCAATGGGCCGGTTAGTTCGAACTAAGCAATTAGTTCGAACTAATATGTCCACATTGATTAATTCGAACTAACTAGTTCGAATTAACCCTTCGTTCGAATAGCATATTTGAATTTATTAGTTCGAATTAAGGAAGCCCTTAATCGAACTAAGGAAAGCCTAGTGTAGCCATGGCTTTAGTTAGTTCTAATTAAGCTTCCTTAATTCGAACTAACTTGCCAATGTAGACAGAGCCAATGACATTACCAGCTCTGGATATAGATTATTAACCCTTTGAGTGGGGACTGTCTTTTCATTATAAATGTGCACAGTGGCTAGAAGAACAATGTCCTGATTAACCCTCTCATTGTTATGACAATATAATGATAATGATCATAAATATTATGGTCCAAATACTTAATTGGTGTAAATCAGCATAGTTCACGTGAGATTAAGGATTTGACCCCCATGAATCTTTTCTACATGGAAAGAGTGCTTCAGGAATTAGGCTTAATCCCAATTTCACTGAAGACAATGGAAAAACTCCTATTGATTTTTCAAAGGCTTTTGATCAGACTTTTATAAAAGTATAGGATTCGTTTACTTAAAGAGACCTTGTGCAAAAAGTCAGTATCCATGTAGCAAGTGACAAATAAAACAATTCATTTAACACATTTATCCTTTTTTTGTCTTAATGAATTATCCACCAGCTGACTTGATATCTACATAAACAATTTGATTTTTTTTAAAAATGTAAAAAATCATCAAAATTTTATACTTAAATAAGCTATCACTGTGTTGCATACCATGGTTGCTCAGAACTTGCAATGTTTTGTCTTATGAAACGACAGCTTCCTACCTTTCAAACGCTGTTGCATAGTTAGAGAATAGGATCTTTGACATACGGTTAAGCAGATCTATTTCTGTTCAGCAGAGAGCAGTAAAACACATGCATACTAATCAGTTAATTTGCCCACGCTTTCTATTTAATTGTAGAATTTTTTTGTAAGTACATCTGATAAGGGTTGCTGTTTAAATATGTCATTATTAGAACAATGCAAAATATTCACTATAAAATCCTGAAACCACATGAAACTTTCCTTCTTTCATGTTCCATTATAGATTTGAAATTCAGCCCAGCTTCTTCAAACAATTAGCAAAGTTTACAAATCTTTTAGATACACCTGGCTGACATATAGTTTTCCATTCAAACTCAGTTTGCAGATTAAATCAGGTAAAACTATATGGTTTGGACTCAGTTTTACTGTGTGCCTTTTTGTTTATTCAAACCACAAACTCAAAGTAAATCAGAGGAAGAACCAATCCCCTTCATTACCTAAACTTACACCCAGTTCCACTGTGCATGCCAGAAATGTAATAAACAGGTCTAACTCTGAAGTCCTAACTCATGCAAAACTCTCATTGAACTGAAGCCAAATTCCCATTTACATTTTCTTTAATGGGAATGTAGAGCTGGCAGGAAGTGTTGAGAATGATCAACAAATAGCAGGGACAGCATCAAACTATTTTTAACAGTAGAACACCATTCCTGTGTGGTTAATAACATAATGCAAATTGTTAATGCATAAGGAACTTTGGAGCTGTGTAAATATGCTTGCCATGATATCAGCAAGCCAGTGAGAATCCGCCTGAGTTAGGCCTTATTTGTGTAGTATGGTGCATTCTGTACTGTACAAGCCAGATAAACATCATTCCTACCCTCAAAAACAAAAGGAACAAGGATTCCAGGAGGAGAACAACACGATTTGTATCTAAAATGTTATTGCTTCCTGGTTGTTCTGAACACAACATACTACTTGGTAGAGTTGATCCTAGTTTATTCTGAAGTTCACAGCAAAAATTGGACATATTCTCTACTGTTCTGTTCTCCATAGGCTCTTATATGCCTATATCACTCTAGTATCTGAGAACTTTCCAGTCATGCAGTAAGAGCCCTAACAAACATCTGTCCCATGCAGTTGATGCTCTAGTAGTTTTCTCCCCAGGGTGAAATTGTATGTGTAGTGTAGTGTCGGGGTAGATTTTGTTTGTGTGTTTGTTTTTTAAATAAGTACATGCTGACATGTATTTAAATTAGAAAAGGCAAGATCAAAAGACATGTGCCTGCCACTTGGAGTGGAAAGGGATGAGTTTTGTGATGGTGTCACATTCAGAGATGTAGTTCAGACCAGTGAGGGGTTGTATCACCATGTACCCTGTAACCTTAGGCTCCTCACAATGCTTTGCTGCTGTAGCTCCCAACCTTTGCTGCTCAAAGCCAGCCTACTAGCATGCAGGTCACACCCTGAGCCTTCTGTGCATGAAGAAGCCCAGGTTCTGAAGCTTTGATCCCAGTAACCTTTCTCTAGCCTAACATCTCAGCTCTGGCTTCTACCAGCCTGAGTTACTACTGGCAGAACCCAACATGCTCCCAGTTACAAATTTTCCCAAAACCCTGTGCTCCGCAAACTCATGGACTCTTCAGAGAATAGCATGGTTTGTTTGTCCCTTTGAAGAGACAAAATCACGTCAGCTTATTAAGTGTACTGGAGGTAAGTGCACCCTTCCTTTTAAACACAGCGCTGAGTTGGTTTATGCTAAAATGAAATAAATGTATTAACAATAGAACATAGGTTAAGTGATGCTAAGTAAAAGGAATAAAGATAAAAAAGGTTACAAGTAAATAAAAGTGAAAACACTCATCTAAAGTCTACAACATAATCTAGCAAGATGAGGATTCAGTCAAGGTGTTTTCTCTTATGAGTCATTTTTCTCCCCAGCCTTGGCTGACTTTCCCTCAGTCAGGACCTTCCACAGAAGTATAAGGTGCTAGCTTGCCTTGTCTTCTTAGAGGAAAGATCTCTCCCTACGTGTTCCTGTATTGGTTTTTGAATGTTGTGATTTCTGATGTCAGATTTGTGTCCAAAAACCAATAGGGGAAAACTTCAATCTCCCTGCTCACTCCATTGATGACTTGTTAATAGCTGTGCTCAAACAAATGACAAGGTGCTTCTCTAGTAATAATTTCAGACAGATCATATTCAAGTTGCTGTTAATAAGTGCCAGGAGTACCATGCAGCATTAAGTAGCTTGTTATGAGAAATGGATTGGGAATGGAGGCCAAACATAGGGTCAGGAATTGAAATATGGGGGGGAGGGAGTGCGGGAGGTAGCAGCTAGGGATAGGCCAAAATAAATAAATAAATAAAGCAGGCAGGTTATGTTCTGAAAATTAGCTAATGATGTCATTTCCCATGTGTTCCTTTTTTCCATAAGATGCTAGTTGCACATACGCACTGGATGCACATAATCTTCTGCCCTGGCATAAAAGAGGCATATATACTATATACAATGCACTCAGGTTGAAAATGCCATCAGATGTGCATTTTTAAAAAAAATACCCACCTTATGATAAAGCAGGACTGTCCTACCCCAGCCCTGAAGGACAGAATGGCTTGAAAAAGAAAAGGGGGGGGGGGGCTCATTGGCAGCTCATATAAAGTTAAGAATGGAGAAAACCTTTTGTTTACCTGATTCTTCCTGGTGACACTTGACAGGCTGTCTTTCAGCAGGGAAAATCACCTATTGGGCACTAAGTCCAATATTTTAATATGGTGAAGTGGTAAGGTAGAATTCACATGAAACAGATTGCAAAGGCACGAGTTACAGAGCTTGCAAAGCAGAAAAATTACAAAGGTGTTGCAAATTAAGGTATTTGGTATGGTGAAGGCCATAGTGGAAATGAATCAGCCCGGCCCTTTTTGCGTAATCACATAATACAAGAACTATGAGACAAAGGGGTCATGCATTTACAGTAAAAGGATTTCTTGTTTTCATGTAACACATAGTTGACTTTTGGAATGTATGGACACAGGAGATCACAGAGACAAATACCATGTCTGGATTCAAGAAAAAGACGGTGATAATTTTTTTATAATTGACATGTATAGATATGCCTCATAGATAATCTTATAGTCCTGAAATATAATCTTATAGGCCTCAAGACTTAATCTTTAGAGATGCTGGAAAGCACTTTTCAAGATTAAGAAAGTTTGTATATAAAGAGCCAGATCCTATAAATCATCATAATTCCAGTGAAATAAGTTGTGCTACACTACTTTATAAAAGCTAAGGATTTGGCTCAAGATTTGTATATTTTCTTACCTTTCCCTTTTGTTATATGAAAAACATATACCTAATTTATATACAGGAAATACAAAATAAGTATTTGATCAGATTCTCACTTGTAAAGCTTTGTAACTCAGCTGACTTCAAAACAGCTATGGCAGTTTACACTAGCCGAGAATTTGGCCAACTAGTTTTAATGTGCATTGAAACCAGTGCTTTTTTTGTTTTGTTTTGCTTTTTAAAGTGCCAGTACTCAGCCAGGGACCTGGGGCAGCCACACAACAGGAGCGGAGGTCTCATCGCTGTGAAAAAGGTGCCAGAACTGAGTACCATCACAAAAAAAGCCCTGACTGAAACATTAACCAAAAGTAAAGGTGGAATGGAGCGACCAAACACCACTGACTTAATTTTGTTCCCTTTGGAGCCAATAGGAAAATCCTTATTGACCTGAGTGGAGCTGGGTCCAGATCCTAAGTCAGATCCAGACAGACGTGGCTTTCCATATTTTGTTCCCCAGGGTCATATAGGGGTTGGATTTGATTCCATCCCTATATCAAAATGTAAACATTGAGGAGTTCTGACAAACTCCAGAAGAATTTATACTTCCATATTACCAGTTATGAGAATTGACTCCAACGGTAAGCCAATGTGATGTTTGGCCAAAGGGTCTGCATCCATTCAAGTCTACAGTAACCAGCAGATACACCCTGCTGTCTGCTTTTCAATCGGAATGTTCCGGTGGAAACAAAGCTACAAGTCATTCAGTGACGTGTTAATCCACTGATTGTTGACTGGAATGGATTTCACTGACCGCAATGGGCAGGAAAATGTCCTCTTACTTCATAACATTGGCAAACTATAAATCTTTCACGATTGGATAAGACTGAAGATTAAGGGACAAACGACTACATGATGTAATATGAATACTGTAATATTGGCCTTTCCCCCTCCTCTAATAACCAAATTTAAGGTTATTTATTAAAGTGTCTAATTCAGGATTTTGCCATCTAAAATGTTGTCATCACTTCTGTTGCAAAAACCAATGTCCAACAATACTATATAGACTAAAACTCATTCTTGTGAGATCTTTCTTTGAAAAGAACATTAAAGAAAAAGCTCACCTTTATTTGAGTTCTGAATTTTATTTTACACTAAAGCAGTGTGTTTATTTCCCTGGTTTTGCCATGTTAATTTATTTTTATAAAAATCCAAGAAAATCCCACAATCAACCTTATATTAAAATAAATAATGAGCCTAAGGCAAAACCCAGAACAAAATATCCCACACATTTTGGAGATTAAAAATAAGGATGTGACCCTGAGAGGCCATGTGTCTGCGCATGACAGATTCTCAGGAAAATTCATGTGTATGTGAATATCAAAGAGGATGTTGATCATAGTGTTTTCATTGGTCTACATCCTGTAATTTTCTATGAAATTACTTCTACATTATATGTATCCTGTAATTTAATAATCCTAGACCAAAGTGTGTTACTGAACAGTGTATTCAGGTGTTAGAACTTCATGAAAACTAATGGAATGTTATGTGTATTGTTCTAACCTCTCTATTCCTATGTAATGGGAAGAATTTGCATAACGTATATCTCTGCAGCTAAATTACACAGAAGAGTACTAATGTCAAAGCAAGAGTCACTGAGTTCACAGTAGAAACTCACAGGCTCAGTCTTTGTTCCTCACACATTCATTCTCACCTTTTGGCAAATAGCAATCCTTATCTGTCCTGGATAATAGCCATCGATGGACCTATCCTCTGTGAATTTACCTAGTTCTTTTTCTGAATCCCATTATAGTCTTGTACCTCACAATATCTTCTGGCAAGAAGTTCCACAAGTTGACTGTGCATTGTGTGAAGAAATACCACCTTTTGTTCATTTTAAACCTACTGCCTATTAATTTCATTGGTGACCTTAGTTCTTGTGTTATGAGAAGTAAATAACACTTCCTTCTTTTCTTTCTCCACACCAGTCATGATTTTATAGACCCTTGCTGTATCCCTCCTGAGTTATCTATTTTCCAAACTGAAAATTCCCAGTTTTATTACTTTCTCCACAAGATTTCCCATATACCTAATAATTTTAGTTGCCATTTTCTGTACCTTTTCGAATTCCAATTGTTTTTTGTTTGTTTGTTTGTTGTTTTATTTTTGGAGATGAGAAAATCAGATCTGCACACTGTATTCAAGATCTGGGCTTACCATGGATTCATAAAGAGGCAATACAATATTTTCTGTCTTATTATCTAGCCCTTTCTTAAGTTCCAAAGGGGTAGCCGTGTTAGTCTAGTGTAGAGAAACAAACAGAGTCCTTTGACACTTTTAAAGACTAACAGATTTATTTACCACATGAGCTTTCATGGGAGAAAATCCCACTTCATCACTTCAAAGCATCTGACAAAGTGGGATTTTCTCCCATGAAAGCTCATGCAATAAATAAATGTTAGCCTTTAAATTTGCCACAGGACTCTGTTCGTATTCCTTTCTTTATGATTCCTAACATTTTGTTAGGTGTGGGGTTTTTTGTTGTTTTGTTTTGTTTTTCACTGCAGCTGCGCTCTGAGTGGCTGTTTTCAGAGAACTATCCACGGTGACTTCAAGATCTTGTTCTTGAGTGGCAACCACCCCAATAATTTTTATATATAGCTGTGAGTATGTTTTCCAATGGGCACTAATTTGCATTTATCAACAATAAATTTTATCTGCCGTTTTGTTGCCCTGTTACCCAGTTTGTGAGATCCCTTTTGAACTCTTTTCAGTCTGCTTTGGAGTTAACTATCTTGAGCAGTTTGTCTGGGTGGTAAAATACACTGGAAAGCCTAAAGGAACTCTCTTTGACTACATGCCCACTGGTATAGTGATCCAGGACTGCAAATGTGTTAGGGGCTTAGTGCAATCTAATTATAGACTATACCACCAGTTTGGGGTGTCTGTCCTTTTTTTCTGAAAGCACGACACTCACGCTTGTGAGCCATTCCAGGCAGCATTACACAGGCTATCAATCTGCATCTGAATTTTTCAAAGAAACACAAATTTCCTGTGAGCTAAACACTGTAATAGATTTTCAGACTAAATGGATATCCCAAATAAATAACAACAGTCAGAGGACTAAAAATGCCACCATGGCTAACAGCTATGTTGAATCTTTGGAATAGCTTATATCCAAGACAAGATCAGGATGACACACACACAGAGGGATCCATGTTTCAAGTGGCTGTATTAGGAAACATGCTAAGCCAGCCCAGACTGTGTAAGCTAATTTCCAATAGTCTTAACTCTACTACTGTGACAACAAGTGAGCTGGGTTGCTACTGCAATCCTGGCAATTAGGTGAGACACATACACAACACTAACCAGTAGAGTAAAAGAAGCAGTTAGAAAAAAAAAAAAGGCCTGGTTTAAAAATTGGAAGTCAAATCCTAGGCTATGTCTACACTTGTTAATTTAGGTCGACTTTAGCTAAGTTGACTTAACATGTCCACACTATAAAATTAAGTCGACTTAGGGGAGGACTTACAAAGTCGACCTAGAGCGTCCACACTGGACACCTCGGTCAACTTCTAGGGGCTAGGGGGACCTGGGAGAGGTCCACGGTGGCAGGGGGGGCACCCCTTGCCAATTGCCGGGGGCTCAGCCTTTGCCCCATTGTACCTGGGTACAATGAGGCAAAGGGGGACAGGGACCCTGGCAGGGCATAGCAGGGAGGGCAGTGGGGGAGTCCTGGAGAGCCCTAAATCGACTTAGAGTTGACTTAGGGCTACTCCAGGTCTATACTGGCTTAAGTCAACTTTCTAAAGTCGACTTAAGCCTAAAGTTGACTTTAAACCAGGTTTAGTAAAGTCGACTTAATTTTCCTTAAATTGACTTAAGCAGCTTCCTTAAATCGATTTAAGGAAAATGTAGTGTAGATGCAGAGTAAATTAAGTCGACTTAAACAAGCTTAAGTCAACTTAATTTACAAGTGTAGACACACCCCTAGTGAGGAAAGGAGAATAAATTTAGGTAAATCAAGTGTAAAAAGCATAATTAGGCAGGACAAAAAACAATTTGAAGAGCAAATAGCAAAAGACATAAACTAACAGAAAAAAAATGTAAGTACATCAGAAGCAGGAAACCTGCCAAGCAATCAGTGAGATCACAGTGGTAATTCTGCTCTGAATAAAGACAAGGCAGTTGCGGAGAAGCTAAATGAAATCTTTGTATCGCTCTTCAGTCAGAGCATACAAGGAACTTCCCTATACGTACGCCATTCTTTTTAAGTGACAAATCTGAGAAACTGGGGGCAAGAGCGATCTCATTACTTTGTATTGTTCAGCACCAAGTACATTTGGTTACTAAACAAATAATAAATAGCACTAATAGATTCCGTATAACATTTCAGTAAACTATGCTTAGGCACTGTACTCTGTGAGACACAGTTCACCCTGGACTGGCCTTTGGTATCAAATACCAAACAGGTTGCATCAGCCTTCAAGTGTCACATCTTACTAGGTCAGCTCGCCAGTTTTAAAGGCTGCTGTCCAGCTGGGGATGCAGCCATGGCTCATTGCCTCTTTTGGGGGGCAATATGTTCTGCAAAACTACTCCAATGTATCAGTCATGATGCTTTGCTAACTGCAATTGTGAGAGGCTTTTGCATTACCAAGGGGGAAGAGATACTCCTCACATGTCCAACACCCTTCAAAAGCCCTGTCACCATCTGACACTAACTAATTATTCAGAGTCATTCAGAAACTGCTATATCAATTCTGTGGAAATTTTACAAATTCGTATTGTTCCAAAATACGACAAAATGTCAACACTTCCAAGTTTCTTGCCAAATGAAAAATTCCAATGCTTATGAATTGAATAAATGGTGAAAAGGGAAGACAAATTGCAAGTGCCTAACATGTCAACATTTCAAAACAGGCCAATGCTCGTCCAGCATCAGGAGTAAGGGCCTACTGCTAGACTGCCTACCTGCCAGCTTAAACCTACACAGTCTAACAAGTGCAGCTGGGCCCAACTGAGCTTCCAAACTGCCTGATTGGGATCAGCAGACCTGCTCTTAAACTCAGCAGCAGCAGCAGCAACAGTAGACTGCTAAAGCATTTGCCCATGGCTGTGATAGCCCATGTGTCTGCTGCTTCCTAGCTTATCTCCTGCCATCCCTAACTTCAGGTAATCTGTCTCTGACCCTTGGCTCAGACTCACCCTTGGCTCTGGCATCTCATCTCTCACTTAAATTCAGACTTGGGATTCCTAGTCATGGCTGCTGACTAATGCTAGACTACTACTAGACACAGCTGTCATATCCCGTTCTTTAACACCCAGTAGAGAAAATGAGAGAGTCCTGTTTGCTTCAGGTAGATGATGTAATAGGTTCTTTCTGGTCTAAAATCTAGGAAAACAACCGCACTTTAGTGGCTAAGTATTCTATTTTGTAGATGGGGAAATATTCTCTCTCTTGGCCATAGACAAATTCATTATCAGGGCTGGTTTCATGGCTATCAGTCTCATGCTCAGGCCACTAGACCACAGCTGTCACTCTAAATAGATTTAAATCATGTGCACATTTTTTTAGCTGCATGGTATGCCAGTTCTTTGTCAATCTTTCTGCAGTATTTGGGCCAATTTAACTCTTTCATGCTAAAAAATGTATATTACTCCTTGGACTGAACCACAATGCAACTACTATGGCAAGACTTTCCTTCACAGAAACAATGAGGTTTTGTGCTGAGTATATTTGGGAGGTATTTATTACTTGGGGCTATTCAGTCTTCTACAGGCTAGCATACACTCCCATTGTTTTATGTGAGAAATTATGCAATGCCGGATTATTGTAACATTGCTGGAAGCAACACAGAGATCTATTGTGTAATTACAGATGTTATTGTATAGCATTTTTAAAATTTACTTTAGTCCAGAAAACAAGGACACTTTGAATGAAAAGTACTGCATCAACATGCCTATAAACCAAGACTATGCTTTCTTCCAATGCTTTTTAAAGAGAAAGGATGTAGGATTTCCAATATGGGCAATTCTGATAAAGCTGCTAAATGCTAATAAATACAATATTACCAACCTCTGAGTTACATAAATGAGGGTGATATGCAACTGCTAATAATTTCTCAGAGTTACGGATGAAATGAAAATAGTTTTCATTCCTTTGGCTGACCAAGGCACTGGAATGTGGTATGGTTGCCTCAGGGGTAACTGTGAAGAAAAACATTTCCAGTACAGGGGAAACATTGTGATTCATGGAATCACAGGGCATGTACTTTGATAGCAGATTCAGGAGGATGTTTGCAGAAGGCATCAGTAAATTCTTACAACAATAAACACTGGATATTTTTCTTCACTTACCAAATATTGTATCAAATAGATAACTTGACTGAACAGGTTTCATGATATGTTACAGAGACAATCAGGCAGGCTACTCCTCAACTGTATTCAGACTTGGAGCAAAAATGTATTTTTCTGAAGGTCATATCATGTCCTTGAGCCATGAACAGCTCAGACTGGGAGCTGTTTGCATGACTTGAAGGAGCCATATCTCCTTCATAAATATAATTTCAGCTATCATCTTAGTGCTGACAATTCATGTATCTGTTTCTTCGTCTCAGACTTGTTTCCTTCTCTCCAGATAAAATCTTGGTCTGTCTTTCTGACACCTGCTCGTGAATGTTCAGTGTTGGTGTGAATTCAGTGTCTCCAAAGTAGATCTCTTAGTCTTTCATCACAAGCCTTCCTCACTCCCTCTTTTCCCACCTACCCACCCGCCCACTCACATCCAGGGTTGGTCTACATCGTAGCACTTAAAATACTTTGTGTAGCTCCCTTCGACTGCCCACTTATCATGTTGTCTTCAGTGCACTGAGTCGAAGGGAAATGCCCTCCTTTCAACTCAGTGCTACTCCACTTATCGGGGTGGTCTTCAGCAATCGACTTCCTAATTGGCTGAGTGGGTCTATCCACTAAATTTTCAAAAAAGCAGCCTTGTACTGCCATAAGATTTTTCCTAAGAAAGAAAAATGAAATATTTTTGCTCACAGTCTACATACATGCCAGAGGCTAGATTCTCATTTCCACTACAGTATGGTATAGTTAGAATAATTCCACTGAATCAATGAATCTGTCTGTAGAATTTGGTGTATTATATATACTCTTATGCAGGGCTTTTTTTTGAGCCGGTACACACCAGTATGGCATATCAGCACCTGATTTTCCCTGGTCAGCCCCGTTGCTCAGCTGGGGGCCGGGGTCAGCAGGACAGGGAAAGGAGAGGAGAACCACGGGCGGGTGGGTGGGAAGGGGCCAGCGGAGGAGTGGGAAAGGATCTTGGGGGGTCAGGAAGCCAGCGGGTGGGTGGGGAAGGGGCCAGCGGAGAGTGGGGGGTTTGGAGATGCCCCTAGGGGTGGTGGTGGTGGTGGAGGATCCTTACATTCCCTCCTCCTCTCCCACTGCTCCTGCCAGTGTACCGGCACCTTATTTATTTATTTATTTGAAAGAAAAAAAGCACTGCTCTTATGCATAGCTATTTAGACAGGAACATGTTACCTCACATCTTTCACTGCTAAGGTGATAAAAGACTTTGCATTTGGAGCCAGCTGTGATTCACTGTGATCTCATACCTACCTCTTCTTGCTTTTCTCTCCCCCTTCTTCTCGGTGAAGGCAAACCAGAGGTGAAATGCTAATTACATTCTTTCTTAATTTTAAATAGATAGACTCAACCTGACATAATCAATTCCATTATGTTTAGGGTCATGAATTTGTCATGGAAAATTAGGCAAAAATCACAGAACAGTCATGGTAAAAATGAATAAAATTGTGGTATGGTCATGGCCATAAAAATGTATATTTTTTAACAATAAAGTATTATAAAATATAACATTTAGACTGCATGACTGGCCTCAGGCACCCCCTATAGTCAACAGCAACATTCACTTTGGTGACTTTCCTGCCTGCTGGCCCTGAAGTTAGATAGTGCTCCTGGGTCCTAGTGTTAGAAGAGTTCCAATTCTCTGTATGTTGGGTGGCCCAGCATACATAGAAGTGGAAAATCATGGGATGTCAGAAAAGTCAGGAAAGTTGTGGGAAATCAGGAATGTTGTGGGTGGTCACTAGTAATCATGGCTTCTGTGGCCTCTGTGACTTAGTCTGAGCCCTAATTATATGCAACAGTTTAGGTTCATGAAGGTGAAAGTGAAACTTAATTGTGTAAGTATTGTGTCTCAAGAAATGGATATTCATTAGGAGGTTCCCAGGTAAAAGAGGAAGTAGCATCACTTGGGAGGATGCAGCTCTCAGAACATGAAGATACTACTATCCTGGTATTCAAAGGTATTCATATAAGGTGCGTTGCTCATCACTCTAGTAATTAACTTACATGGAGAATAACAGCTTACTACTATTGCCAACTAAAATAATTCTTTCATGACTCAAGTGCTCATGGAGGTCTGTGTTTTGCTCTTCTAAAGCCTAAATTCAAACTCTTGCTACATCTTGTGGTGGCAACCTCAACTCCTGCCAAAGTCCATGAACTTCAGAACATTTGAACATCAGGCCATGAACACTTGATGTTCTGCAGCTTTGTTGTCTCCAAGACTGACTGACTGTTACTAGAGTTTCCAGCTATTTACTGCTAGCCAGACAATATGGCACCTCTGCTGCAATTTCATTATCTGTAAAATGAATACAATAATACTTATCTTAGAAAGTCTCATCAGGCTTGAAGTTTAAGAACTTTGAGCTCCTCAGTTACCAGCTGCTTTAAGCACAAAGTATTATTATTATAAAGTGACAAATAAAACTTCCCATCAAGTTTGAAGATGTTTTTTATTTTCTTCTATCAGGCTCAATGTGTATCAGCATAATATTGGCCATTATAAGTAACAATAATGTACCAGGGCTTGTTCTGCTAATTTTGGGCTGCATTTTTGGAAGCCCAAAGAATTGTGGATCATAGATTTGCCATTTTTACCTCTGAAAATTAAATCAGTATGTTAGATAATGCAATATTTTGCCAAATTCAAAATATTTCCTATAGTATAGGTATGGTGAAGTGGTAGGGAATACTGAAGTCACTTTGGTAATCCTATTTGTTTGTGTTGGATAACTTAACCTTAGCAAATCAATAAGAGACACCATAGCAATTCTGCTCTAAATAGAAGAGTAAATGAAGCTGGGGCAGGGGCAAGTCTAGAAAGAAATGCTGGTTGTTTGGATCATATTCTGTATGGGGGAGATTTTCAAAGGCACAAAATAAGCTCCAAAGAGAGCACTAGAGGAAAGCTTCTTAACATATCAAGGATGCATTTTGTAATGTGTTTTGAATTTCCTGGTGCCAGTTATCTTCTATAATCTGTTCAGCTTCTAGCTGGTGACATAGCATATAAACCCGATTTTCTGTTGGTACCATGACTATAAAAGTTAAAGTTTAAACCAAGTTCTTTCCAAAAAGCATGTGGAAATCTACAAAATCTTCCAATATATTGACTATGTCCAAAAGTTAGAAAGTTCTATAGTCTATAAATAAGCAAACCTGACAGATTAGCTGAAAAGGACAAGTGCAAGTCTTTGCCGATTTAGATACTCACTCTTGCTGCTACATAGTTCTTTTACAAAGAAGCAATAAACTATATCCACTGATTGTCAATGTCTCTGCTCTCTACTCCATGTTATGAAGATCACTATCTAGGAATAAACTTTCCCTTAGATAAAACAACAAGACTGTGAGCGTTGGAGACAATAGCAAGATTGTCCCACTAGTTGAAGACACTAATCCTCAAGTATATAAAAGAAGATAGTGTATTCTTCAGGTTGTACCTAACACAATTACGCATTGTTAGGAAGCTGGCTCAGAGAATAATATAGGGGGTTGGTAGGAAGTGGGGGAAGAAAGAGAGAGAAAGAAAAATAGAGCAATAACATGTTTTAAAAAACATAGATCACAAGCCAAAATCTGCCCTCAGTTATCCCAAACTATCTTCATTGGGTTTATATGCGTGAAAATTAGGTCATAATTTGCCCATATGACGTCAGCCCTTAAGAAACTTGCAAAGTTTGAATATCCCTTCATTAAATATGTGAATCTGTTGGGCAGGACTGACATCATATTCTCGTAGTTTACACAAACCAATAAGCACAGCATGATCCTAATCTATAAATCATGGATAAAAATAAAAGAAAAACAATGTCATATTGAATGACTTCTTTTGTCAGCAATGCAGCTGGCAATACAGCTGCGACATTGCAGGAAATAACATTTATCTCCAGTCTTTTTACCGAGAGCAACAATTAAACCAGATAGTGCCATGTAATACTATTGATTGGGAAAGTTTCTTTGTAAATATTGTGTTTTGTTTTGTTTTTTTTAAGTCTGAAATTATGTCTTTACATATAGCAGTTCTATGATTTCAGAGTTCCAAAACAGATGATAATATAGAGTGGCAGGAGGCTGATAAAACATAATTGGCCCAGCTGTGCCAATAGTCAATACAGAGCTTCTGCTATGACTCTGTGACAACTATTTATACAATGGGATATGCCTAACTGCTTCCAACTTTGTGTTCTTCCACATCCACTGATGAGTCTGGTTCATGAGTTACACTGTGGAGTAGGACGATGACATCAATGCTGCATGACAACATGAATGAGCAGCACAGAACTCCTATTATGTTAATGGGGATAACCCACTGCTGAAGATGTGATCCATAAGATGATGTAAGTTACATATGGGTAAGTGTGCACACTGGAGTCTGAACCTGCATGTTAGTGATGATGAACATGGGGATTCACATGTGTTTTGGACAGATCTTCTGATCACATTTCAGATATGGAAATGAATTGGAGAAAAAAGGGGATATAGAGGTACAATGTCCCACTCATTATTTTCTACACTGTGCCAGAAGCTTGTTCAGTATCACTTTCAGGAACAGAATTTTTTTTCTGACTTTAGAGGAATAACTTATTCCTCATGAAAAAAGAGTCCTGTTGCCCTTTTAAAGACTAATAAATTTATTTAGCGCATGATGCAATAAATAAATGTGTTAGTCTTTAAAAGTGCCACAGGACTCTTCGTTTCTTTTGCTGAACTAGACTGATGCTGGAACTGATTCCTCACAGCTTTCTGTGCTGTAGAGCTGTCTGGCAACAGTCATTGGCCTTCAAGAATACCATGGGGATTTGAAACAGTCATTGAAGGACTGTCAGCTTATGACTTACACAACCCCGCTCCCATATATTTCATATTATTAAAAGAAAGATGCATCCATTTTCTTCAGTCTAACAAGGAAGAGAATAAAGTCTCCGAGGATAAGTAAAATAAGCCATCTCTTTTAATCAGCGGCACAAAGGGTATGGACAGTGAATTCCTTCAGAGATTTGTGCAGATAAAGATCAATCAATCATATCAATCCAAACTTAGAAAATAGGGAGTCCCTTTTTTCTCAGTTTCAAGGATAAGCAAAATCCTGGACTATTTCTTATTTTCTCCAAACTCTATTTGCTAGTTCTAGCTGAGATCCACATAAGCTCTCGGTGTATGGAAGCATTCCCTCTATCCTCCTGACTAGTGCTTTGTGGTACATGAGAAAATAATTTAGGCCATATTACTGAATAGAAATGTAGCTTTTTGGAAGCCACTAGTTTCACATTTCAGCAAGAGAAAAAATGTTTGCAATTTTCCAAGTGAAAATGTTTCCCCCAAAACTATGTGCGTTTAAAGGCTGTTGATTTTGTTGTTGTTTTTGAAATGGTCCTATAGCTGAAAAAATGTTCATGATATTATTTGATTAATTCAGACTGAAATTTACAAAGTTCAGGATTTGATATTTTAAATTTTTGTTCTGGATATTTTGCACAGCCCTGGTTTTTTATGAATATTTTTGAATGAATGCAGAGAAAACCAAAATAGAAATCACTCCCTTAAAAATCCCTCATGGGTTAAATATAAAACCCAGAGCTTGCTGGGATGGGAGGTTTAGTTAGTTCCTTATAGATGTCCAACCAACATACAATACATCTGAGTCCTGAATATTGGGCATCTCTACAGACCCTCACAGTTCGAATTTAGGGTGAGTAAATAGCGTTGTGGAGTAAAGTGCTGCTCTGTAATACACCACCGTGTGGATACTGCAGGCACAAGCTAAAAGATTTCTAGTTTACATGAATATAACTCTTGTATAGGGAAATCACATAGCGCTTTTCTGTGCACTGCTATTCACACTTTCAGAGAACAAATTGTGGGACAACGTAGTCAAGCCCTTCTTGCATCGAATCCAGGTCCTTCTTGATCTGGGTTAGCCTGTTCCTAAATAACTGCTTCTGGGAAGGATATTGGGGACTACTTTTAATTTACTAGTAAACAACAATGGGTATGAGAGCAGTGATGCAGAGCTACAGTACAAGAATGTGAATAAGAAACAGATTTGAGGAGAAGTTGGTACTATTAGAATTTTGAGCTAATGTTTGAAAGAAGACACTTCACAGGGCTCTACTTTTTTTTTGTTTTGTTTTTGAAAAACCACATAGTTTCTGCATCATCTGCTCTAAAGCTAGGTCCAAAGAAAACACTACGTCTGATCCCCTCTGCCCCAAAAACCCAAACAAATGAATTTTGATGAACTTCAATTCCAGTTTTGAAATTTACAGCTAGCTTTATTTTTGGTGAGTCAAATGAAAACTAGCTCTGATCAAAAATAGGAATTTTCTTATCACAGGAAGTTTCAAGTTTTTCTCTTTGAATTGGGATGAAAAAAATGAAATACTGAAATTTTTCACAGAATGAAAAGAACCCCCCCCAAATTTGATTGGTAAGTGGTGTAACATTTTATTTGTTAATTTCAATGTTTTGACATTCTTGAATCCAAACATCTTGGTTTCATTTGTCTTATTGACATTAAATGTTCTGTTTCACATCAACATTAAAGAGCTTCTCCCTATGAGCCTTCATTGACTCATGTGAGTTGTACTTTGGGTAGCTCATTACCCTATTCTCCCCACAGGTTTGGACTCCCTAAGGGTATACAAACTATGGCCCATCTAAGCCTTTCATCAAATCCTCCAGCTGGGCCTGGCCAAAGCGTGGTGACCGCTCCCCTCTCTCAGCCCTGCCCCTTCCCCCTGCCCCCTCCCGCCACGTAGGCTCAGTGGCACACAGCTGCTCCCCCCTACGGCCTCGCCTGTTTCTACATGGCCCTCTGTATAGCCTGCCATACAATTTCAGTTTAAGATGTGCCCCTCAGACTCAAAAGTTTGCCCACTCCTTCCCTAGTCAGACTACATCTCAGCTGCTGTATCACCCGGCTAAATCAGAAGGTAAACCTATAAATTGACTTGAAATTAAATGTACTGTGTCAGTTCAACCAACTGAAATATTTCAATACAGGTTGAACTGATCTGAAACAAAATATTTCATTTGTTTTCCCAGGGGGAAAATAAAATTCAGCAAAGTTGACACTTTCCTCCAGTAAACCTCTACTATGCAGAAACTACAATTTCCATAGAAAAATCATTGTGACAGAAAATTGTAGACCAGTTCAAATCTAAAACCCATTTACAAATACTCAAGCCCAGATTTTAATGCTTATCATTATCGCATTCTGCTTACAAACAATTTTTTTAAAAACCACCAAAACAGTTTATTTGACAGCCTTCTTCACTAGTATTAAAGTTTCAATCATTCCCACTTGGATATTAAAAGGGGCCTGTGCCTCCCTGTAGATAGGTGGGTGAATGGCACTAAGACTTTTCATTATGTTGAGATGAGGAAGTGCAGCAAAGCTCTATCTGATGATTTATGGTACCGACTTTAATATTTTTAAATGTTGTGAGAGATTTTTAAAGAAAGATTATTTTTTTTACCAGTTTTTATCTCCCTTTTGGTAGCAAATGAGACCCTGAATCCAGAGAATATATGTTAGAAAATGTTTACTTGAACTTTCTAAAACAAACTGTTCATCTTGGGTGTAACAGAAATGCTCTTTTTATATTACTGTTCCCATGTCACTCTCTAGCAACTGGCCAACAAAAACACCTACTTACAAAGATGAACTATACCATTGCTAGCTCCTTGGCTACTCCACCATTGTATTTCAGTCGATAAATTCGCATTTAGCGCTTAATTTGTTCAGTATGCCTTACTAATTTGGCAATATTTATTTTGGCATAGAAAGTAGAAGGCAGCTGCTTTAAATGTCCTGCTAAGTTCTTTGTGTTGGTTTTTTTGAGGGGGAGGGGGGAGGTGGTCTTTTTTTTTCCTTTTCTTTTCTTTCTTTTTTTTTTTTAATAAAAGGATCTAAGATATGAAAAAAGCTACAGTGTTGCGGACAGGGCTGAGTTTCCTGTTTATGAGTCACCATAAATATGAAAGGTGCTGGATGACATTTCTCAGCTGAGGGATTCAACACAACTCTGTGTTGAGAGCAAATCCCCAAGCAGGGTGGTCTTGCATTGACTTGTTGACCCCGTGCAATGTCGAGTAGAATTGCTTTAAAAGAACAGTAGTTAGCAGAAGAAGTCAGACACTCTAGCAACTTTTCTTACTCTTATTCCTTTATGGAAAATAGTATTATTGTATCATTACTGTGTACAATTAATCATTTAAACTTGGTTTTCAAAGCGACAGCGATTAGCAGCATGCATATGGATTTATTTATGACTCATTGAGCCCTTAATTTCCCTCCTTCCCTGGTGCTTTCTTATTTCTTCTCAGAGCTGATGTAACCAAAATGTTTTGTAGTTGTAGATATGGTGCATTGGAAGCACATGCCATAGGAGCTAGATTTCAGTTCTTGAGAGTGCACATCTATTTAATGCATCATTTACATCAGTGCTTGGGTACTGAGCCATCTAAGCTATTAATTTGTGCCCACAATTAAATGCAAGTGCAAAATTAAGTAAAAAATGTCAATAGTGTTTGCTTACCAGATAGTGATATCTGTAAAAATCTGTACCTAAGGTATATACCTCAGATATAGTCTAAGGGAAGTCATAAGTGAATGTGGAGGAATGTAGATATGCTGTATATGTAAGATGTATATTTAGCTCCAGGTTTCCCTCTGTGCCCGATCTGCAGCAGATATATGGCCAAGCCTATACTGATGATGGCAAGTTCACTGCCATCAGTTCAATTTCTCTGGTTTGATTGATCAGTCAGTGAGGATCCACTCAATTGATCTGGAGTTTGACTCATTAACTCCACTCCCATAAAAACAGTAGCGCTCAGTCAAAGGGATGGCATTTGCTATGTCCAGGAATATTATGGGATTAAACCAAATAAAAGGCTTGGAAGTTCCCTTCTGTGACTTTATTCAGCATGTCTGGAGAAACTGTAAGACTAGACAAACAGGTTTTCCCAAGCATCCTCCCATTTATCACTATTGCAACCTCAATGGCCCAGGGTAACCTGCAACACCACAGCATTTCCCTTCAACTCAACACAATGGAGCCATGGAGGTAAGTAGGCATTAGATAGTTAAAGGGAGATATGAAAGTTATTTTACATAGCTTGTGTATCTCCCTTCACTGCCTCCAAAAACAGTGGCAAGTGTAGACCAGGCCTAGGTCTGGTAGAGCCTATTGGTTGGATCTTTAGTTCAAGGTCTCATTCAAACAGGAACTATTTTGGGGCAGTTCTATTGCTTGTGTTATACAGGAGGTTTAGACTAAGTGAACACTATTCCTTCTTGCCTTAGAATCTAGAATGCTGTAGCAGCCTGTGATTTTAGATCAGGAGGTTCCTGGGTCAGTACCAAGTACAATGACCACGTTCACAGTTGTCACATATTGAGTTTTTATGTACAAAAATACCGAATGAGGGATAACTGCTGGTAAATGCTGTAATGTGCAATACAAATGAGATCTACCCATTTTACCAAATTTTGAATGTATAATAAAATACAAATTGTATACACAAACTCTCCCAATAGCACAGGAAACAAAGGTCTATACTAATTAAACTTTAAAATACAATATTTTATTCAAGAAAATCCATATACTTTCTCTTTTTTTAAAAGTCCTGCTGCTTCAATTCTACACCATTTTGAAATATCCTTTGAATAAAACAACTGCATGTAATTTGTTTTGGAGTCTTTACTCCAAGGGTGAAATCCTCTCCATATTTAAATCAATAGAAAAATTCCCATTGACTTCATTGGAGCCAGGATTTGACCCTTTGTGTCTAAGGTTTTATTAATGTTATTGATTGTTAAAATAAATTGGATTATGATATGGGATGGATATTGTACAAATATTAATAAAATTATTCACAGTGTGAACTCTAAGTTTTTACTGGAGCTGGTGAAAAAATATGCAACCATTTTTCATTGTAAAATGGAATTTTGTTGAAATTGAAATGTGTGGTAATATGTCAATTTCAATGAAATTTTTCACAGAAGTCAAAATGATTCATTTTGATTCTAATTTTATGTCAATCATGTTAACATGATTTATTTTGATAAAATACAAATGTTTTGTTGTCTTTGTTTTTTTTTACTTTTATATTAATACAGTACAGTATTAATTTCACCATTATATTCTATATTAAGACATTCTCAAAAAAATATTAGTTATCAGCAGGAAATGATTTAATGGTTCCAACCTGAACTTTTATTCTGTAGGAAACTTTACATTTTTGGCTTCTAATTATTTGTTGAAACAATACTGAATTTTTGGAATCTCCCATTGAACAGAAATTCCATTTTCCAATCAGCTACAGTATTTATAGGAATTTGCCACAAATGTATAAATCTCAATTAAAGCTTGATCTTAAGCCGTTACAGTCAATGAAATCAATGAGTGCTCTTACATAGTAAAATACTGCACAGTGTAAATAGAGGTGACAGACCTGGGCCCTAAGAAATGAGATGACTAAAAATGCCTTTAAAACCACATTATACTTAGTTTACACTAATCTAGAATCTGTGTAATAGAATGGAAGCAGTCTATTATTTTTAGCAAAGAAAAGGTTTCATTTGTTAACATTGTTTCCCCTTTAATTTTTCTTTTTTTAATATGCTCTTAACCAAACAAGTGAGGAAAGCTAACTCATCTTAAATCACAATGCATTGTGCAGCCTAAGTATCCTATTAGAATCCTTAACCTGTGTTACAGATTTACATATTTGTAGAGTAGTATGAAAATATTTGTGGCACAGTTTAATTTGAATTAAAGCAACCAGATTAAGAAGAATCTGGAAGCTAGTTTCCCTGTTCAATTGGCACACCCAAGAGCTGATGTCTTTTATTACTGCTGATAATTCAGTAAAAAGCTATGTGAGGTGCTCAAAAACAAATGCACAACATGGTAAATTTAACAATAACTGCAGCAAGTAAACTAAACTTTTGAGCCTATAAAAAGGGAGAGATTATATACATCTAAATCCAGCACAAAGGGAGTAACGCTGGAACCCACAACCTTCCAACCTTGCTATCCTGGCAGTCACTTTGTATCATGGCTACATAAAGAGGCCTGACAAATATAATATGCAATACTGGAACCCAGCATGTTCTATTGATCTGACCCATAGTCCCATAGTTCCATCCCTTGTTTGTATTCTTCATTTTATTATCATTCTCTTTCTAAGGTCAGCTATACTGGTCTCAGAGAGACCATTAGCATGCTTTTGCTTATTTAATTCACTAACTGCTTAAGTGCATGCTGCTTTTAGTGGAACTCATACAGCTTCAAGCAATGAAAGGTTTGGTTTCATGTACTTGAACTTAAGTGACACAAATACTTCAGTGGTGAATCAATACTGGAAAAAAGATGATTAGTAATGTAGGGAGTGTTTATAGAAGATGTTTCATCACTACTAGTAAAACATGTCTTAGTGTTAGTTCAGGAGGTGCTGGTATTTAGCTTTCTGAAGGAGATTTTCAATAAGCCAACAACCTTAAGTCTACTGTTGTTTTTTGTTTTTTGTTTTTTTAAGCAGAAATTTAGGGTGATAATCTTTTGCAAAATGCCCATGGACTCTTAGGAATACTAATGACCTTACAAAGATATTTTTTGATTCTTCCTTGAAGGGGACACTTGCTGGAGAAATAAAACAAACAAGGAGTCCTGTACTTGAACTTGAAGATCTTCAAAGTGTCTGACAAAGTGGGATTTTCTCCCATGAAAACTCATGCAATAAATAATTTAGTTAGTCATTAAAAGGGCCACAGTACTCCTTGTCTGTTTTGCTGAACTAGACTAACATGGCTACCCCTTTGGAACTTGTACAGAAATAGTTTCCATGATATGTTGCTCAGCTCAGTATGGTACTCTAATTTTTAAATACCTTGATTATAAAGTATTATTTGTCCTGTTCCTCTATAGCAACATCGTAACAATTTTGAAACCACTTGGGATATATAGAGTTGTCACTGCGTTGTACAACATGACCAACTGGAAGTACACAGGAAACAGAAAGCAGAAATAGCGCTCAGATTCTCCCTCTTCAAACCCCTAACACTTAAGCTAAAAGAGAATATCCATTAAGTGCTAGCAGCTAAGTGAACTATGAGACAGAGTTGGGCAGTTTGGATTCCATGCATTGATGGGCATCAGTGCACATACACATCACCCAGTTCATTGCAGTATGAAAGAAGTGGTGTTATACACTGCAGTACAATAACTATGCCTTTCTGCAATTCAGATAACAGTACAAAGCTGTCCTCTTTTGCTATGTCTACACTTACAAAATCTAGTTTGAATTAGTTAATTTGAACTAATTAATTCGAACTGATTTTAGTTAGTTCGAATTAACTTAATTTGAACTAGCATGGCCACACTAGAATGCTATTTCGAACTAGCCATGTCAATTGCTTAGTTCGAATTAGTCAGTTACATGAAAGTCAATCTGCTGATTAGTTCGAACTAAGCAGTTAGTTCAAACTAATATGGTCACATTGACTTAATTCAAACTAACTATTTTGAATTAAGGGTTAGTTCGAACTAAGCAATCAAATGTATTAGTTCGAATTAAGGAAGCCCTTGATTCGAACTAATGAAAGCCTACTCTGGCCAAGGCTTAAGTTAGTCTGAATTAAGCTGCCTTAATTCGAACTAACTTGCAAGTGCAGACTTAGCCTTTGTTTCACAGACAGCTAGAAGTGAATAAAACAATGTTATAAACTGGTTCTCTTCTTAAGTAATACACCCAGGCTGAAGTGTTTCGATTTTGAAGGCAAATAAAAATATGTTTTTGATTCCTAAGTAGCACCCCAGAGCTTTAGCGAAATGGAAGCCCTCGGAACTAACTTGTGGTTAATCTAGTGTAATATAACTGGCAGAGAAACCAAAAGAAGATTACATTTAGAAAAACATGAAGAGACCTCTGCCAAGAAATGCAAACAAAAGAGAAATATTTTAAGAAAATAAACAAAGCTACCGAGTAAAACATACAGAAGAAGGAAAGGGGAACAAAAGAACATTTGAGGCTTGATGTTTTAATGTTTTGTGGCAGCAATGTGATAGTCCAAAGTGAGTGTAAAAGAGCATTACAGCTGTGTAAGCTATGAGATATCCACACTCGCCTTGAGATCAGCAAGCCATCAGGAAAGCCCACCTAGTTTGCCAGCTTCACAGGTCTTCTTTGACGTTGCTAAAATAATAAATTCCATCCGTGAGAAGGTCCATATGATTGTACAAATTACTCAAAGTCAGTGGTATTTTTTGCAAAAGCTGCCTTAAATAGAAAGAATCATTCCTTTCCCGAGATGCAATGTCTTATAGCACAAAGGCTATAACACATCTATTTTAAGTCAATCTTCTTCTGTTCCACCTAGTAATCCATAGATTCTTTCCCTTTGTGGCTATTTGTCAGTGACCAGTGAGAGCAAAGGACAAACCAGAACAGTATCACAGATACGTAGTCAATTCTATATGTTATGGCAGGAGTTGAAAAGTATTAAGGAACTGGGTAATTTTGAAATAGCTTGATGGCTACAAAACAAATTAGGGAGATTAAGTATATTCGCAGATCCAAATTCTCCTGTCAGTCACTTGGATGCAACTCCCATTTAAGCCAGCAGGACTGCACACATTTAACTAAGGACGGGTCTATACTGTCTGCCCTTTTTGGTGGCAATTGAATGTAGATACATAAGTTACCTAAAACAACTTGCATATCTACGTTCAGCTTCCCTACTCCCTGCACACAAACTATGCTTGTTTGAAAGAAGGGACTACCCTTCGAACCAGCATTAACCAGTTGCCGGGGTTGTGTTTCAAGATCAATTTCCTGACTGGCTGAGTGGGTCTTCAAAGACCCGATCAGTTGATCAGAAAGTTTGAACTGACAGTGGCAACTTTGCAGCTGTGAAGACGTACCCTAAGAGTGATTTGACTCATTGGTTGCCCTGCTTACCCAAAGAATTAAGTAGAGAAAACATATTGCTCAAAGCAGATGAGCCAGACTTACTGAAGATCTATGTCTCACTATTTCCTTTCTGTTCTTATCCACCTGAGTTGCATAGATATATACAAAATGAACCAAAATATTAAAGAAAAGCTCTGACAGAATTAAAGAGAAAATAACCTATCTGTAGGGTTTTGGATTTATACTAAAGGATCTAATGGAGAATTATATTCTTGTTATTTAATTTTCTATTGTGGTTCAGATACACATTTGCAAGGGTCTTGCTCTCTTAGGGTGCATCTACACTTAGAAATTAAGTCAATTTAAGGAGGCTTAAGTTGACTTAATTAACTTCGCATCTGCACTGGGCTTTCCTTAATTCGACTTAAGCTACTCCTTAAGTCGAATTAAGGAAAAGTTAGTTCGAATTAATAACTAGTTTTAATTCAAACTAGTGCTTAAGTCGACTTTATTAAGTTGACTTAAGCCAGTGGAGATGTGGAGTAGTGCCTCGTTGGACCTTTTTAAGTCAACTTAAAACGTTAAGTCAACTTAAGGCCAAAAAGGGGCCATGTCTACACTTGAAAAGTTAAATCGACTTAAGGAAAGCAAAATTACCTTTTGTAATGGGAAAAGAACCCATAGGGTATGTCTACACTAGGACCCTTAAGTCTACCTAAATTGCTCCATGTCTACACCTGACTTCCATTAAGTCGACTTAATAACAACTGCCCATTAGGTCAACTTAAGCCTTAAGTCGACTTAAGGATGGCATGGACGGGGAGTAACCCTTGAGTCAACTTTATTAAGTTGACTTAAGGCCAGTTCAGTCAACTTAACAAAATGGACTAAGTCGACTTAACTTTAATTTATTATTTATTAAGTCCGCTTTGTTAAGTCAGCTTAATAAGGTCGACTTTAAGTCTACTTAGTGTCAACCTTATTAAGTTGACTTAACAAAATCAACTTAACTTTTTCTAAAGTATACATACCCATAGTCTCTATTCAGCCCTGAGTTCAGAGAGTCAAATCTGCATGTGAATTCCAATTATGCAGTTTCTTTTTGAAGCTTTGCTTTGTTATTCATTTGCCTGAATACAGCTATTAACAGATCAGTAAAGGAGTGATCAGGAAGATTTAAGTGTTCCCCTATTGTTTTTTGAATGTTGTGATTTCTGATGTCAGACTTGTGTCCATTTATTCTTTTTGTCCAGAGACTATCCTGTTTGTCCAATATATAAGGCAGAGGGGCATTTCCAGCACATGATGGCAGAAATCACATTGGTGGATGGGCAGGTGACTGAGCCCTGGCTTGGAGTAGCTGGCTTGGTTAGGTCCTCTGATGGTGTCTTTTGTGCAGATATATGGGCAAAGTTGGCAATGTGGTTTATTGCAGGGCTATGTGCCTGCGTTAATGTTTCTGTTGTTAGGTCTGCAGTTTCTTGTGAGTATCTGTTTAAGGTTGGGGGTCTGTTTGTAAGTGAGGAGAGGTCTGCCACCCATGCCTGAGAAAGTAAGGGATCATCTTGTAGAATAGGCTGTAGGTCCCTGATGATGTGCTGTAGGTGGTTGACTTGGGGGTTGTAGGTAATGATCAGTGGTGTTCTGTTGTTTTCTTTTTTGGAATTCTCCTGTCATAGTTTACTTCTGGGTACCTGATGGACCTACCCCAAGGACCTCTTACCTTTCTCCTTGATAAACTAAATATATTGAGCTTCTTTAGTTACTCATTATATAGCATGTTTTCCAGACCTCAGATCATTCTTGTAGCTCTTTTCTGGGATCCTTTTCAATCTATGAACATCTCTTTAAATTGCAGACACCAGAACTGTACAGAATATTCCAGTATGGGCCCCATTAACGCTGAATTTAGAGGTAATGTTATCTCCCTACTCCCACTTTATATAGTCCTGTTTATTTGAGGATCATGTTGAGGCCTTAGCTACAGCACTGCATTGGGAACTCATGTTCAAATGGTTATACAGTGATCCCTAAATCCTTTTCAGAGACACTGGTTTCCATGATATAGTCTCCTATCTTATAAACATGACTTACATTCTTTGTTCTTAGATGTATGACCTTGCATTTGTTCATATGAATACTTCTTAGGCTGCGTCTACACTGGTAAATTAAGTCGACTTAAGCTTTGCTTAAGTCGATTTAATGTGCCCTGCGTCTACACTACACTTTGCTTAAGTCGACTTAAGCAGCTTGCTTAAGTCAACTTAAGGAAAATAAAGTCGACTTAAGGAAAATTAAGTTGACTTTATTAAACCACCTTTCTACTCAACCTAAGGCTTAATTCAACTTTCTAAAGTCGAATTAAGCCAGTGTAGCCCTGGGGTAACCCTAAATCGACTTAGGGCTACCCCAGGACTACACCAATGCCCTCCCTGCAGGGGGTGGCACAGGGGGATCCTGGCATGCCCCCCAAAGGGCAGGGCATGTGGGCACAGTGTGACACTGTCTGGATTTAGGGAAGCATTTATGATATTATTTTCTATGGATATCTCATAAATGCTATAATCCATAGGAACTATGTCATGTTTGGTATCAATAGAAAGGTAGTCAGATTCCAAAGGGGTAGCCGTGTTAGTCTATTGTAGAAAGACAACAGAGTCCTGTGGCACTTTTAAAGACTAACAGATTTATTTGTCGCATGAGCTTTCGTGGGAGAAAATCCCACTTTGTCAGACGCTTTGAAGATGGGAAACTTACAGAATGGGAGGAAATTAAAAGCAGGGGAGTGTATGACATAGGATCAGGTCAGGCTGTAACAGCAAATCAAAATAGGTGTTAGGATTCAAACACTGGGGAACAGCACATAGAGGAGGGTGAAGTCAAATCACTTGTTGTAATGCGAGAAAAATCCATAGTCCCTGTTTAACCCCAAGACAACTGAGTCAAATTTGCATATAAATTCGAATTTGCCAGGTGATATGGTCCCAGGGAGTAAACAGATGAGCCATTAAGGATACACAATGGTTGTTCACACCCTCCCGTCTAAGACATTTCTCCAGAATGACACAAGTTAAAGTATGGATATAACATCAAATTCTTAACTTCTAATCAAAATAGAATTCCTAGACATAAACTATATAATCATTCCCAGCAAATGACTACCTTTCTATTGATACCAAACATGACATAGTTCCTATGGATTATAGCATTTATGAGATATCCATAGAAAATAATATCATAAATGCTTCCCTAAATCCAGACAGTGTCACACACAGGGCTCTGCCCTGCCAGGGTCCCTGTCCTCCTTTGCCCCATTGTACACAGGGGGTGCCCCCCCCGCCACCATGGACCTGCCGAAGGTCCCCCTAGCCCCACAAAGTCGACCTAGAGCATCCAGTATGGACGCTCTAGGTCGACTTTGTAAGTTCCCCTTTAAGTCGAGTTTAATTTTAAGTGTAGACACACTAAGTCGACTTAGTTAAAGTCGACTTAAAAGTGCAAGTGTAGACATAGCCTTACTGTGTGATCCATCAGCCTATGTAATTGACCTGTTCACATCTGTTATTTACCATTCCACCAATTTTTGTGTCATGTGCAAATTTGATCAGCAATGATTTTATATTTTCTTCTAAATCTTTGTAAAGATATTGAATAACTTTGGGCTGAGAACAGATCCCTGTGAGACTCCACTAGAAACACCGTTCAAACAATTTTTTCACTGTGAATAGTCTGCACAGTTTTATTCCTGGCTTCTCTCTTGGTACATGGCCCAAAACAGGTGCCAAACATGTTTTAAAATGGAATGCAGTCCTAGCTGAGAACTTTTATTCTCCATGGGCACCATGGGCATTTCTTCTAGAATTATGTTGATCTAGTCATGACTTTCACTCTCTTTTCAAAAAGAGAACTAAGTGCATCTTTAAATAAAAGAATAGAAAAGGGCATTATCTGGTTCAAAAGAAAAAGACTAGCAAGAATATTTTGCTTCAGAACTGTAGTTTTTACAAATAAAAGCTTTTTTTTAAAAAAATGAGCACATGTACATAATTCTTCTGAGATTAACTGACGGTGAAATTCTGTATCATAGTGGAGAGAGTTAGCTGTGTAAGTGCTATTGAAAGTCATTGGGACTCATGCTCTCAAATCAGACACTCTTGTAATCTCACTAAAATCCTATATACAGAAAATGGAACTTCATATTTATAAGCTGACTTATTTATTTAACCTAACATTCTGTTGACAATTTAAAAAAATAACACTAAGGTACTTCTATTTTTTAACACATATAGGTAATTACAATAAGATCTATCTTAAATGCTCTTTCACCTCATTCCTTTCAGGGACTAACAATAGTTTCATCTTTAAAAAGAAGAAAAAGATGGACTGAAATTAAGATCAGAATAAAGGTAAATTTCTTGAAGTTTGAAAGATAGTCCATTCACCCAGTACATATGTGTATACTTTTTATGCTTAGCCTATTGCAAGCTACTGAGATACAAGGATGACATACTTCCAAAGCTCCACCAATTAGGTTGCTGGCTGTTCTGGGGTGGAAAAAATGTTTGTTTCAGGTCCAGCAAAACATTTTTTTTTTCAGTTGTGTAAACTGTTTTAATTTTTTTAGTTAAAACTGCCATAATTTTTTAAATGAAGGGCTGATTCAAATTGAAAAGTCAAAACATTTCATTTAAAAAACATCAAAGCACTGTTTTGATTTTTTTTCACATTTATTTTTTTGACTGAAACAATTAGATGAATTCAACATGAATTCATAAATGGTTTCAGATGAGCTACATCTGTATTTTTTCACAAAAAAAGTTTCTCCCTTAAATATTGCCTATCTCTACCAACAACATTGTCAGATTTATCAGTGTAGTTTTCCCATTTGAAGCCATGAATGATATCAAGCCTCATGCTCATATACTCTGACTACTTTATACTCCTTTGTCAGTTTAAAGTGATATTGAAGAGAGTGTCAATATAATTTGAGGACTCTCGACACTGCCAGATCAATGTAAAGTGGCCTTAGACTAAACAAACGTTTGGTCCAATATGAATTAGACCCTGAGCATTCCAATATTTATGCATGTTACTAACTTCAGACATATGAACAGTCATAATGACTTTGGGTGGGATTTTCAAAAGCTACTAAGTCACTTTTCCCCATATGAAAATCTCACCTTTAAAAGTTAAGAAAATGTTTAAATATCTGCAGAAGAGAAGAAGGTCTGTGGTCTCATAGATCGAGGACATACAAAGAGAACCATAAGGGCATAGGTGTGTGTCATTAGTCAGAACAGGATCAGATCCTAAGATTGTACTGCTTTGGGACAAGGCCCTCACTGTTGTGTGTGTGTGAATGATGTTAAGCACACTGTGGATACTACTGGAATACCAAAAGTAAATCAGAATTATAATAGAATATTTTCACATCATTTTAAATATTGCACTTCAATACACCCTATGACAGAGGAAGTGCAATTCACCTATGATTTTCAATTACTTTAGGAATCAAAAATGTTCATGAAAACTCCATCTAAACAACTTTCTAGACATAAACTCAAAAAATATTTTAAAACATGTTTCATTTCAACAGCAGATGGGCCTAGATTAATACATCCGTTAGCACATTAAAGAAAAGATTGGAATAGCAGATAAACTGCACTCTCTGGAGCAAAAGTCATAGAACTTTCTAGTTTTCTATCCACTTACAAGTAATTATAAAGTAATTACACTTGCAAGCATGAATGGATTACACACCACCATTCCTCTAAATAAATTTAAACAGTCCCCTTGATCTATATCAGTAAGTCTTTTTCTCTTAACAAGTAACACATTGCAGTCAAACCTTTCACTGCCATCTGTTCAAATGGAAACATGTGGTATTAGAGTTCTAATATTGTGTCCGTGGTAAAGATATACCTTTGAGATTTCTTTTGGAAAACTTCATAGTTAGCAAACAATTTGTGGGTACTTAATTTGCTCCCTTGCTGGACTTTGCATTCCCATGTTTGAAAGTTCTATTCTGATGGCAATGTTAAATAAAATAAATCTACATGCAATCATATTTACATAATATGGATTTTATTTACTGTGTGGGAAGCATTGTACAAAACACCCTTTACAAATGGTACACAAAATATTTGATTTTAATTTTGTTGTTCCTGAATTCTTCCTGTTGTTTGTGCTGTGGAACTAGATGTCCTATTTTTTAATCAGCATGGGCCTTATTACCTCCTAAAAATGAGAAAAAGACCATCAGTTCAGTGAAAATTATAGTGCCAATTCCCAGCATGCTATGTTGTCTTGTGATGCACAATGGGCTATGATCTGTGTAATTTTTCTCTTCACTTTTGCAATGCAATTGTTTGGTTTGGCCAAATATGCCATTCAAGGTTCCTTTATGAATGCTCAGAACCTATTCTACATGATTACTGTGGTTTCCTATAGCACCATGTATGCGTGCACGTGTGATGCAGGTTACATAGTTTGGGGGGGAGGAGGCCAGACAACTCTCTCTTCCAGCAGCATCGAGGTTGGAGAGGTGCATCACAAAGGCTATGCAAATTCAATGGCCTAGCTCAGGTGGGAGAAAGGAAATCACACAGCAGCACAGAGAGGCAGGAGCTGAGAAAAGACTGAAAACAGAGACAGACACTTTGAACAAGGGAGAAGCGGCTGGTTTTTGCCCAGAGAAACACCACCTTGCAAGCAATTAAGAGGCCTACCCACATGAGTACATGGCAGCTGATAGCGCGGGTCTCCAGCTCTCCCTCCTCGTCGGGACTGCAGGGTCCCAGCTAGGAGGAAGCATGGGGAGGGTGGGGCTTCCTTCTCCCCAGGGTCTGGGCTCCAGCTGCTGAGCAGCTGGAGTGCAGGTCCTGGGGAGAAGGAAGCGAGCCCCGCCGTCCCTTCTTGCCGGGTCCTGAGTGGTCCCAGCAAGAAGGGACCCATGCCCTAAGTCGACTAAGTCGACTTAGGGCTACCCCACATCTACACTGGCTTAAGTCGACTTAAATAGTCGACTTAGGCCTCAAAGTCGAGTTTATACCAGGTGTTATAAAATTGACTTTGAATTTCCTTAAGTTGACTTAAGCAGCTGCTTAAGTCGACTTAAGGAAACTGTAGTGTAGATGTGGGTTAATTAAGTTGGCTTAAGCAAGCTTAAGTCGATTTAATTTTCAAGTGTAGATGCACCCTCAGTGCCCAGTCCTGCAGCCATTGACCTCACAATATGGGTAGGATTGAGCCTTTCATTGCCACTTCATGGTAGGAGGTTAGGCCTAGAGGTGGAGGAGTGAAGTGCCTAAATCCTAGTTTTAGGCACTTAAGTCCCTGTTTCAAGTACACTGTCATGTACAAAACTGCCACTGAACCCCCTCAGGCCTAAATTCACTTGATTCCTAAGTTTTTGCAGGAAAAAAGTTCCCCTAAGTGCCTTTGTTTCTGCCTTTCAGCATGCTCACTGCTGCCTTACTCTAGACATCCAGATGCCTATCTAAGCCCCAAAGAGATTCACAAACCAGAGAAAAACAGGAGTTCAGCCTCCTAACTCACATACAGGACCCGATCTGTGCAGTGGCTTCTGAGCACACCTAATGGATTGGTTTCCTGGGGCAAGTTCACACAAACTAGCTGGAAGTGAGGAAGGAGGCTCAGTGGTCAGCATACTCAACTGTAATGTAGGATTCCCTCAGTTCTAGTCACCCCTCTATCTGGTGGGGAGAAGGGATTTGATATTCCTCATGTGAGTACACTAACCACTGATTGATGGGATATTCTGTTGTGATGGGGCTCTCTCAGTCTTCAGCTGGTGAAGCTGATGCAGTCTGGGTAATTACCTGAAGAAAGATTTGGGTGTGAGAGCAGGAAAAGGCTTCTAACTCTAGAGAGGGTTCACAACAGAGAATTGCTAGTAGAGATGGCCTTCCTGCATTTAGATTTAAATGCTATCTCCATGAAGGGGCAGGGCTTAGCACATATTGCTCTTCTTTGCATCTCCCATTGGCTAGTTTAGGTGGATCCCTGCCTATCCTGCTGGCTTTTGTGAATTGCAGGCTATGGTGCGCCTCTAGGTGATGTGATGCTCAGCTTCCCAATCCGTAACTCCTTTCGTACATCCCAGTCTTAACTAATACTTCAAAATTTAATCAATTAAACTTTCTATTAGAAATTCCAATACAGTACTTCATTTTGAACTCAGTACAATCAATATGTACACTATTTTTCACAACCCTTCTCCGAGCTGTCTCTTTGCTGAAATAAGCCCTTGAATTGTGCAAACTGGGCAGTGGGAAATAGTAAGAGAATGGTGTGTAGATAGCCCTGCTTTCTGAAAAAAAAAGTGGAGTATGAGATGTAATCAAATGACACTTTCAGTGGATCAAATGCCTCCTGTTTGTGCAATGGACACATGAACGTAAGTTGAAACAGCGCAAATAATTGTTTTATGAACTGAACTCTTGGGGATAGAGAAAAGAAATCCTGAAAATACTTATAATATCAAAGTCTTTTGAAATTGTAAAATGAACAGTGCACACATTTCTGCTTCTTTTCAGCACAAGGATCACTTGCATTTTTAAGTGACATTTCCAAACAGAATTTTCTAGCAAAAGTAATTGTTTTGTGACATTCCCAACCCAGAATCTGGTCTGGGGTGCCGCTGTGCCTCCCCTATCACCCCTTTCTGGACCTCAACTTACCCTGCTTTGTCAAATGGCAACCCACTTCTGGGTCAGCCCACACCAGCCTCCTGCATGTAATCAGTCCCAGGCAGTGCATGTGTGCTCACTAGCTACTCAGGGGACAGTCCCCCAGCGAGCACCCCCAGCCACCAGATAACACACTGGGAACTTCTGTCCTGCAGGAATCAGGACCCTTCCCAAATACCTGTAGGTTCGTAGACTCTGGTTTGCCAATTTATCAAAGAAACTGAAATGTCCCAGCTTTACTAATTCACACTCTTTAAAGTTCACACAGCTTTAGATAAAACAAACACTAGTTTATTGATTAGAACATGATTTGAAGTGAGTATATTGCAAATCAATGCACAATCAATTAATAGAGGAATCAGGAGTTACCACAAGCAAATAAAAATATAAGACACAATCTAACCTAAAGTCACTACTACAAATATGCTCAGCTCACCACTCAACTTTGGCTATGATGGTTTTGAGGCTTGCGTCTGCCTCTCCGTAGGTGGGGCCCAATCCTTGTTTGAAGATGGAGATGTTTCAGGATGGTGATTCTCTGGCAAAAAGCTCCTAACAGGTCAAAGTGTGACTATTTCAAGTCCCCTTTAGCCCCCCTTCTTTTGGGCTAAGTTCAGATGATCTTTTCCTTCACTGGCAGAAGTCTGTAGTTTGCATAGCCTTTGTGGTGTATCCTTTATGTTTACCTGCTTGGAGATAGCTCTGATTGTTTGCCTCCCCCTGAACCATATACATGGGAACATGTTTCACCTCTGTACACATACACGATGCTGTGGGAAACATGATACCATAGCAATACCATAGAGAATGTTATGTGCTTTCATAAAGGAACCCCTTGCATGGCATATTTGTCATCAAACCATACAATTACATTGCAAAAGTGAGCAGAAAAATTATACAGATCATATCATGGCATGGTGAGAATGCCATCTTTCGCAAAACCAACTTGATCTACTGCAATGTTAGAATAGTTACATTTACATGATATTCTATTTTGTTTGTTTTCAGTGAGGTTGCTGTCTTATAACAACATTTGAAAATGATAAAAAGATAGAGTGAGGACACCCTGTCTGTTTATATTACTGCTGTATATTTATAAACAGAAACAAGTCAGTTAGTACAAATCTCCTTAATTGTTTTATAGTTTTATTTATTTTAACTACATTTTATATATTCCAATGCAAAGAGCTAAGTTATAAATCATAGAGTAAACCATATGATGTATTAATGGAATTGTGTGGGGGAAAAAAATCCTCTCACTAGTTTACTTGGCAGCAAAACAGGTCACACTAAATCATCTACAGAATATTTCCACCCATAATATTTATTATGAATGGGCTAATATCAGAAATGCATTAAACTTTTATAATATTTTCTAAACTCGCTTGCTGGCATCCGGAAAATATAACAAATAATGAAGCTCAGAAAGAGGTCTGAGATCCCAGAACCTTAAATCCTAATAGTTTTATGAATTGAAGAACTAAATCAAGTCATTCGGCTTTTAAAAATCGATGTGAGGCCCATATCTTTGCATAGGCATTCCCCACTCTGAGCTTCAGAGGATCTGCCATTGTCTTTGTGAATGATTTCCACTAAGCTTTCAATCCACACAAAATAGCAGTGTTATGAAGCGTGAGGAAGAGAATTTTTTTGTTCTTAGGCAGAACATATTTTGATCTTCCTTCATATGAATAATATAACTATTATGGTGATTTGTACATGCACCAGAAATGGAGAAGAATGGTTGAAGAAGGTTTGGTGATTATAAATAATATTAATTCTGAAAGATCTCAAAGCCTCACTACTCTCTATATACAGTTCATATACCTGGTTCCACTGAACTCAATGGCAAAAATTATTTCAATAGATGAATAATTTTGCTCTAACTAGTGTCTTTACCATGCATAAAAATTGCACCAATGCACATAAAAATCATTTAAAAATTGATTTAGTTAAACCAGTGCAAATCCCCTTACTTAAAATGGTTTACAGTTGGTTCATACCATTTAGCTTAATTCGGTCATTTAAACCTAATATATACCAATTTTCCACATAAGGGTTTTCACTGGTTTAATGAAATTGACTTAAAAAACAATTTTACTTAAAATAAAACCTAGAAATTACTTTTGCATATTGTTAAGGCCTAAATTCTCCTACTATGAAGGTTGAATGCCACTGAGTTCAGAGGATAGGAGAAGGAGCTGTTTGTTCCTATGGAGACAATACACCATGCAGGAATCCCTTCACCAACTAGTCAAATGCCCCACTCAGGTAGAAGTTTGATAATAATCTGGCTAATAATATAACATCTAGAATAACAACCCTTATTCTGTGAAAAATATCATTGGCTCTTTAATGAATGCTGGTAATCTGTACCCTCAGTTCTACAATATGCGGCAGATTTTCCCTGAAGTATTGGAATGCTTATGTCTGTTACTTGTTAAACGCTGATATGTTGGCGAAATGGAAACAAGAAAACGAGTATCGTGCAACAATCTGATATAATGGAGTCAAGGAATCTATGTTTGGCTTCAGAGAAGAAATTCCCATTTTTATAACTGTGGATGATAGTGATATTTAATCATTCAGATACTAAAATATTGCTTTATATACAGCAGGTCCAATTCTAATCTCAGAGGCATGAAATACATTTCTTCCTGTCTGTATGTCTAATCTAGACACTTATATCACGCTGAACACTATGGTATTTCCAATATTAATTGGCTGAACTTTTTTACAAACAAATGCACTTCTAGTGTGTCCTTACTTTGCCCTTTTTTCCTTACTTTCCATGTACATTCAAGTTACAAAATTTTGGTAGCCTCACTTTCCATGGTAAGTGAGTACTGTTGGAAATCTAATTTTTAAATAACATGAGCAAATATCTATGTCAGTAGTGCTTACATACACATGTAACCAGGGAATAAAAACTATACTGTGAAGGAGTATATACCCAAGCCAGGCACTTCCAGGATTAATATGGGCCTGAGAGTCTAATTAACTCACCCAATTGCACTTAAAGTGTTGGCCACACATAATTAAATCTGAAGTCCAGTTGGGAAGGGCTTTAAAGGTAAGGAGTATGGAAAAGGAAAGGACTGACAAATAGGTTAAAAAGTAGTATTAATCATAAGCAAGATGAATCTCCTTAAACAAATTGGAATTTAAAAACCTAATCAAATATGAGCTCAGGAAAGAATGGCAGGAACTATGGGCAAACAAAACAAAGGAAAAGAAAATCTGAGGTGTGTGGCCAGTTGTTGATAATGTTGCTATAATTCAAGCACCTGAGTGGAAGAGTGAAGTAGCTTTAGTTAGAATTCTAACAGGCCATTTTGAATAAAATAATTTATTTCTAATTAACATACACAAGCATGGATTATGAGTTACAAGTAAGGCCCAGGAAATGACAGATCATACCTTTTAGGGTCCCTGAGATAAAAAGGAAGAACTGGGTCAGCTAGGGAGAGACTGATCCTAAGAGCAGGAGGGTGATCCTGGAGAACCCTGGCATGGGTAGGGCTTGCAGGTGGGGGAGCCTGAAGAGTGGAACACTGAAGGGAGCTAGTTCTCAGGAGCCCTGATATCAGAGTTATGATGGACTGGAAACACAGTCTAGGGCAGAAACTGGTCCTCCAGGGAGAGCCACTGTGAGGCACTGTTCATTAAAAGAGCCCAGAAAGGGGCTGGAGAGATGGCCTGGGCAGGGGGGTACACCCAAAAAGTACAGAAGAAGAAGTCCAGGGACGCAAAGTACAGAGGAAGAAGTCCTGGGAGGCAGCAGCAGGATTTCTGATGGAGCACACCTTCTATAGTATGGCATAATGAGAAGGTCTGGATTCCCCTATCAAACACTGGTGAAGCTGGTGGGGGTTCAGGGAAGAGGGTAAAGGTGACTGAAAGCCTGGAGTAAAGTATTATAGAGAAGGTGAAGACCCAGAGCTGATGGCCTGACATAAGGATTAGAATTATTATTTGGCTGGATTTCTTGTTATCCCAGAAGGAATCAGACTACAATGGGACCTAGCCCGAGGGCTGAACTGCAAGAAGAGGGGGACTAGAGTAACCAATAGCAGTGAGCATAAGAGGTGAAAGGCTATGTCTACACTAGCAATTTGGTCAACTTAAGAATGCTTAAGTCGACTTAATTACTCCATGTCCACATCAGACTTTCATTAAGTCGACTTAAGGGCATCCCTAAATTGACTTAATAACTGCCGCCTAATTAGGGGAATCTCCGGGGCTCTCCCTATCCCAGGAGCTGCCGGCAGCTGTCTTCATAGATATTGTGAGTGAAAAAGAGACTAAATTCATTTAATAACTGTTCTGAATTATTCATTCAGATCCATTGCATTTGATAAGGGTGCATTAGAGCAACTCTTTTAGGGTGTGTCTACACTGGCAACTTAGGTCGACTTAAGGAGGCTTAAATTGACCTAAACAAAGCGATGTCCACACTGGACTTTTATTAAGTTGACTTAAGCATTTCCTTAAGTCAACTTAAGAAAAGCTTAAGTCGACTTAATGACACCTAGTTTTAAGTAGACTTAAAACCATAAGTCGACTCCTTAAGTCGACCTAAAGTCAGTGTGAACAGGGATTAGCGCCTAAATTGACTTTATTAAGTCGACTTAAAGCATTAAGTCGACTTAATAAGGTCGACAAGGGGCTATGTCTACACTAGAAAAGTTAAGTCAACTTTAAGTCGACTTAATAAGGTCAGCTTTAAGTCGACTTAAAGTCAATCTTATTAAGTCAACTTAACAAAGTCGACTTAATTTTTCTAGTGTAGACATAGCCTTACCTAGGTCCCCTAATATTTTCGATTATAAAAGATTCTTGTCACCTTGTCTCTGAGAAACTCTCACACATCTATTGTTTAAAGATGTACAGTTCCCCAGACAACCTTATTTCTGCCCCCTTTGGTGTACAGTCTTTAATTGATCCCATACTATTTTGGACACAGGACCACTGCCTCAGTCTGTCAACAGGAATGGATGAAAAGAGGAGCAGACTGAAGGTTGCTTGGGCAACTATAAATATGGCATTCCCTAGTTTTTGATTGCGTGACTTTGTATCCTAATTAACATTATTTTAACACATTTTTGTTTGTTTGTGTGGTGAACACATATGTCAACAGTCCTGGTGAATGTAGTTAGGTAGTTTTGTTCTGATAGACTCATCACTGGGTGAAATGGGCTGCTTGCTCTTGTCACTTCATCCTTTTTCTGAGGTACCTAGTTTTGTTTGACTATGTCTATTTAGGTACTAATTTGACTCCCATTCAGGATACGATTATCGCTGGGACTAAAGGGGCTTAAGACTTGGGCCCTGGCCAAAAGGGAGGAGGGCAGGCTCCAGCCCCTAAAACCTGATGATAATCCAGTGCCCCCAGCCACAGCCCCACTCAGTGCTGGTAGGGCAGGAACCCTGAGAGTGCTCCTGCCTCACCAGGGCTGTGGGGATTGAGGTTGTGGGGCCCTGGCACGAGAGCCTGGGCTCTGTACTCCCTCCCACCACATCCCTAGGTCAGCTGGTCTGCCCATGGCCGGCAAGAGGGTGGGTCGGGTCGGCCCAGCCGGAGCCGCCGCTGCCAGCAGGCGGCCTCCGGTTTCTGGCCCCAGATCCCACCAGCAGCAGCGGCTCCGGGTGGGCCGACCCGACTTACCCTCTTGCTGGCCATGGCTAGGTCCGGCTCTGCCTTGCCGACAGCAGCGCGGCTCTGGGCGGGCTGGGGCAATGTGACATGCTCTGCTTCCCTCCTGCTGTCCAGCAAAGGGGCAGGGCTAGCAGGGGCCATCAGCCCCGCGCCACGCCCGGGGACAGGATCCGGCCCCGGGGCAGGGAACCTGAGGCCGCCTGCCAGCTGATGCCAGCCCAGGACGGCAGGGCACCTGGTCTGGCCCCACCCCCTTTTGGCTCTGCCTCTGGCACCTGCTGAGGGTGCGGTGGGAGGGGCTGGCACAGGGGCTGGCAAAGGTTGCCGACCCCTGCTTTAAGGCAACTTGAGACTTCCAGAGATACATAAGTTGGCCTTAGTGCAAATGAAGCTTAGGCACAGCATTTCAGCAACTGTATAGTTGTTCAAAGGAAAAAAAGCAGGATGCTGATTCTGATCTTGCTTACAATGAGTTCCTCAATAGTTAAACTTCATTGGAATTGTCCCTGATTTACAGAAATGCAAGAGAGATTGGATTCAGCCCCAAGATGGGTTTTTCTAATCTCCCTTTACATTTTTCTACCTATAAATATATTTATATTTTTTTAAGTAGATTCCATTTGAAGTTCAAGGAAATCAGAAGTTTCCAAAACACATCCTCCCCTCCCCCGGCCAAGATATTTTGTTTCCTGCATAAATAGAAAGATCTTTTTTTTTTTTTTTTTTAAGGAAAATATCAAACTTTTGATTTGCAAAGAATGTGTACATTGTTTTGGTGCTACCTCCAGTATGTTTAATTAGAAATTGTGAATGATCTTGAGAACCCCATTCAGCAAAGGACTCAAACATTCACTTGAAATTAAATTGAAACACATACTTCAGAGCTTCTTTTGAATCAAGGACAACATAACGAAGTGGTCTGACAAGATGGGTGTAAACATTCTGGGCCAGATTCTCAGACGGTGCTGCCAATGGCACTAAGTTGATTCATATCAGCTGAAAATCTTCATTCTCTGTGTGTAACATGTTCCCCACTCTTTGGTGATGTCTACACTTGCTAAAATTAGTTTGAAATAGTTAGTTCGAACTAACTAATTCGAACTAATTTTAGTTAGTTCAAATTAGCTTAATTCGAACTCGCAAAAGTTAGTTCGAACTAAGTAAGTGCCATTCATGGCACTTAGTTCGAATTAGCGATCCCCATTCATTTCAATGGCCGGTTAGTTCGAACTAAGAAATTAGTTCAAATTAACATGGCCATATTGGCTAATTTGAACTAGTTAGTTCGAATTAACCCTTTAGTTCGAATACCCTATTCAAACTTATTAGTTCGAATTAAGGAAGCCCTTAATTCAAACTAACTAAAGCCTAGTGTAGCCATGGCTTTAGTTAGTTCGAATTAAGCCTCCTTAATTCGAACTAACTTGCCAGTGTAGACATAGCTTTTGATACTTGCTGTGATTCTATAGAGCAGTGACTACTTATCTAACTACATATCTCCCAAAACAAGCAAGGAATCTGGTGGCACTAACAAATTTATTTAGCTCATGTAAATTTATCGCAAGCGATACAAAAAATTGTTAGCTTTTAAAAGTGCCACCAGATTCCTTGGGTATGTCTACATCAGAAAAGCTAAGTTGTCTCTGTTAAGTCGATTTAACAAGCTTGACTTAAAGTCGACCTTGTTAAGTTGACTTACAGCATCTACACTAAAATCTTAAGTCGACTGCCTTCATCCACACATGCAGGTTCTAGGTCGATGGAAAGTCACAGCTCCCCCCGGGGAGAAGAGAGCCGTGCATGGATTTCCAGTGAGAAGAGAGCCGCACACAGTTCCCTTGTCCCCAGGGGGAGCTGCAGCTCCCCTCTGCCAGGGACCCACGGCTCTCTTGTCCCCAAGGGGAGCCACAGCTCCCTTCTTCCGGGGAGCCATGACTCCCTTCTGCCAGGGAGAAGAAGGGAGCCGTGGTTCCTTTCTGCTGGAGAGCTGTGGCTCCCTTCTCCCCAGCCCTATGTCAACTTAGGTAAGTAAGTCGACCTAGGGCATCCATGCTGGCTTTAGGTCAACTTAACAGGTGGACTAATGCATTAAGTCAACCCGAGGAGTGGGAGTTATTAAGTCAACTTAAGAAAGTGCTTAAGTCAACTTAATGAAAGCCAGGTGTGGACAGAGCGTTCTGTAAATCGACTTAAGCATCCTTAAGTTGACCTAAGTTGCCAGTGTAGACACACCACTTATTTGTTTTTTTCTGAACTAGACTAACATGGATTTTTATATATTGGATCTTTACATATTTACCAAATTCAGTTCCTGCTCTCTCCCAGACTTCTGACATGAGCTTGGGCTAGTCGCCAAAGGCCAAATCTTCAAAGGTATTTAAGTGGCTATTGATGCAAATTTGCACCTACTAGGAATTACAAAAGTATCAGAATAAGCTAGGCACTCACAGTTAACTTCCATTATTCAACTTGGTACCAGTCGGTCTATTTAGGTGTAAATCTGTAATTTTGTAAATCTTAAAGCTCTATGTCTCTGTTTGCCATCCTAACGATTATAATAATACTTCTCTATCAAACAGGAAATTGTTAGGCTAATTTTATTCATGTCTGTGAGGCTCATAGGCTATGTCTACACTTGTTAATTTAAGTCAAATTTGATAAGTCAACTTAGCATGTCTACACTCAAAAATTAAGTCAACTTAAAGGGGACCCTGCCAAATTGACTTAGAGCATCCACACTGGACACCTAAGTTGACTTGTAGGGGCTAGGTGGACCTGGGACTGGTCCATGGTGATAGGGGGGCACCTCTTGCCAAGTGCCAGGGGGCTCAGCATTTGCCACATTGCCGAGCAGGACAGAGAGACTGGAAGGGCATAGGAGCAAGGTGGGCAGGCTCTATCCTGCCCTGTGGGGGTCACTCCAGGTTCTGCCTGTGCCAGCCCCCCTGGCAGGGAGGTCAGTGGGGGAGCCCTGGGGCCCTTTAAGTCGACTTAAAGTCGACTTAGGGCTAACCTGCGTCTACACTGGCTAAGTTGATTTAGTAAAGTCGACTTAGCCAGTAAAGACAACAGAGTCCTGTGGCACTTTTAAAGACTAACAGATTTATT
>ML685779.1:23830729-23847856 GCA_007922175.1 Pelusios castaneus
AATAAATCTGTTAGTCTTTAAAAGTGCCACAGGACTCTGTTGTCTTTCTACAATAGACTAACACGGCTACCCCTTTGGAATTAGCCAGTAAAGTAGACTTTAAAGTAGGTTTTATAAAGTCGACTTTAATTTTCCTTAAGTCGATTTAAGCTGCTGCTTAATTTGACTTAAGCTGCTGCTTAAGTCGATTTAAGGAAAATGTAGTATAGATGCAGATTAAATTAAGTCGATTTAATCAAGCTTAAGTCAACTTAATTTGTAAGTGTAGATGCACCCATAGATACTATAATGATGGTTATAATAGAAGTACATACCAAGAAAGACATGTGGCATTTCTAGCTAGCAATACATAGCTGGTATTGTAATCATTATCTGTTATGGTTACAATCTGATATCATTGTAATACCAGTATATGCCATAATTAGGTGTGTGGCTTTCTGTATATGTGTCAGTATATTGGGCAAAGGAAAAGGCGATATATATTTCTGATGCTGTGCAAGATGTCATTAGATCTGATTGTTGCTATTTGTCCTTGCTTGTTGTAAATAGGCTATTGGCTTGTGCCCAGGGATACACAAACAGCTCTAGAGATTTAATTTTTTTGTATTGTCTTTAGCCTCTTCTTAGATCTTTCTTTTATGAGTATCAGGATGCAGTTTTTTGGTAGCTTGTTGCAATTTCTTGGAATGAATAGTACTCTTTGTTAAGAAGTTGTGGGATGGCAGCTTTATAATGGGTGGAGTTTTCAGCATAAACTATGAAAGGTTTTCTGTGGGCTTCTATGGGAGTGTGTGTGACCAGAAAGTTGGAATCTGCCTAGAAGGCGTCTATCAAATGACCAACTTGCTTACCTCCTCTACATTAAAGACTTCATCTGTCTGAGTTCATTTTTATGATAATTACCATAAGGGTGTAGAAGACGGATGCAAATATTTTCCAGGGGAATATTTTTCCTGTCTTAATTTCTTCCCATTACTCCTAATTATATCTAAATTACTCCTCTCTCTCCTGCGTATTTACACTCTTCATTTTTTTTTTTTTTGGACTATATCTCTCTTCCTTTCCTCTGAAGTTATAAGTAGATGTAGTATGTCTCTATGCAAGTCTGATGTAACTATAGTATACATAGATGCTTTTAATCTTTCTTCTTAAATCAGTCTCTTCCAATCCTCTTGCTATTTTCATTGCTCTTCCTGGTAATTCTCCAGAAAGTCTTTAAGACTCAGTCACACAACCCCATTTACATAAGACAGACTGGCTTTGTCTACATTTATAAAGCTAAGTTGACTCTCTTAAGTCGACTTAACAAGGTCTACTTAAGTCGACTTAAAGTCGACCTTGTTAAGTCAACTCAGAGAGTTCACACTAGAAACTTAAGTCGACTGCCTATGGCCACATTGGCAGTTGCTAAGTCGACTGAGAGGCGCGGTTTGGGGGAGTTGTGGCTCGGGGGAAGGGAGCAGGATCCGGGGCTCCCTGGAGAGAAGGGAGCTGCAGTTCGCTGGGACAAGGGAACCGCGGCTCCCCAGGAGAAGGGAGCCATGGCTCCCTGACACAAGGGAGCTGCGGCTCCCTGGCACAAGGGAGCCGTGGCTTGCGGGGAGATGTGGCTCCCTTGCGCCAGGGAGCCAGGGCTCCCTGTGAGCTGTGGCTCCCTTGTGCTGGGGAGCCGTGGCTCCCTTGTCCCCAGCCCATCCCTCAGCCTGGAGACCAGTTAGGTCCACTTAGGGCTACTCCGCGTCCACACTGGCTTAAGTTGACTTAAGAAGTCGACTTAAGCATTAAGTCGACTTTCAGAGGTGGTGTTATTAAGTCAACTTAAGCTGTTATTAAGTTGACTCAAGGAAGCGCTTAAGTTGACTTAATAAAAGCCCAGTGTGGACTCGGCTTTGTATAGGTCGACTCAAGCCTCCTTAAGACGACCTAAGTTGCCAGTGTAGAAGCACCCAGTATTACTTCCCTTTAATGCTCAAAATTACCCCTTTTTCCTTCAGTAATACACTGCAAACTTACATTTTACTTGTTTAATATTACTGCTCTCCATTTTTCTCCCTTCCATTGATTATTGGGTCCTGGATAATCTTATCTGAGATGTATTTGTTTACAGTTTTTCCCTTGCTGAATATAATTTTGTAATCTTCTGCCCATGACTCTAATATCCCTGAGGGCCTAATCTGAGACATGCTGAAGTGGGCGGAAATCTTGGTTCAGTACTTGTTTCTCTTTGTATTCCTCTTTCATCACTTGTACTAACAACTCCACCCCAATTTGTATCATATGGGAACTTCATTAACTATTTACTCCTTCTAGATCATTAGTGAAGAATTTAAATAAAACCAAACTCAATCAAATCCCTGCAGTAGCTCACTAGAGAGAAACCTCCCTACAACTCTGTGTTTCAGTGTTTCATCTTTTACTTTTGTTTGTAGTCCTTGCACAAGATACTACTAAGATCCAACCCAAATTAAGTTAATTTATCATTTTATTTCAAATATTTTCCATATCCTGGGCCAAATTTATCTCAGTTATTCATGCAGAATTATTGATTTCAGTGGGATTGCACATATGCAACTGATGAGAGAATATGGCCCAATGGTATGATTGGAATCTGGAATTTTAAAACTGCAGCATTTACATTACCTTCCTGGTATTGTTTATGAGTGTCTCTAAGATTGACTTTCAAGAAGACACAATCATCTGATCAAGTGGAGTTAATATTTTCTGAAGTATGGTGTTGACTTATGGCAAAAACACTTTGAAAACATTACTCATTTATAATATTTCTTTAAAGTGGATTAATCCTTTGTGAAGAATCTTGACAATGTCTGGTTTAATTGAAATCTGGAGGATTCAGAAGTGCTGGAATTCATAACAACTTTTAGAAAAAGCTAGCTGGAACATCATCACCATTATTGCATTTATCTGATATATAGTACAAGAACACATTTTTAAGATATTTTAACTAATAAGTATGGGAAATCCATGGACTATGAGTCAAGAATAATGAAAATTACCCTTAGAAAAACCAACTGTGTGGTTAATATTGTATACAAGCTACTTACATATTATGCCAAATTAATCTAAAAATCTGCATTCTGAGTATATGTTGATTTAGGAGATTGATAATGAATGGAGCCTCACATTTCCTGGTTCAAATCCAGCTTAGGTCAGTAATAACCAAAATTGATTGCTGCTTGGTGCCCATTCCATAGGGATGGCTGTTCCAAACGGTTAGCTGTGTTAGTCCATTTCTGCAAAGCAACATATAGGAAAGGAAGCTTGCCTAGGTAGAGGCCAAGCTATGCCAGTTATGTAGGCTAAAGGATTTCAGTAACTAGCACAGCAATAATGTGCCCCAATTTACAAACTACTAACATCACTAGCCTTCAGAAGAAAAGGGTTATAGACGTAGGTACAGCTATGTGCTCAGGGATTAGCCGATAGCCATATTTCATAGAATCATAGAATCTGAAAGGGACCATGAGAGGTCATCGAGTCCAGTCCCATGCTCTCATGATAGGACCAAGTGCTCTCCTTAAACTATCCCTGGCAGGGGTTTGTCTAACCTGCTATTAAAAACATCTAATGATGAAGAGTCCACAACCTACCTAGGCAACTTATTCCAGTGGTTAATCACTCTGACAATTAGGAATTTTTTCCTAATTTCCAACCTAAACCTCCCTTGCTGTAATTTAAGCCCTTTTTCTTCTTGTCCTCTCCTCTGCGGTTAAGGAGAACAATTTTTCTTCCTCCTCCTCGTAACAACCTTTTAGGTACTTGAAAACTGTTACCATGTCCCCTCTCAGTCTCCTCTTTTCCAGACTAAACAAATCCAGCTCTTTAAATCTTCCCTCCTAAATCAAGTGTTCCAGACATTTAATCATTCTTGTTGCTCTTCTCTGTACTTTCTCCAATTCCTCCACATCTTTCCTGAAATGAGGCACCCAGAACAGGACACTGTTAATACATCCCAGAATGGTTTGGGTTTTTTTACAACACACTTGACTCATATTTAGCTTGTCATATGACACCCAAATCCCTTTCTGCAGTTCTCCTTCATAGGCAGTTATTGAACATTTTGTATGTGTGCAATGGATTGTTCTTTCCTAAGTGGAGTGCTTTGCACTTGTCGTTGTTGAATATCATCCTATTTATCTCAGACCATTTCACCAGTTTGTCCAAATAATTTTGAATTGTAATCCTATCCTCCAAAGTACTTGCAACCTCTCCCAGCTTGGTATCATCTGCAAACTTTATAAGTGTACTCTCTATGCCATCATTTAAATCATTGATGAAAATATTGAATAGAATCCAGAACCAATCCCTGCAGTACCCCGCTCGTTATGCCTTTCCAGCCTGACTGTAAACCATTGATAACTACTCTCTGGTTATCCAACCAATTTTGCACCCATCTTTTAGTAGCTCCATCTAGGTTGCACTTCCCTAGTTTGTTAATGAGAAGGTGATGCAAGATTGTATCAAAAGTCTCTACTAAAGTCTAGATATACCACATCTACTGCTTCCCCTCTATCCACAAGGCTTGTTACTCCATCATAGAAAGCAATTTGGTTGGTTTCACATGATTTGTTCTTGACAAATCCATGCTGCCTATCACTTAACACCTTATGCTTTTCTAGATGTTTGCTAATTGATTCCTTAATTATTTGCTCCCTTTGGGGGGGGGGGGGGGGGCCCGGTACTGAGGTTAAACTTATTTCCTTTTTTTATAGATAGGCACTATATTTTCTCTTTTCCAGTCCTCTGGGATCTCTCCATTCTACCATGATTTTTCAAAGATAATAGCCAATGGCTCAATATATTTCCTGCGTGATCTCCTTCAGTATTCTAGCATGCATATCATCAGGCCTTCATGACCTGAAGACAACTAATTTATCCAAGTAATTTTTAACTTGTTCTTTCCCATTTTAGCTTCTAATCCTATCCCATTTTTATTATCCTCTCCTATGTCAGGCATCCAATCACCACCAACCCTCTTGGTGAAGGCCAAAACAAAGAGATCATTTAGTTCCTCTGCCATTCCCACATTTTCTGTTATTGTTTGGAGTCAGAAGGGGATTTTCCCACAGGGCAGATTGGCAAGGGCCCTGGAGGTTTTTGCCTTCCACAGTAAGATGGGGAAAGGCATTTGAATACAGGCTCAAATCATCTTATCCCCATCCACACGTACTTTCCCTACCCTCCCTTCTCCCAGCCATGCACACCTTCCCCTGCCCCAGGCACACAGCCACACACACCTTCCCCTACCATTCCCCAGCCATGCATACCCCAGCCTGCAATGCCTTTCCTTCTCCACCCCCATGTCCTCCATCCATGAGCGCCTTTCCTTCTCCCCCACCCCATGCACCCCCACCCTGAGCACCTTTCCTTCCTCAGCCCCGAGCACTTTCCTCCCCCCACCTGCACCCAGCTCCCAAACACCCTTACCCTCCCACCCCCCCAGCCCATAACAGCACTTACCTTTGCTGTGGAGTGCGGGAGCTTCCAGACATGGAGTCCCATCCATTTACTCTTCCTGCCCTGCTCCACCCAAGGCTACATGCATGGGAGCACAGCAGGGCGAGAGATTTAAAATGGGTTCGCTGGCCCCAACTCCCTGATGCGGCTCAGGTCACTCACCGGCACATTCAGGGCCCCTAACCCATGTGCCCAAAGGCAGCGACACCACAGGTGTGGGGCATGGGTCACTTGCTGGTGGTTTCTCTGTACCTTAAAGTCTTTAAACCCTGATTTGGGGAATTCAGTGACTCAATTATAGGTTATGTGTCTATTGCAGGAGTGAGCAGGGGTTCTGTGGTCTGCATCATGTAGAAGATCAGACTAGATGATCATGTTGGTCCCCTTTAACCTTAAATTCTATGAATCTATATCAGCAAATTCTCCTATTGTACCTGATACTGACAAAAGATTGCTTTTGTTGGAATAGTACACCAGTTTCTTGAACAAAATAAGCTATACTGTCAAAAAGACTTCTTTGTTTAAATAAGCTGTGTCTGTGCTAAGTGTCATAAATAATCACACTTCTAACCACCATTACATACGTTTTAAATTTGGGCTTAAAAAATTATCAAGGTAAAAAGCATTGTGTAAACATTTCAAAAGCACCTAAATTCTTTTAAGAACATAACACTTATTGAAAGTTAATGGGATTTTAGCTCCTAAATGCCTAAGTCACTTTGAAAAACAAGTTAGCGGCTTCTGAAAATTTTACCTCAGGTTCATAAGCAATCTTCTTTTCCTGTTTCTTCTTCTATATTTCATTCAGTCTCACATATTCTGAGGAAAAGCTTGGATATGTTTTTTTTACCTGCTTCTCATTTGCGCAAAGGCCCCTTTAGACTATATTGGTAGTGTAAAATGGGTGTAAATATTTGTCCCCTTTAAGGGCACTTTACATGAGGAGCAAAAAGTGCCGGGAGGGAGGGAGCCCTGTGCAAATGAGAATCAGGCCACTTAAATTATTTGTAACATAGGGTCTCTTACAATTTACTTCCATAGAAAACTCCAGACAAAATGTTATACAGTCCCAGTAACTAGTATGACTAACACTGCATTTTGTCATCCTTATTATTGTTATTGTTTTCCCAGCCACTCCTGTAATGTGCTAGGTTCTGTCCATACAAATGAAATGGTGAGGCTCTCTCACCCATGGAAGTGACAGTCTCAGAAGACAAGTGGCAGATAAAATGAGTAGAGGCAGGGTAAGAGAGATGAAGCATATAAAATCAATGTGTATCTATAACTCCTTGAAATAATAAACGTCATCCATCCCCAATTGCCCCTTTGCTAGCCTTAGCTGGAGGGCTAATTTCTTGTAGACACTGTAGTAGAAGTGAGTCTTAGAGGGAGAAAGAGACTTATTGTTTGGTGCAGGAGAGAAGGGGTAGTAATTTTTAACAATATTGTAAATAGCTACTGGCTTGCACCTTTCATCCTCTCCCCCCGACCCCCAATGTCTCCTCTTTGAACACAGTGGAAGCAAAGAGGAGGGATTATGCTTCAGGATTGTCTCTTATGTACCACTTATAAGTAGAATCTAACCCTTGGATTATAAACTCTTTGGGAGGGAGTGATCTGTTGGTAAAATGCCCGACAGACTAAAAAAATATCAATAACAGGTAAAATACATGGAAAGAAACACACACACACCCCGCCCCCAATGCTAGAATTTTATTGATTTCCTAGGAGCTTAATAACACTGATAATACTCATCCTGGGGTTGAATAGCTTAACTGTTGTTTAGATGGTCTCTCTAGGCCTGTTTGGGATTTGTGTTCAAGTGGCATCTTGATTCCAGTGCAGCTGAGAGAATTATTTTGCTTCCCAGCCCTTTAGTTTACCCAAATCTCTCCAAAGGTGACAGTCTTACCCCACCCCCACAGTTTCACACGTCCTTAGGAAAATGAGGCTGGGGTGTGGGGGGGAGAGGGGGAGAGATAGAGAGAGAGAACAAAAAATAAAATAAAAAACAAAAAAACCCAGTCCCTGGAACAGGTATAAAATAAATATATGCAAACTACAGACATGAAGCAGACACTGATCAGGTATACAGTGGTATGCCTGCTTAATGTTTGCTTTGTACCTCTTGCCTGCTCAAACAGAAAGCAGTGGCTTCAGGCATAGCCTTCATATTCCCTGCTCAGATAATGAACAGACCTGCTTTCACATAGCAGACACAAAACAGTGGAAGCACAGGTGTTGACCAGTAATAACGAGACAACGACTTTGGTCCTGCAATTAGTGAAGTTTCCCTTTTTGCAAATGAGGGAAAACAAATAAATATAATTTGTTTCTGCCCCCCTCCACCCCCATTCATGTCAGACATGTCACTTTTCATTTAAAAAAAAATCCAGAAAATTTAGACCTATTGCTGTTATTCAAGAACTCCATCAGATCACAATGCCAACTTGCTTGTTTTACTGTCTCATTGTTATTGTATGGATAGGCAAAATCCATCCCTCACGTCTTCCTCTTGATATGACTTTACATCATCATGTTACCTTTCCTACTGATGGTTTGAAATGGTGTTTCTAAAACGGACTACATTCTAACCGCTAATTGTCCATCTGTGGAGAAAAGAAACTAACTATGTAGTTCAAGTACTGCCCAACAAATGGCAGACATCAAGTAAAGAATTCAAGGCTATACTAGCGAAGAATGCAATAAATATGGGCCAGATCATAAACACTGCTATAATAAGATGAGGGAGATTTGAAAGATAAAACTGATTCCTATGCCTCTAGTCATGCTGCTTCTCCAGGACATAATTGAGTAAAGAACTAAGTCCCAACGCCTCCATCTCCAGATTAGCTTCAAGTTTTTGAGCCTGATAGTATTGACTTTGATAATAAGAAAGAAAAATTATCTCCACTTCAAGAGTTAATCTATGAACTGCATTGGCCTATGTTATGGTGGAGGTCAGACTTAGGTGATCTGGCCTTAAAATCTATTACTTTTAAATGAACTGTGGTTTCACACATCAGAGATCCATATTCTGCTCTTTATTACACCCACATGAGCCCACTGAGCCTCCGGCATTATGCTAAACAAAAATTGGATGCTGGCTATCCTCAGCTTTGTTTCACTATGCAAAACTAAACAATTAGATAGTTGGAGCAAAGTTAAGTGGAGTTTTGCCCCTCAAACTGGAAGATCTGCAGGGCAGGGATTAGGCCTTATTCTGGGACTTGTAAATGGCCATGTACTTTTATGCTGTTATTGGAATATATATAGAACAAATCTAGCTTTCTCCTTTATGGTCACAAAGATGTGGTTAGAGGAAATATGCACCCGCTCTGCAATGTAAAGCTATCCTCTGATAGTGGATCTACATGACATTGTTCAGGGGATAGAAGGCTGCTGGGTATGAGTGGATCCATTGAAGGATTTTGGGCACTGTTGTGCAGGTACTGTACAAACACATGCAGAATCATAGCCACTGCTCAGAAGAGCTTACTATTTAAGATATGATGAAAGAAGGGAATAAGAGACACGAAGAGGGAAGTTGGATTTAAGTGATATCACCTTCTCACTGACTCTAACAGCATGCACAACTTAAAATATTCAAATCCATTTTTCCTTATATTTGGAATGAGAATTAACTGATATCTCACATTCCACTGGTGATACCTCAAGAGCAAATCTTAATAAATGTTGAATTCTGGTGACTATGGTACATAGAACCCTTTCTAAATGGGTTGCACATACTAGAGATCTCTAATTCATGTAACTAAATTAGTGGGCTGGAGTCTAGATTCCTGGGTTCTCCTCTAAACTCCATAACTGATTTGTTCTGTCACCTTGATTACCTTTCTGTAAATTGGGTATAATAAAATTGATCTTGCATAGGTGTTCATTGTGAAACTGAATTAATGTTAATAAGACACTTTACAAGCCTCAGCAGAATACTATGTGCATGCAAAATATCAGTCCATTAATATTGCTACAATAATCAAATAAATGGAAAAAATAGCTTTTTCCATTAAAAAGCCCATGTTCAATCTGTAAACAATACATTTTTTTTTAAAAAAAGCTATACTTCTTTGCCAATGCTGTTTTAAACTGTTGTGTTTAGCTGAATATATGCAAAGCTGATATATGTATTTCCTATAGCATAATGTGTGTGAGTTTGTATCATTGAACTCTTATGACAAAGCAGTGAAAGAAAGAATGATAAATTGGCCACGTACCTCCAAAGTGCTGAAATCTGTCATATCGCTCTCTCTCATCAAAAAGTCATCAGGTGATTCCAGTAGTAGTGGTTTCAACAGGAAACTGGGAATCCTGCCTAAAGGTGCCTGGTTTTGACTTGCCCCTTCATTATCTCTTTTTTTTTAAACAGGGAGCATTTCTCATACACAAATTAGAATTACTCCGTATAATGATTAACTATCAAATTGACCTGCTCTTGGCTACTGCTGAATATCCATGACTTCCAGTGAAACCAGTGGGAGGGGTTGTCCTTCAACACTTCTCCGGATCAGGCCCAATAGCTGTCATACAGAAGATAGTTCTAGATTCATTATCTACTTTTGCATACGAAATGTAAACTCTTCCTCTCCAATGACAGAATTCTTAACTCGTGTAAATTGGTATTGCTCCATTGACTTAATAAATTATAGGCAATATTTTCAAAGGCTATGTCTATACGGGCAATTCAAGTTGACGTAAGGAGGCTTAAGTCGACTTAAATTAAGCCACGTCCACCCTAGGCTTTCATTAAGTTGACTTAAGAAATTCCTTAGGTCGACTTAATGAAAGCTTAAGTCGACTTTATAACTACCACTCATTAAGTCAACTTAACCCTTAAGTCGACTCCTTAAGACAACTTAAGGATGGTGTGGATGTGGAGTAACCCTTATGTTGACTTTATTAAGTCGACTTAAGGATGGTTAGGTCTACTTAACAAAGTGGACTAAGTCGACTTAAAGTTAAGTCGACTTAGTCCACTTTGTTAAGTCGACTTTAATAAGGTCAACTTTAAGTCGACTTAAAGTAGACCTTATTAAGTCGACTTAACAAAGTCGACCTAACTTTCTAGTGTAGACATAGTCAAAGATATTTAGGTGACCTACCACTTTAGCTCTCTTGAAAATTCCACTCGGTGCCAACCTGCATCTTTAGGCACCTAAATATCTTTGAAAATCTGGCCCTGTACAAATGTACACCATCTGATAATCTGGCCCTGTATCTTCATTAAATTATTAATTTACCATCAAGGAAAATATGGGCTACATGTTTCCAGGTGCCCCCAAAGTGTGAACTAAACATGTAGCCAAATGTCAATATTCTAATCAGCAGAGCTAAATGGCCAACATGGATGAATGTAAGCACACAATTAGGTAGGTACTTGCCTTTAAAATATCTCAGATCAGATGCTTATCAGTGTTCAGCAAATTTAATCAGGTTATCCAAAATGTTCAACAACAGGTTTGGGGCTTGTACAACACGCTCAGCAACAATACCACTCACTAGGGGTCTTCATCAATATCAGTGTCAATGAAGCAAACAAGGAGTCCTGTGTCACTTTAAAGACTACTAACATGGCTACCCCTTTGAAAATATCAATGGTAAAACTCTTCCTTACATCAGTGTTGGGAGGATCAGTTATGCGCACGGTCGTATTAGGACAACTCTGTGGAGTTCATGTTTTGTGACCTCAACTGTTTTAGCATCTGAACCGAAGCTGAGGTTTATCAAACACAATGGGACAGATCTGGCTACTTTTACTCACACAGTATCTTACTCCAGAGGAGGCATTGGTGTTAACTTCATTTAAACTGCTTCTACTTTTCTACCAAACATTCACAAAGGTATCAGAATCTGCTCCTCAAACTTTTTGAGGCTTACACCTCTCCAGTGGGCAGCTAATGTGGGAGAAGTCTGTAGTTTCAGTGCAGATAGTTCTGAGTTCTGTTACTCATTCCAAGGTTCAGATGGAAATCATGGTTTCTGTCATGGCATCATTGGGGAATGAGCTTCAGCAGCAGCTGATTTCTGTTATAGACAAAGATGTCTCAAGGAAGGGAAAGTTTGAGCTGGGTTTGTACAAACAAAGAAATGGGCATAGTCTGTCTGAAGACAAGGTTTCTAGAAAGCCATTCCAATTGTCTTACTGCTCTGACACATGGAGCATGGAAATACATTTCCTGTTTCAGAGATATAAAAACTTCATTTACACATAATCAGTCCACAGTTTGTCATAAATAAAACATCATCCAGAAAACCATTTATGCCATCTTAATTAGGAACTGCAGCATGACTTTTTACATTTAGAATGACTCACTTATCTCTGGAAATTTATATTTCATGTTCAGTTTTTCATAAGGAATCATACAAATTGGGCTCCCGAAATCCAATCTATTTTGAAAGGAAGCTGAAGGCATCTTTGTAGGTTTGCACTGGAGTTCAAGAGATGTAGGTTTTATTCCTGTTTCCGCTGGTGGTCTTCTGGCTAGGTCACTTCACCTCTTTGTGCCTCAGTTTTGTTACCTGAAAAATGGAGATAATGATTTTGCCCTCTTTTGTAAAGAGCTTTAAGATCTACTCTGAAAGAAATAGTTATTTCCCCCATTCATAGATGTATAAGGAACATGAGAGTTTATATTCTTTCTATTAAGCAGTAGTCCCATGTTCTTATTGGCAATTTAAATGTCTAACCCTTTTTTGAATCCTCTTGGTCTTAATTATGCATCACAAATCTTCCTCTATTACTCTAATTTTTCCTCTGATTATGAAACCCTCTGCTGTCATCAAAGTCCAGTGTAAAAATATGGTAACCAAAAGTAATCAGGAAATGTGTTGCCCAGGGTAGGATAAAGCTGAAAACTGAGTACAAAAAATAAATGCTAAAGCAAAGAGATGCACAACACACAATTACAGCAAGGGCAGGAAGAGCACACAACAATCACATATATTCAGTTTGGCAAAGCTGTGCATTCTGCCTCAATTCACTCCCTTTTACAGCAAGCAAGATTTTCAGGAGGGACCCCCATTCCTGCTGATCTAGTTAAATTTCCTATCCCTCTACTGCTTCGCCATTTAGTCACTTTCCTGAGTACATAGCACATCACTGAAATCCCAGAATACAACTCTATGGCTATGTCTACACTTGCTAAAATTAGTTTGAATTAGTTAGTTCGAACTAACTAATTCAAACTAATTTTAGTTAGTTTGAATTAGCGATCCCCATTCATTTCAATGGCCGGTTAGTTCGAACTAAGAAATTAGTTCAAATTAACATGGCCACATTGGCTAATTCGAACTAGTTAGTTCGAATTAAAGCCTTACTTCTGAAGCCCTATTCGAACTTATTAGTTCGAATTAAGGAAGCCCTTAATTCGAACTAACTGAAGCCTATTGTAGCCATGGCTTAATTAGTTAGTTCGAATTAAGCCTCCTTAATTCTAACTAACTTGCCAGTGTAGACATAGCCTATGATTTGAGGGGTTTCAGAGCTGTGTTGTGCATGCTAGGGTGAAGCAAAGCAGAAAAGTCCTGAGGGACTGGCAAATTTTCAGACAAAAGCAGCAATGCCCAACTGGGTGGTGACTGGGCATGCTGAGATCCAGCACCAGATTCTGAACGAGAGTAGGATGGGGTAGTATCCTAGGCTGAGCTTTGCTGGGAGTTCTGCTGTTAGAAAATATGCACAGAGAAAGCTCTAGCTGAGACCAATACAGCCACTACTGGTTTAGCCAGAGGGAAGCTACCTTGTTTCACTTTGATAGCGCTTGGACTACAAGAATCCTTATTGGAATCTCAATAGCAGTAACAGGCAGAGAGTGCACATGTTTAACCTCCAGATGAGGGAATGTCCTGATTAGTTATGTCTGTTCTAATGTCTGGTCACCAGCTGACAGATGCAACAGCTGATCTCGCTGAACCAATCCAAATTGAAAAAAGAAGGTTTGGGTTAGGTTGCTTTTGGGGAGGGCAAAGGTTGGAGCTGATTCTTATTTAGGCTGAATCAGTTCACCCTTCTCCAGTTACCCACATGTCATTTCAATATATTCACATACCATAATGTGCCAGATGCTGAGAATTAGCTATTTATTTTATACCTGTGCATTTATGTGTGATTCTACACCAAAGAGGAAGCTAATGTCACTATGATAGTATATTGTATAATAATTCTAGGAAAATTCTAATGAAGCATTTCTCCCTAACAAAAAGAGACATTAGGTACTTCATATAACATGAGATACAAAAACCATTAAATGTGTTTGCACATGTGCAAAACTACTAGAAGGCCTGCACTGACCTCCCAGATTGAAACACCTTTTTAGTTTGTGGCAGTTCAGGTCTATGTTTGAATTTTGAAGTTTCCACCTTCTCTGCCAAAAACAGAGTAAGGTCAGTCCTAGTACAACATTATTTAATTAATATAAAAAGGATTTTTACTCAAATCTGGTAAAAACCAACCCATGTATGATGTTCTCTGCCTCTACTGTCACCACACAACTTTCAACTAAATCTTGGCCCAGAAGGACTCCACAATTGCTCTTTGCCAGAGACAGGGAATGGCCGACTGGATGGATCACCTGTTCTCTTCATTCCCTCTGATGTGTCTGGCATTGGCCACTGTCAAGAGACAGGATAATTGGCTAGATGGACCTTTGTTCTGACACAGTGTGGCCTTTCCTATGCTCTTCCAATCTTCTGCAGGCAAAGTCAGAACACTGAATATGAAACTCAGATTTTGTGGAAATTCAGGCCCCGGTTCATAAAGTTAGTTGAGCACAGACCTACCTGCAAGCAAGTGAGTAGTATCTTTGGCTATGTCTACACTTGTAAAGTTAAGTCGATTCTGTTTAGTTGACTTAACAAGGTCGACTTTAAGTCAACTTAAATTGAGCTTATTAAGTCTACTTAACAGTAGACATAGCCATCCACACTAGCTTTAAGTCAACTTAATAAGGTCAACTTAGTGCTATTCCCCGTCCACACTGGCTTTAAGTCAACTTAAGAAGTTGATTTAAGGCTTAAGTCGACTTTCAGAGGTGGTGTTATTAAGTCGACTTAAGCTATTATTAAGTCTACTTAAGGAAGTGCTTGAGTCAACTTAATAAAAGTCCAGTGTGGACGTGGATTTGTGTAGGTCGACTTAAGCATCCCTAAGTCGACCTAAGTTGCCAGTGTAGATGCACCCTTTCTGAATAGTAGTAGTGAGTAGTAGAAGTAGTGAGTAGTATTAGCTCTGAAACTTAGAGTTATCACTACAACTTACAAGGCCGCCTTGTCTTAAATGTAGATTCTGATTCAAAGCCTACTAAAATCCATGAGAAGATGCTGACAGATTTCCAAAGTAACTGCATCAAGCCTATACTCAATAATTTTAGCTGAGCAAAGCCTGGATGTTTATAATGTGCTGCATAAATAGTATACATCAAGGACCAGGTCCTAGAAAAGAAAAATGCATAATGGAAAGGATATTTAATCCTCTCCTTACACAATTTAACAAATACTTAAAGTTATATTATGACTTTATTTATGGAAAAAGTTTACAGTTAAATAATAGCTATGGATGATCTTTACATGAATATGTAAAATAAAATAATTATCATGAAAACATTAATTGAACATTAGCAATCAGATTTCACTAAGGAAAGCTGGCTGAAAAAGATGACACTGTGGGATTCCTTATTTATCAGTAATGACTTGAGAGCAAATCTGTACAATGTAAAAATCAAAAGAATTCCCCTCCCCACCCCAATAGTCCTTAAAACTCATCCTGCAATCTGAAAGAACAGTCTCATAGACTTTAAGAACATAAGAGACCATCATGACCATCTAGTGTGACTTCCTGTATATTGTAGCCACAGAACTTCACCCACCTGCTCCTTTAATAGACCCCTAACCTCTGGTTGAGTTACTGAAGTCTTCAAATCAATTATTTGAAAACTTCAAGTTACAGCAAATATATCATTTATACTAGGTTAAACAAGCGTCATGTGTTCCATCTTTCAGAGGAGGCCAAAAAAATAAAAAATAAATAAATCCCAAATTCAATCTGACCTGAGACAAAATTCCTTCCTGACACCATATATGGCAGGTGTCAATATATGAATTCTGAGCATTTCAGCAAGATATGTCAGCAAGACACCTTAGAGAAATCTCTATAGTAACTCAGACTCTTCCCCATCTAGTGTCTCATCTCTCGCCATTGAAGATTTTTTTTGCCACTAACAGATGGGCTATATGCCATTTTCTACAATCTCATACCATTCCTTCCATAGACTTATCAGGCTCAGTGTGGAAACAAGTGAGACTTTTTGCCCTTCCTGCACCCCTTAGAAAGGCCCTTCCTGAACTTCTCGTGGTTAGAAACCTTGTTGATGACCAGTTTATACCCATTTGTTCTTGTGTCAATGTTGGTACTTCACTTAAATAATTTCTCTTCCTCTCTGGTATTTATCCCTTAGATGTATTTATAAAGAGTAGTCATATCTCTCTCAGCCTTCACTTTCTTTCGGGCTCATGTGTCATTAACAACAAAAATTCCACAACTGGCATCTAGAGTATGATCCTGGAACCACTTGTGCATGTGCTCTTCTGTGGGAATGTGACTAGTCTCACTGAGTGAGAACTGATTTTCTCCAATGTGAACTTAGCATTAGATTTTTCAAAAGTCAGGGCTAGATTTTCAAATGCTCAGCACCCACATTTAGAATCATATCTCCTTAACTTCCTGGACTAATGTAATCATTCACTCCTGGTAGCATGAAGCATCTGATACCTGTGTATGAGTGCATCCAGGATCAAGCCCCTATTTAATAATTCCTGTGATGATGTTCAAGCCAAAATAGAATATAGCTCACTCTCTCAAAGCTATATTACTTCTGCAGTGCCAGCATGCATAAAAAGTAGTGAAAACAAATTTTAATCAATAAGTAATTGGGGAAGTGATTGCAGAGCCGCTGGCCATTATCTTTGAGAACTCGTGGCGAATGGGGGTGGTCCCGGAGGATTGGAAAAAGGCAAATATAGTACCTATCTTTAAGAAAGGGAAAAAGGAGGATCCGGGGAACTACAGACCGGTCAGCCTCACCTCAATCCCTGGGAAAATCATGGAGCAGGTCCTCAAGGAATCCATCCTGAAACACTTGGAGGAAAATAGAGTGATCAGGAACAGTCAACATGGATTCACCAAGGGCAAATCATGCCTGACCAACCTGATTTCCTTCTATGATGAGATGACTGGATTTGTGGATGCGGGAAGAGCCGTTGACGTGGTATACCTTGACTTTAGCAAGGCTTTTGATAAGGTTTCCCACAGCATTCTCGTCGGCAAGTTAAGGAAGTATGGGTTGGATGAGTGGACCGTAAGGTGGATTGAAATCTGGTTAGATCAACGGGCTCAACGGGTAGGAATCAATGGCTCAATGTCTGGTTTGCAACCGGTAACGAGTGGAGTGCCCCAGGAGTCGGTCCTGGGGCCGGTTCTATTCAACATCTTCATTAATGATCTTGATGATGGAATAGACTGCGTGCTTAGTAAGTTTGCGGATGACACCAAGTTGGGGGGAATGGTAGATACTCTGGAGGGCAGGGACAGGATCCAGGGAGACTTGGACAAATTGGAACACTGGGCCGAAAGAAACCTCATGA
>ML685779.1:23852856-24010906 GCA_007922175.1 Pelusios castaneus
TGTTCCAATTTGTCCAAGTCTCTCTGGATCCTGTCCCTGCCCTCCAGAGTATCTACCATTCCCCCCAACTTGGTGTCATCCGCAAACTTACTAAGCACGCAGTCTATTCCATCATCAAGATCATTAATGAAGATGTTGAATAGAACCGGCCCCAGGACCGACTCCTGGGGCACTCCACTCGTTACCGGTTGCCAACCAGACATCGAGCCATTGATTCCTACCCGCTGAGTCCGTTGATCTAACCAGTTTTCGATCCACCTTACGGTCCACTCATCCAACCCATACTTCCTTAACTTGCCAACGAGAATGTTGTGGGAAACCGTATCAAAAGCCTTGCTAAAGTCAAGGTATATCACGTCAACGGCTCTTCCCGCATCCACAAATCCAGTCATCTCATCATAGAAGGAAATCAGGTTGGTCAGGCACGATTTGCCCTTGGTGAATCCATGTTGACTGTTCCTGATCACTCTATTTTCCTCCAAGTGTTTCAGGATGGATTCCTTGAGGACCTGCTCCATGATTTTCCCAGGGATTGAGGTGAGGCTGACCGGTCTGTAGTTCCCCGGATCCTCCTTTTTCCCTTTCTTAAAGATAGGTACTATATTTGCCTTTTTCCAATCCTCCGGGAACACCCCCGTTGGCCACGAGTTCTCAAAGATAATGGCCAGCGGCTCTGCAATCACTTCCCCCAACTCCCTCAGCACCCTCGGATGCAGTTCATCCGGCCCCATGGACTTGTGCACTTCCAATTTCATTAAGTGTTCCCTAACCTGACTTTCCATCACCGAGGGCCACTCTTCTCTCCAGTCCGCGTTACCCCGTGTAGTAGCCTGGGAGCTGGCCCGCCCTGTGAAGACTGAAGTAAAAAAAGCATTGAGTACTTCAGCCTTTTCCGCATCATCCTCCACGAGGATGCCTGCCCCATTCAGTAAGGGACCTACACCACCTCTGATCCTTTTCTTGTTGCTGATATACTTATAGAATCCCTTTCTGTTATCCTTCACATCTCTTGCTAGCTGCAACTCCAATTGTCCTTTGGCCTTTCTGATTTGATCCCTGCAGTCCCGAGCAATATCTTTATACGCCTCCCTTGTCATCTGTCCAAGCTTCCACTTCTTGTAAGCTTCCCTTTTATGTTTCAGCTCCCCGCAGAGTTCCCTGCTAAGCCACGCTGGTCGCCGTCCACATTTGCTGTTCTTTCTGCACATCGGAATGTTATCTTCCTGTGCCTTTAACAGGGTTTCTTTAAAATACAGCCAGCTGTCTTGGACACCTTTCCCCTTCAGATCAGCTTCCCATGGGACCCTGCCCATCAGCTCCCTAAGGGAGCCAAAATCTGCTTTTCTGAAGTCCAGGGTGTGTGTTCTGCTTCTTTCCTTCCTTCCATTGATCAGGATCCTGAACTCTACCGTCTCATGGTCGCTGCTGCCCAGGTTGCCATTTACTTCTACTTCCCCGATCAATTCTTCTCTGTTTGTGAGCAATAGGTCTAGAGGTGCAAGGCCCCTAGTTGGTTCCTCCAGCATTTTTACTAGGAAGTTGTCTTCAATATTCTCCAAAAACTTCCTGGATTGCCTGTGCACTGCTGTATTATCTTCCCAGCAGACATCAGGATAATTGAAGTCCCCCATAAGAACCAGGGCCTGCGACGATCTGGAAACTTCTGTTAGTTGTCCATAGAACGCCTCATCCACCTCCTCTTTCTGGTCTGGCGGTCTGTAGCAGACACCCACCACAACATCCCCCTTGTTGCATTCTCCCCTGAACTTAACCCACAAGCTTTCAACCATCTTGTTTCCACTTTCATAGTGGAGCTCCGAGCAGTCGTACAGCTCTTTTACATATAACGCTACTCCTCCCCCCCTTTTTCCCTGCCTGTCCTTCCTGAACAATTTATATCCATCCATGGCAGTGCTCCAGTCATGCAAGTTATCCCACCACGTTTCTGTTATTCCAATTATATCATAGTTCCTTGTCTGTGCCAGTACTACCAATTCTTCCTGCTTGTTTCCCAGGCTCCTCGCATTTGTGTACAGGCACCTAAGATACCGGGCCCATTGCCCTACTTTGCCCTGTCGATTCTCCCTCCTGTCGCATCTTCCCCCTTGCAATTTCTTCCGGTGTCGTCCTTCCCCACTCACCTGAGGTATTATGACTTTATCAAGAAATAAACAATTATTTGACCCCTGCCCCCAGTTCCAACTACCCCCTCTTTTATTCCTGCTGTTACAGCCCCAGCATCCCCCAAGTTCCATCCCTTCCCCCAGGTTTCCCTCAGTTTCACTTACCTGTGGGTGTTGGTCATCTTCCCCCTTCGGACCTAGTTTAAAGCCCTCCTCACCAGGTTAGCCAGTCTGCTTCCAAATACGCTCTTTCCCTTCCTGGATAGGTGGAGTCCGTCTCTGCCTAGCAGTCCTTCTTCCTGAAACAGCACCCCATGGTCGAGGAAGCCAAAGCCCTCCTGGTAACACCATCTCCGCAGCCAGGCATTCACCTCCAGGATGCATCTGTCTCTGCTCGGGCCCCTACCCTTGACCGGCAGGATCGAGGAGAAAACCACCTGTGCACCGAACTCCTTCACCCGTGCTCCCAGAGCCCTGTAGTCACCTTTGATCTGCAGAGGGTCACCTCTCGCAGTATCATTGGTTCCCACATGGATGAGTAGCATGGGGTAGTAGTCAGAGGGACGGATGATTCTCGACAATCCCTCCGTAACGTCTCGGATACGGGCACCTGGCAGGCAGCATACCTCCCGAGAAGCCTTATCTGGGCGACAGATGGGTGCCTCCGTCCCCCTCAGAAGAGAGTCACCAACCACCACAACCCGACATTTTCTCCTGGGTGTGATGGTTGTGATCCTCCCAACCTCGGGGGTGCACGGCTTCTCCTCTTCCATATCATCTCCCGTCTGTAGTGCTGCGTAGCGGTTCTTTACCACAACGGAGGGTGGGATGGGAGCAGGGGTGGAGCACTGTCTGCTGCCAGAAGTAACCAGCTGCCAGTGTCCACCCTCTGCTTGAGCCATCCCATCCTTCTCCGAGGGTGTGGCAGCAGTCCTTTGCCTCTGGATAGTTTCCTCATCCTTGCATGTTTCCTCATGGATGCTATCCAGGAACTTCTCCAGGGCATGGATACTCCTGAGCCTGGCCACCTCCTCCTGTAACTCCCCCACCTGCTTCCTGAGAGATTCCACCAGGAGACACCTGTCACATTGAATGCTCTCCCCAGCCTGACCATCTGAGAGTGGGAAATGCAGGCCACAGTCCTTGCAAGTCCACGCCAGGATCTGGGTAGAGATATCCATGGTCAGTATGTCTGTCTGGATACAGGCACAGGTGGAGGAGACAGTAGTGGTGCGGGTCCTCTTCACCATAGTAACAACACAAACCACAAACTTCCCCCTAACTCCCTCGCAAACTCCCCTGTTTGCAGTCCCTGTTCGCAAGCTCCCCCTGGTCGCTCAGCCACTGGCTTTTAAGGCCTTCTCTGCCTGGGTCAGCCCTTGCCCCTCGTTAAGCACACAGGGGAAGGGTGATCACAAGGCTGATTGAGCTGAGCAGGGCTGAGCAGAGAACAATGGTACAAACAGCCCCCAGACAATCACACAATCACAATCCCAACTCACACAGTAACTGACAATTCACAGAAATCACCTGTGGGGAAAAAAAGACACAAGCACAAGCACACACAGTCAGCAATTCACTCTCTCCCTTGCTTCTTCAGCAAGGGGATCTCCTTCGCCTCCTTCTCAGGGCTTCTCCTTCTCCTTCCCTCGCAAACTCCCCTGTTTGCAGTCCCTGTTCGCAAGATCTGAAGCTTCTCTGGGTTCGGAAGTTTTTCTCCTTTTGCTTCTTAAAGAATTACTAAAGATCAATTAGCAGTTTCTATAATTACTCCATGCAACTCATTTGTGATGTAGTAAGTATTGTAATCGACTGGATAGTTTGTGTATAGCTGCCCTTTACTGCTGAAATCAGAGATCATCTACTTTTCATCATAGTACCTGCATGGGTACAGCTCTTCTTCTTTACCTCAGATGGTATGAACCTCTCCTCTTGGAGCAGAAGAATGCTGAGTTCTATTGCTCCTGTTTATGTGAAGTCTCACATGGTTATGATATGCAGAATAGTAACTATATTTGGCTGTATTGTAACTGCTGCAGGAAAACTGAGTCCAGCTCTTCGGTCCACAATTCTAGAAGGAGGTTGGTAAATTGGAGAGGGTTGGGAGAAGAGCAAAGAGAATGACTAGAGATTTAGGAAACGTGAGTTGTAACTTATGTCCACACTGCAAAACAAACAAAACCACTGTGACGTTGCAGCTCAGAGCCCAGGTCTATAGACTTAAGCCCAAGCTGGAATGTCTACACAGCTTTCTGAAGTGCTATAGTCTGAGCCCACGTCTGTAGTTCTAGGCTTGGAGTCTCACTGCTGCAGTTTTGCAGTGGTTTGTTTTGGTTTGTTTTTGTAGTGCAGACATACCATTGTGATCGTTTGAACTCTTTAGGGTATTTAGCTTAAACTGAGACAGTTAAGGAGTAACTTGATTACAGTCTAGAAGGGAAGCTTACAAGAAATGGAAGTTTGGACAGATGACTAGGGAGGCATATAAAATATATTGCTGGGGACTGCATTAATAGGAATGTTGCCAAAAGATCGAGGGATGTGATTATTCCCTCTATTCAGCACTGGTGAGGCCTCATCTGGAATACTGTGTCCAGTTTTGGGCTCCCCACTACAGAAAGGTTGCAGACAAATTAGAAAGAGTCCAGTGGAGGGCAATGAAAATGATTAGGGGGCTGGGGTACATGACATATGACAAGAGACTGAAGGAACTAGGCTTATTTAGTCTGCAGAAGAGAAGACTGAGAGGGGATTTGATAGCAAACTTCAACTACTTGAAGGGGTGCTCCAAAGAGGAGAGAGCTAGGCTGTTCTCAGTAGTAACAGAGGACAGAACAAGGAGCAATGGTTTCAAGTTGCAGGTGGGTAGGTCGAGGTTGGCTATTAGGAAAAACTTTCTCACTAGGAGGGTGGTGAAGCATTGGAATGGGTTTCCCAGGGAGGTGGTGGAATCTCCATCTTTGGAGATATTTAAGGTCCGGTTAGATAATACCCTGGCTGGGATGATTTAGTGGAAATGGTCCTGCTTTTAGCAGGTGGTTCAACGAGGTGACCTCATGAGGTCTCTTCCAACCCTATGATTCTATCTATATGGGGAACAAATCTTTAACAATTAGCTCTGCAGTCTAACAGAAAAATGTAATCCCATGGCTGGGAATTGAAACTATCAAATTCAGTCTGCAAATAAGGTGCAAGTTTTTAATAGTGAGAGTAATTAATCATTGGAACAGTTTACCAGCATTCATGATGGATTCGCCATCACTGACAATTTAAAAATCAAGATGGGATGTTTTTCTAAAAGATATGCTTTAGAAATGATTTTAGAGGAAGTTCCATTGCCTGTGTTACACAGGAAGTCAATCTAGATGTTCACAATGGTCCCTTCTGACCTTGGAGTCTGAGTCTGGCCAACATTAAGGCCAGGTTTAGAACTCATGAGTTCCTGACTCAAAGTCCCATGCTTAGTCTATTAGACCTGAAATACTCCTAAAGACAGATTTCTAGTGGTCTTTGCAGACATGGTAAACATTGGAGTCCCATTAGTTCTCACTAAATCATGACATTGTTTATTTATTTTACAATAATTTCATAACAGAACAGAAACCAAGGATGCAGCATTATCAGTAGCTGTTGAGGTTTTGCATTTCTTCTGCTTTACATGTTTACTTTTTTATCCATTCCTCAGTTTCATGAGCAATTGGGTAAAATTTTAAGGAGCTTATGAGCATTGACTACACAACTCCCCATTAAAATAGGAATTGAACACTTGACTTCCTTAGATTCTTTTGAAAATCCTATCTTAATGCTCATCAAGTGTGTATTTACCCTTTTACTCTGCAGTATCTAAGGTAATACCCTCTTTGACAGTGACTTTTGTCTGAGAAGATGGCAGAAAACTGGCCTGTACAAATCATTACCCTCAATATAACACCAGTGACCTCAGTTCTATGTAAAATTTGCCAAACACACAAAACCATGGTGGTAGCTATATAACTATTCTATAACCTGGCTCAAAGGGATATACGATCACTCTTTTGAATGTTACCCTGGAAACAATTTGTCTTTTGGCAGGCATTGCATACTTATACAGGAAACTAAATTTAAATCCTTAGGCATAACATCTTGGTCATGCCTGCCCTTTTTTTTGAACTTCTTTAATAAAACTCTTGCCCTCACACTTGGCTGTACTAAATCCAAGTATGATCTTTGCTTCCTCCTCATTATTACTTCAGAGGGAACACTCCAGGAGTTTTAGGTAGGGTTATCCATTACCTAAAAGGAAAATGTGCCAACTTAGGACTCTGTTCATTGACTTACTTGATGTTTACCCAAGGATTTTTATGCAACTGGCTCATAATGGTCATGCAATTTGCCTCTTCTGAGCAGCTTTACAGAACTTGTATTCATCACTGATTCAGCGTACACCAGGTGAGTCAGTCAATACGCAGCTAGGGAATAAACAACGGAACAAGGTGGCGCACTAAAAAAAGGAAAAGTGAGCAGGACTAGTGCAATCAATCAAAAATATTATTCCTCACTGAAAAGCTTTGACGGGGAAAATGAATGGAAATGTTATGTACACAAACTAGTTTCATCCCTGGGTGAAGGGAAATGGTGCAGATGGAAACTTCACGAAGAAGCTGGGAGAAATCTCCAGGACTGCCTGCATGCTTGGCCAGCAAAGCTAGCAAACCCAAATTTTTTCAAAAAGTTCACAGCCTATGTCCAGCAACTGCCCAAAATAAAGGCACTAGCAATCTCGTCCCCAGATTGGAAAAAAATAAAGGAAATCCCACATATATTGTAGGATACCCATAGGCTTGCATTCCCACTCCCTCATCTATCAACTAGCATTTTTATAACATCTATATAGCTGCTGAGGCTGTAGACAGCTAAGAATCCCACATTCTCTCTCTAAGTGGCAAGCTGCCCTTGTTTGTCTCCGCATGAGTGTGCTCCAGGTCTCCTAGGCCTTGTGGGGGAGCTCAGACTGCCCACATTAATAAAGGTTGTCTTTTTTTTCTAATTGATGCTGGAGTAATCCCAGACGTCTTGGAAGCACATGACATTTGTAAAGAGAGACAAAACTTTATACAGGCTGCAGAATGATGGCGTAAGGACTTAATATCTTCAGGCTTTGCCTCCACTGATTAGATAGCTCCTTCCCCTGGGAGTATGAGGCTTTAGGTATAAAAGGAGGGTGTGTTCGCCCCATTTTTTCCCTAACATAGCCTACAAGGAAGATGGTTCCTAAGACGTGTAATATTTTTGTTGGGAATGAAGGAGATTTAGTTGGAGGTGGGGATATTGAGAGGAGAATAGGCAATTTCCAAACCTCACTTTTCACCACCACCAAACACCTTGAAAATATTTTGGCAAAATGTAAGGTTTTGAGCATTTCCATAATTCTAATAAAGGTGTGATATTTTGCTGGTTTCATGGATGATTTGAAAAAAATTGCATGGGTCTAGTCAAAATGTTTATTATACTGTTCACTTGAATTTTGTGTGGGCACATGGACATCATGGCCTCTATTTTTGAAGTGCATGGGACACAAGTCACCATTAAAAAAAAATGTATTGCAGTAGTACCTCATTCCCCTGACTCAGATAAGACTCCATTGTTCTAGGTGGAATCCAGATAATAAGAGAGAGTACAATCTGAACAGATAAGGCAGAGGATGGGTGAAAGGAAGAAATGCTTTCTATCCCCATTTCACAGATGAGGAATTGACGCAAGGAGAGGTTGTGATTTAGATCCCACAGGAACTCTATGCCAAGACTGAAAATTGAATCCAAATCTTCTGAGTCCCAGGCCAATGCGTTAACCATAGGACCTTTCTTCTCAGAAGCATGTTCCGGATTTCTCTCATTCACACCAATTTTGCATCAGTGTAACTCCATTAATGTCCAAAGCATCATTCCTGAATTACATGGATGAACATGAAACAAAATTTATCCCCAGAAATGTGCCTTGACCAGATTCATTGATGTTCCAGTAGCTTTCCAATGATGCTAAGAAGCCATAAAACCAGATTAATTAATTCCTGGTTGCTATATTTCATCAATGCAGCACAAAGCAGCCCAAACAAGAATTTAAAAAATTGGGCACTTTTAAACTAAATTTTCACAAATTTCCCACCATCCCCTATTTTTTTGACCAAATGAAGAGCTAAAGTTCATATTTCAAAATTTGGAAAACTTTTCCAACAAAGGTGTGTTCCATCCCCTAACTTAAATCTGAAAAATTGTTTCATTTCATTTGGTTCATCAAGTGATTGTAGTTCAGAACTAGTCCATACAGAAAAAGGGAGGATTATTTCATGGTCAGAATCTTTACCTTCATGAATGATGCTGTGATATGTTCAGTTCTGGCACAAATATAGTATACCTGCTCTTTCTACTTCTCTTCCACAGTAGGCAAAGGTTTTCAGTGCAGTTTTTAAAAGATTGCAATACTAAAGGAGAGACAGTCACTGTTTCCTAGAACAGAGTTCCCCATCGTACATTCTTTGTTCCTTACATGTACGCATTTACATTTAATCATATTAAAACACTTTTTGCTTGCATGAGCCCAGTTTACCAAATGATCCAGATCACTCTGAATCAGTGTCCTGTCATCTTCTTTATTTATCAGTTCTCCAATTTTTGTGGTATCTGACAACTTACTCATTTATGGTTTTGTTTTCTTCCTGATCATTGATAAAGATGTTAAATAGTATCAGGCCAAGAACTGAGCCCGGGGGACTCCACTGAGAACAAATACACTGAACATTTCCCCTTTTACATTTCCCCTTTATTTTGAGAGCTGTCAGTTTTTAATACCTTCAATATTACCCAAGATCATTTTATTTCATACTAGTTTTTTAATCAAAATGTGGTGTGTCACCAACTCAAATGCCTTAAAGAAGTCTAAATATATTGCATCAACATGATTACCTTTATCAACCAAACTCTTAATCACATAAAAAAAATCTAGAATAGATCTTGCAGATCATGGATTATCTGGAATTGTCAATAAGAATAAGCCATGTTCAGCATCATTTCAGAAACTGTGTTTGGTCTGCTAAGAACAATTGTATTTTACACACCTTCATAAGCTTTTAAGCCAATAGGAGTTGAGTGTATGTAAGTAAGGGTAGAATCTGGTCTACTATCTCTCTTCCCTACAGTGTAATGTAATGTATCTAGAACTATGGCTATGTCTACACTTGTTAATTTAAGTCGACTTAGCATGTCCCCACTCAAAAATTGAGTCGACTTAAAGGGGACCCTGCCAAATCGACTTAGAGCATCCACACTGGACACCTAAGTCAACTTGTAGGGGCTAGGTGGACCTGGGACAGGTCCATGGTGGCAGGGGGGGCACCCCTTGCCAAGTGCCAGGGGGCTCAGCATTTGCCCCATTGCACCTGGGTACAATGGGGGCTGAGCTGGACAGGGACACTGGCAGGGCATAGGAGCAGGGTGGGCAGGGCTCTGTCCTGCCCTGTGGGTGAGCATGCCAGGCTTTGCCTGTGCCAGCCCCCCTGGCAGGGAGGGCAGTGGGGGAGCCCTGAAGACTTAATAAAGTCGAGTTAGCCAGCAAAATAGACTTAAAACGAGGTTTAATAAAGTCGACTTTAATTTTCCTTAAATCGACTTAAGCTGCTGCTTAAATTGACTTAAGGAAAATGTAGTGTGGATGCAGATTAAAGTAAGTCAATTTAAGCAAGCTTAAATCGACTTAATTTGTAAGTGTAGACACACCCATTTTGAGTTACATGCATTGGGTGGCATGTAGCTGGAGACGAATTGGCTGGAGCATAGATGGGAACCAGAACTGACAACTAATGGGAGGTGATTCAGGAAGATATAAACCTGTCAGTTTGCTTAAGAGGAGGAAGAGATCTGTGGCAAATACAGAGTGCAGGAGTAATAGAGAACTGCAACAGAACACAGTTAACCTAATCAGTTGGAAATGAGAGGAGTCCAAAGCCACTGTAACTGTTGGTTATGGTCAACTCCTAAGAGCCTTATTCAGGTGAAATTTCTATTGAGACAAGTTCTGTACTGTTCTAAGAACCTGCAACTTTAGTGGGATTTGACTTCTGCTTTTAGCCAGTTAATTTCATTAGATTTTTTTTATTTTTTTGCCACCGTGAGTGCTTCAGGATTTAGACCACAGTTTAGTTGTTAAATTTATCAATTTTAAAATATGTCTGTGAGTTGTTTAATTGAGAGTATAGTGTTACATCATGATGTATTTGTGTGTGTGTGTATCTGTTGGTGCATACATACACATATACACACACATTGTCTGTTGCGTTCCTCATGGTCACAGCCAACAACCATTACAGCTCCATAGCTGAATATAAGGTGCCTATATTTAAAAAATTTACTAGGTACAGCTCTTTTTACACTTTAAAGCTGTGTTCTGGTTTCTCCTTCCCTTATGTGTGTGGGCCATTCCATTTCCCTCATTACCCCTCAAATTCATAGTTCCAGACCCCTTTAATGCTGACAGCAGCAGTATATGCTCTTTGGTGATTTATAATGTCAACCTCCTCTGGGAAGGGTGCATTACACCGGCCGTAAAAGGGAGAGGTTGTGCAGGTGGAAAGCTTGTTTAAACAGATCTGAATTGAAGTTGGGAATATAGTAGAGGTCAGTAGCTCAACACAAGTTCAGGGTGTTTAAAAAGCTTGTGTATTTTACACAATAGAAACATGCCTGAAATCTTCATCCGAATAGTTTCCCTGGGCTGAGCAATGTGAACTGGCTACCAGAATAACCGTGAAGTAAAAATTTAGTGCTCCTTAATCACTAAATTGCATTTTAGAGATTGTGCAGTCTGGGGCTGGAGGAAGGGTGGGAAATTTGTCTGGTTGCCAGCATAACAAACAGACATCAATTAATTGTGCTTTTACAGCTCTGTGAAAAAAATAAGAAACTTTTTTGTTTGTTTACTTCTAACTTCCCCAAAACAAGAAGAAATTTTCAGCAGAACAGCTCTATTCAAAAGATTTAGAATTCAGGTTCTCTTCAAATAAGCATCCAAGAGTCAGACTGCTTATCCAAATTAGCTGAAACCCTAGTATCTCCGATTTGGATTGGCATCTTCATGAAAACTCATATTCCTTGTGACAGTTCTGGCATATACCTTCCCAATACTAGCCAGAAATATTATTTTTGTGGTGTTGCAGTTCTAGGCTTTGATAGGGATTGGAAGTGTAAAAATAAAAAAATAAAATAAAATGAAATAAAATAAAATAAAATAAAATAAGTGGACCAGGTTTGATGGAGGTCTCTTTCTTTCTTCCTAATTAATATTTTAGCACTATTTTACCATGTATGAAATATTCAAATACTCACCTACCAATGAAGCAGTTGAGAATCGTGGTATGTTCAGAAGTTCCAGTGCCACTTTATAATATCAGGCCAATGAAGCCTTTGATACAGTGGTTCTTCGGCATCATCAACTCTGCCTAGTGAAAATTGTAAGGTTGTATTCCTAATCTTGGTATGTGGCATATATGATTGTGAAAGATTTCATCATCTGTTTCAGGAGCTACAGAATTTAGATGGGAATTTGAACATGACTGAAAGAAACTTGCTGCATTTCAGTTGCAAGCTGATTTCATAGTCTTTTGTTGGGGCTTGAAATATCATTGTTTACATATTTTAATGCATGTTCATTATACCTAAGACAAAATTTCACCTTTATACAGTAGCCTGGCCTGCTAGAATCCAGTAGGGGTTACCTAAGGAACACTTTGCTATAGTACCACTCTTAGAGTGTGTCTACACTTGTAAATTATGTCGATTTAAGCTTGCTTAAGTTGACTTAATTTACCCTGCATCTACACTACAGTTTCCTTAAGTCGCCTTAAGCAAGTTGCTTAAGTCGACTTAAGGAAAATAAAGTCAACTTAATGAAAATTAAGTCGACTTTATTAAACCTCATTTTAATTCGACTTTAGGCTTAAGTCGACTTTTTCAAGTGTAGATCTGGAGTAGCCCTAAGTCAACTTAGGGCTACTCCAGGACTCCACCACTGCCCTCCCTGCTGGGGGGGGGGGGGGGCGGCACAGGGGGAGTCTGGCATTCCCCTATGCCCTGCCAGGGTCCCTGTCCCCCTTTGCCCCATTGTACCCTGGTACAATGGGGCAAAGGCTGAGTCCCCTGGCACTGGGCACCTGTGGACCTCCCCTGCACCTGTGGACCTGCCCTAAGTCCCCCTAGCCCCTAGAAGTCGACCTAGGAGTCCAGTGTGGACACTCTAAGTCGACTTTTTAAGTTCCCCACTAAGTCGACTTTAAATTTAGGTGTAGACATGCTAAGTCGACCTAAATTTACAAGTGTAGATATAGCCTTAGGTCTGTGCAGGATAATGTGGTGCCCTGTGGTAGAAGGAGGGATAAGCGTCTTATAACTCCATGATGCTGTGGTTCCCTTCCTCCTCTCCACCCAGTAGAGGATTTCTACCATTCTGGGGGTTAATTTGGTCCTTAATGTAAATAAAATAGGTTCAATGACATCAAGGTCTACTTTATAGTGGGTTAATAAATCCAGGCAGAGCCCCTGAGATAATGGTGCAGGCACAAGCTCAGTTAAACAACAGAAATACTTCTACTGAAAAAAGGTACACAGCCATCTCTCCTCCTGGTGGTGCTGGTACAAACAGTTTTGTTGTCTCTTTCAGGCAACCAGAACTTCTTCTACGACTTACTTCCAGAAATAGGAGTGTTTGCCACATGGAAGGAGCCATACCCATTAGGTTATGTCTGTGGGTGTGCCAAAAACACCCACTTGCCCACCCAGCACAGTAACTCTGTTACAATATTACCAAATAACAATATTTCTAAATGTTTCTCATGACACCCCCCCAATATCTTCAAGTAGCTGCTCATGCTGTAGACAAATCTGTACTTAAACAATTCAAGTTCCTGTTCAGTGCATGTTTTTACCTGGCATATCATACTCAATCTCCATATTTATTCTATACCTTACAGATAGAAATTCAGCAACCCATGCGGCTTTCTATAAGGTATGAGTATTCACACTAGAAGTAATTTGCATCTGAATTAGATAATCTTTTCTGTGCGGCCTTCAAGGTTTGTCACAATTTAAATTGCAGCAGGTGAAATTTTGCCTCCTTCCTAAATGTCTTCACATTTATGTTTTTTGATATTTTAAGTGAATTCTGACAGTGTTCTGTTAACTTTCATAATTCAACCACAAGCCTGGCTGATGGTTATTCTGGCTTACGAAACTGACTTTGAAACTTAAATCTTTAAACAGTTATTGAAGTCTTTGAGTTATGATGATGCCACATCAGTTAAACTAATTACTTATAAGACATATCACAAGACTTGGCTATTACTAAGAATTCTTTCAGTAATGCATAAATTTTCACATATTGCAGAGGAGAATGAATTGTCCTTTATCTTTGACTGTGAGTTTGTTTACAAAAATCATTTTCCTTTTAGGCTAACTACTCTTCATGATGTTCTCTCAGCTTTTTGAACTTCCTTCTGTATATTCCCTCTACTGCATAGCTACTTCAAGGTCAAGACTCCCTCTTTAGAGCCCAGTTCAGTTTTGAATGAACTAACTCCAACAAATGTTACATAAATGTGTCAGAGAGTAGAACTGGATTCATAAAGTCAGACATACAAGGAGATCATGCACAATGCATCCAAATCTGGGTTGATTTGTCCTGGCAGTTCAACAATGGACCTCCTATACAGTACAATTGTAAAAGGAGGGAGAACTTGGTTCAGATATTATATTTTCAAACAACCCCAGATACATTAAGTACCTGATCAAATCCCAAAACTATTTAGGCTGAAATTAATGGAGGACAGCACCCTGTAGAAGTTATTGAGCAGTCCCATTGAAGAAAAACTTTTGGCTTTTGGAGGGTACCCTTCCACTGCTGAGCTAGACTTTTGCACAGCAGAACACACCTCTGGCAGCCCTCAGGTATTGACTCTCTCTGCGGCGCCACAGGAAGCAGTACTCTTCATAGGCAAGTGACCACGTTCACAAGAAAACTGATTGGTTCTTCAGTCATTACAGAGAACTGGCCTACTGGACACATCCTCTCACCTTGTGTATCTTTCTGGTCCTGTCAGGATCAAGCTTTATGGAACATATAGGTGAGAAGTCACTTTTTAGAAGTGTTTTAGCTGGAAAAGACATAGTCTAACATTCCATGCAAAAAAACAAAGAACAAAACAATCAATCTCCAATAAATATGTTCTTGTTGTCATTATACAGGGCTAAGAAGATAAGAAAAACATTTATTTCCTCTTGTTGAAGTCAGGGAGCCAAATGCTATGGTTCTTGATCAATTTTCATTCAGTCCTTACTCAAGTGGGCATCAATGAAGACTGCTGGACTAGGGACAGATTAAAAATGTGAGGACCTCAGGATTTGTCCCTGCTGGATTATTTCTTGAGTAATAGCTGAGTATGGGATTCAGCATTTGTTCTAGAGTCACTGAATTCTGATGTATTGTTTTAATTTTGCACACATGTCGAATTGGGCAGGAAGCAGCAAACGTGTTTTGTTTGACATCTGTTGACCTCATTCAATTATTGTTATTATTTTTTTCTGTAGCAATTTCATCAGAATCCTATTACATTCACGGTGTTTATGAATGCCCTTTGGTGGCTGGATTAACGCCTGAAAATTAGCTGATAGTCTTTGACCATAGAAAAGAGGTCAGAGACCTAGCCTGAAACTTGCTTGCCTTATTCTCATGAGTAGATTGTTTGGGTTTTACCTAATGATGACAATAAAATAAGTGACTGTATGTGTTAGAGGAAGCTATAGGTTCAAACTGGAGAAGGTGCAGAGTTGGACTTTATATGATTTCTGAATAATTATTCTGATGTTTATTCAACTATATATTTGTTTCTTTCGACTGGAAATCAATCTGATAATCTTGCATGATCATGCAATAACCAGCGTTAGAAGGCTTTTGTTGAGGTTGGAAATTCACTGTTAGAACATCCTTGTCCTATGATATTTGGTCTTTCCATTTTGTAGTCGTAACCAAGAATTACCGGAGGATGGGGAACTGAGGGGTTTGGAATTAAGTGTTCAGTTTGTTTAAATCTTTTAAAAAATTGTTTGGCTTGACTTTGTGGGGAAAGTTTTTATTTTATTCATAACCAATTTGGTTTAAATCCAAAAATTAAGTTTTGCAGACATTAAAAAGAAAATCTGTTCTGATATATATTTTTTTTCTCTTAGGATGACGTGATTGCACACAGACTCATCCATCAGTTATTTATATTTGCAAACAGAGTGAAAACTCTTCCAAAACAAAAAAGACATCCAAAAGAAAAGATACATTAGAAAACTAAAAGCTCAGACCTTTCAGAGTGTGATGTTGGTCAAAATAGTCAAGTTTAAAAAGATCTATTCTAAGCATATTCCAACAGTCAAGTTAAAAAGGACGTATTAGACTTAGCTTGTTCCTTTCCCTTCAAGATTCAAAACAAGTGCTGGTTTACACATTCCATGTGGGAGGGAGCTAGATTTAGGGTATTTTACAATATTTATTTTCTATTTCCATTATGAAAAGACAGCAGAGCTAAGAGCCCATGTGACTTCCTTTTTCTAATGTTTGACATTTTATAAAATGTTGTTCTGTCTTTAAAAACAAAACAAACCATGCAAACTCAAACACAAACCGAAAATAACCCTGAACACTGAATAGCAGAGAAAACTGAACAGCCAGCTCTATCTAAAGATTAAAAATATTGAATTAACTATGGGTGACTAACCAGGCCTATTTAGTTCAATGATTCTACTCATATGTGTAAAATATGTCTCATGCATAAATGAATGCAGGACTAAGGTTAGAGGCTGGAACTCTCCATCGAATGCCCTTCTACAGAAATGAAACATAAGGTTCTATACTCTGACCCCTTTTATCACTAGGTACAGTGGAATGAGTGATGGACTAGTCAATAGTATTTACTTTGTTTCTTGGTGTAACTGATGAGTGAGTATGTATTACAGGTCCCCATCTGTGCCCAGTCCATACAGGGTCTGTGAATGTTGCAGCCCCATCTTGGGACTCTTGATTCTTAGCTCAAGTTGTAGCAGCTCATACTTTTCTCTCTCACAGTCTCTGGTTGCTCAGCCAAGATAGAGGCCACCACATTAGGTTTTACCATTTGAAGATAGCTTCTACACAGTAGTTGCAATGATACAATGAGCTGTGCTAATCCCGTCTGGAGGTGATATATGCATGGATTACTGTGGCGTGGTCTTTGTCCAGTAGGGAGGTTTGATGTTTGCTAGTGAGCTGAAGGTGAAAAGGGAATTTCTGGAAATTAATGCTCCCTGATTATCCAAGCTTAAAAAGGACTCAAACAGGACCATGAAGCTTTGCACCACTTCAACCAATGAGAGCTCTATGCCTTCATTGGAAGATAGAGACAACTTCTTGGCCAGCTTTTTAAACCATTTCCCCTTTCTGACCCCTATCACTTTAGCCTTGTTGAGCTTCTACTTGACCCAGCCACTCCTCATCCAAGGGTGAATTTCCTGTAGCCATTCTGATGTTTTAGATGTGATGGTGGTCGCAGCAATTAAAAATGAGATTTATTGTTCAGTGTCATTGGCGTACTGTTGACAGCTGAATTCATGACATCTCACTAGCTCTCCCAGTAATCTCAATGCAGTTATTTAGATTCAAACAGTGGGCAACGGCATACAGGAGGGAGGTGAGGGAAAAATGAAAGCAAAATTACATGTTATATTGGGGGAGCGGGGAAAGTAATATCTATTTAAAAGACTGTAACAGTCTGACCTGATCCTATGGCTTCCTTGCATTTATTTTCCTCCCATTCATCTATACTTCTCCATCTGCAAGCATCTGACGAAGTGAGATTTTCTCCCATGAAAGCTCATGCAATAAATTAATTTGTTAGTCTTCAAAAGTACCACTAGACTCCTTGAAAGATTAAAGGAACATCCTGCAATATGAGTAAGGATATATTTACTGTGTTCATGGCTATGAGGAAGCTGTCTTAGTGTCATTAGGTCAGTCTATGTGCTGTGCTCTGGTTGGCTGATGTGACATATTGCTCAAGCTTTGGTGGTTCCCACCTTCTCAATTATATTCCCATTTTTTAAAAAATGTCCCCTCTTGCTTTTCTCTTCTTTTTTTCAACTCCGCTCAGTCATTCAGGGAGATTGATCTGATGGCGGCGAATTCACCACCATCAGTGAAGACAAGACCTTAATGTAAGCACATCATCCAAAGGTGAATTCATCACATTCTTAGGTATGATCTTCCTATAGTTAATTACCCTCACCATCATAAATTTGCACCTTAGTCAGAATTTTCTAGCATCAATTCTCAGCCATTGGACCTTGTTACACCTTCTGCTGGATTGAAGACCTCTCTATTATCAAATTTCTCTTCCTTAAATCAGTCTTAAAAACTGTGATACATTCACCCCTTAATATTCTTTGTTAAATTAAACAGGTGGAGTATCCTGAGTCTTTCATTATAATGTATGTTTTCCAAACATTTAATCTTTCTCACAGCTCCTCTATCAACCCTCACCATTTTATCAACATCCATCTTGAATTGTGGATACCAGAACAGAACTCAGTATTCCAATAGTAGTAGCATCAATGTCAAATACAGAGGAAATAAATCCTCCTCCTTGATATTCCATGTTTATACATTCAAGAATCATATTAGCACAAAAGTGCTATGAACATCATCACACTGGAAGCTCATGTTCAGCTGATTATTCATTTTGACCCCCAAGTTTTTTTCAGAATCATTGCTTCCTGGAATAGAGCCTCCCAACCACTAAGTATGACCTACATTCTTTGTTCTTATGGTTATGTCTACACTAGAAAAGTTAGTCGACTGTATTAAGTCGACTTAAGAAAGGTCGCTTAACTTTTCTAGTGTAGACATAGCCACTTTTCGACCTTATTAAGTTGACTTAACACTTTAAATCGACTTAATAAGGTCGATTTAGGTGCTAATCCCAATCCACATTGGTTTAAGTCGACCTAATAAGGTCGATTTAAGTGTTAAGTCGACCTATATCGAGGTGTTATTAAGTCAACTTAAGGATATGTTTAGGTAGGCTTAAGGAAAGCCCAATGTGGAGGCGGAGTAGTTTAGGTCGATTTAAGTCTCCTTGGCTATGTCTACACTTGAAAAGTTAAGTTGACTCTCTTAAGTCGACCTTGTTAAGTTGACTTAATAAATTGACTTAACTTTTCAAGTGTAGATGCGACAGAAGTGGCTCCCTGCTGAGGAGGAACACCCCTCCCCCCGAGGGTCCTGGCGAGAAGGAAGCCAGGCTCCTCGCTCCCTGGACCTGTGTGTCCGGGCTAGAAGGGAGCCAGGTTCCTCTCTCCCTGTGACCTGCGCGGGTCCTGGCAAAAAGGGAGCTACAGCTCTTTTCTTGCCGGGATCCTCGAGTCCTGGGGAGAAAGGAGCCTGGCTTCCTTCTCCCCGGGGCCATGCCCTAGGTCGACTTATAGAATTAGTCAACCTAGGATTGCCACACCGTCTTTAGGTCGACTTAACAAATTGACTTGATTGTTAAGTCAATCTAACGAGTGGTAGTAATTAAGTCAATTTAAGGAACTGCTTAAGTCGACTTAATGAAAACCATGTGTGGACGTGGATTAATTTAAGTTGATTTAAGCTTCCTTAAGTCAACTTAAATTGCCAGTGTAGACATAGCCCTTAAGTTGACCTAACTCGTAAGTGTAGATGCACCCATAATGGGTGACTTTACAAATGGCCATATAAAAGCATACTTTCTTTGGTTGCACCTAGCTCTTAAATACTAAACTGAAGAGTGATTTTTGACAACAAAAGCTACTGCCTCACATGGCTTCTCAAAAACAAGGGGGTTTTAAAAGAGCTTGCAGTGTATTTTGTAACAATACTGTTTAAACAAATCATTTTTGTGTTTATAAGAATGTGGAAATTACAGACAAAACACCTAAATTATTCCTTTTGCTACCCTAGAAAAATGTCAAATTTTGAGTAACACATCATCAAATCAATGGCACTGGCTGTCTTATGAGTTCCAAAAATTTTAAAAGCCTAAGGATGTGTTATGATTCTCCATCCAAAGTGATGGGAAAGTTAAAGACTGAAAAAATTTTTAGGATAATCAGAAGATCTGTATCATTAATGTTTTTCAATGCCATGTCTCCTGTCTCATTTAAATCCCATTTTATGGTTGAACAATAGTAAAAACCAAACTGTTTCATTTAACATATTTAGATAACATTTTCTTTAAGGCTTATGCAGCCTAAGAGGACATTGTGATTCTAAAATACACATAAAAGTTTAGGGAAAAATCACTTAACATACTTTTATAAGGAAATTTGTTAGGATCTTTACTTTAATCAAACTAAAAGATTTTAGTTAGAATAAATAGCTTTTGTTTGGTTCTTTTTTAAAGATGAAAAATGGAAAACACACTTAATACTTCTTAAACACAAGAGTTCTGTTAAGATTAGCAGTGGTTCTTGAGACAAAAAGCTGAGTTGAAAATCTTTCATTATATCAAGTGCAGTTATCCTACGAGTAATACATGGCGTTTATATGTCCTCTATTACCATAGTATTGAAGATTTCACAGTATTTAATAATAGAATCATAGAAAGGTAAAGATGGAAGGGACCTCGAGAAGAATAGTAAATTAAGGTTGGAAAGGACCTGAGGAGGTCACTATTTTAAACCCTTTGTCTTATCCACCACTACCTTTCATAGAATCATAGAAGATTAGGATTGAAAGGGATCTCAGAAGGTCATCTAGTCCAACCTCCTGCTCACAGCAGGACCGACCACAAGTAAATCAACCCAGCTATGGCTTTGCCTGGCTATACCTTCACCACCCTCCTAAAGAAAACATTTTTCCTAATATCCAACCTACACTACTCCCACTGCAACTTGAGATCATTACTCCTTCTTCTGTCATCTGCCACCACTGGGAATATTTTAGATCCATCCTTTTTGGAACCCCTCTTCAGGTAGTTGAAGGCTGCTATCAAATCCTCCCTCATTCTTCTCTTCTGCAGACTAAATAAACCTAGTTCCCTCACCTCTCCTGTGCTGCAGCTCCCCAGTCATGTGCTGCAGCTCCCCAGTCATTTTTGTTGCCCTCTGCTGGACTCTCCAATTTGTCTACATCCTTTCTGTAGTGGAGGTCCCAAAACTGGACACAATACTACAAATGTATTTGTACAGTGCCAAATAGAGGGGAATAATCACTTCCCTCAATCTGCTGGCAACACTCCTACTAATGCAGCCCAATATGTAGTTAGCCTTCTTGGCAATAAGGGCATAGTGTTGACTCGTATCCATCTTCTTGTCCATGGTAAACCCTAGGTCTTTTCTAAAAAATGCTGATGAGCCAGTCAGTCCCCAGCCTGTAGCAATGCATGCTATTCTTCTATCCTAAGTACTGTACTCAACACTTGTCCTCAGATTTCTTTTGGCCCAATACTGCAATTTGTCTAAGTCACTCTGTAAAGTCATCAGGTCCAGCCCTCTACACTGTGGCAAGACCAAATAAACCTACACTATCCCTGACAGATATTTGTCCAACTTGTTTTTAAAAGCCTGCAATTATGGGGACTCCATGGCCTCCCTTGGAAACCTATTCCATAGATTAACTACCTTTGTTGTTAAGAAGCTTTTCCTAATAAGTAACCTAAAATTCCCTTGCTGCAGATTAAGTCCAGTGCTTCTTGTCCTATCTTTAATAGATATGGAAAACAATTGATCCCCATCCTCTTTATGACAACCCTTAATATATTAAAAGACTGTTATTAGGTCCCCCTTCAGTCTTCTTTTTTCAAGATTAAAAATGCCCGGGTTTTTAAACCTTTCCTCAAAGGGGAATTTTTCTAAATCTTTTATCATTTTTTGTTGCTCTTTCCTGGACTCATTCCAATTTGTCTACATCCTTCCTAAATCGTGGTGCCCAGAATCGTGCATAGTACTCCAGCTGGAGCCTCATAAGTGCTGAGTAGAGCTGGACAATTACCTTCTGTGTCTTACATAGAACGCTCCTGTTAATACAGCCCAGAATTATATTAGTTTTTTTGGCAGCTGCATCACATTGATGTTTCATATTCAGTTTGTGGTCCACTATAACTTCCAGTTCCTTTTCAGCAATACTACCACCTAGGCAGTTATTCTCTATTTTGGTGGAATGGTGAAAATGACTTTTCCTTCTATAGGAAGTACTTTCATCCTGTTTCTATTGAATTTCATCTTCTTGAATTCAGACAAATACTGCAATTTGTCAAGGTCATTTTGAATTTTAAACCTGTCCCCCAAAGTGCTTGCAACCCCTCCCAGCTTTGTGTCATCTACAAATTTTATCAGCATACTCTCCAGTCCATTATCAAAGTCATTTATGAAAATATTGAATGGTACCAGACCCAGGACTGATCCCTGTGGTGCCCTACTAGACATGTCCTCCCAATCTGACAGCAAGCCATTGATAATAACTCTTTGGGGCTGCGTCTACACTGGTAAATTAAGTCGACTTAAGCTTGGCTTAAGTCGACTTAATTTGCCCTGCATATACACTACACTTTGCTTAAGTAGCCTTAAGCAGCTTGCTTAAGTCGACTTAAGGAAAATAGTCGACAATGAAAATTAAGTCGACTTTATTAAACCACCTTTCTACTCGCCCTAAGGCTTAATTCAACTTTTTAAAGTCGAATTAAGCCAGTGTAGCCCTGGGGTAGCCCTAAGTTGACTTAGGGCTACCCCAGGACTACACCAATGCCCTCCCTGCCAAGGGGGGCACAGAGGAGCCTGGCATGCCCCCCAAAGGACAGGGCAGAGCCCTGTGTGATGCTGTCTGGATCTAGGGAAGCATTTATGATATTATTTTCTATCCATATATCCTAAATGCTTGTCATGTTTGGTATCAATAGAAAGGTAGTAATTTGCTGGGAATGATTATATAGTTTATGTCTAGGAATTCTATTTCAATTAGAAGTTAGTTTAGCTAGGAATTTGGTGTTATATCTCTACTTTAATTTGTATGAATCTGTGTAAATACCTGAGAGAGGTGGGTGTGTAAACCATTGTGTCCTTAATGTTTAGGAATTTTCCAGGTACAGTGGCCCCAGGGAGTAAACTGATGAGCCATTAAGGACACAATGGTTGTATTCCTTATGTCCTTAAAGGCTCATCAGTTTATTCCCTGGGACCATTGTACCTGGAAAATTCCTAAACATTAAGGACATAATGGTTTTACACACCCTCCTCTCTCAGGTATTTACACAGATTCATACAAGTTAAAGTATAGATATAATACCAAATTCCTAAATAAACTAACTTCTAATTGAAATAGAATTCCTAGACATAAACTATATAATTGTTCCCAGCAAATTACTACCTTTCTACTGATACCAAACATGACACAGCTCCTATGGGTTATAGCATTTAGGATATATGGATAGAAAATAATATCATAAATGCTTCCCTAAATCCAGACAGCATCACACCCTGCCCACATGCCCTGCGAGGGTCCCTGCCCCCTTTACCCCATTGCATACAAGGGGTGCCCCACCACCACCATGGACCTGCCCAAGGTCTCCCTAGCCCCACAAAGTCGACCTAGAGCATCCAGTGTGGATGCTGTAGGTCAACTTTAAGTTCCCCTTTAAGTCGACTTTAATTTTAAGTGTAGACACACTAAGTCGACTTAACTAAGTTGACTTAAAGTCGACTTAATTAAGTCTACTTAAATTAAGAAGTGTAGACATAGCCTGGGTGCATCTACACTAGTAAATGAAGTTGACTTAAGCAAGCTTAAGTTGACTTAATTTACTCTATGTCCACACTGACGTTTCCGTAAGTCGACTTTATAAAAGCTAGTATAAAGTCAACTTTAATGCTTAAGTTGACTTCTTAAGTCGACTTAAGCAGTGTGGATGTCCTAAGTCAACTTAGTCAACTTAGGAAAGGGGGGAAGAGAGCCCCCTGCAGCTCCCTTCTGGCTGGGACCATGCTCCTGCTCCTGGAGGCTTCCCAGGAGCTGGAGTGCTACCAATTGCCAGCACAGCTGTCCTCCAGCTGCCAGGAAGCCTCCGGAGGCTTCCCCGGCGGTGGTGGGTGGTTCCCGCCAGATGGGCGCTGCACGGCTCCTTCCTGGCTTGGACCTCTGGGGTCCCAGCAGAAAGGAGCCCATGTTCCCTTCTAGCTGGACCCCCGTGGGTCCCAGCAAGAAGGAAGCAGCGGCTCCCTTTTTGCCGGGACCTTAGGGGGTCCCAGGCAGAGAGGAGCCACCGGCTTCCTTCTCCTTGGGACCTGAGCAGTCCTGACCAGAAGGGAGCCAAGCGGTCTGGGGCAGAAGGGAGCTCCACGCTCCCTTCTCCCCTGGACCACACCAGGGCTTGCTGCTTTGGGAAACCCAGCCCCCTGCGGGGCTGGCTCTCCCTGGACCTAACTGGTTGACTTACAGAGTCTAATATAGACTCTCTAAGTCGAGTTGTTAAGGCCCACTTTAAGTCAACTTAAGAGTCCTGTGTGAACTCTCTAAGTCAACTTAATAAGGTCGACTTAAAGTCAACTTATTAAAGTCGACTTATTTAAGTCAACCTAAATCCCTAATTGTAGACATATCCTTTGAGTGCAGTCTTCCAAACGGTTTTGCATCCATCTTACCATAACTGTATCTAGACCATATTTCCCTAGTTTGCTTATGAATATGGCATGCGGAACAGCATCAAGGGTATGTCTACACTAGCAACTTAGGACGCTTAAGTCAACTTGGTGTGAGAACTGAGGAAGACAACTACAGGCTGCTCTCTGAGGATCACTTTACTGGCCCTGTAATAGAGAGCATGTCAAGGGTAGGACACAGGGTAGGGTAGGGGGTGGGGACACAGCCTATGAAACCTCTAGGCCAGGGGTCAGCAACAGCAGCTCCGCGAGCCGCATGCGGCTCCTTGACTGCCCCCTTGTGGCTCCCTGGCAATCCCCTCCAGGGAGCCAGGTGTGCAGTAGCTCCAGAGTTCTGGCCACAACTCCCAGGCCCCCTTGGTTCTGAGTCAAGCCTCTCTCCGCACCTCTTCCCTCCTCCAGCCCGACCGGCATCTCTTCCCTCTTCCAGCCCGACCCGTGCCTCTCCCCCCCCCCCTCCAGTCTGACCCCGTCTCTCCCCTCCTCCAGCCCGATCCGTGCCTCTTCCCTCCTCCAGCCCGATCCGCGCCTCTCCCCTTCTCCAGCCTGACCCTCCACACTATGTTCCCTGTAAGCTCCACGGGTACGTGGCCACGCAGCAGCTGTCGCACCCCCCGTGCAGCTTAGGGGGACCCCCACGCAGCCCGGCAGCCCCCGCCGTCCCCCGAGCCGGGGCTGTCCTGTGGCTCGCTTGCTTGTGTGCTTGCTTGCTTTCTTTCCTTCTTTCTCCCTTCTCCCTCCCTTCTGGCGGCTGGGCTTTGGGGCTGTCCTGTGGCTGGCTGGCTGGCTGGCTTGCTTGCTTGCTTTCCAGAGGCTGGGCTGTGGGGCTGTCCTGTGGCTTGCTCACTTTCTTTTTTTCTTTCTTCCAGCAGCTGAGCTGCAGGGCTGTCCTGTGGCTTGATTGCTTTTTCTTTCTTTCTTTGCTTGCTTCTTTTCTTCTTCTTTCTTTCCTTTCTTCCTTTTTTCCTGCTTTCTCTTCCTTTCTTCTTCTCTCTTTGCTTCCTTCCTTTTTTCTCTTCCTTCCTTCCTTCTCTCTTCGCTTCCTTCCTTTTTTCTCTTCCTTCCTTCCTTCTCTCTTCGCTACTTTCCTTTTTTCTTTTTTCTCTTCCTTCCTTCCTTCTCTCTTCCCTTCCTTCCTTTTTTCTTTTTTCTCTTCCTTCCTTCCTTTTTTTCTTTTTTCTCTTCCTTCCTTCTCTCTTTGCTTCCTTTCTTTCTTCCTTTCTCCTTTCCTTCCATATTTCTTTTTTTTCCCCTTCCTTCCTTCCTTTCCTTCTCTGCCTTCCTTTCTTTCTCTTTCTCTTCCTTCTTCCTTTCCTTCCACCATTGAAATGTTTATATGTAAATTGTTTATTAACATCATTAAACATTGTTTTTGTTGTTAAAAATCAATATGCATCTCTGTTCTATTATTCAGTTTCTTAACCAGGAGGCTACCCATTGCGGCTCTCAAAACACTTGGTTATTGAAGGAATTTTTTAAAATGGCTCTTCTTATCTTTTGGGTTGCTGACCCCTGCTCTACGCTCATAAGCAGCTGGGGCAAGCTGCTGTAAGTTACTCAGGCCCCCCTTATCTGCTTAAATTATACTATGTGCTGCTCCAGCTCCTGGAGCAGCCAAGAATTAGACAGAGACCATGAAGGCTCCCATCTCTGCCTGGGCTGTTCTCCTAGAAGTAAAGCACAAAATCTCTCTCTTACTCAGCTGAAGCAGTCCCACTGAGAAAACACCAGTTTTTAAGTTTAAGGCTGAAGGGACCCATAGCTCATCTAGTTTCATGTATATCTCAGGGTACTAAGTGTCACCCAGTTATCCCACATATTGAGTCCCATAATGTGTGCTTAATTCAGGAATTTTCCAGAAAGGTATCCAGTCTTGATCTGAAGAGCTCAAGAGACAGAGAATCTACCACTTTCTTTGGCAGTTAGTTCTAATGATTAAGTACCCTCATTTCTAAAAAACCATTAGCACTACTCGGGAGTCTTGATCCTGGGAGTATTAATGAGTATTTGTGAGTAATCTCATTGAATTCATTCATGTTGGTGAGCTTTGTAAAGTACTACACAGTGTGAGGAAAATTTATAATCTTGAAGTTGGAGAGGCAAATTCTGCTGATTTCTATCTGTCTATCCTCGTCCTCATACTGGAACTCATCCCTACAGCATATGAGTACCAGGGTTCAAAGAACTTACATGGAGAACTTATGCGTGTGTGTAAGTGTTTGTAGGATCAGGACTTCAATTTGTGGTGGATGTGATGACTTGTGGATGATTCAGTGGCTATTAGCTAGGGCCTGACTGCATTGCCTTCAGCAGTCAATGAGAGATATGCAAGCTATGTAATTTATCTTACTTACCTCCATCAATGGACTTATGTTCACGTAGCATTGTGTCTTCACTGTGCTGAGTCAACAAGAGTTACCCTCCCAGTGACAGTCTTATTCCTTTTGGAGAGAAAAACAAAGAAGGAGACTTGTGGCACCTATAGGGTACATCTACACTTCCAAGTTCGGTCAACTTAAGGAGGCTTAAGTCGACCTAATTTACTTCACACCCAAAATGGACTTTCCTTAAGTCGATTTAAGTTGTTCCTTAAGTCAACTTAAGGAAAGCTTAATTCGACCTAATAACACCTCATTTTAGGTCGAATTAAGGCTTAAGTCGACTTAAGCCAGTGTGGATGCCCTAAGTTGACTTATGACATCAGTCGACCTAGGTGGGGGGACAAGGGAGCCCCTGCTCCCTTGTCCCCAGACCCGCGGCTTCTCTGCAAGAGGAGCTGTGGTCCAGGGGAGAAGGGCTCCCCAGCCAGGACTCAAGCTGGAGGGAATCCCCCACTGGAACCCTGGCTGGAGAGCCCCGGGGGCTCCCTTGTCCCCTGGAAGTCACTCATGGCTCGTCCCAGGGAAAGCCAACCCGTGCATGGCTGGCTCTCCCCACAGGGACAGGCAAGCATCAAGCGGCTGGTCCTGGGGAGAGCCAGCCCCACGCAGGGTTGGTTCTCCTTAAGACTGGCAAGCTGCCAGTGGCTGTCCCGGGGAGAGCCAGCCCTGTGTGGCACTGGCAGCTTTCCAGTCTTGGGGAGAGCTAGCCCCGCAAGGGGCTGACTCTCCCTGGGACAAGCTGCTGGTGAGCTGCAGCTCCCCTAGCCTGGGTAGCCAATGCTCCAAAGGAGCCTTGGCTCTCCCAACCTAACCAGTCTAATGTAGACTCTCTTGGTCGACTTAATAAGGTCACCTTTAAGTTGACTTAAGAGTCTTGTGTAGACTCTTTAAGTCGACTCAATAAAGTCAACCTAACTTTCTAAGTGTAGACATAGCCATAAGGAGTAACATATTTGGCTTCACACGGAGACCCCATTTGGGATCAGTTGAGCAGATCTTAACTTCCTGCTGAATTGATACTGTGAGTCAATCGCCATGTAGCCAGCAGTGTAGACATACACTCAGTCTCTATTTCAGGTAAATGTGACAAGCCTATAGAGAGAGAGAAGGTGGGTGAGGTAGTATCTTCTATTGAACCAAATTTTGTTGGTGAAAGAAAAAAGCTTTTGAGCTACACAGTGTGCTTCTTCAGGTCTGGGAAAGGTACTCAAAGCACCACAATTAAATACAAGGTGGAATAGACAGTTTAGCAGAAATAGTTAACACATTCTAACATCAAGAGGGGTAGTCATGTTAGTCTTGTTCAGGAAAACAAACAAGGAGTCCTGTGGCACTTTGAGAGACTAACAAATTTATTTATCACATGAGCTTTCATGGGTTTAATTTCATTCATTTGATGACGTGGGATTAAACCCATGAAAGCTTAAGCAATAAATAAATTTGTTAGCCTTTAAAAGTACCACAGGACTCCTTGTTTGTTTTACATATTCTAAGAGGCTATTTAAGGTGAAGTGGCCTGTTAACATCTCTACGGTCGCAGGACAAAATGGGGAGTTGGGTTACACAACGTCCTAAGCCATAAATTCAGTGTCTATATAGATGCAGATAATTTTCCATACCATCTAATTGCATCTGTAAGGAACAGAGCATGGCAGCACTACAAGACAATAGTGGTTTCAAAGTAGATAGCTATAAGGCCTGTATTTATGGTAATTGGCAGATTCTGATACCCTTACTCACTTTCAGTAGCATCTTACATCACAAGTAATCCTAACAGACCTTATTGTGGCATAAATAGTTCTCAGCATAAGTAAGAGTATCATAATTTACCCCATAATATTTTAATTCATTTTTACATGGACTTTTTAATAATCTATTTATATTCTAACAACAAAACATCAGTTTACTGACTTCATTGTTCTGGATTATTGTGAGTTATTGTAAATTATCAGTTTACAAAAAGAAGTCATGCAGGTTAAAAGGGGGAAAAAGGAATGTTTCTTTAATTTACATTAAAATGCAGCCTTTCTATATCCATTAAATGAATTATATTACTTGAGGTAAAGCACATTTAAGGTTTTACATGTAAATAAAACCAGGCACATTACAACTACTATTGTGAAATTTATCACTGATGGAGCTTACATGATTGCAGAACTATATAAAAATCTTTAGGGGTTACCTTAGCTTAATGATGTTCTTCCCTTTCACTCACCATCCATTTCTTATTGCTAACATCTGCTTGGAAATAAAAAGGGTTTTATATTTCCAAGGGACATATTTGACTCTAAAGAGAACTTTGCTCATTTTATTTAACAAATATTTAAGTTTAATCAAGTTTTTAATTCCAGAAATATCACAGCCAATGATCTTGAATGACTTGAAACTCAGAACTATATATTTTAAAATGTGGCTTATGAAAAGTAATAATGTAATAGCTATTGTTGGATTGCATTGCTGAAAACAAACTTCTTTGCTTTCTCTTTTGATTAGTGCTTTGGCATTTCTTCAGTTGCTTTGACCTGTTTGTTTAAACCCTGATGCAATAATAATAACAAATGAACCCTATTACTCTTTCTGTTTACTCACTTCTGTTCTGATGCTAGGTACTCACTGCTTAATCTTGTAAATGTGCATTACACCAAATACGAGGAAGAAATATTTTTATGTGAATAATAGAGAACAAATTCCTTATAAACTTAACAAGAATCCTTTATTGTGAAATGAAGCTAAAGGTTTTTGGGGAGGAGAAAATGATGTGTTTTGCTCACACTGTTGAACGCTAATATTATATACCGTATTTTACTTACTAATGTGCACTAGTAAAATACATGGCATGCTGTTTTACAGGCAGTAAAATACCTTTTCCAGATGTGGCTTCATAATTCTCCAAAGACTATCATAGTTATCATAAGATTTATGGAGGATAATTTATTAATCACATTTTTTTTAACTTTGGAAATCTGTTTAGTAAGATGAAAGAGAGCTTTAAAATAAGTCATTTTAACCAAATGTGGATGGCATTATGATATCGAGTTACCTCTTTTGTTCAAATTATTTTTAATGACTTTGTTTGTTTTATAGCCTCCACAAGTCAGTACCAACTTGTTGGTAATGATATATCCGGGAAATCTCTAACATTCAAAAAACAGCAAGGAAACATTTTTTCCCTATATTAATGTAACTGAACTAGGCTATAACATTGTTATAGTTTATTTAGGGATATGTAGGCTACTTAAAATTATTTTTATAAGATTTGAAGGAGACAAAGCTTATAAAAACTATGGCTCGCTGCTCTAACCCAGCTTCTTTAATGAAAGGTTATAAGTGGATCACATGTGTAACACAGTGCAAGAAATGAAGTCTGATTTAAAATCTATATTTTACAACCAGATTTATGTAGCTGAAGCAGTTTTATTAAATCTGCATTTAATATTAAAATCATGTGATAGCTATAGGTACGATTCTATAGCTATTTCATGCATAAAAGGATAGATCCAAAGCATATTGAGATAAATTAAAATTATTTCCTTGACCTCAGTGACCTGTGTATCCATCACAGAAGTCTCATTGAATTTACCAAATGTAGTTTGGGTACTTTGGCCACAGATCTTTTACAAACTTCCTTTCCTTGAGTCATCCATTACTACCATGGTAATGTACAGTGGAGGTGTACCATGGGAAATTATAGGTCCAATTTATGCTATCATATATCCACAATGAAAGAATCTAATCCCTTCTTTGAAATACTTTTCAAAGGGTAATGTTATGTAACTGCTCATGTATTGCAGGTTTCTGTATTATCACCCTCCTAAATGAGGTCATTAGGAAGTTTAGTGAGGCTTTGGTGACTTCAGTTTGCTTATCTTCATGTCTTATCTGGCTGGTGCGGTGGAATGAATTCACCAGGCTTTGAATGAGGATTGGAGTTAGCTACCTGAAGAAGACAAGATTGTTAAAGGAAATTGAATTCGTACTGGTCAGTTGAAGAACTGGCAAATATTACATCAGTGCCCCTTTGCTGGAGAACATCCACCATTTGTTCCATAGAATTGCAAGTTGGTGGTCTTGTAGCTCAGGTAGTAGTTGTGGCAAAGAGCGCTATTTTTCATCTGATGAGACAAATAAGTGCAACCTTATCTTTTCTTGACATGGACTTTGCTACAGTTGGCCTTGCCTTTTTCGCTTTGTGATGAGATTAATATAATAAATTCTACATCAAACTAAACCTTGGGACAATATGAAATCTAAGTCGGTGCCTGCATATTAAGCCTGGCTTCATGCAAAGAGCACCATACAAAGGAGCCCCATAGTCTACACTAATTTCTAAGAAGATCTTAAACTGTTGATTTCAATCTATCAATCTTTGGCTGCCTAGGAAACTGCCCCTTTTCCCATATGATTTCAACATGATTGTGATCAGTGGATTAACTTGGTTTAATCGTTTAAATAGGAAATTGTTGCCCAGTACGCAGGAACTCTGTGGATTAAAGTAAGAAACTGTTAACCAGAACAGTTCTTCAACCCTGGAACTCATTCCACCCTTGATCCAGATGTGCTAATTTACTGCAAATCTTATTTCTTTGAGAGCCAAGCAGATGAATGATATGGTATGGTTAGTAGTTGGGTCTGGGATTACAAAGGAGTTCAAGGGAGCTAGGCTCCCAAATCCCATTAAAATTAGTTGCTTAACTCTCTATATTTTGAAAATCTGATGTGTGTTATTTGATCATTATGTTATGCAAGTATTAATACAATATTGAATGGGTAGGTCAGTGAACATTAAGAATTTTATTTTTGGATTTATTTTTGTATGATGGGTAAATTTAGGAATACATGCTTTAAAAGGTCAGTATAAATCCATAAATCTCTCACATTTAAAAGTGAGTTAATTGGTTTGACTATGAGGGAGCTTCATTTGCAGAGTTCATAACTTCCCTGAACAATTTATATGCATATCCACGCATGACATATAACTTTGAAAACATTACAATAAACATAGTTTTACTGAAGTTGCACATTTCATATATTCATAATCTTACCTTAACATTCGTATCCAGATTTAGCAAGGCAAATCTTCTCCATTGAGATTATTTACATGCCAAGTAAGAATTATCTAAATGCCGGTTCTTCTGAGTAACTTCTTATCCTCCATCATTACACATTTCCTACAAAAGGGATCATACATTTTTAAAGCAGGATATTTTGTTTTCATTATATTGTGAAGATTCTTTTTCTTTTTGCCCTTTTCTGGCCTTGCAGTTTTTGTTAAAACTTGCCTGAGTTGTTGTTCTTCAGGCAGTGACTAAACATGGAAAAATTTCACCAAAAAGGTGAATTCTTGGAGGTGGTTTTTCTCACATAACTAGAAAGGAAACTACCAAATTCACTGGTAGAACAGTCAATCTGCTCTAACAGTTTTTTTTAAGAATCCACATGTTTTTCCAGCATGGACATCAGTATCACCATCTCCAAATATTCAAACATCTTAAGTCAGGCCATACAAAATTGTCTTAAAAGTCATGATATTGTTTATAATGATTTTTTTTTTAAAGTTCCTTCTGGTTTCTGAGTCTTTAGTGTTCATATTTTTCAGCATTCTTCTGCTACCATGAAGACTAGAAAGGTACTTTTTAAAATGACATCTGAGATTTGCAAGTGTCATACAACACCAGGATCTGGTTATGTAAGAATATCAACAGATATCATGAGATTCACAATGAAAATAGGAGAGATGGCAACTCTATATTTTTCAGATAATTAGACAAGATTGTCAGACCACTAGGCTTCATTAAGTAGAGGTGCTGCTTGATTTCTTGATCCTGTGATTAGACCTACATATGGTTCCGTTGACTCTACCTGAAACTCGTGCAGAAAACGGGGCTAAATCTATATCTTCAGCATCACAAGAAACCATACAGGTAACTGGTCCCAAAGGCAAATATAAATACAAACTCTTTGCATCTTGGCAGAGATCAGATGGATGAGACCTAAATTCCCTGTATTCACCAATGTGGATTGCAAAAAGAGGAAGAAATAAATGAACTAATTCAAAGATGTTCCACAGAGTCCTATAATAGGTTACAGCTAAGCCAAAAGCATAAACAATGTCAAGGATTGGCTGAAGGTCTAAAAGCTCTTGATCTTGCAAGTTGCTAAACACTCTTGTCCTAATCCTCCAAAGCATTTAAGTATATGAGTAGTCTGATGGACTTCAATGGATCTATTCTAATGCTTATGAGTAAGCACATGCTTACATGCTTTGCAGGACTGGTTCCAGAGCGGACAGTGTCTTGAATGATGGAGTCCATGAAAGATAATTCATATGACTGGCAACTGAGATGACTGTAAACCTTTAGCAATGCCTTTCCAGTATTATGATATATGTAAAATCTGGATTGAACTTTAAATGGATTTTTCCTTAACTAAAATGTGTAAATTATGAACTGGAAGGTTATTAGACAAATCATCCACAGACAAAAGGATTTTTTAAATAAAAGAATTATTGTAGCCTGCTTCAAATTGTTTTGGAACCATCCCAGCTCCAAAAGAGCAATTCACAATTCTCAGGATTGCATGACCGAGAAAAGGCAAGGCATTCTTTTAACAACCATGTTGGAACTGGATCAAGTAAACATGTAGCTGGCTTTCAACTCTGCACTATCTCAAAAATGTCAGGCAAGGATACCTGAGAAAATGTTTCTAGAATATCCAATAAAAAAACATTAAAGATCCTTTGCTTTCACTGATAACAGCTATATTTTAACATGGCAACTGTACCAAAAATGTATAAAACATATTATAACCTGTCTTAAATTAAATGAAAATGTCCTTGACCAGTCTCTTGCTCAAGAAGCATATCAATGGAACAAAAGGGGAAATCAGTATGATTGGCTATGTCTACACTTAGAAACTTAAGTCGACTTTATTAAGTTAACTATATTAAGTCGACTTTAAGTCGACCTTATTAAGTCGACTTAAAGAGTCTACACAAGACTCTTAAGTCAACTTAAAGATGACCTTATGAAGTCGACCTAGAGAGTCCACACTAGACTCTCCAAGTCAACTGGTTAGGTCAAGGGGGGCTTGTCCAGGAGACAGACAGCCCCACGGGAAGGGCTTGCTCTCTCTGAGACAGGCAAGCCACCAGCAGCTCATCCCGGGGAGAGCCAGCCCTCCGCAGAGCTGGTTCTCCCCGAGACCGGCAAGCTGCCACCACCTCTCCCGGCTCCCTTCTCCCCGGGTCCCAGGGAGAAGGGAGCCCCTCTGTCCCTTCTCCCAGACTGTGCTCCAGCAGATAAGGAAATCCCGGGGTTTCCCTATCAGCTGAAGGGCCGTGCTGGCAATTGCCGGCCCTCCACCCGACAGGGGAAACCCCGGAGATCCCCTATCAGCTGGAGCACACTCCCTTCTTGCACAGACCTCGCGGGTCCAGGGAGAAGAGAGTGGGGGCTCCCTTCTGGTTAGGACCATTCGAAGCTTTGTATCTGAAAGGTTTTTGAATTACTCAACGAATGAGGCTGGTTGGAACTTCTGAGGAAAGTGCTTTAAGAGTACTAGACTGCTAGTCCATCATGATATGTTTTCTCTAACAAGAGAAGGGAGATCACAGAGGTCCTCTAGTTTATAGGTTCATTATCATGTCATGTAATTTGGCTCTTGCCAGGAGCAACGCACAACTATCAGTCGTCTATGCCCTGCATGAATATGAAACACGCAGAAGTACTCTTGCAGTGGAGAAGAATGTAGAAGAAGAATCAGTCTATATCACTAATGTGTAGGAGACATTTTTTTAAAAAATGTGGGCCAAACAAGCAAGAACTGATTAGAAAATTGCAATATAAAAAGAGGGCTAGAGACAAAAGATGACTAAATGATTAAACAAAAATTCTGTGAATGTTAGTTTAAATATTTACATAAATTCCCTTTGATTTTATTAACAATAGTTTTGTGTTTCCTTTCCACAAATATTTGATCTACCATGGTGTTTGGCAAAAAAAAGTGAATTGCAAAGTCACATTTAAATCCTAAATTCTAAAAATGTATATCTTTTCTTTTTTTAAAAAAAAAATCCTGGAATGACTGTGAATATTCAGAACGTGTGAAGTTACTCAGTTGAGATCAGTCAGGTAAGTCACATGACATTCTTTTTGCTTCCTAAATGGATGATGGCACAAACAATTCCATGCAAATATTTATATCTTTATATGTTGCCACTATACCATGTTGATGGGATCATTAAAAAAATTAATAACATACTAGATAAAAAGAAGAGTCTGAATCTAAAAGTCTACTTCATGATTTCAGGTAATAAGACCAAATTACATACTGAAAGTATATATGTTTATAGTCTGACGACACAAATTTAGGTATGTAGAGTGATCCCATGGGAATTCTAAGGATTACTCACCGATTTTTATGATCTGATTTCTTGAAATTGACAGCTGAATAGAAATAATGATGTACTCGACACTGAGCACATATGATGTTACTCCTTGTAAACTGATATGAAAGATTCAAACAGTAGGAGAGGGACATCTTTACTTAATTTCTATATTTTATTCAACCAAAGGGAACTGTTTGTTCTTTTCTCTGGGAGTAGAATTCAATCTGCAGTAACTTTGCACACATGTTCATTTCAATGTATAATGGAGGAAGGTTTCTCATCTTTATACCATCTTTTAATCATAAATTTTCTATGAATCATGGAAAGTTTAAATTTAAAGACTCGCAGAATCAACATCTGCTGTGTAGAACGATACAGCCAAAGAAGACCTCATGCAGACAGTTTAATTGTACTGAAAGATTAGAAATTGCAGGGAAAATCTCTATATACTATCCTAAACCATTTATATAACTTTTGCATGAACAAGGCTCCCTACCTCACATATCCCACTTCACGCTACCTATATACCCTTTACTAATGTTTCACCTTATGCTTTCATTCTTCAAAATGTCTACAACAATGAAAGAATAACCAGCTATGTTATGTAACAAATTGCCCAAGTGCCTTTTGGGATAAATGTGTTTTTATTATTATAAGCACCAGAGTACTCCAAATGTTATTATTTATACTATTTATATTAGTAATATCTGAAAACCTCGGCTGAAATCAAGACCCGAATGTGTTAGGGCCCTGCCACAAGGGAATTCATGATATAATTAGACAAGGCAGTCAAATGGAGGGAGAATGGAAGTCGTTTGGAAATTAGAAGAGATTAAGTCCCAAAAGAGATTAAGGACCTCAAAGTATCTAGGCTCTTAACTTCCAAGAAAACCAACAGAAGTTAGGAGACTAAATATCTCTGAGGATTGAAGCATAAGGGACTTTCCAAGATCACACAGAGAACCCATAGCAGAGCCAGAAATTGAATGCCTATTTCCAGAATCCCACTCTGGTGCCTTAGACATAAGTTCATTATTCCTCTCCTCTACCAGCCATAGAACCGTCATCATACTCCAGCTACCCAGATTTTCTATTGCACACTAGCAGATATTGTCATCATTCATTTGAGTGTGGTACAGGAGATTTTTAGGTTCTAATTTAAACTCTGTGTGTCTGTTTTTTCACATGGGCCTTTTATGAATTTAGAAAAGCATAGAGAAGTAACTTTCCAAGTCAGATACTCTAATTTTGGCACACAATTTTGTGTATACTATCATTTACATATGCAGATATTAGAATTTGCAGCCATAAATTTCATTTATGCATGCAGATAATTTAGATGAACTTAGTGTATGAAAATCCTATTATTTGTATAGCTAGATTTAGGCCTGGTCTACACTGCTGAAGAAATTTGGCGGCAGTTGACAGGCTATATACAAGTTACATAGGGTATGTCTACACTAGCAATTTAGGTTGACTTAAGGACCCTTAAGTTGACCTAAATTACTCCATGTCCACATTGGGCTTTCATTAAGTTGACTTTAAGAAATTCCTTAAGTCAACTTAATGAAATCTTAAGTCGACTTAATAATTACCCCTCCTTAGGTCAACTTAAGCCTTAAGTCGACTTCTTCAGTCGACTTAAGGATAGTGTGGACAGGGAGTAGCCCTTAAGTCGACTTTATTAAGTTGACTTAATGCCAGTGTGGACGCCTATGTCCAATGTTAAGTCAACTTAATACAGTCAATTTAGAAGGAGCCACTTTGTTTAGTCAACTTAATAAGGTCGACTTTAAGTCAACTTAAAGTCAACCTTATTAAGTGGACTGAACGAAGTTGACTTAACTTTTTCTAAGATTCAGAAAGTCCCACTCTGCTCAGCACTGATGAGGCCTCAGCTGGAGTAGTGTGTCTAGTTCTGAGTGACATACTTAAAGAATGGTGTGGAGAAATTGGTGAGAGTCCAAAGGAGAGTTCCAAAAACGATAAAAAGTTTAGCAAACCTGATCTCTAAGAAAAGGTTAAAAAAATGGGCCATGTTCAGTCTTGAAAAAAAAAGAAGAGTGAAAGAGGAACCTGATAACAGCCTTTAAATATGTTAAGAGCTGTTATAAAAAAGACAGGTATCCAAACAGGGCTAAGTGTCATAACATCTCTGCTGAAGATGTGAGTACCCTATAAAACAAAACAGAAATAAGTGGAGTTTCATTCAGTGTAACTATATGATAAATGAATAACACCACTGTAACTGCTAGTCAATAGCTAGAACAGAGAAGTGCAACCACAGGTTATGGCTTAAAGGCATAAATTTACCCTCTATGATGAAATGTAATCAGATCCTACCAGTTTCAACTTTGAAGTCTTCCTGACCCTGGAAGGATACAGGTCTGAACATATCTCCACTTCTGGTTGACAGGCCTCTTTATTTTTAATTAAAAGAAATCAAAAGAAAGGGAAACTAAAGCAAACAAAAGCACAGTGAGCATTTAAGTCTTTTAAATAATTGTATAGAGATATAATTCTAAGCATAGTTCTTGCTCCCTAAAAAAATATTGACGGAAATTTAATACCCTCACAACAGGGTAATCCATTCCTAGCATATCCCTTGAAAAACTTTGCATACAAGTAAAGGACATTTTTTACTTTCTAGTAATGTATTCATATTTTTCCCAAGTGTACAGAAAATTGTTTGTAAAAGAATCATCATTTGTACTCATCCTGCCTATAAAATTTATCAGTTCCAGTATGAGGAAAAAGAAACAATCTAGGGTTTATGAGAACAGGACAGCTATAAAAAATGTGTTCTGTGTTCTTCCTAGGATCTTGACATCAGATTTTAACATTGGCCCCAGCTGAAAAGAAAACCCAGTCAAGAACATAAACTTTTCTTAAGGTTGTTATATTTTGTCATGCACATCCTTCAGTATGTTGCATGGTTAGGACTAGATTCACATACCATTACTCATGTTGAATAGCCAATTACCTCATGTGTAGATCCACTGAAATCACTGATGCATTTTGCTTCTGCCCATGATTTAAAGGTATCAGAATCTTCTGGTCCACAGATTCTAAGTTTGAGAACAGTTAGAATTTTTTTATTTTTTGACATTTTGAAAGACATCATGGACAAATTGAATTGTGACAAATAAACCCTAAAAGCTTTTGATGTAAATATTTGCCAACTTTATTTTCATTTTTAGAGCTGGAGCTTTGACCATCCCTAGGACCCAGCACATGACGCCAGCAGCCCACTGAGGCTCCCAAAGTCTGTGACTAGATCCCACGGTCAAGCTGCTGCAGACAGAGGGAAACCCTCCAGAGGGTGGCCCTAAAGAACTTGAAGGGGACCCCAGGAGAGACCACTGGCACCAGTAGAGGCTCTGAAGCCAGGTAGGAAGTAGCCCAGGGAGAAGGCATTGCATCGCCCATCTCCTAGGCTGCTCAATTTGAATGATTGTTTCTCTGGGCCCTGGGTTGGAACCCATTGGGGAAAGAAGGGCCCAAGTTACCCTACCTCTGGCCACTGACTCTGGCCGCTGGATTAGCTGCTGAACCCTACCAAAAGGCAAGGTGGCACTGACTCTCGCCATTGAGTGATAGAGCCATTGGATCCCACCCTGGGACAATGCAGCCACTACCCTCACCACTGAGCAACACAGCCATTGAACCTCACCCCTGGGCAAAATGGCAACTGAGTCTCACCATTGAGCAACACAGCCACTGAATCCCACCCTTGGCCAAAGTGGCCACTGACTCATGCTATTTGGTGACATAGCAGTTCTCATCACTGGGCCACACACTTAACGACTCTTACCGATGGGCAAGGTGGCCAGTGATTCTCACCATTGGGTAACACACGCTGAAGTCTCACTAAAAGGGAGCCTTTCTGACCTTGGACTCAGACCCTTCCTTGACAATCTATATTGTTTTTTTTTTAAATTAAAAAATCATATTTTAGTGCAAAGTTAAGGTTACATGCTTAAAATTACAAAAAATGTCAATGAATGCAAAAGATAGGTTTCCAGGAGCAAACTTAAACTGAGCATGATACACATCCTCTTTGTAGATTGAATGCCATAGAAGGTAAAGGTTGTGGCTGATCCTTCAGCTATTGCAAGACAGAGGAAAATAATCAGTCCTCTGCCAGGAAGCAGCCATAAATCCATCACTGGGGTACATCTGCTGTGCTATTATTCTACTGCTGGCACAATACAACACCCCCCAGCTAAAGGACACATCCGAAAATCCTTTCCAAAGCAGTTGGCAGACTGAAATCCTCATATTAGGGCTGTATGGAGACCACACATGCTAGACCTCCAAAGAAGAACATGACAGAACTGTTCCTCATTGTCCTCACTGTTCCGCCACCAAACACAAACTGCTCATGTATGTGCTCCACAGGCTGAATATTCCTGGGAATTCCTGGTGATGCGTGGTTTCTGCTCAAACCTCAAAAATAAAAAAAGGGTCAGACACAAAGAAAGCATGGAAATGTTCACCTCCAAAAGGAACTTGTTTCAGAAAGTTATGAGCATCTGAAATATGAGGTTATAATAGACACTGTTTGTCATCTTTATTGTCATCTGCTGATGTTTTCGGATTCTGAATCAGAGACCTAAATTCTTCTCTTGAAAGTTAGCATGCAGTTTCCTTTGAACCTAAAGAGTTACACTTATGCAGAAGTTGACAAACAGGCTGACTCCACATGAACAGCCAGTCACTTCACATGATTATTAAGACTTTGGTAAAGTTATTAAAATTCTTTACAACAAAAAAAGGCAAGTGGATGAACTGATTAAACTCCACCAAATTCCACAAGGTAAATAAATCTATCTCTTCCATAGATAAAGTTAAACAGAACAAAGTAGTGAAAATATACTGTGTATGTTTCTGTCTTCAGAGTCTATTTTCATCTCTCAATCCCAAGGGCATAGGAGGAGACTTCCTTTTAATGTCAATTGATTAGAAACTCATATAAATATAATGACCAATTACAGATTTTACTCCAGATTGAAACTGAAACGTTTTAAAAATCTTTTTTTAATCATTAACTCTTCTGGCCTGTACCAGATGTAGAAGAATTGTAATTCCATAAGAGAAGTTATCTTTACATTAATCCTAACCCCTTTGGAAGCAAACGGAATGAGACGCATGAGGGAACCTCATTTCAGAAAAGATGTGGAGAAATAAGAGAAAGTCCAGAGAAGAGTAATAAGAATGATGAAAAATCTGGAACACTTGACTTATGAGGACAGATTGAAAGAGCTGGGTTTGTTTAGTCTAGAAAAGAGGAGACTGAGAGGGGACAGGATAACAGTTTTCAAGTACCTAGAAGGTTGTTATGACAAGGAGGGAGAAAAATTGTTCTCCTTAACCACCAACAATAGAACAAGAAGCAATGGGCTTCAATTATAGCAAGGGAGGTTTAGGTTGGACATTAGGAAAGCTTCCTAACAGTCAGGGTGATTAACCACTGGAATAAGTTGCCTAGGGAGGTTGTGGAATCTCCACCATTGGAAGTTTTTAAAAGAAGGTTAGACAAACATCTGTTAGGGATGGCTTAAGATGGTACTTGGTCCTCCCATGAGTGCAGGGGACTGGACTCAATGACCTCTCAGATTTGATGAGTCTAAGAAGGTTTATTCTCACAAGATTTCCAACCTAATTTTGCAGCTCAAGGAAAGTCAAATAATAATTTTTGGGTTTTTATCCAAACCAGTCACCTAAACATTCAGGTCCCCCCTACAATTATGCAATTATTTACACTTCATCCTCATCAATTGGAAGATTGGAAGAGCCCTCCATGAGACTTGGAGGTTAACATCCTGGAGTTGCACTATTTGAAAGAGGTAATAGTCTTATGCTGACAGACCCTGGTCATAGGTGGGTGAGATTGGACCTGGGAGCTCTAAAAATTAGTATATGAGCCAAAAGCCACAAAGCCCTTAGTTAAGGCTATAGCAGACTCCTCAATTGCTAGCTGAGCTAGGTGCCACTAGAGGTGGACAGAACATCACACCAAGCCATCATGGGTTGCATGCTTCCCCTATTTTATGAAGTGTTTCTCAAGCTTCAGTGACTTCCCAGTTGATATCCCAGAGGCGCCTCCACTTTTAAAGCCAACAGACCCTAGTCATTGGGTGGGACCAGTCCTGGGACTACTGAACAGGCCCACTGACAGCAGTTACAGGCCCCAGGTCCCACCTCATCCACCCACTGTTCCGCTCATAGTCCACACCCGCTCCACCACAGGCCTCAGCCCCTCCTGCACTCGCTGCCACAGCCCTTCCCCTCTGCTCAGGCCCCCATCTCTCTTCCATACTCCCTCTTCCCCCAGGCACTGAGTGATAGCTGGGGGGGCTGTGAATGGTGGGGCAGAGAGGGATGCAATGAGCAGCAGCAACGGGGGGGAGGGCAATGTGGGGAGGAGAGGAGGGATACAAGCAGCATGCGATGGTAGGAAAGCTGAGTGGTGGTGGGGGAAAGGAGCCACATGGGGCAAGGCCTGGGGTGGAGTGTGGGCGAGGCCATGGATGGAAGAGGCCCAGGCCCTTTTAAATTGCCAGGCCCCACTGTCCCCTCTCATCAGTGGGGCTTGTCTCTGAAGCTTAGTGTGTGAGCTAAAAGCCATGTCACCTGTGGCTAAGTCTGTAGCAGACTCATCAGTCTCTAGCTGAGCTAGGTGCCACTAGAGGGGGACAGAGCACCACACCAAGCAGGCATGGGTTACGACTAGCAGCTGAAGGAACATCCAAACTTTGCCGTTCCCTGTAATCTATGGCAGTGGTTTTCAATTTTTTTTTCTTGGGACCCAGTTGAAAAAAAACATTTATGCCCGTGACCCAACAATTACATCTTTGAGTAATGCATTCCAGTCTTTTGGCGGCGGCAGCAGGGGGTGCCATGACCCAGTGCCTGAGTGTCTGCGACCCAGTACTGGGTCCCGACCCTAAGTTTGAAAACCACTGATCTATGGGATGTACAGTTCCAACCCTGAAAGACTGTTCTTCTCCCTGACAGTACAATTGTCTGAGAACCCAAGAGATCACAGCTGCTCTATTCTACCCCCTCCATCAGAGGTGACAATATCAGAGGGCCTTATGGGTTTGGAAATGGGAATATCCCATTTACAGCAAGTGCTTCATGATCCCATCCCAATTCTGTGCTCCAAGGAGTTCCAGCTGGGGTTAGTTGTCTCTGAAGAGTCCTGGAGTCCCAATTTTAAAATAATAATTGCATTTATTCGGTGTCTGACTTCCACAGCTGGGCGGGTTAATCAGAAGGGCCACTTGTTCAAAAGGTGGCCTCTGTGTGCATTGAAGAACCTATCTATGCGCACATTCAAATGTGTTTTGAGCACGTGCAGCCTATCGGCTGTCTATGCTAGAATAGTAACTTAAAATTATGTGTGTAAGTGGTGGCTTGATCACTAACGCAGACTGGCCTTTTTTAAAAAGCTGTTTACTAGTTTGAATGGCCCTTTTAGTTTACATTTTTCATCAGTGAAACCATATTTATGTCTTTGGCTCCCTGCCATAACAAAAGTCTATCTAATTCATGATCAAGGTATTTAAAAGAACATCAATTTACCTTGAAAGCACTTGATCCAAGATTATAATATATTCTATATACCTTTGCAGTATTTTCAAGAGTCTGTTATGTTTACTAAGGACATTTTTATTAGACACATAGGATTTTAAGGATCCGTGATATGCCTGATATAAAGACTTTTGCTAAAGTTATGTAAGTTGCTTTTGGAATGGGATCAAAACACAGTCCAAAGCCCCCTACCCTTTTACTCACAGAGTTGCTGTTATTATATTTAGGTTTGGATAAACTTTTCTCTGGAAGGTGATTGCTCACAGCAGTTAATTTTAAACTCACAGGCTTAGATCTGGCTTTGTGTGTGTGAACAGGCTTGTCAACATACATTCCAGGTTCCTCTCAGAAGTGAATGTGTCTTTCCTCAGCGTTTCTCAGTGCTAGGGCAGCAGACATTCCTTCTTCTCTGCATTAATCCAATTACTAAACACCTGCAGACATGCAATAACAGTTTTTGTGCCAAGTCCCTTAGAAATGGTTATATAGGAGAGTCTAATCTGCTGTCCTGCTATCAGGAGTCATGTTACACACCTGCCAAGTCCTGAGCTAAAAAATAACATTCAGCATTCTAACTCATTGCAAGAATGTTTTGGTGGCACATTAAAGAGACAAAAATGACATACTTTTTAATGTTTATTGCCATAGAATCCATTAGACATTTTGAACCTCTAGCTAATTTTATTAAAAGCCAATTTTAGTACTAAAATATTTACAGTAGAGCATGATAAAAACCAACTTCTCATGGCAATTTAGGCAAGTTCCAAAAGATCCATTAAAGGGAGAGATGAATCAAGTGTATATAGTGTTGTTCCAATGCTGTTCTCAGGCTCTTATCTCATAATCACCAAAATGCATGTCAAAGTGGAATTTTGTACTATGAAATAATTTGTTTTTCTTGCGCTAACTTTTTACTTTCCTCAAAGATGTAATTTTTTTCCTTATTTTTTTTAAACAGCTGCTGTTTTGAGGAACTGAATCCAAGCTTGTTTCTAAAGGGAAAGATTTTCAAAAGAACTAGTGGAAGTTAGGTGCTAGAAAGGAAGGAAGATATAGTAGTCAGGATGTTAGCCTGGAACTTGGGAGACCGTAATTTAATTCCCCACTCTGCTGAAGATTTCTTTTGTTACCTTACTTAAATCAGTTAGATTTTGTCTACAGAGGGGATTCCAGGAAAGTTAATCTGAATGAATTAAAGTGTGAATTTGAAGTGGATTAGTTACACTTCTTTAAATTCCTGTTTGGCCCTGTTATTCAGAAATAAAGTGGCCTCAAATTGGTTTAATTTTATTCACTTTGAAAATGAATTAGTTCATTTTGGAAATGAATTAAAATAAATCAAAGTAAGACACTTTAATGAGGATGTTCACACAAGGTTTAATGCCCCTCTTTAGTTAATTTGGATTAATTTTCCTGTCCATATAGACAACCCACTGGTTTTTCTTTGCATCAGTTGCTTAACTGAGATAATAGCACTTCCCTACCCTGTGAATATACTAGGCCATCCCTGACAGGCTTTTGTCCATCCTATTCTTACAACCTTCCTTGTGTGACCCATCCATGTCTAAGGTAGCCCACCTGAAAGTACCAAGGTCAGGGCTGGCTGCAAAAGGAGAGCAGATTCTCCCAAACTGATGGCTAATACTTCAGTTAGATTTCCAAATGAGCCACAAACAATGCTACTGATTCCCCACACCGGCTATCAAGAAGTCCCAAAAAAGAAATGCACAACCCATTTTACTATATTTCAGTTTCTGGCTCCCAATTAACAACTAGATCCAGTAGAGATATGTTATTCCCTTTACCAAAAATGTTTTCCTGATCCCCGAAGAGTCAGCCACATTACTTGATCAGTATAAGTTTATATCTTACCTAAAATATCATACTTCCAGCCAATCCTTTATTAATTTAAACTAAAGGTTTATTATAAAAGGAAAGGAACAAATGGGAAGAGAAATGTTAAATGGTCAAAGCAATCAGATTCATACGTTCATGAGTTTAAAGTCCATATTCACACAGAATTGTAGAGTTTCCTTGTAGAGTTCCTCTGATACCTGGATGGGTCTCCGGGTTTCACAGCTTCAGTTGTAGCTGAGTTGGTCCAGAGGTAGGAAGCAGGAATAAAGACCAGCTGGAGATGGTGTAGCTGGATTTTATAGTCTCTGATCTGCCATGTGGTTTGTTTTAATAACAAGTTTACAGCACATGGGCAGAGAAAGGCACTTTCAGCTTCCCTAACCACAAGCATCTCCCTACATGTCTTGAGGACTCATACGTGCCATCCTGGCTTCTCTCCCTGGGTTCATTTTAAAGGGCGCAGCTCTTGATGAGTCATCGATGCTAACACTAATCTGACGGGCGGGGGTGTGTGTATAACCTGGTAGTAGAGCAGGAGTGTTTGGACATAGATATTTCATACATATTTAGAACTCATAATACAACACTGATACATACATTTAAATGTGTTTATCAATCTTAGCATATTATAATATTTCTATAGGCACCATGCATGATGACATATCCTACACAATATTTATTGCAGACCTGTACTATTGGTATCAGTAATACTACTACAAGTCATTCATATTCCAATAGCGTCACATCTTGGAGGCCTATTCTAGTGCTTAACTTGTTATATGTTTTTCATAATATCTTGTTTAAATCTTCCTTGCTATGGATTAAGCCCATCACTTCTTATCCAAACTTCCGTGGATGAGGAGCACAATTGATCGCCATCATCTTTAGAACCTCCCTTAGCATATTTGAAGATTTAGATAAGGTGCCTCCTCAGTCTTCTTTTCTCAAGACTTAACATGCCAAGTTTTTAAAACCTTTCCTAGGAAGTTTTCTAAACACTTTCTCAAATGTGTTGCTTTCATCTGGAGTTTTTCCAGTTTGTCCACATCTGCTTAATGAATGGCACCCAGATCTGGACACAGTATTCCACCTGAGGTCTCACTACTGCCAAGTAGTGTGGGATATAACCCTCAATGCCTTACATATGGCATTTCTGTTACTAGACTCCAGAATTATACTAGCTGTTTTTCACAACTGTATTACATTATTGGCTCATTCAATTTGTGGTCCACTATGCTCTTCAACTCCTTTTCAGCAGTATTACCTCTTAGCCAACTGTTTTCCAGTTTGTAGCTGTGCATTTGATTTTTTTCCTTCCTCGGTGCAGTACATTGTAGTTGTCTTTATTGAATTTCATTTTATGGATTTCAAACCAATTCTCTCATTTCTCTGGGTCCTTTGGAATTTTAATCCTCTCCTCCAAAGTGTTTGCAACCCTTCCCATCTTGCTGTTATCTCCTAATCTTATAAGCATACTTCTTTCTCCATTATCCAAATTCTGAATGAAAATATCGAGTAGTTCCAGATGCTTGCAGAATCTCACTGAATATGTTCTTCCACTGTGACAACAAACCATTGATAACTGCTCTTTGAGCATGGTTTTTCAACCAGTTTTGCACCCACCTTATAGTAATTTCATCTAGTATATAACCTGAAGTGATTAGGGGCTGATTAAAAATTCACAGAAGTCAGCACATTGCTCCACTGACACCAATGTGCTTTGGATCAGGCCCTTAAATCTTTCATATGCTCTGAGCTTGATTTCCCACTGTCTTGCACCTTGGATATTCACATCAGTGCATAGTAGGTACAAAATACTACCGAATCAGAATTCTCCACAATTCCAACCAATGAAGGCATTTTCTACCCATTTAACTACACAAAATGCAGGTTGGGGAAATCAGTCCCTCTACATGTAATACTCCTTTCATTTAAATTTGTCTAAATCAGAAGTAATTGCACATCTATGTAAAATGGGTGCACATAAAAGAAGAATCAAAGCTTCCTAGTGACTATTTGCAGAAGAACTAATTCCTGTTTCATCAGGCAAAACAGAAGCATCTTTACTGAACTTGATCAATCATCGTTTTCTTTTTAAGATTATTAATATGCATTCTTAATGTGTACTTACTGCCTTCGGTTTTGTCTAGCTCCAGTCCCAAGTTTAGAAATGCATGTCGTATAAAATTACTTTTTAAAAACTCATGCATGGATTTGAAAGAAAATATTTAGTACAATGCATATAGTTATTGGTTCTGTTTTCCTTGGCAAAGGAAATGCAACGGTGATAATATATGCCCTGGTAAGAAAGAGGAGTTGGATTTGATCAGGAGTCACCTGCAATTTATAGCATCACAGTTACTGTTGAGGACTATACAAAATGTCCTAAGGGGTCTTCTGCACAGCTGTAGACAAGACAGCTACAGAACTTTCACCAAAAAGAGCATTTCAAGTCAGCAATCTGGTGCACTAACCCCCCACCCCCAACCAGCTTTACAATCCCCTATCCCATATGTAACCTTCAGCCCCTACTCAAGGCAGAGAGTCTGACAATAATAGTAGTAGTCACAAGAAAAGGTAACCTCTATCATTCTAATAATTTTTGAAAACTAAAATGCTTAGGATGTGATTTTAATTAAAATGCACATTGTCTGACTTGTCTTTCTCTAGAAAAAGGTTTTACTCACTCACAAATGCATGTGCGCACATGCACGCCCACAAATTTGGAAAGCCCAATAGCAGCCCCATAGCTAAAGGTCAATGCTGTCATTACACAGAGTTTATATCTTGGTCAAAGAAAGATGTAAGAAAAAGAACACGTCTTTTTTCATTGGTTTGGTTTTCCACAATAGTCTTTGAATAACTGATGTTTTGAAAAGTGTTTCATCTTTTAGAAAGATTAAAAGGGAAAAGGGACCTTTTTCCACTTCAGGATTTTTCCATATTCCTATCATGTGAAAATGTGGTTCTGAAGTTGTACTCTGCAAATCATTGTAAATATTTTCAAATGGCAAAACTCTGCGAATAGAGCAGGATCATTTAATTTTTTTTTTGTAAAATATTCTTCCTTTATAATAAATAAAAACACAGATAGCAAATATATGACTATATTTCTACAATTAGAAAACTTACTGATTTTTATAAGCCTTCTAAAATTTCATAGTTTTGTTTTCTAAAAGTTGATGTTACTAAATCAACAGTAAATTAGCACATTCAGGCAATATTATTGATTGTATTATGTCACTATGACAACAGCGGCTTGCTCATGATTTCAAAAACTACATTTGCAGAGAAACCACAAAATATCTGACTGTGCATATGTCAAATGATATGCATTTAAAATTGAATAAATTCTTAATTGACAGGCGTAATGTTGATAATATGGACTCTCTTGGAAATCTATATAATGCGGGGGTTTTTCTGAATATACAATTAGGACCCAATTCCACTCTCACAGAAGGCAATGAGAGGTTTGCTATTGATTTCAGTGGGGGGTAAGTCAGATCCAAGGGGGCCCTATTCTGTCTAAAACAATGTGCCTTTTTGCACAATGCAAGCCCCAGAAGGCCCCATATGTTGCTCTCATGCTGGGCTGACTTATTCAGGAGAAGGTCAGCTCACTGTTTAGGGGGCAGGGTGTGAAAAACACATTTCTGCATGCCAGGGAGATGCAGAGCTGCTCAGAGGCTAGGAAATGGGTCTGTCTCTCCATTGCCTAGAGGGTCTGAGCAACCTCTGCCTGTATTTCAGGGATAATGGCTCATGCCTGAATGATTGACTGAGATGGAAGTCTCCTAGGCTATGTCTACACTTAGGGATTTAGGTCGACTTAAATAAGTGCTGCTACCTAGCCGATCTGTCCCAAGCCTGTAGCAGTACATGGGATTTTTCCGTCCTAAATGCAGGACTTTGTACTTGTCCTTGTTGAACCTCATGAGATTTCTTTTGGCCCAGTGCTCCAATTTGTCTAGGTCTCCCTGAATCCTATCCCTGTACTCCTGCGTGTCTACCATTCCCCCCAGCTTGGTGTCATCCACAAATTTACTGACCATGCAATTTGTCCCACTGTCCAGATCATTAATGAAGATGTTGAACAGAACCGGCCCCAGGATCAACCCCTGGGGAACTCCACTCGTTACCGGTTGCCAACTAGACATCGAGCCATTGATTCTTACCCAGCAAGCTTGATGATCTAGCCAGTTTTCTACCCATTTTACGGTCCATTCATCCAACCCATACTTTCTTAACTTGCTGACAAAAATGCTGTATAGCAACGTGCAATATTATAGTATATCAGCACAATTAGCCTATATATATCCACAGGACACTTCATGGAGTCCTGATATTCAGAGCTACTTTTATTTTATTTGCAATTATCATGGTTCAGCAAGAACTGAACCAGGGCCAGAGAGCAGAGATAACATACTAACCCCCCCAGATCCTTGCCACTCAAAGAGACAGGGCCTGAAGAAGAGTTCTGTGGAAGCTTGACAGCTTCTGTCTTTCACCAATAAAAGTTGATCTAACAAAAGATATTACCTCACCCACCTTCACTCTCTCTATCCTGGGACCAACATGGCTACAACTACACTTCAAATTACTCGTTTCTCATTTCCCTCCATCAGATGAACCAAACCAAAATGGAATAGTAGTAGACAAAACCCTGGCTGGGGTGATTTATTGGGAGTGGTCCTGCTTTTTAGCAGGGGGTTGGACTAGATGACCTCGTGAGGTCCCTTCCATCCCTATTATTCTATGATTCTATGATAATGATCAAATTTTGAAAGAGTAGAGGACAACGCTATGAGGAAGGACTGAGTATTGTCACCTCTCTATCAAGCCAATGAAGATCAATTTGTCATGGAGGAGAAATCTGTCATGCAGTCGGGGTATGTATATTTTTTTAGCCTAATTGGTTCTATTTAATGTCTTTTTATTTGTACTCCAATCCTTAAATAGAGATAGTACAAACAGGCTCAGACAATCTTCATTTTCAGAAATCTCAGCCTAAGTACAAATGCTCAGGAAGCAACTCTCCTCCAAGAGTTTCCAGTGATTATAACAGAGAACAAACTCTGTTGTTCTTTCCTATGGCCTGTCCAAAAAGAACCTTCATCACAAAATTAACAACAATACAGCATTTTTTCAAAGGCACAACCTCGCTTGCACACAAAGGAAAAGAATTTGTAAGATTACATGCAACAGCACTAGCTGGTGACTCTTGCCATAACAATAATTTCCTGCTGTGTGATTAACATAGCTAACGGCTTTCAGGCAAGTTTCTGCACCTGCAAGATCTGACTCAGGAATACTCTTTAAATATATTTTAAGTTCTGTCCCTAAAGAAGACCATAAGTGAGTGAAATGTTTGATTTGCTTCCAAATTCTCATCGGTTATGTTTAAATATTTTTTTAATCTTTGAAATAATTTTGACCACTAGAAAAGTGACACAACATTACCTGCAAAGAAGCAAGCAGAATGGCTGATAGAAATGTATTAACTTCATAAAGAAACCCCCCCCCCCATTAATTAATTAATAGAATCTTCTCTTTTCCCCCAGTCTGAAAAATGCAAATGGCTGCCCAATTCACTTTTTAACATTAAATTAATAAAGCCAAAGAGACAGATTTATAACTGACTGTCAGGAAGCCAGGGAGAAGACCAAATAAATTGTAATCCTGGGACAGGATTATGCATCCACTGCCTATGAACAACTTCCATCCATTGAAGTCACTGGGAGTTGCTCATATTTAATTACTGCCTAGTTGGGCACCTGGTGGTGGCCCCACTCTGGGGTGAGTGGAACTAAACCTGGATGTCTATTACATGTCTCCATAACAGGAAAAGAGAGCTAGACCTGACTTTTGAGAAAAATTGGGTGGTGAAGTGAATGAGGATTATATTATAACAGTGAGGGTTGGATTTCATAAAATCATCAGTTCATAAGTTCATGGCTTAAAACAGGGTTGTTTGGTATACCCCTGATAAAACTCCAAAATGAGTGCTAAGGAAAAAGCAGGACCTTTATATCTCTGCTTTTTTTCTCTCTCCATTAATAAAGATTGGTATGTGAAATATAAATCCAGGAGGAAAACAATTGCAAAAACACAACTCCAGGAGTAGGTTCTTAAAAGCACTTGTCCACCTGGTATACACATAATAAAATCATAAAGCTCAAGAGAGTGCATGCATTTTAGGACAACTTATTCATCTATTCAGAAGTATTACAAAGTGCCATATTACATGAAAGGGGAGCAGAGGGGAACTCAAGCAACTTAAAAAAATAAGTAAATAAATCCCTTTAAAAAAACAGGTTTTCTCCCTCCCCCCCCTCTTTGAACTAATTAATTTTAACATTTAACAATGTCAGAAGTCATTTCATAGGGTAGAAGTAAAAAAGTTGTAAGGGCAGTCCAGGGTCTTCTGCCCTGTTGTGCTTTCATTTCATAATGAGAAGTCATGAAGACAAAATGAAATATATGAATAGAGACCTGTACACGAACCACTGGCAAACATTCAAACTGTAGCCTTGGTACGAGACTGGGAGTCAAGAGATCCAGATTCCTGTTCTGACTCTGATGCAGAAATCCTATGTAATACCAAGCGAGGCACTTGACCTCTCTGTTCCAGTTTTCCTATCTGTAAAATGGGCACCACAATACCCATATCTATCTTACCAGGGTATTCTGAGGCTCAGTTAATTAGTCTTTGTAGAGCATTTCTGAGATCCTCAAAAGGATTGCACAAATGAAATGAAGAAAAGAAAATATTATGTTAAGTCCCGTGGGTCTGGCTATGACTATTCTAGCTCAGCTAGTCCGTATGTGGCTGAAGTGCAGAAGGGACATGTGAAACACCCTCAATGAAGGATCAAGGACTGTGGATGCAGCATATACTTCCTGAAGCTGCTATTTTTGTCATTAATGTTTTTGCCGGTTTGTACAAGTATGTGGTGCTTTAACCCTACTACATACCCATAAACATGGATCGCATTGCTTCTCCACATTTCTCCCATCACTGTCCTCTGCACCATTCCAGAGTAAAAGTCACTGTATGCTCCTTATACTTGTTCTCCCCACTCCTTACAGCTGCATTAAAGGGCTTAAGTGCACTGTCCTCTGCACCATAGTGAATTTCACCCTTTACAGCTAAAACAAAGCAAAGTCCACTGCTGTTAGAAGTGATAAAATCTCCTATTGGCTAAGATAATCGATGTTCCTGATGCTGAGAACATATATTTGTCCTGCACTTCTGTACATCTAGCGATGTTATAGACTCTTTTCTCATCACCCCTTCCACAGACCCACCCTTCCCGGCTCACGTTCCTCTCACTCGTTTTCCTTTAGTTCTGTAGGAAGTTGATTTTCCTCTGAAATTATTATGGAATCCTTGTTTATAAATAAGAAATATTTAAAACATTGAAAAGGTTTATTTATATTATTTAGGTTCTTATGTTATTTTTCCATACTTTAATCTTACATGTGCTAATTTTTTTTTAAATGAAAGCAGAATGTAACAATTTGTAGTTTTTGTAGCTCAGAAAATAAAGAACAAGATACAGGGATTAGTTTAATGCTTATAACTTTAGCTAAGCTACATCTACTCTAGGGGAACGTATCGTGAGTTAGAACATGTTTACGCAATGTTCATCACTACCAAAAAAATCCTCTTCTGCTTGTTTAGTTAAGAGCTCAGCTCTAGGGTCAGATCAATGCAGGGGCTATAGGGGGCTGAAGCTCCGGGCCCCAGCCTAAAGGGGTGCCCTGGGCTCCAGCCCAAAAAGCCCCTGTGTGATTCAGTCCCCATGACCCTGCTCAGCCCGGCACAGAACTGGTGGGGATGCTGGGAGGGGTCCTATGAGCTCAGGGGGGCAGGGCTCTGGGGCCAGACCAGCTGGACTGGGGCCAGGGCAAGAGCACTGTGAAGACAGCCTCTAACCCCAGGTCCCCCTCAGCAGAGCTACCAATGGTGGGGGGCTAGGGTCCCAGGCAGGGAAATCCCACGGCGGTGGGCAGCCCAGGGCCATGAGGCACCTTAATCTGGCCCTGCTCAACTCCACAAATAACTGAGTAGTTCACAAATGTATAAGTGTGGAAGAAACAGAGAGAGGAAACATGCACTTACCACAATACTACTTTAGCGGCGTTGCCTCAAAATATCTGCTTTCCAAGAATCCAGAGTTACATTATAATTTTGTTATTCGCAGACTTCTGTTGTACATTTGTGCTTAGGTAATCTATTTCCAGATGTCCATATTTTGTTTAAAATGGTAAACAGATAAGTTCTTTTGACTCACAGCAGGATTTGATTGAAGTGAAAGAGTAAAAAAAGAAGAACACATACAAATGCAATGGTTGTTTTTTCCTTTTTGTGGCAAAGGTCACTATTGTTTGTTTTTATGATAATCTATTTGGAAGAGTGTAAGGTGTTTTCAATGAATGAACCACCTGTACAATGTTATAGGAAACACAAGAAAGATGACTTTCAATATAAGCTCTTTGTGTCCTTATCCAAAAATGTCTATCTATTTGGATAATTGAAAGCATTCGTGTAAATAACTAGAGGAACTGAATGGATACATGCTTGCAGTGTTCTTTGCTTCATTATGTGCACAAGCAATATCATAGAATATAACTATTGGAAGGGACCTCATGAGATTATCTCGTCCAACCCCCCACTCAAAGCAAGACCAACCCCAAACTAAGGCATCTCAGCCAAGGCTTTACCAAGCTGGGCCTTAAAGTCCTCTAAGGATGGAAGTCCTCCACCTCCTTAAGTAACCATCACTATCAATAAACATGTTTTATCAGTTGCTGTCTGAAAACATATTGAAGAATTCACATCTGAATCACCAGCTGAGTTGTACTAGTATAGGAGCAATCACACTGGTTACACCATGGAAAGCTTTTGTAATTGCTCCTCAAACTATAACCTGCATGTGTATTTATGGTACACCTTTCTTAAGTAATGTCAATAATTATATCAGAGAAATGTGTTTACTTTCATTCCTTGCCACAGAAACTGGACCCAAAATGATGTTTTGCCTGTCATTGTCACTTATAGGGACAAATAATTTTACAGGTAGACCTCAACATTCCTCCCTTTTACTATGGATGGTAAAAATTCTGGAATGTTGCACTCATTATTAATGGATTTATTTTCATTTTTGTATTTTAAAAGTGCTCATACTGCAAATGTTAGCTTTGAGATTAGATAGAGATAGAGATGTGATCAGAAGAGAGTTTCATTTCTGCCTTTCCTTAAAGGTACAAAGCCAGATCCAATAACTGGAATATTTCTTTATACTAGGTAAGGACCGCGGTCCCCAAGTTTAGATTAATCTCATTTACACAAGTATAAATCCGAATTTTTTTCACTGAAATCAATAGAATCACACAAGTGTAAGAACATAATTAGAAAAGTTAGAATCAAGCGTGCTCTTTGTTAGTTAACTCTTCAAAAAATTGATCCAGACATCCAGAAGTGAGTGAAAATGCTCAATTAAGTCAGACTTCTGGCTTGAACATCATACAATATCACTGCAGTCTAGAATTCTCATCGCTACTGCCAAGAAAATTAAACAGAAGCATGACATGACTTTTACTTGCATAAGTATCACCATCTTGTTCCAGCAACAATCACCAGTCTAGACCCAGAATTATTATAAATTGAAGTTTCATTTAAAACTATTTGACTCTGACTAGCATCATGGATGTGATGAATTTTTAAAAACAACCCATTTAGGAAGTGTCATAAAGACATTCAAGGCATTTCCATTCAAATTCCATGGTGACAAGGGACTTAAAAATACATAGACAAGAACAGTCATATACTACCCTTAAACAAAGGGTCATTGTTACTAATAAGCATAGACAGATCAGATACAGATATAAGTGCATTCTTTGTATAAGATACTTTATACATGTAAGTTGTTATAATGTGGTAATATTAGTCCCTTTTAAATAGCCAACAAACTAAAAATGGAGCCAATGATTTATTAGTAGAAATAAGGCTGAACCTCAATTCACATTGCTTCAGAGTTTAACAGTTATTCTAATCTGGGGTTTTGTTTTAGCCCATAACAAAGACCTGTGCAAATTTCAGATCCCGATCCAAATTTCCCTAAAATTCGGAGGTGTCCAGCAATGCAGTTTTATTGGATCCATCTATATTTATTAGCGAGAGAACAAATTGTCTTACTGCTTCAGAGCCACCAGCACCAATTGCCCACTAGCAAATCTGAGTAATGATAGAGATGATCAAACCAGTTTGAGTAAAATAATCCCACCTAAACTTTCATCCAGGATCTTTAGAAGCAAATCAATGTAATGCATGATGTTCCAAAATTGTCATCACTTTTACAGGCCTCTTCACCTTAGAGCTGTAGATGGAAGCAGAACCATGGGACTTCACAAGAATAGCTTTTTGTACATAACTTTCTATTTAACCAGAAATGTCATGTGACTGCTGTCAAGAGACTTCCAACACAATAATGGAAAGCAAAGGCATTTAAATAATTTATATAAGCATCAGAACTTTATATGTTTATCCAAATTGAATCTAAATCCTTTTGAGGCATGGCTACCTCTTTATAGCTCTATGTAATGTAACCAGTAATGTGTTGGGCCAAAAAAATTCCACTCTGTAGGTCTTAATGTAATATATTATATCACATTGAGAAATTTGGAATAATTGAATATCTCAAAATACTTTTTGTAAAAATATAGGTGTTAACTCGGATGTCCAAGCCAAATTCTATCTTGGGTCATTCATTCTGCCCAACATACATCCCCCAACAGTTCCATTTCTCTCTGGCATTTCTTTTCATTTAGGACAGTGGTTCTTAACCTTTACTGAAACTTGCACCCCTTTGGTTCTCAAATATGTTCTTCTCGCATCCCTTATCAAAAATTGTGTGTTTTCGATGATTTACCTTCTAAAAAAATCTGGCATGTCTTGCACCCCCAGAAAGGGCATCTCACACCCCCCCCCCAAGGTGCGCATGCACCCCAGTTTAAGAACCACTGATTTAGTATATTCCTGTACTGCAATTAGAGGTGTTAGTGCTGCAGTCTTGAATGATCTTTGATCTAGATGATTGTAATATCAATAGCAGTGAAGCTTCAGCAGCATTGCCTGGACTAGCACATCCAGGACCCTGGGCACATTGGCTATGTCTACACTTGTAGAGTTAAGTCGATTGTGTTAAGTTGACTTAACAAGGTCGACTTTAAGTCGACTTAAAGTCAACCTTGTTAAATCGACAACAGAGTGGCTACACTTTAAGTCGACTTAAGTTAACTTAACAGTAGACATAGCCATCCACACTGGCTTTAAGTCGACTTAATAAGGTCGATTTAGCTCTATTCCCCATCCACACTAGCTTTAAGTCAACTTAAGAAGTCGACCTCAGGCTTAAGTCGACCTTCAGAGGTGGTGTTATTAAGTGAATTTAAGCTGTTAATAAGTCAACTTAAGGAAGCGCTTAAGTCGACTTAATAAAAGCCCAGTGTGGCTGCGTCTTTGTGTAGGTGGACTTAAGCATCCTTAAATAGACCTAACTTGCCATTGTAGATGTACTTACAATGAAGTGTCTAGTTCCTCCAGCAGACCCAAATGCCACAGCTTCGCTGACTTTGTTATTCAAGGCAGTGAGACCAAAGCTTGCTCAGGTGTGTTGACACATGCTGCAAATACATCACTCATTGCAATTCAGACATACTCAGGGCTTGTCTACACTGGGGCTGGGATTGTAATTTGATTTTAGGCTATCAAATTACAGAAGGTGAAAGCGAGTGATCACAGCAAATTGCTTGCTCAGAGTCTCGCATCCCAATTGTGCACATTCCAGAACACTAGAAGAAAGCTAATGTTGTGCCAATATTTAAAAAAGACTAACTGGAATGACCTGGCTAATTCTAGGCCTGTTGTTCTGACATCGATCCCAAGCACGATAATGGGGCAGCTGATGTAGGACTCAATTAATAAATAATTATTAAGGATAATATAATTAATGCAATCAACATGGATTTATGGAAAATTGATCTTGTCAAACTACCCTTTTTTTTTTTAATGATCTTACAAGTTTTGCTGAGAAAGGTAATAGTGTTGCTGTAATATACTCAACCTTCTATGACTTTAACTTGGTACCACCTGATCTTTTGAGGAAAAAAAAAGTAGAAAGACAACACCCATTAAATGGATTAAACAGGACAACTGTTAAAATGAACAACTGATAACTCTCAACATGCAATTGTAAATGAGGAATAATTAACAAACAGGTGTTTGTGGTAGTGGGGTAAGGGTCCTACAGAGATTTTTTTTTTAAGCCTTGCTCTATATTTGGCCCTGGTACATATGTTCCTGGAACACGACATCCAGTTCTGGTGGCCACAACTGAAAAAGGAAAAGTTCTAGAGAATAGTCATGAGAACGATTAAAGCAGTGGTTCCCAACCTTTTTGGCTTGAGGGCCACAAATATAATTTTTACAACCCTGAAAGGCCACCAGTCTAATTAATTAAAATGTTATTAATTAAATTCAAATTAAGATTTCATTATAATTAATAAATTAAATGTAAATTAGTTTATTTATTAAATAGACTGGTGGCCCTTCAGGTTTGTAAAAAAATATATTTTTGGCCCTTGAGCCAAAGAGGGTTTTTAAACATTTCAAAAAGTTTTGATCAGCTCAGGGCTGACTCCAGGGTCCGGGGCTGGTGGGGTGCTCTCGGGGTGGCTGGTGTCACCCGGCTCCAGCACAATATCCTCCTCCACCGAGCCCTCCTCCTGGTCATCGCCCGGGGGGAGGGGAGCTCAGTAGAATCGAGGGTGTGGGCTGGAAGGCCGGTGCCCTCCCCCCCAGAAACTCGTGGAGCTCCCAGTAATAGGGACAGCTGGTGGTGGGAGCTGCCTCCGGGTGCAGACTCTCCTTCTGGGCCTTGGTGTACCTCTGGCAGAAGTCCTTGATTTTCACCCGGAGCTGCTCCATGTCATGGGTGTGCCCCCTTGCCACCAGGACCCAGAAGATATCTGCGTACACCGCGCGATTCTGATAGATGCCCCGGAAGCAGGCCAGCATTGCCTCCTGGCCCCAGGTGTTGAGGAGGGTGAAGACCTCCTTGTGGCTCCAGGAAGGTGCCCTGCAGCAGAGCTGGCTGCTAGTATTGCTCAGCCATCCCTGGAGCAAGATGTCTGCTCTGGCCAGTTCAGGGAAGCAGTGGGGGCAGGGCTTCGACTTTCTTGTGGTAGCCGAGGACAGGTTCTTCCTGGAGCCAGGAACCCTGGGAGGAAGGTCATTCTGCCAATTAGTTCGAACTAAGCAGTTAGTTTGAACTAATATGGCCACACTAACTTAGTTCAAAGTAACTAGGTCAAACTAAGTATTCGAATTAAAGTAAGGAAGCCCTTAATTCGAACTAATGAAAGCCTAGTGTGGACCTGGCTTATGTTAGTTCAAATTAGGCTTCCTTAATTCGAACTAACTTGCAAGTGCAGACATAGCCTATGACTTTAATGAGAACTGTATGATTTCTTTTGCTCTGCATATCGCTCTTTAGGTGTGTCAAGGTGGGCATCCAAAAATGAATAAGGCACTTATCATTAATGAGAACCACTGAACGTGCTGGCCTGAATATCTGTAAAGTACTTTGAGATCCTAAGATGATAAATGTTATAGAAGTCTGAGGTATTTTTAGAATTCATGCATGTCACTCTGAAGTAGTCCCTTTGTAAAATGTCTAGAATAAGTTACAGATACATTCTTTTTGTTTACACTTGGGGTAAAGAGATGGTATATCGGGTTTGTGCATTTTTATTAACCCCCCAATCTGCTCCTAGGCCATGCATGTGTTTCAACAAGAGTTTAAAGCTATTAAAATGTTTGCTTAAAAGCTCTACAACAGTCAAAGGACTGAGCTACAAAGCCTCAGGGATTTGAAAATGCTGTTCAGACAGACTACTGGAAAAAAACTGGGTCCTAAATTTAACTTTTCATTAGGGGTTAAACTAGAATCCTACTTTCTACTCTTTAAATTCACCAAATACTTGTAAAGAATTTAAACCTATTCTGGACATTTATGCACATAAAGAGTTACTAGGCCAGAGTATTAGGACCACATGGGAGACGCTGGGTCTAAGCCCATCTGGGCTAATGACTATTTCTATACCCTGTATCAACTTTAAGAGCTGAGACAGAAGGAATCCTGCCCCACAATATCTCATAGTTTAGTGTTAGAGAAGGCTCCAGAAGGGTGGAGAAACCTCTGTCCAAATCCTTCCCTAATCCCCTGCCTGAAGGGGGAATTGAATCTGGGGTGTCCCACATTCTGGGTGAGTGGTCTAAATTTAACATGTAGGCATCTCCTCCTACCCCAGTTTTGTGTGGAATGAGCCAGGTGTATAACCCATACTCTCCAGAAATGCCTTAGGCACTTAAGCTATTTTACTCCAGAAGGTGGTTACTGGTTGTGGGTCCCAAATGCAGTTAGGTGCCTAAATCCATGAAAGGTGGCTGGGCTTAGTACATATCCCTCAGTCAGCATCTCCTATTGGCTGCTTTATGTGGGGAGCTGCCAAGGATGCTGGCTTTTGTGGATCCCATTCTAAGGTGCCTATCTCTTCTCATTCATTGTAGAGGGAGAATTAGCACCAAGTTCTGGCTTTGTAGATTGCTTTGTTTTTCCAAAGATTTGTAGGCACCTAAAAGTTGGGTGCTGAAACACTGGAGGTGCATCTACACTGGCAACTTAGGTTGACTTAAAGAGGCTTAAGTTGACCTAAACAAAGTCATGTCCACACTGGGCTTTTATTAAGTCGACTTAAGCATTTTCTTAAATTGACTTAAGGAAAGCTGAAGTCGATTTAATAACACCTCCTTTTAGGTTGACTTAAGCCTTAAATTGACTCCTTAAGTCGACTTAAAGCCAGTATGAATGGGGATTAGTACCTAAATCAACCTTATTAAGTCGACTTAATAAAGTCAACAAGGGGCTACGTCTACACTAGAAAAGTTGTCGACTTAATAATAATATTTATTATTATTAAATCTTAATTTAAAAATTATCAGTGATGGAGAGAATCCACCACATTCTTAGAAAATTCTAATGGTAAATTATTTTCACTGTTAAAATGTATGCATGCTTTATTTCCAGCCTGAATTTGTCTAGCTTCAGCTTGCAGTGCTGGATCATGTTATGCCTTTCTATCCTAGATTGAAGACCACATTTTTAAATCTTTGTTCTCCAGGTAGACACTTGGACTGTAATCAAATCACCCCTTAGCCTCCTCTTTGTTATAATAACTAGATTAAGCTCCTTGAATTTATCACTATGCTGCATGGTTTCTAATCTTTTAATCCAGGGGTTCTCTACCCCTTCAGCCTCATGACACAGTTTGGCAGGCTCCCAGCTGTGCGCGACACATGGATGCTGCTCACTTACCAAGCCTTCTGCCACCGAGGCTCCTCTGCAGCCTAAGTTCCTCCATGGTGCCAGCACTTTCGGCGGTAAATTAAATTAGAGTGGCCCTGGCTGCCAAAAAAAATTCTTCCTCAACAGACACTTTGGGGGGCAGGAGGTTTGAGGAACGGCAGTCTGCCACCACAGCTCTCATTGGTGCTTGTAGGATGCTTTTGGAAGCCAGCTGATTTCATGTGACACACTCTGCTGCTCTGCCGCAACACACTTTTAAGTCGCAACCCAGCAGTTGAGAACTAATGCTTTAATCAGTCTCTTGACTCACGGTGTGGGATAGGAAGAGTGAAAATTAAAATAATGAGAGTCCTTGGAGCTTTACAAGTTTCTTGAAGAAACTTCCTAGACCAGTGGTTTTCAATCTGTAAGAGTCGGCAGACTCCGTTTAAGATTTCCAAGGGAGTTCTCATCTCCATTTGAAATATTTTAGGGGTCTGCAAATAAAAAAAAGTTTGAAAACCACTATCCTAGAGGAAATAAAAAAATATGATTCTGTTAAAATGGGGTAATAATTTAAAGTCCCAATTTAATACACATTAGAGCAAATTTATTTTTAAAATTAAACACTTCCTTTGAATACACAGTTAAAATATGGATCCAGGAACTAGCCATTGATCTGTTTTAATACACAAGTTAAGACATGATCATGTGTTTTATGAAGACCCCAACAAGTCAACATGCACTTTCTATGCATACTCCTCTGATCTTCTGCCTGGCATCAGTGTGATGGTGCTCCTCCATCATGAAAATGCTGAGCATGTCCTTTTTTATGGCACTTCCTATGTAAAGCCCAACTGATTTTTATCTTACTAAATCATTTTGGTTTCTCTCCCTTGTACAAAATCATCCTCCAGATATCCTGACACAGGCTGGTACTCCATTCATTTCTGTAATTATCAATAGGGTCTGGGTTCTGTAGGCAACAGGATACGGCCTGTTCAAGAAGGGGTATTGCGGAAATGAAAAAAGGGTCGGGGCCTGACCCCGGCCCCTTCCTGGCACCAGCCCCAGGTCTGATCCAGACCCTGGAATCAATCTAGTGCTGCTGCTGAACTCTGCAGGGGGCCAGGGCCAGATCCTGCCATCAGTGGGCTGACCCAGAGTCCCCGATCCTGCTGCTGGCGGGCCACCCCAGAGTCCCCAGCCAGGCTCTGAGTGCCAGTCTCAGGTCCTGGCTGAGCCAGGCCAGCTTGGGACTTGGGGCATTGGCCAGGGTACTGTGGGCCTGTGCCCCATGGGTCCAGCACCAGTGACATCAGTGCCTTCAAGGCAGTCAGGTATTTGAGATTCTAAAGGCAAGTGGAGAGAGATACTAATGTGGAGCCATCCAATATATTTGTTAGGGCTCCCCTGCCCTGCCTCCTCTTAGTTCCCAGACACAGTTTGCCAGAAAGCCAAACTCCAGAGTCCAATCTGCAGGCATTTCACAAGGGGTTTACTGGGGATTACACTGATGAGCGTAAAACCAGAACTGTAGTCAGGATTATTTCTTTATATGCCAATAGTTTCCTTCCCCTCTACTGCAGATTTATATGCCTATAGAGCTCCCGCTTTCCATATGGTTTGCCAATGAATGTCACTCTCCCACTCCTTTTTGGTAGGTTTAATTATGCCTGTGTCCCCACCCCCGCACCACCCCTTCCAATATGGTCTTCTTCTGTTTGTTGGGGGGTCTGGATTTGGGGGCTTTAGTATAACCCCTTTTGTACCCCATAGGAGGGGTAGAGAGCAGTGTCACATCTTGGCCATGGTCAATTTCTGGACCTAGGTTTATGTTTCTTTTTAACACCTTCCTTCACCTACCTTTCCTTCCCAGCCCATTCTTGGCCGTGCTCTGACATCTGTCTTAAAGAGGAGTCAGAGCTTTCCCTCATTTCTGCATTAATATATTATACCTCCACTGTGCCTTGAAATATTTTAACTGCAGCTCTTATCTTTTCCACGATAATAAAACAAAAACAGCTAATTGTGGACAGGCAAAAGAAAAACACTATGCCTTTGTTCTTTAATGTTCAGGCAGGCCCAGGGGCCCAGAATCCCATCACTGGCAAATACACAGGCCTAAATACTTATATAAACTTACATTATTATAACCTCACCAGATTGCAATAGTAAACAGTAGTTCAGTGCTGAAATGCAGAATCCCTGCAACATGCTATTGCATTTTGACACGTCAAGTTGACACAGTGCTGCTCAGCTTTGACTCCTTGAGGTTTTATTCCCAACTACCTTACTCTTTTTGGCATCCCTGAAGACTGGTTTTCTGGGAGACACTGTAAATTGTAACAAAGTTTTGCTTGACACAAGAACTCTGAGGGAATAATAGCAACTGAGAATATGTCAAACCAGTACTGACAATCTTTGAATAGGGTTTATTGTAATATTTTATATCAACTGGTACTTTTCATCCTTTACAAGCTATTCACATACAGTAGCACTGAGATGCATCTCACTGTAGATGGAAGATGAAAGCCATATAGCAAGTTCTGTGCCAATAGTAACGGGGAGATTTTGGACTTAAGGGGTGTGTCTACACTAGCAATTTAGGTTGACTTAAGGATGCTTAAATTAGCATTAGTATGGTAAGTATGAAAGGATTAATTTTTATATCCATTATGATTATGAATTATGTGTAATATTGCCAAGGAGCACACTGTCTAATTAATTCTGCACCCAATCATATACTCTGTTTCAAAATATTTCCACTGGGAAAATTCCACTGGATGGGTGGTCATCTCTTATAAATTAAAGGATAAAACCAACCAACAAACAACCGACATTAATTCTAAGATTCAACAGGGTTTTGAATATACATTCACTCACTCCCAAACTGATATTGATTGTCCCTGGTGATGAGTTTGAATTATTCCAATAGGCATTGATGGGAGTTGTGCACATTCAGCAAAGGGAAGAATAGACTCAGAATACAGCAAAAACAGCGAGAGTCCTGTGGCATCTTAAAGACTAACAAATTTCTTCGGGTATAAGCTTCCTTATAATAATAATTAGATTATAATAATAATAAGATTTTTTTTCTGAAATATATGCTCTAGGAGTTGATTTGGGGAAGTGTTATGGCCTGTGTTAGACAGGTAGACACACCAGATAATCACATCAAATGAAGGTGATATTGTAAACTCATAGAACACCCTTCAGGATCAGGATAGGATGTTAGGAACTGGATAATTGTGAAATCAGTGGAAGGTTTTGAGTGTGTTCAACACTATTGAAAATTCAGTTACTTATGTAGGTGCCTAAATAGAAATTTCAGAGCCTCATTTTAGCCAGGCAGTCTAAAAAACATCTTTGTCATAGTTCCTATCATCATGATGCCAAAATATCAAGGGGACATTACATCTTATCCAGATGGGGAAAGGTATTTTTAAATTATCTATTAATATTAATTTTTAGTTTTCCAATAGATCTGTTCATTTTGTATACCATCATTTTTGCCATCACTTTTTCCTAGCCTTATCTGCCATATACTTTCATTGGTCCTCTATTCTCCTCATTACTTCAAGCCTCAGAAGGGAGTAAAGATATAGGATAAAAAATGCAGTGAAAATACGCTGAGATAAGTCCCATGAGCATCATCGAGAAAGGAGATATGGCCAAGGATAGGGACAAAATCCAGGTAACAACTACTCTTGGCTGCAAATTCCTTTAAGAAAACTTCATAAACTGCTTGGAAGAAAATAGGGTGTTATTAATGCTTTCTATTATATCTACTATACTACTGCATTAATGCTTTCTACTATAACTGCATAGTAGAGGGTCAGTGGGGGAGCCTGGACTGTTGAAACCACCCTCCACATATTGTATTTGCACAAAGGAAAGATCTGCTTGTGGCTCTGTGGGTTGGAACTAAAATTTTCTGTAGAGTTCTGGCTTTTGCAGGCCGTCATGGTCCCACCTCCTGCCTGACCTCATCTTCATCAGGAGGATACAGGTAAACCTCAGCCCATTCAGGATCACCAAGTTCTGGGACAAATTGATCTCTTCTGAGAACATTCACACAAGTCAGGAATATAAGAACCATGGTCGATAATTAAGGTTACAGTAGAACCTCAAAGATATGAATGCCAGAATTATAAATGACCTGTCAACCAAACACTATGTGAAACTGGAAGGACGCAATCAAGAAGCTGCAGAGGAAGAAAAAAGCAAATACTTACACTATACAATACTGTAAAATAAACAAGGAGTCCTGTAGCACTTTTAAAGACTAACAAATTTATTTATCGCATGAGCTTTCACGGGAGAAAATCCCACTTCGTCAGACACTTGAAGATGCTTCAACTTAAGTTCATCTTCAAGAGTCTGAAGAAGTGGGATTTTCTCCCATGGAAGTTCATGCAATAAATCAATTTGTTAGTCTTTAGAAGTGCCACAGGACTCCTTGTTTATTTTGTTGAACTGGACTAACATGGCCACCCCTTTGGAACTTGTATACTATAACTGGTCTGTATTGCATCTTAGGAACATGGAACAGAAGCAGCCTGGGCTCTGTTCTATTTTCTGTAAGCCAACCAAGAGTGCTGTTTCATCCCCCACAACCCACACACACACTACCCCACCCCACCAGAAGGGGGAAGCTGTTTTTACTATCATCCCCTGTCAAGAGGGTCAGTCCGGAATCTGAGGAAGAAGGTGCCATGGGGCTCTCTGGATCTGCTGCTGTTGTAGCCAAACTCTGGCCTGGAGCTTGAGTAGAGGAATTGCACTCTGAAGTAGTTTTAAAGGGCTACAGCCTGAGCACCAATCTGGCCCAAGCTTTGCCTGTGGCCTTGTAACCTTCGGGTGGGCTAAAATTAATTCAATTGCCCTTCTCCAGTGCCTCACAGAAATCAGTCCCAAACCCTATGGAGAAAGCAGCTGGAGACCCAGGATCCAGTCTGTATGGGACTCATTGCAAAGATTGCTCAGAGTTACCCTCCCTCATTAAAATACTACTAAAAACAAACATTACAATGAACTTTATTAACTACTAACTAAATAAACCTTATCCTAAGAAAACAAAATACAATTAACCAAGAACAATCCCTACAGAAAACCCCCGCATGAAAGATACCCAAGAGTCCCAAAGTCCAGGTGGAGTTCACCCAACTCTCAGCTACAGTCTCTGTTCCAGTGTAGAGGACTGAGTGGCAAGAAATAGCTGTCCTCCTCTTCTTTCTTTGCTGGAATCCTCTGTAGCATTCCATGCAGGCTTTTTCTTCTCCTTTGCAACCAGCCCTCAGTCCCATATGCATGTCTGCAAAATCTGTTGCAGATGACTCCATTAGAGGAAGAAAACATCTTGTTCACTCCTGGCTCAGCTTCTCCCCTATAAACTGAGCACATGGGCTCTTCTCAAAGCAGGTCTAGCCTGCTGTCTGCACAGACTGCTGCTCCCATGTGATCTGACTGACCACACCACATCACATCAGCAGGGCACCCTGTGGAGCATGCTCAAAATGCTACCACTCCCTGCTTCCAGAAGTTTCTGGTTGTGGGTAGCTAATCTGCCCAGCAACTGTAACCCACCCTTAGCAGATCTCTTAAAGAGATAGCTTTTTTAGGCATAGGGGTTACAGCTGCACTCCTGGATCCTGCCAGCACTTCTGGGAGCACAAGGGGCGGATGAGCAGATGTGCTGGCGCAGGCACCCCTTACTGCATGCTGCCTCTGGAACCTGGCAAGCAGTGCACAGAACAGAGTAAGTCCTGGGGAGAGGTGGCCGAGGGCAGGGGCTTGTAGTGCCAAAGGTGCTGGCCAACCCCCTGTCCAGCACAAAGGCAAGAAACTGGAATAGGGCAGGGAACAGCTCACAAACTAGGCAGTGCTGCCAGGTGCCATCTTTTCAGAGATCTCTCCCAGTCTCAGCTGGAAGACGTTGACTGCAGAGTAGTGTACCATGATCTTTTGTCCAGAGTTACAAACAACCTCCATTTCTGGGGGTTCTTTGAGGTTCTACTGTATTTGATGATAACCTGTTCTAATCATTCCTTCGGAAGCACCTGGAATTGGCCACTGTCGGAAGACAGGTTACTGGACTAGATAGATCTTACACAGTATGGCCAATCTTACGTCTTTCTTACAAAAATGAATAAGAAAGGTCCCTTGGTTATTTCTGTGTGATAGAAGAAGAGTGAAATTTGAGGAAATTTGCTCAAGAATCATCAGAGAGCTGTCAGTCGTCTGTGAGAGACTGTCTAAAAGATTATGACTCACTGGGGTTAAGGATTCAGAAACATCCTTCTTTTTCAGTGGCACATCCAACTTATCTACAGATATCCAATGATATTGTGAATATCTTTGGTTTGTTTCTTTTTTGTTTGGTTGGTTTGTGCAGCTGCTAATATACAAAGGGCCAGAGAGAATATCCTATAGGGCTTTGCAGTCTGTTGTCAATAATGCTCCAGCTGCAAAGTTCATCCTTTTTTTGTCCATCTGGTTCTTTAGCAATGGCCTCTGCAGTTTATAGACTTCTTGGTTTGGGCAAAACCCCTGATGTAGCAGAATGCAGCACATATGGTGCTAAATGTTTTGGAGCAAAAACATGCCTAATACATGTGAATGACGATGTTATCCATTATAGACGGACATGATTTATGTGCCTGTCAGCAACACATCAATCATTACAACAGAAAGCCAGCAGCAATATCAACAACAGTAGCAGAAGTGGAGGGCTAGAGCCAAGATGGGATGAGCCCTAGCAGCCACCTGGGGGGAAGACAATGAGAATGATGAAGTAGTCAGAATCCCTCTAGATTGTCATCTAAGGAAACTGATGTTAATTGGGTCGCATGTCTTAAGCCTAATTATTTTTTCTCACCTTCTGGCTTTATTAGGGATATAAGAATAGGGTGACAGTAGCGGACATTTGGAAATGCTTTGGAGAGGTGATCTTGATGCACAGAAGAGGAGGCGGAGTTTTACTGAGATCCAAATGTAACATCAAGCATATCTGCAGGACACATTTGTAACAGAACAAGTGATACAGGACTTGCTGTGTAATACAATTGGCAAAAATATTTAAATGTGAAAAAATTCTTTACCACTGACAGAAACTTGGGCCACAGAAACACCACAAAATAAACAAACAAAATATTAACACTATTTGTATAGATAGTTTATATTGCCTGCCCTGGAGAATCTTAGGGTGAGTCTACACTTGTAAATTAAGTCGACTTAAGCAGGCTTAAGTCGACTTAATTTACTCTGTGTCTACACTTGAGTTTCCTTAATTCAACTTAAGCAGTTCCTTAAGTAGAATTAAGGAAAAGTTCGTTCGAATTAGTAAAACCTCGTTTTACTTCAAACTAACCCTTAATTCAAACTAGTTAGTTTGAATTACGTCAATGTGGCCATGTTAGTTCGAATTAACTGCTTAGCTCGAACTAACTGGCACATTGAGCTTAATGCAACTGACTAATTCGAACTAAGCAAGTGCCATGCATAGCACTTGAACTAGCATTCTAGTGGGGCCATGTTGGTTCAAATTAAGTTAATTTGAACTAATTAAAATTAGTTTGAATTAGTTAGTCCAAATTAACTAATTCAAGCTAACTAATTCGAACTAACTTTGGTAAGTGTAGACATAGCCTTAGTTGGGTGCCCAACTCTTTGATGGCTATGTTTGTTTGCTCTGAGCAACACTGCTTTATCCTAAGACTATGGGAAGCCTAATTGGCTGCTAATCTTGAGTTCCTTGTGTCCTTTAGTATTTGGCAAGAAGTAGGCAGCAATCTTGTGCGAGATATAAAGCTGAACCAAGATGTCTTGTTTTGGTTCCATGGGCTTTGCTTGCAGTGTGATGTGTTAGGGTTTTGCTGGGCAAAGATCCTGTTCTTAGATTAATGCTAATGAATGCAAAATTGGTGGTGAATTAAATGGTTATGGACAGTTGACACAACATAGAAAGAAGCCTCCAACTTTGCATGTATTATCCAAACCTGTTTGGATGACATTGCTAGATCTGTTTCGACACGCTTGGCTCCATCTGGGGCATGAAGCATAAATCAAAAGGGGATGGTTGAAGAGCCATACTGGAATGCAAGAAATCTCCAACTCTAAAAATGGATTGCATACAGTGGATGAAATCCTGGCCTCATTGAAATCAGTGGCAAAACTGTTAACTTCATTGGGGCCAGGATTTAACTCAGTTTTCTCCTCTTGTATCTGAGGCACAGGATGGAGTTAAGATAGAAATAGTTTGCATGAACAGGAGCCCCAGTACATTATAGCCTCTGCATGTGTTGATAAAATTCTTTACTGCAATAGCATTGAAGCCATCAAGACTGGATAAAGTCCAGTGTCAGAAGAAACCTGGAAGATACAGGTGTTGTGGGAAAAGCAGATACATCAGGGGTCAGCAACCCCCAGCACGCATGTGAAATTTGGCACTCAGGCCGATCCTGAGTGGCATGCAGAACAGCTTGGGGTCCTCCCGTCCCTCCCCCCCCTCCATCCTATCTCTCCTCCCCCTCCCCCCCCCGCTGGTCCTGTCCTCCAGTAGGGCCTGGGGCCACAAGAGCTGCGTGCCTCAGCTCCAGGCCCTTGCTGGCCACGCTCCCCCTGCTGGGGAGCGGGGCCTGTGGGGAAAAAGAAGCAATGGCAGGGATCTTGTCCCCTTCTGGCCCTGCCCCCCACTGGGGAGTGCGGCCAGCAGCAGCCAGGAGCCCCATTCATGAGAGTGGTCCAGGAGTCCCTGGCCTCACTCCCAGTACCTTTTGGGCTCACCCCTGGCACCTGCTGAGGGTTCAGTGGGCGGAGCTGGCACGGAGGCCAGCAAAGGTACCAACCCCTGGAATAGATTGATTATAGGGGAAATGAGAGAAAAACTAAGGCGACTGAGACTTCATTGTGCTGGGTGCTGTACAAATGAACAGGAGTACACTATTCCTGATCTAAAGACTTTACAGTATAAAAAATGCAAGTGGGTGTAATAAAGAATAAAAAGCAAAGATTGTGTTCAAATCACACAGTAACAAAGCCTAACAACATGCACACCATATGTATTTGGCACAACTAGATGGTGCCTAATGCTTTAAAAGGTTTTTTAATAAATAAATAAATAAAATATATGTTCATGTGGCTTTTTAATCTCAGATTTTTTCTAATAACTGCATAGCATTTTGTGATATTTGTTGGCCATTGTCAACATTAAATTATATTGTTTGCATGTTCTGTCCATTTAGCTTGGGGCATTTTAAAGCCCTGTAAAAAAAAAAGGAACACTCTCAAATTCATCTATTCCATTGCAAACTAAAGCCAGCTATTTCTTCGTTCCACCTGAATTACTCTATGCTGAACCATTCTTGACTGATAAAGCACAAGCCAATGGTGCTCTGATGGTTAGATTCATAGATTTCTGTTCCATCTACACTGACTTCTACATAACACAGTCCAAAGAACCTCACCCCATAATTTCTACATCAAGCTCACAGTTTCTATTTCTTTTTAGAAAGACAGCCAGTTTTGATGTAAAGATCACAAGTGATGGAGAATCAATCATGTGCCCAGGCATATTGTTACAATGGTTAACTACCCTTACTGCTAAAAATGTACACCTTATTTATTTCTTTAGTTTGGCTACAGGGCTTCCAAGGCAAAGCTCTCTGTCTATAGGAATAGGAGTGTCTTCAGTGAAAAACTACTATGGGATATAGAAAGTTGTTACCAAACACAGAACATAGTGATTTTTTTTTTAATAGCAATTGTCACAACTATAAAACCTGTTCTCCTCAGATTGGATTTTTTTGCAATAAGTTTACGCAGGCTGCACAGGCCTGTGATTGCCAACTCTCCTCACATGGTTAAGTACAGTACACCACTCCAAACAGGAAATGTGATGCTTTCTGCACTAAAACAAATGAAGCTGAATTACAATGTGCATCCTTCCATTTTATTTTTGTTCCTTTAAACACAATTTGTAGGGCTTTGTAAACATTTAATTTTTATTATTACATTAATAAAATAATAATAATAATATACTACAGCAGGATAGCATTCATGGGGTACTATCAAAACAAAACATCCCCTCTATATGTTCCAATCAGAATTTTTGCTTGGGTAAAATTCAAGAGCAAATGAACCAATTCCACCTGCCACCCCAAAACTCTAGACTACTTTTGTAGATCAGTAGTAAGCCAAGTACAAAGGGAGCTGGTTTAGCCCTTTGGAAGTCATAAAAACTGACCAATTTTTATATGGTTGCTTAGCAGAATTTCTGATAGGTTTTGATTCTTGATCTATGGCTAAGCACTCTGGGAACTCATCTGGGCAACAGACCTCGGTATTTCTGCTCATTGTAAAGTATTGAATATTAGGAAGTACAATATAGTGCTTTAGTATAGTATAAACTTTCTAGGATATTAAAACTCATCCTGGCCTTATAAATATTTAGGAAGTCTGGACCATTAGAATAGCATTCATGGAGAAAGTATCAATTTAGAGGCCATGTACTCTAGAGGAATAAGCAGAGGACTGGAGATGCAGAGTTCCTCAGTTACTATACCTACTTCTGTGACTAACAGGTCTCAATGGCTATGTCTACACTTGGTAATTTAAGTTGACTTTAGCTAAGTCGACTTAGCATGTCCACACTTAAATTTAAAGTCGACTTAGGGGGGAACTTACAAAGTCGATCTAGAGCATCCACACTGGATGCCTAGGTTGACTTCTAGGGGTTAGGGGGACCTTGGGCAGGTCCACGGTGGTGGGGGGCACTCCTTGCCCAGTGCCAGGGGGCTCTGCTCTGCCCTTTGTGGGAGCATGCCAGGCTCTCCCTGAGCCACCCCTCCTGGCAGGGAGGGCAGTGGGGGAGTCCTGGAGAGCCATAACTTGACTTTAAGTCGATTTAGGGCTACTCCAGCTCTACACTGGCTTAAGTCGACTTTAGAAAGTTTACTTAAGCCTAAAGTCGAATTAAAAGGAGGTTTAATAAAGTCGACTTAATTTTCCTTAAGTCAACCTAAGCAGCTTAAGTCGACTTAATTTACAAGTATAGATGTACCCAATGTGTATTTCTGCACTGCAGCTGGGAGTTGTTCTTCCCAGACTGGATAGATAGACACTTGCTAGTTTTGCCCGAGCTAATACACTGAAAATAGCAGCATGGATGTCGCAGAACAGGAGCAGCTCAGATTAGCCACCCAAACTCAGACCTAGGAGGTCAGGTGAGTTTGGACTCAGATGTCTAGCCTAAGCCACCACATCTACATTGCTATTTTTTGTGTGCTCCCTCCAGCAGAGCTAGCAAGTGTCTGGCTATCCATGCTGTGAATCACACCTCACAGGTGCAGTGTAGACATACTCAATAAGATCTTATTTTCCACAACTAGCCTATTACAAAGCAGAAAATATCATTATCCTTATTTCACCGTTGAGAGACAGTGACAGAAAAATTAACCAACTTCTTTCACATTTGGATATAGTTAGGCACCTAAATAGGAATAGTGATTTTCATAGGTACTGAGCAATTAAGATCCTCATTAACCTTATGTTTTGCCTAAGTCAGTGAGAAGACCAAGACTGCTACGCCACACTTCATGACTCCTAGCTCCAGTAGGCAACATTGTCTTCCAAGCAGTTAACCTCTCTTTAAAGACACAGACGCATCAAATTTAGCACAACTGTTATCCATAGCAGCAACTCCCCTTGTATGATCACTACAACTTATTTTCAACAAACTATAAAATCCTGTGTCATGTTTCTGGTAGTAACTTCTAATATGTTCCCCCTTTTTCCTGTTTAGTTGGTGATGAAAGATTCACTGATGATATAATTGCTGCTACCCTTAGAAACAGTGAAGATGAATCTGTCATGTCAAGGGAAATACACACACACATCCACTTATAGAAAAGTTGAAGTAACCATAAACATTTGTCTGCAGTGTATAATCCTACTGTAGCTTGCTCAGCATAAACAAAACAGCCTTAGGCAGCTAGTGAACACAGACAAAAGCTCAACCCATACTCTGCTCTCATTATAACGGACTTTATTCTTCAGGCTTTTCAGTGATAAAACAATGTAGGTAATTTCTTCCATTCCAGCCACCCATTCCCACTGAGCACATACTTTTGAGATTATCTATAACTAGTTGCTAATTTTTTCAAAGACAATTGTGTCCCTAACCTGTACATAAACACACACTAGTATTAAAACACAGGCTGCTAATTAGGGATCAGTTCTGCTCTCAGACACACCGGTATACCCATGGAGCAATTATACTGGCTTCAGAACTGGGCTGGTGTCACAAGCTCACCCCATTAGTTCTCAGATTCTGCAGCTGCATAGATGAATGTCCATCAAATGGGCAGTCTCGTGTACAGCTCCGTAATGACTGTGCACCACAAATTTCTAAGAATAATATGTTTAAATATTTATTCACCAGGGGAAAAAAAATTAAGAAAAAAAGTTTTCCAAAAGACAGGAATACATGCCCTTAACGTCTTTTCTTCCTTAAACACATTTTAGCCCCCAGAACTTTGTTCTCAGTCTGACTGCAAAGGATAAATCTTGAGATCTCACTAAACATATTTATGGCTTCATCTCATTAGCTATCTGACCACAGAAATAGTGGTAAATGTAAAAGTTGTTAGTAACAGTGTGAGTGGTTTTAGAGAGAGGAAAGATGGTCCTGTAGTTGAGGTATTATCCTAGCATTTAGGAAAGCTGAAGATAAGTCCCTGTCTTTCTACTAACCTTGGGAGAATCATTCTTTCTGTCTGATAGTTTCCCATCTGCAAAATGAGAATAATAGACTGCCTAACCTTATAATGATGTTGTGAGAATAAATTCATTAACATAAATTCATTAATTAGCTCAGATACTATAATAATCTCTAGCTCTTATGTAGTAGCCCTTTTCATCCCCACCTCTCAAAGGCTATGTCTATGTCTATGTCTATGACTCTGTTAAGTTGACTTAACAAGGTTGACTTAAAGTTGACTTAAAGTCGACCTTATTAGGTCGACTTAATGGAACGTCTACACTTAAAGTTGACTTAAGTCGACCTTGTCAAGTCGACTTAACAGAGCCTGTAGCGTAGACATACCCATCCACACTGGCTTTAAGGTGACCTTATTACGGTCACCTTAAACCTTAAGCCGACCTTCAGTGGTGGTGTTATTAAGTCGACTTAAGGAAGTACTTAAGTCGACTTAGTAAGCGCCCGGTGTGGATGCAGCAATCTGTAGGTCAACTTAGGCATCGTTAAGTGCAAGGTGCAAGTGTAGATTTACCAAAGGTGTCTTACAAAGGACACGGTCAATATCATTATTCCATTTTACAGGCTGAAACAGAGTGAAGTACAGTCATTTCCTTAAGGACACCCAATACGCTAACGGCAGAGCCAGGAATAGCGCCCCAGTCTCATGAATTCCAATTCAGTGCATTGCCCACTTACGCGGAGGCCATAAATATCTATTAAGATAGATAAGTATGAAACCTTTGTAAAAAGCCATAGACTAACCGCAAGCAGGAGTGAATTTACTAGTCAGCAAATCTTAGGGCAGGTCTACACTACCTGCCCTTTTCAGTAGCATTCAAACTGAGATACGCAAGTTACTTAAAATAACTTGCATAGTACCTCATTTGAAATCCCCTACTCCTAGCACATCCATTGCACTGAGTCAAAAGTAGGGGACATGAGCAGTCAATCAGGAAGTTCAAAGTGCCAGAGGTGAATTTGCCACCATCAGTGAAGACCTGCCCTCAGAAGGCTCAGGGTTCCGAAAAACATCCAAAAATTGAGATTCTAAGACAGAAATGTCCCTAAACCTCTCTTAATCTGTTCTGTTTGGCTAGAAGTCTCTTGTGGATTTTCTTTTGCTGCCTTTTCTGGCCTTATCCATAAAAAAAGTTGAGAAGAGACTTTTTCCTAGAACTTCATTATCCCTGAGTCCGATTACCAGTCAAAATTTGTTTTGAGTTTTGTTTTCAAGATAGGTGAAAGTTCTAAGGTGAATGAAATTATTTTCTCATTGACCGAACCCATCTATTCATTGTTAATTAAAATGAAAATATAACAAAATGTCTGACTTTTCTTGAGCCTGAAAATGCATTTTTATGAGAGAACTTCCTGATTTATGCTGTGAATTCCACTGAGTAAAGATTTCCAGAGGGGTAGCCGTGTTAGTCTGCATACAGCAAAAAACAACGAGAGTCCTGTTGACCTTATAGACTAACAGATTTTCTTCGGCATAAGCTTTTGTGGGCTATAAACCACCTCATCAGATACATGAAATGGAAATCACAGAGCAGAGGTATATATATATACACATGCCAGGATGGAGGAGGGTAAGTGTTAGCAAAGTCAGTTCAGAAAGCAGATGGGGCCTATTCACACCTGTTGATAAAAGTGTGAACAGAACAATCAGTTTTTGTAGTGTGATAATCATTCCAAGTCCCTATTTAGACCGCAATACATACCTACATGCCTCCAGCTTCCACTCGGCACACATTACGCAATTCATCGTCTATAGCCAAGCCTTAAGGTACAACCAGATCTGCTCTGATCCCTCAGACAGAGACAAACACCTACAAGATCTCTATCAGGCATTCCTAAAACTACAGTACCCAGCTGGGAAAGTGAAGAAACAAATTGACAGAGCCAGACAGGTACCCAGGAGCCACCTACTACAGGATAGACCTGACCTAGAAAACAACAGAACACCACTGGTTATAACCTACAGTCCCCAGCTAAAATCTCTCCAACACATCATCAAAGATCTACCACCTATTCTAGAATAGAAGATGATCCCACACTCTCTCAAGCCCTGGAAGGACGGCCTATCCTTACTCACCGACAGCCCCCCAACCTGAAGCAAATACTCACCAACAACCGACCACCATACAAGAACACTAATCCAGGAACTTATCCTTGCAACAAACCCCGTTGCCAATTCTGCCCGCATATCGACTCCAGTGATACCATCACAGGTCCCAACCACATCAGCCACACCATCAGGGGCTCATTCACCTGCATATCCACTAATGTGGTTTATGCTATCATGTGCCAGCAATGTTCCTCTGCCATGTACATCGGCGAAACCGGACTGTCCTTACACAAAAGGATAAACGGACACAAATCCAACATCAAAAATGGCAACATCCATAAACCAGTAGGAGAACCCTTCAACCTCCATGGGCACTCAGTTGCTGACCTGAAAGTTGCCATACTTCAACAAAGAAACTACAAAAACAGACTTCAGCGTGAAACTGCAGAGCTGGAGCTGATTTGCAAGCTTGACACAATCAGACTGGGTCTGAATAGGGACTTGGAATGGTTATCACACTACAAAAAGTGATTGTTTATCAACAGGTATGAATAGGCCCCATCTGCTCTCTGAACTGACTTTGCTAACACTTGCCCTCCTCCATCCTGTCATGTGTATATATACCTCTGCTCTGTGATTTCCACTTCATCTGACGAAGTGGGTTATAGCCCATGAATGCTTATGCCGAAGAAAATCTGTTAGTCTATAAGGTGTCACAGGACTCTCGTTGTTTTTTACTGAGTAAAGACAAGATCTTGCTTAAAAGACATTTTCTTCCTGAGGACCGGTGAGATTTTAAGGCTCCAAGACTATATAACTGAAAAACACCAGTGTTTTCCCCAATAAAATAGCATGTAATTGGGTAACATTTACCACATTTGAATCCTCTTTTCTCTTAACAACACTGGAGAATTGTTTTTCTTCACAATTGAAAGAAGAAATACAGTACACAATTTCAATGGATATTTATGGTAATAAGATAACTAGAAATGAATTCACAAGAGGAGAAAGAATACATTAGGTGGACATGATGCTGATGGCTGTTCTGAGTGTAGGGGGTTGCACAATAGAAAGTTGCAAAGCCAAAAAATGAGAAGAGAGAAAAGAATTAAGTAATTATCTGGTACTTGGAGAAAATATGCCCTGATTCAACAGGTTGCTAAAGCACACGTTTAATGTTAAGCAAATACTTAGTTCCATGTTCACATCTACTCACATGCCTGAAGTTAGAAAGAGTGATATCGTGGAGTGCAGTTTCACATACAAAGCACTCTGGAATGCTGCAAAAGAGCTGTAGTATTTTGATTTATGGTATGTACGGTCCACTTGAAGTACATTTAAGTCAAATCTGGCTGCCATAGCAAATGAGTTTGATATCCTTGCTCTATATACCGTTCCCAGTGTTCAAATCTAAACTACTGCACTTATTTGCTGTAACAGTCTAACCTGATCCTATGACTTACACTTCCTTGCATTTATTTTCCTCCCATTCTGTAAGTTCCCCGTTTTCAAAGCACCTGACAAAGTCGGATTTTCTCCCATGGAAGCTAATGCAATAAATAAATTTGTTAGTCCTTAAAAGTGCCACAGGACTCCTTGTTTTTTTATCTATGATGTTCCAGATAATCAGAGAGGAGGACTTCAGGCACATGAGAGGGAGGGAGGGCAAAAAGGATCAGTAATCAATGCTGTAATCAAGGAGAAAGCTGATTAAGGACTGGATAAGAGCTTTAAAGAGGAATGGACAGATATCATGTAGAATTATATTTTGTTTTGATGTAAAACATTTGAAGAAGTTATTATAGAAAAGCAATTATAAGTCAATGCTTGTTTTTAGCACCTAACAGCCTGATACAAAAATTGATCTCTTGTAGCAAACGTAACCAGAGTGCGCCTCTATACCCTCTGTACTAAAGTGATTTATCTCTATTCCTAATATAAATCTTCTTACATTTGTTATATAGAAAAAAATGATAAACAAAAACTACAGCACCCTGACTTTAGGCATGTAAGTGTCAGTCCTTCTGAAAAGTAGTCCACAAGTGTTTATTTGTTATGCGGGAAGAGCCGTTGACGTCGTATACCTCGACTTTAGCAAGGCTTTTGATACGGTTTCCCACAGCATTCTAGTCGGCAAGTTAAGGAAGTATGAGTTGGACGAGTGGACCGAAAGGTGGATAGAAAACTGGCTAGATCAATGGGCTCGGCGGGTAGGAGTCAATAGCTCGATGTCTAGTTGGCAACTGGTAACAAGTGGAGTGCCCCAGGGGTCGGTTCTGGGGCCAGTTCTGTTCTACATGTTCATTAATGATCTTCACGATGGGATAGACTGTTACTTAGTAAGTTTGCGGATGACACCAAGCTGGGGGGAATGGTAGATACTCTGGAGGGCAGGGACAGGATCCAGGGAGACTTGGACAAATTGGAACACTGGGCCAAATGAAACCTCATGAGGTTCAACAAAGACAAGTGCAAAGTCCTGCACTTAGGAAGGAAAAATCCCATGCACTGCTGCAGGCTGGGGACCGATGGGCTAAATAGCAGCACTGTAGAAAAGAGCCTGGGGGTTATGATGGATAGGAAGATGAATATGAGCCAACAGTGTGCCCTTGTTGCGAAAAAGGCCAATGGCATATTAGGCTGCATCAATAGGAGTATTGCCAGCAGATCGAGGGATATGTTTATTCCCCTCTATTCAGCACTGGTTAGGCTGCATCTGGAATACTGTGTCCAGTTTTGGGCTCCTCACTACAGAAAGGATGTTAACAAATTAGAAAGAGTCCAGCGGAGGGCAACAAAAATGATTAGGGGGCTGGAGCTTATGAGGAGAGACTGAAGGAACTAGGTTTATTTAGTCTACAGAAGAGAAGACTGAGGGGAGATTTGATAGCAACCTTCAACTACTTGAAGGGGTGCTCCAAAGAAAAGGGAGCTAGGCTGTTCTCGATGGTAACAGAGGACAGAACAAGGAGCAATGGTTTCAAATTACAGCTGGGGAGGTCAAGGTTGGGTATTAGGAAAAACTTTCTCACTAGGAGGGTGAAGCATTGGAATGGGCTACCTATGGAGATGGTAGAATCTCCATCTTTGGAGATTTTTAAGTCCCTGTTAGGCAAAACCCTGGTTGGGATGATTTAGTGAGAGTGGTCCTGCTTTTTAGCAGGGGGTTGGACTAGATGACCTCGTGAGGTCCCTTCCATCCCTATTATTCTATGATTTATTTATGAATATACCCAGCATACATTAATCAGACAATGGATGAATGTTAAAAGTGATCCACTTTACTGGCAAGTCAGCACTGCTTCTGCACTATGCTTCAGCCTACTCTGTGCTACATTTCAGATACTGTTTACTGTAGCTGACTCTACCATACACTGAACAGTAGGATGCTGGCACGGTGTTCACAGTCTGGTATAAACACTAGGAAGCCATAGCAATATTGGTCAGTTCTTCATAACTTCATTTCCCAAATGTTCATAATTAAACAGGTTTTATTTAAGTAATCAGCATGAAATCCTTAGCTTTGTTTTTGCAAGCGGGATTGTGTTTATGGAGCCAAATATTGAAAACTTTGATACTGAATACTTTGTATGTGTTAATTTTGGCAACATCTGAAGATTCTGTAGATGCCTTGCTATGTTACCCCCACCCACCCTTCATCCCCCCGACCATCAGTTCCTCCAAACCACCAAGACATGTTTCTCTTTTAATACTTTCGTACAGTATTTCTCATGAAAATCACAGGGAATCGTGTGTGATTTCAGCAGAGTGAAACTTGATCTCAAAGTGTCTGTAGGACCAGAAGTTTTTAAAGAATACATTTCTTAAATCTTCTGTTCACTGCTGCTTCAGAAGGCCAATTAGACGTGATGGGAATTCTAGAAAGCTGTCGCCAGGCATTTCAGGAGGAATAGCAAACAAGGCCCAAAGCAAATAAACACATTGGTAAAGTGTGGCCATCCTCAGAACCTCTGAGCTGATGACCTTCTCTTCTTTATAAATGGGTGGGCTGAGGTACTGGCTGAAGAGACTCCAGGTCAATTAAGTTTGACATTAGTTAACAGCAGCAATTACTAGACAGCAATTAATCAGGGAAAGTCTCCAAACAGAAGGAGAATAAATAAATGGTCAGTAACATTCTGATCCCTTTACCTCCTTAGATAAGGACACAGCTCAGGTGTCATGCTGGGTGGAGCTAATCAGTCTTGCTCCATTTCTTCCTGGAACTTTGGTGACTCTTTGCATATCCATCTTCCGTCACATGGAGACAAACACACATTTGCTGAGTTGCTAACAACTGATCAGAATGCAGTTCCTACAATAAGTCAGGGTACAAAAACACATTAAAATTCCTCCACAACTCCCTGGACTCATCTAAAAAAAAAAAAGTTCCTCAATAAGGAAATTACTTACAATAATTACAATAAAGAAATGAATGCTAGTGAAATCACATTTCTATCTACATTATACCAAGACACATTTCTACATTTTATTAATATTGTTTCTCTTTATCTAACCAGTTCTTTTGCACAGCAACCAATGCCAAGGAATATGAGCTCTGAGATTCATGTGTAACAAATTCACTAGTTTTCTTTTCATATTGGGAAACAGGATCACATGTGAATTTAAAGCATACTGTGTGGCATCCATTGGAATCAACATTGAAGATTGTTGACTAATTTAGAACTAAATCGTGGCTTTGCCTCCAGTTCAATCACAGTATAGTCTCTGGTTTTCTCCTTACTCCAGAAGGAAGTAATATGTTAGTTTTGTATCTCCTATGTGCTGACTCAGCTGTATTGGCTGACCCTGTGGGAGGGATGAAGCTAGCATTCTGAATGATCCTGCCCACTGAACACTCACCTACATGAGATGAGGATTCATAGCCCTGCAGAGAGTGCTCCTTCCCCTTATACACTACTAACCATGATAGAGTAGCCCAGGCAAGAGAGTAAAGAGGGTGTCTTCTACCTGCTTCTCCCCTGGGTTAGCATGTAGAGTAAATTCCAACCTTGCCCTTTAAAATCTGTACAGACTTTTTTGCCCATACCATATCACAGAGGCTATGTCTACACTGGCAAGTTAGTTTGAATTAAGGAGGCTTAATTCAAACTAACTAAAGCCATGGCTACAGTAGGCTTTAGTTAGCTCGAATAGGGTTTTAGAAGTAAGGCTTTAATTTGAACTAACTAGTTCGAATTAGCCATTGTGGCCATGTTAATTCGAACTAATTTCTTAGTTTGAACTAACTGGCCATTGAAATGAATGGGGATCGCTAATTTGAACTAACTAAAATTGAACTAACTAATTCGAACTAATTTTAGCAAGTGTAGACATAGCCAATGGCACTTGCTTAGTTCAAGTTAAGTTAATTCAAACTAACTAAAATTAGTTCGAATTAGTTAGTTTGAACTAACTAATTCAAACTAATTTTAGCAAGTGTAGACATAGCCAAAATGTCTGAGGGTTGGGGAAAAAGAGCCTAGCCTATATAACATGAAATCCATAGTCTCCACATTTAATTTAGCAAATTTACACAAGGCTAACTTTTCTCCTGTTACAATGCTATTAAGGACATTGGGTTTTTTCCATACATCTACTTCCTCCCCATAAAAAAACCCCATGAAATATTAAAAATATGTGCTGCTATATTACGGGCAACGTAGCTTTGATGTGAATCATTACAAAGCATATTCTCTTCAGGCAGATAGGTTAAAATAGCTTTAAACTAATAACCCCTCTTAAATAACTCTACAGAAAATTGTAATTAAATAAATACCACTTGAGAGTTTACATTTTGCTCAGCTGCCAACATGTTTGTGGGGAAGGAGTAAGTAAAACTTTAATTATAAAATGAAGGATGTTTCTAAATGTCATCCTGAAGGTAAATTTATAAAACCCTGCGAATTGCTAAAGCTACCATGATGGAAAAAAAGGAAGAAAGAACTTAACCAAAAGCAAATGCAGAAAACTAAGCTACGCACAGGCAGGATAGTACATTAAAACTACTGCACTATGATTTCCATTTAGATTTGGAGAATGCTATCTACCACCAAATAAAAGTAAGCAATATACACTAGTGAAAAATGAGACAATATGTAGAAAGTCTATGGTTGAAACTCTGGCCTCACTGAAGTCAAAGCAAAATTCCTACTGATTTCAGTGGAGCAAGGATTTTACTCTGTATGTGTAAAACTCCCACTGACTTTGATGAGTACGGAGTCAAGCCTGTAATATCTATGAGTGCGTCTACATTTTCCTTAAGTCGACTTAAGCAGCTTAAGCAGGAAAAAATTTAGTCGACTTTGTAAAACCTCCTTTTAAGTTGACTTGCTGCTTAAGTCGACTTTAGAAAGTCAGCTTAAGCCAGTGTAGACGTGGAGTAGCCCTAAGTCAACTTTAAGTTGACTTAGGGGACTCCAGGGCTTCCCCACTACCCTCCCTGCCAGGGTGGCTGGCACAGTCACAGCCTGGCATGCCCCCCACAGGGCAGGGCAGAGCCCTGCCCACCCTGCCCCTATGCCCTCCAGGGTCTCTGCCCCCCTTTGCCCCATTGTACCAAGGCACAATGGGGCAAAGGCTGAGTCCCCTGGCCCTTGGTAAAGGGTGCCTCCCAGGTCCACCTAGCCCCTACAAGTCGACCTAGGCATCCAGAGTGGATGCTCTAGGTTGATTTTGTAGGGTCCCCTCTAAGTCGACTTAAAATTTAAGTGTGGACATGTTAAGTCTACTTAAATTAACAAGTGTAGACACAGCCAATTTTAGCTTTCAGATTTTCCATTTATAAAAACTGTATATTAATATTTTTGGGCATGTACTAACTTATTAGACAAAGCATATACGAGAATATGTAATAAGGGAGGAGTTCATTTAACTGGTTCCTTTTATATTCTGTGTTCACACAACTAACTTGTAAGATTTTCATGACGTTTTATAAGAGTTCTGCCACTAACTGCAACAGAAATACTCTGGATTTACATAGGCATATGTGAAAGCAGAGTATGGGCCATAATCTAAAAGATCTTCAAAAGAAGGATTGTCCAGTGTGCTTGCCAGAGATGAAGAGTTAATTCTCTGCTCAGCCTCAGACTTCTTTCTGACCTTGGACAAGGTGTTTAATCTCTATGTCTCAGTTCCCCATCTGTAAACTGGGGATAAGAGCACTTCCCTGCCTCACAGGCATGTTGGGGGACAAATGTATTAAAGACTGAGAGACGCTCTGATTCTTCACTATTAGGACCATAAAAGCACCTTTAAGAAATGTTTGTTTCAGTCTATACAGCACTGAGAAATTTAGGCTTTAGAGTTGTCTTTAAAACACCAAGGAAATTATTTATATTTTGTTTAAAGTACACCATAACACAAGTAAAATGAAATTCCTTTTCTTACCAGTGAACAGCACTGGAAACTGGCATAAGATACAATCATCTATCATAGTAGGTATTATTTAACCTTTTGTATATCTTTTTACTGATTGTTTCTAAAAAATCACCTCCCAAATAAATGACTTTAGGAGGTCTGAACTCTAAATCAACTGATTCTACAAAGTCAGAATATAAGATGGAATTTCCCAAGTATGTTTTAGGGCTTGCTTGTCAAGTATTGTCTCTAACAGACTTCAAGTTAAATATCTTTTATTTATTTCTTGCAAAATAACTACACTCCCAGTGGACTTTACAAGTCTAAGGTATCCAATATATCTTTGCTCAGCGTGCAGGTATCTTAAGTGTTGTTTGATCACATTATAGATACCACTGGAGAAATTTTTTGCATTGTTTCAGTGTTATCTGATAAAATAGTGCAATATATTTTACTACAGGTCAGCAGCAGGAAAGCTGCTGTAGGTCAGAGCTGAGGTGAGTGGTACTTTACAAGGATTGGAGACTGTAGGTTGTACGTAAGATAGAAAGGCAGAAGAGAAAGACAATCTGAAGCTAGGGTCTAAGTGACATAGAGCAGTGTTTCTCAATAACTGGTCCGTAGACTGGCACTGATCCCTGATATCTCACTGACACAGTTTGATAAGGCAGCAAATTGGTTCCTGGAATCAAAAAGGTTGAGAAAAGCCCATCTAGAGGGATCAGGAATCCGTCTTTTCTTTCAGAAGACCTGGGGTTAAAATGTGCAGATGGTCACAAGTTAAAGTGGATCTATTGTTCTTGATCGGGTTCCATAATAGACATCTCTCGCCCCAGCATGCACATACTATCCAGCATGACTAGCTGTCTTCACTCAGGAGACACTCAGAGTTGCTCTAGCAGGAGTGTTAATACTCAGGACAATGGCACATTGACATATAAGAATGGAGAAAGCGATGCACTGCTTGCCATCTATCTACACATGCTTACACTAAACAAGGAAACCTCTGCAGGGACACCACTTGTAGGAAATACTTAGTTGTCTTGCTCAACCTTGCAATGATTTAACATATTGAACCAGCAACTCTGTTTTGAAATACTCCATTTGGATATATCCATCCAGAGCACACCTATCAAGTGTGGTTCCCCCTTTATATTCCAGGACCCCTGAAGCACCTGTCCTATAATGCAGTGATACTCAAACTGAGGTTCATGAATGGCAAGTGGCTCATGAATGTTTCACCAGTGGCTCTTTGCAGCACGTGATATGAAAATACTGAATGATTTAATTATTAACCAATCAGGATGCTTCATAAAATTCTTGGTCAGTTATATATATATATATATTATAGAATAATAGAACGTATATTGTTCTCACAGCAAAATAAAACATATATATGCAGATCTCTATATAGATATATAGGAAAGGAAACAATTCACGCTACTGTGCCTCTTTTGGCTAATGCTGACCACTAATTAGGTTCCTGAACAACTGAGGTCTAAGAATCACAGGCTATGTCTACACTGGCAAGTTAGTTTGAATTAAGGAGGTTTAATTCGAACTAACTAAAGCCATGGCTACACTAGGCTTTAGTTAGTTCAAATTAAGTTCGAATAGGGTATTTGAACTAAGGGGTTCGAATAGGGTATTTGAACTAAGGGGTTAATTCGAACTAACTAGTTCGAATTAACCAATGTGGTCATTTTAATTCAAACTAATTTCTTAGTTAATTTCTTAGTTCTAATTAACTGGCCATTGAAATGAATGGGGATCACTAATTCGAACTAAGCATGTGCTTGCTTAGTTCGAACTAACATTCCAGTGTGGCCATGCTAGTTGGAATTAAGCTAATTCGAACTAATTAAAATTAGTTCGAATTAGTTAGTTCAAACTAACTAATTTGAACTAATTTTAGCAAGTGTAGACATAGCTACTGTGTTTAGCTTTCTTTCAGGGAGCAGGGGCTCGGGGTAATTTCTGTATGTGAACTGAGGGGAAGGGAGTAGACTGCAGATGAAAAATGCTTCTATTTTCACAAAATATCACCATGCAATTGCCAAAAAAAAAAAAAAAAAAAAAAAAAAGCCCTCACAAAGCATTAATCTAGAGGTTTGCCCAGTTCTGGGTGCTTCTTCTTGTACCAGCTAGGCGTAAGTGGATGTAAAAGGCCTCTCAGGATACAGATTCTGAGGTTAGTCCAAGGATCTTCTCCTTCCCAAGACATTAGTGATTGTGCATCAAGAAGCTATCACCTATTTCCCAGAAGCATTCAGAAAGACACTTCCCTGCCGCAACCTGGGTAACAAAGCTCACTACCAGTAACTAGTTAACTCTTTGCGATCCCTCCTAGACCTACATTTAGCAGCTTCCAGAGCTCACACTGCTCCATTCCCGTGGCTCTCGTGCTTTATTTTAATCCCCCGACTGTGAATTAAACTAAAAGATCACATCAGTTCAGTTCTGCCTAGTCTCACCCTTCACAGTTATAGGTGAATTTATTGGAACCACAAATGTTTTCTAGGCATTGCCAGGTTTCCACTACAATTTCACAAAGAAACCACAAACATCATTATAGCAAAGTATTATCTCCGGAATAGTTTATGCAAGATCCCCAAGGTCCTTTCCAAGACCACAGCCAATCTATGCTTCATAGACCAACCACGTGGCTCCTGTGCTCAGCACTAATGCTCCACAATAGGCCTGTTGCTTCTTGTAAGAATAATATTTCTGAGGAAAGTGCATTTGTACAGCCTTTTAAATGGATGTAATGCTTGTTAAAAAGTCAAGTAGAATTGATTGTTGATTTATATTTTTTTTGTCTTGGTGACTAAGTTATAATTAATGATTATGTCTTAGATGCTTAAAAGTGCTGATTTATTATGTTACGAACTTTTATGAATCATGGGGCAGGAGACATACTTTACGTAGAAAAAAAATGCAAGTGAAAAGAACTTGCAAATGTCATTATTACAGACTTTGCTTAAACATAGGTCTCTTTTTCAATTACAAGAGAAAATGTAACTATAAGACCTCAAGCTGAACCTATTGATATTACAGAACAGTGCTCTTGGTGCGGCAAGAGAAGTAAAGGTGATTCTATGCTACTTTTATACTCACCCTATCCTGGAGTTGGCAGCAGGTCATTTTGGTCCCCGACTTAAATAAGAACAGATTGTCCTCTAAGTTTTACCTAACTGCAACTATGAATCTGTTTCAGCTTTATGACTGTGCCCCTGACTGGCTGATAGGATGTGAAGGGCCTGGGGCTCTGAAGGATGGCTAGCTACACTGGATTTATACCACTGAGGAATCCCCTACACAAGGGAAATCCTCAACTCACTACATAGGCCAGCATGAAGTCTGTTTTGTATTAACAGAGCAATGCAAAGTAGGCTGAAAGGGATCAAGGTCTAGCCCTACAATATCAAACAATACTAATTTTCATACATAATACATACATTGGGACACAAAAATTGTACAGATAAGTGCAAAAATAACATTCCTGTAAGCATCAGCTAATGACTGCATTTATAAGGAGAAAAAGAAAATATGACTAGAACATAACACTTCAATTAAATAGCATTATCATTTATACAATAATTTTAATATTTGTTTAATGGAATATTGATTATTTAATAATTTAGTATTATTATTTAGGGAAGCTTTTAGTTCTTGTGAAAGCTGCTGCATTGAACATCAGGAAAAATAAAGTCCTCTCTGAAATTCAGAAAATTTCTAATTTTTTATTTTTTTTTGTTAAAATTGCAAATTTCAGTAAAAAAATTAGGTAAATTTCTTTGCAATTTAGTTTCTGAACAGAAATATTTCAAAGCATTTTTGTAGAAATTTCAAACATTGATAAATAATGGAATTTATTTTTGGCAGTTTTCACAAAAACCTAATCCTGCTTTTTGACTAGCCTACAGAGCTGGGCACAGAGTGGCTGCTTGAGTAGCCAGCCCCATCTTATAAGGATTTGAAAATGTAAAATTTTTATATGTTCATGTTTGTTATATTAATGTAGATGTTAATTAAGGAGGGAGGAAGGTCCGCTGTCCATCTGGTGGAAGGTGGGAGGAGTATGCTCCCCTACCCATGTCTTCTCATCTATTTATTCCATGTCTTAAACATCAGCATAGTCACCAGGTTGTCCTAACAGTCTGTGCACCATTAGAGGAATCAGTCAATTTAGTCAAAGATCATTGCAATAATTAATTTGTAATTTCTAATATATGCTTTCTCCTCCACATAATAATCTCCTGATTCTGGGTTATCTAAATGCAGTTAATGGCTTCCTGAGAATTGAGCTTGAACAGGTCATGGACATTACAGTTCAAGTGTACCCAATAATAACTCCTGCTGCTTGCTCACATTCTGTGTCAGAATCTCTCCATTCTTGGATCATGGTTCAAGCAATGATGTATACCCTAGATGTCCTTGATTTCTCACAATGACATCACTCAGAAGGACCACCTCATCACATAGGACAAGCATCTCTTCACCTTCTGAAGAATATAGCACAGAGCAAAATGTGCTGCAAACACAGATCACAATCTAGTGGTTACCCACATGGTGCTGATGCTTTGAGAAGCCAGTAAGCTATGATGATGAAGTTTGACATTGACACATTCTCCATATGCCAGGTTTAGTCAACAGGTTTATATTGGCATCAGTAATACATTCTTGGCCCTAGCCAACCTGCTAGGCAACATCAAGATGGCAGGGTCTCTGTTTACTTCCATCCTCTGCCAATCCACTGAGCAGATGATCATCTATAAGTGCCCAACACGTCAACCATAGCTATTAGAGGAGTCCTTCCAGACATATACCGTATTTCCCCAACGATAAGCCGCCCCACATCATAGGCCACCCCGTTCTATAAGCCGCAGAAAATGCTTATTTATGTTTTAAAACTCTAAGATAAGCCGCCCCATGTTATTAGCCGCGGCGTTACTGAATTTACCAATCTGAAGTAAAAGCATCTAATTTGGCACGCCCCTGGAGGCTTTTGCATGTTTTTAGATAGGCCGCCTCATTTAAGCAAGCCGCACCCAATACGCAGGTTTGTAAAATTGATGTATAAGCCGCGGCCTATCGTTGGGGAAATACGGTAAAATGAAGGCCACAGCCCGCCAGTGCAGCAATAAGTGCCCTCATAATCAGCTGAAGTGAAATTTCAATGCCCTTGCATGTCACGATCATGAGGCATATTATAACAAGTGATGAATGAAGTTGAACTCAGCTTAGTCGGGGGATACTTAAAGGAAGCATTCTGTGTGAACCACACCTCAGCGATTGAGAGATAGTCACTCTGAACAGCATCCAGAATGACAGCCGTGCGTATTGGATGATGACATCCTCTCATTCTGAGAGGAACATTGTCACCGTGCCCTAAACCACCCTCCAGCCACCATTTGGCAGCCACTGCGGTTTAGGACCCAGACACTTGTATTGACACTGGCTGGGATAATTTAGGGGGAGTGGTCCTGCTTTTTAGCAGGGGGTTGGACTAGATGACCTCGTGAGGTCCCTTCCAACCCTATTATTCTATGATTCTATGACACACAGACGTCGGTTGAAATGAAGCGTGACGTTTGCAAACTGAAATATGGATGTGCAGCTGGCGCTGATGGCATGCCCCCAGAGCTGCTAAAACACTCATTTGACCATGTAGTGAAATCATGTATGGATATCTTTTGCCTGGTGTGAAGAACTGAAACCTTGCCAACCAGCTAGAAGGATGGCACTGTGATCTCACTTCATAAGGGCAGGAGACCACGCAGTGAATATAAAATCTAAAGAACGATCACCTTGTTGTCATGCTAGGGAAGGTGTTTGCACATGTTCTGGTGGCACATTTGGAGCCCTGCTACATCAAAATTCACAAAATTCAGGCTTTATGAGGAACAGGTCCATATTAGAAGCCATTTTGGCCCTTCACTTGTTGTCAGAGATACCCCGTAAATTCAAGGAGCCCCTATATGTAGTATATGTCTATCTTAAAGCTGCATTTGATTCAGTTGACTGAAATGTACTAGCGAAGGCCTTAAGGGGCATGAGTGTTCCAGCCTCTTTGCTGGACTTGATTAATGAGCTGCATAATGGAACCACTTCCCATGTACATCTTGGGAATCAGATGCTGGCACCTTTTAAATCAGTATCTGGTGTCAGGCAGTATCTGTGTCTTGCCCCTGCACTCTTTGATCAGGCAATGGATTTCCTAATGCAGCATTCCATTACATCCATAGGCATTAAGACTGGTAATCTCTTGCTCTCAGATCTTGATTATGCTGACTATGTTCTTCTAGTACAGAGCCCCAATAGGTGTCATGAGGCACATCAGAAAATGGAGAAGGAGTCAACCAAGGTTGATCTCCATGTTTCATGGTCAAAAACGTAATTGCAAAGTCTAAGACCAGATCCACCTGTAACTCCAATCTCTTTGAAGAATGAAACTGTCAAAGCAATCTCCAGGTTTTGGTATTTGGATTCTGTACTCACCAGTCCAGCAACTCTCATGTAGAAGTCCTTCACCAGATTGGCATAACAACATCCGCCATGGGTTGTTTATGACAAATATGGAATCAACATCATCAAAGCAAAACAACCAAGCTCAGGATCTATTCAATTTGTATTCTCTTCATACTGCTCTGTAGTTGTAAAACATGCACACTATGGTGCTCAGACTGGAGAAAGCTGGAGACTTTCCACACAAAATGCCAATGTCATATATTGGGCATACATTGGAACGCTTTCATTTGTAACACAGACTTACGGTCACTCTGATCTATAGCTACTGCTATATATGTCTGCAGCTGACATCTTTTTTTTTTTTCCTTTAAATGTTGCAAGAATGCCACCAAATATTCTGGTGAATGACATGCTATGAATTGTTTGTAACATCCAAGATAAAATTCCACTAACTGAGGGGTGGATGCATTCCAGGAAGGCACTACATGGGTGCCTCAATTTTGTTTTGTCATAGGTTTTTCAGCCCATGAAGCCCTTGCTGCAGGACACAAAGGGACGAAATGGCAAACAATCACTATGGTAAACTGTTTGTCTAAGCATTAAAGAAGAAGAATTGAGAGCTGTTTGGAAACCCTCCAATGAGTATGCAACTACTAGAATTCAGTTACTTTGTTACTTGTTTGTTACTTTAGTTCTGGCATGGAAGTGAGAGAGGTTGAAAAGGATGCTGTCAATGTAATATTGGATGCCAATGCCTGGTAGCACATGGTCTTAGACGAGCATTTTCATAGTTGTTAGGAAAATGGAGAAAAGAGTGGGTGAGAATATGGATGGCAAAGTACTCAGAGACAGAGCCGTTGCACAGGATGGAAGCAGTCATCAGGTCATAGAGGACTCTTACAGTGGTGATAAATTTACATGTGCACCCAAACTTTGTTATGATTTCCCACAGAGACTTGTGACTGACAGAATCAAAGGCTTTGGTCAGATTGATAAAGGCCACATACCACTCCTGATGTTGTTCATTTTTCCTAAATCTACCTAGCTGTGAAAATCATGTTGGCAGTGACTCATCTGAAGCCACAGTGAGACTCTGGGACTTCTTTCTCTGTGAGAGGAAGCAAACAATTTAGTAATATTCTAGCAAGAATCTTCCTAGTGATGGAAAGGGCAATGCTTTGGTTGTGACCACAGTTGGCTCTATCTCCATTTCTAAAAAAGGTGTTGATGTTAGTGTTGCATAAGTCAGCAGGAATCTTTTCAGTGGACCAGATTTTGAGAAACAGGAAGTGGATCTTGCCTGTCAATATTTCTTTCACCACTTTCGATAGTTCATCTGGTATGACATCAGGACCTGATGTTTTATTATTCTTCATTTGCTTAATTGTATTAAAGACCTCCTCACGTGTTGGTAGATTGGTGAGAGTTTCCCAGACTGGGTGCTGAGTGGTGGAAATGATGGTATCATCAATCACAGTCAATTTTCAATTTAGAAGCTTTTGGTACTGTTCCTTCCAGTGTTCTTTGATGGATTCATTGTTTTTAAGAAGACTATTACCTTCTTCAGATTGCAACAGTGTGAGGCTATATGAGCTTGCTCCAAACAAAGTCTTTGTCTCACAGAAAAAGCTCCACATATCATGGATGTCAGCAAATGAATTGCTGGATTTCTTTTGCTTTGTCTTCCCACCATTTGTTTTTAATTTCTCAAATCCTCCTTTGAACCCCAGCTATGATCTGATAGAAAGAGCTCTGCTTCTGACTAGATGATGGGTTGTTTTGCCAGCTGCAGAAAGCTTTTTTCTTCTGGTTCAAGAGGGCTGTGATCCTGATGTTGTTATCATCACACCAGTCCTGATGGCAGCAAGTAGCAAGGCCTATAGATTCCTCCCAAGCTGCATGGCTGCTGTGATTTAGGGCTTCCCAATTTTCTTTGACAGTGGTGTTGCCATTTCCAGATGTACATATGGTCAGTTTTCAACTGTGGTGTACTTGGAAATTCTTTTGGTCTGGGGATTGAAATTTTTTGATGTTGTATTGCCAGCTAAGTGATTTGAAACGTTTTCTATGTTTTGGTGCAATCCTGGTGAACATGTCTGCCCACATCAGACAGTGCTCAATCTAGCTATTATTGGCTCCTCTCACAACATGGCTAATTTTGACATTTCTTAGATCCTGTGTTCTTACAATGACATAGTCCAAGATATTTAGAGCGGTGGTGTTGATAGATTGTTGTGTTCTCTGAAGTCTGTGTTTGGGATCACAAGGCCATGCTCTGTGGACAGTTAGATGCTGTTAGAATTGGTCTTCCCCAATCCTTTCTTTGCAATGGCACCACTCCATATGTTAAAGTCTTGGCCAATTTTTGTGTTAAAGTCCACTAAAAGGATTATCTTGTCTGGTTTTGGATTGGATGTCAGCGTAGAAGGATTCTTTCTGTTCTTTTTTGGTGTCAAGTGTTGATGCATATGCATGATGATGGTAGCAAATGATTTTTTGACAAGTTGGATAGGAAGGATCATAAGACATTAATTGATGCTCATGGGTAGCTCAGGCAGGTAGATGACTATGAAGTTTTTAATTGCAAAGACAGCACCATGTATTCACCTGTCACTTGCTGGTTTCCCTTTCTGGAAGAAAGTAGAGTCGCCAGCCCCTTCCCTCAAGGGGATTTCTTTTCTTGATGAGAGCGGCAATGTCTTTATTGTACTTCAAGAGTTCTCAGGTGATAATTTGGTCTTTCACTTTTTGAAACATTGAACAAAGTATGGACAGATGAGGTTGCAAAAAAAATATTTTTGTTTTTCTACTGCATTAGGAGTAATCCCTCTGAAGACAGTTATGAATGCAGTCAGGTATGGTAAAATAGAATATGTTTGAGGCATGTTTTCTAGCCCTTTTCCCATAAGGGGTGAGCAGAGGGGTTCCTAAAAAGACCTGCTCAGTCGTGACTGCTACTGCAAAAAATGGCCCACTGGACCAGTCTGGGGGCACAAGATGACCATCCTGTATTCACTGCCTACATAGAATCATAGAATCATAGAATCATAGAATAATAAGGATGGAAGGGACCTCATGAGGTCATCTAGTCCAACCCCCTGCTAAAAAGCAGGACCACTCCCACTAAATCACCCCAGCCAGGGTTTTGTTTAACCAGGCCTTAAACATCTCCAAGATGGAGATTCTACCACCTCCCTAGGTAACCCATTCCAATGCTTTACCACCCTCCTAGTGAGAAAGTTTTTCCTAATATCCAACCTTGACCTCCCCAGCTGTAATTTGAAACCATTGCTCCTTGTTCTGTCCTCTGTTACCATCGAGAACAGCCTAGCTCCCACCTCTTTGGAGCATCCCTTCAAATAGTTGAAGGTTGCTATCAAATCTCCTCTCAGTCTTCTCTTCTGTAGACTAAATAAGCCTAGTTCCTTCAGTCTCTCCTCACAAGTCATGTGCCCCAGCCCCCTAATCATTTTTGTTGCCCTCCGCTGGACATGTGGATTTGTGAATAGGGAATCCTGATGGCCACTTTACAGCTTCCCCATCACCACTTACCCATCACTGTAGGACTTTTGTGACTAGAGATGGGGTAGAAGTTTTAATTGCTTAATTACTTCTCTAAAGCTTACAAAAAATAGGGCTAACTCTGAACATCAGCAAAACAAAAGTTCTCCACCAGCCTGCTTCTGGTCAATCACCAGACCCAGCAAGGAAGATCTACACTGATACAGAGAAACTGGAATACCTAGAACACTTTGCCTCCCTTAGTAGCCATCTCTCACAGAGGGCAAATATAAGATGTTGAAATTCAGCACAGAATCTGCTATGCCAGCTTTGCCTGTGGCCGACTGTCTCACTGGGTGTTCAATAACCATTATATTAAAACACACACTAGACTCTTAGCTTACAAAGCAATGGTGATTCTACATTCTCTGCTGTGGCTGCGTGACTTGGATAAACCATAGGAAACATTTGCAAAACCTGGAACTCCAGTGCCAGCACGTTCTCTGGAAGATCCTCAACATAAAATGTAAGGACCACCATGCTAACATCAGAGGCCAACATATTTAGTATTGAGGCACTGATTATTCAGAACAGCACCAGTTGAAGAGGAGTGGACACGATATGTGTATGTCTGATGCACAGCTACCAAAACAACTGTAATATGCCCATCTCACCAGAGGAGAAAGAAAATGGAGGTCAAAAGAAACATTTTAAAGACACCCTTGAGACAAACATCAAGAGATGTGCCATTGACATTACACACTTAGGCTGCATCTACACTGGTAAATTAAGTCGACTTAAGCTTGGCTTAAGTTGACTTAATGTGCCCTGCGTCTACACTATGCTTTGCTTAAGTCGACTTAAGCGGCTTGTTTAAGTCGACTTAAGCAAAATAAAGTCGACTTAATTAAAATTAAGTCGCCTTTATTATACCACCTTTCTACTCGACCTAAGGCTTAATTCAACTTTTTAAAGTCGAATTAAGCCAGTGTAGCCCTGGAGTAGCCCTAAGTCGACTTAGGGCTACCCCAGGACTACACCAATGCCCTCCCTGCTGGGGGGGGGCACAGGGGGAGCCTGGCATGCCCCCCAAAGGGCAGGGCATGTGGGCACAGTGTGACACTGTCTGGATTTAGGGAAGCATTTATGATATTATTTTCTATGGATATCTCATAAATGCTATAATCCATAGGAACTATGTCATGTTTGGTATCAATAGAAAGGTAGTAATTTGCTGGGAATGATTATATAGTTTATGTCTAGGAATTCTATTTTGATTAGAAGTTAAGAATTTGATGTTATATCCATACTTTAACTTGTGTCATTCTGGAGAAATGTCTTAGACGGCAGGGTGTGAACAACCATTGTGTCCTTAATGTTTAGGAATTTTCCAGGTAGAATGGTCCCAGGGAGTATCCTGATAAGCCATTGAGGAGATAAAGAATACAACCATTGTATCCTTAATGGCTCATCATTTTACTCCATGGGACCATTCTACCTGGAAAATTCCTAAACATTTGGGAGACAATGGTTGTTCACACCCTCCTGTCTAAGACATTTCTCCAGAATGACACAAGTTAAAGTATGGATATAACATCAAATTCTTAACTTCTAATCAAAATAGAATTCCTAGACATAAACTATATAATCATTCCCAGCAAATTACTACCTTTCTATTGATACCAAACATGACATAGTTCCTATGGATTATAGCATTTATGAGATATCCATAGAAAATAATATCTTAAATGCTTCCCTAAATCCACACAGCATCACACACAGGGCTCTGCCCTGCCAGGGACCCTGTCCCCCTTTGCCCCATTGTACACAGGGGGTGCTCCCCCCCCGCCACCGTGGACCTTCCCAAGGTCCCCCTAGCCCCACAAAGTCGACCTAGAGCATCCAATGTGGACGGTCTAGGTCGACTTTGTAAGTTCCCCTTGAAGTCGACTTTAATGTTAAGTGTAGACACACTAAGTTGACTTAGTTAAAGTCGACTTAAAAGTGCAAGTGTAGACATAGCCTTAGCAAGAGTCACCCAGGACAGGGCAAGCTGACAAAGATTTGTCAGAGAAGGAATGACCACTTTTGAGAAAAACCACCTCACCTCGATCACAGAAAAACACCAGAAAAGAAAGGACAGACAACTCATGTAGCAATCACAGCCCAATCCTGCCTTCCAAAACCCTCTGTAAGGTCTGTCAGTGAACCTGCGGCTCCAGGATCGAAATTCTGTGTCATCAAAAGATTCACGTAAAACAAAAGATGTGAAAGAGCTCATCCTTGACCACGGTGGAGCGATGACAATGAAGAGGAAGATGGTCCACTGATTGGGGAGCTCACTTGCTTCTCCAGACACCTAGTTTTAAGTCTCAGTTCTACCACAGGCTTCCTTTGTGACTTTGGGAAAGTCACTTAGTTCTGGTCTACATAAGGATTTTGTTTAGAACTATTTAAATGGATATGGTTATACAAGTTCAACCCCTAGACTGGACAATTATACCAGTATAAGAATGTTTATAGCAGTAAGATTACTGCCTTTTTCATATGGGAATAAGGAATATTAGTATAAACCTTTTTATACAGGTGTAACAGTGTCCTTTCTAGGCAGGGGGCTATTTACATACTAATATATTGAAAGTGGTACAATTTGTTTGTTTAGACAAGACCAAAGTTCCTGTGTCTCAGTTCAGTATCTGTAAAAGGGAAAGGCACAGGTGTTGTGACTCTAGCTGGGTGGATTCTGGATTTACTGTTTCTGCAAGTTATAAAATTGGTTTCATACTAAAATGGAATAAAACCAACACACACACACAATTTGGATTGATCTAAATGTTTTATTTTGCTAAAATCAACAAGTTTTGTTCTGATTTTAATTTTTTTATATTTTAATTTTCTAAACATAAAGAATATTCAAAAGTGTTCCATTACAAAAATGGAACATTTCAATCATTTCAAACTGCTTTTTTCCCCCTCATTTTCCCACCAAGAAATTTGCACAGAATATTTAGTAAAAATAGACAGGTAAAATTTCAAAATATTTGTACTTTAACTGGGAAGATGAAAAAAGGAGAAAGAAGATATTTGAGTATTTTGTTTCATGTCCCTTTTTGTTTGTTTTCCACTATTTGTAAAGGTTATGTTTTTAATCAAAATTTTTCATAATGTGATGAATCATGAAAATATGCATTTTCAAAAACATTTGTATTGGAAATATTCTTACTGTCTTTTTGAAAACTCACTGTGGATTTGAGACTCATCCTGTGACTCTCTTTTTGGTTTGTGTTTCTATAGTGCCTAGCACAACAGTGTCCTAGTCCCAGACTAGGGCTCCTAGGCACTATTATAATACAAAAAAATCATCGTCCTCATGACCCTCCAGTCAAAAACTGTGTGATATGGATTAGGGAGCCAGCCACAAAGCACAAAAAGCACATAATCAGAACAATATCTATGATAAATAGGTCATGAGCGCAACCATGGACTGAAATATATTTGTATAAACCATTTGTTAAAAAATGAACATGTCCGTAAAACACAAAGTGTGTTCACAGATACTTTGCTAACAGCAAACGACACTAACTTCATGAAGCAACTTGTTCTCTGGAAATAATTTATCCAGCTGTAACTGGGACCACTTCACTTATTTGACACAGGGCCTTGCACATACATCACAGGTTAGCAACTTCTGAGAACTACTAGACTGGGTGGATCTGCACTGGCTCTCTCTCACTAAACCAATCCCATGAGGTAATCAGTACCTTTATTCCTCCTATTTGGTAAATCTTTTAAACATTAAAGTAGAAACAAAGGAACCAACTTAAGAACGTGTGGAGAGCATGGGAGCGTGGGTGGAAAGCCTTAACAATGTTCTGAGCCAGACTCATGTTAGCACATGGTTCACATTACAGCCTTGTGTATTAAGAAGAGACCACCACAACACACAGGTGGAAGTGTGAGTCTGGGAGCCACTGAAGTTTGAACAGAGACTTTTTCCCAGTGTATCACAATTACAGAAACATCTGTGCTAAATAACTTTGTGCTGATCGGCTGTGAAAATGTAGCGCTCATGAGTCCTTCACATTTCTAGCTTATTGCTGCGTGATCTTGTATCAAGTATTGTTAGCAATGGTTTCAGAGCTTTAAAATGGGTTTTTAAGTGCCTGTCAAGTATGCCTTTTTGGGTGTGTGCTTATCAATCTATGGTTTTTTAGTTTTGCCTGTTTAAACTAGGGTATATCTAAAAGAGGTAAACAGTTCATTTTGTCCTCCACCAATACATTCATGAGGTGAAATGATAACCTACAGATGAAGCACCAGAGATAGCCATGGATGAAGATAGGACATTGGTCAAGATGGGCCAGGGCACAGGTACAACACTGAGCATGATCTCTCTGAGGCACTTGATGGCTAGTTTTTGCTCACATACTCAGGGCTTAACTAAATCAACAATGTGGAAAGAGAATGAATTTTCTCCTAGGTCAGAAGCAGTGACTTTATAGTTTTCATCTTCCTCTGAAATTTATGGGTATGGGTCACTTGCCAGGATTATCTGAGTATAACTCTCTGAATCATTTCCCTGCCACTGTAGAGGTACTGGACACTGGGACATCTTGGTCCCTCCTATTCTCTGCCTATGGCACATAATTGTGGGTTGTAATACCTTGACCTAATTTTGGTTGTTGAGTTGAGTGTACAAGTACTGGGTGATGTTAGTGACCTGTGCTACACAAGAAGTCAGAGTCCCTTCTTGTCTTTAAACTCTGTGGGTGCGTCTAAACTTGCAAATTAAGTCAACTTAATGAGGCTTAAGTCAACTTAATTTACTCCACATCTACACTGGGCTTTCCTTAATTCGATTTAAGCTGCTCCTTAAGTTGTTATTACAACAAATCATTTGTTATAATAACAAATCACAGCTTCAAAGAGAGACTGCAGAACTCGAACTTATATGCAAATTTGACTCAGTTGTCTTGGGGTTAAACAGGGACTATGGATTTTTCTCGCATTACAACAAATGATTTGACCTCCCCCTCCTCTATGTGCTGTTCCCCAGTGTTTTGAATCCTAACACCTATTTTGATTTGCTGTTACAGCCTGAGCTGATCCTATGTCATACACTCCCCTGCATTTAATTTCCTCCCATTCTGTAACTTTCCCATCTTCAAAGCGTCTGACGAAGTGGGATTTTCTCCCACGAAAGCTCATGCGATAAATAAATCTGTTAGTCTTTAAAAGTGCCACAGGACTCTGTTGTCTTTCTACAATAGACTAACACGGCTACCCCTTTGGAATTTAACTTTTCAAGTGTAGACATAGCCTGTGACTTTGTGAATTAATTCTCACCATAGTCAGCCTGCTACACAAAATCCAGTTAAGGACCAGGTCCCTAATTAGTGTAAATGGGAAGCTCTACACGATCTATATAGAATTTCTCCCCAGTTATCAGGCAAAACATAGCTCTCCTTTGGTTCAATGCTAAATGAGGGAATGAGCTTAGGACAAAAAGTACATATAAGGGACTTGAAAAACATAACAGGACAGACAATGTAAATTGATGTGAGGTGACTTCTCTTGTGTAGTTGTGAGCATATTGGAGCATAATAGCCTGAGCCAGGAATAGCACAGACCAGCACTGTGCAGTGTAGGCCAGCGCCAGCTTCCACACACATTACTGCCATCACACTTCAGCTTTCACCAACAACAAATTAGTACCCCATTAGAGGAAGAAGGAAGCAAGGAAGAAATTGTACTTCAAAGGGGTGTTCACTGTTCAATACCACCTGGTACTACTCCTGGGAAGGTACAGTTTATACACCAGGCCTCTTAAGGGCAGTGGCTCATGATAACTCTGGCCTGCTAGTATTTTTGTTGTCAGGACAAAATAGTTGGGCTTCAGAATTTGTATTTGGACATCAGAGTCATGGAGTTTGCTTTGACTGCCAACTAAAACACTCTTAGTAACTTTGATGGCAGTTGGATCAGAGTTAATAGCATAAGCAGGTTTCTTTGAGGCACCTATTCATCCATAAACTATTAAACTAATTTCCTCCTGTCCTTCCCTTTGTGCTACTCTGTTACTGACAAGTGAGGTGTAAAGCCTGCTTGCTACATTATGGGGAATCCCTGTCCCTTCACTGTGCAGATACTTAATGTCATCTTGCCACGAGCACGAGCAGAGTAAGAGATTTTACCAGCAACGTGGTGAAATTTGAGCATATTTGGGGGCAGAATCAAACCATTAGCCTCATGGACAAAAGGGGAATTTGTTCTGCATATTTGCAATGTACATGCAACTATATGATCAGCCAAATGCAACCCAGATGTCAATAAAGTCATAGATGCTGAACACAGCAGAAAAAGGCACTTTGTATTCGGAATATTAAAGTAAGAAAATAAAATATGTGCTAACCTAGCTTAAAGGGGTGCCAGCCTGTCCTGAGGAATGTTAGGCTTTCCAGGTAGAGTTCAACTCACAGGTCATTATGTATCAAACAACAGTTGTCAAAGTTTACATTGACTACATAAAAACCAAAAACATTTCTGCAAATTAAGTTTTAGGGTAAAAGTCTCCCCCAAACATAGAACCAGTACCAGATTTATGGAGCACATAAACCCTCCAACTAGGTTTTAAATGAGCCCCAGGTGGTGCACAGGTGCTGACTCTCCTCTCAAGGTTTGATTTTACCCAGAATGCACAGCAATCATGTTTAACCCTATTGCACTTTCTGAGGTCTGTGGGTGATATACAGTGCTGGCCCCAAGGGTTTTTGGCACCGTAGGCAAACCTATGACTTTGTCGTTTCACGCCCCACCCCCCCGCCCTCCTCCTACGTTTTATAAGAGATAATTTATTAATATTTTTTTTTCAAATAGAGAAAACATTCACATCCTTCTAATTTGGTGCCCCTTAAAAACTGGCACCCTAGGGAACTGCCTAGCTCACTATATGGTTGGGCTGGCCCTCGCGACATAGCACTTGCATATTTACACTACACTTTTTGTTGTACTGAGGAGTCGTTCATTTCTTCAGCATGGATTTCATTAGCTTTGTGATCTATGAGTTAAGTGGAAATATACATGTCATCTGTCTCATATTCATGCATATAAAGTCTACTGCATAAGAAGAACAGCACTCCCATTTCCAAAGTTTCAGAACTCGGTCAGAGCAAAGCCAATTTTCAGCAGGTTTTTTTCTTCTCAATGAAGGTTATTTCCATGCCAAATTTTAGGCCATTTGCAAATTCCAATGGAATTTCACCCATTTATGCCAGCAAAGTATCTCACCCTTCCCAGCTTCCTCTCCATTTGTTATGGGGCAGAGAACAGTTCAAAGAAAGATACACTTCTTTATATACAATTGTAAAAATGTACTCTTTTAAAAATTTTATTTTAGTCTAATTATTCTCAAGAATGTCTGCACCATACTTGCTCATACTTTCCCACAAAATTCACCTTCAGGCAGAAATTGAATGTGTGAACTTTGAAAATGAATGGTGAAAATTTGAGAAAATTATGAGAAATTGAAAGCAGAGGGTTTGAATGGAAACAGTTATTCAACTTTAACTAGAGTTGTCATTGCTCCTCTAGCTATCATCATAGTTTACGAGCAGTAAATTAAAAAATCTGTAACATTCTGGTTTTAATGTCACTCCACATTTATTCTGTTTGGTTCAATGAATGAAAGTAAATACATAAGAGGTGATGTTTGTGTTTGCAATTTTAGTTGTTCAGCATTTCATATGTCAACTTGAGAATATTTGTCAGAGAAAAATAATTTTTGCATTCATAGAATTATAAACATCACAATATTCATTTTTGCTTGGAAAGCGAACTTTTGGGAGAGAAAATCTGAAGAGTTTGCAGGAATACAATAATGTAAGAAACCACTGAAGCAGTATAGATTGACTGAGGACTTGTCTACACTACCACTTACTTTGGTATAATTTACACTGCTCAGAGAGGTGTGAATAATCTCTACTCAGGAGAGACATAAATTATGTACCAGTGTAGACATCTATTTTAGCAAGAGAGTTTTACCTGCTGTCATAGCTACCGTCTCTCACAGAGGTGGAGTAATTAGGTCAACAGGAGAGCTTCTAGCGTAGCTTATCCCTGAGTGATTGTAGGAGGGTGCATGCAAGACTTTGTTGTCATACTAGAGGCCTAATGCTCCATTGCCCTGCATCTTATACAGCCATTTACACCAGTGTAAAATGGGAGTAAAATACTGCCTTTGGCTATGTCTACACTTGTTAATTTAGGTCGACTTAGCTAAGTCGACTTAACAAAGTCGCCTTTAAGGTGACTTTGTTAAGTCAACTTAGCATGACCACACCTAAATTTTAAGTCAGCTTAGGGGAGACCTTACAAAGTCGACCTAGAGCGTCCACACTGGACACCTAGGTCAACTTCTAGGGGCTAAGTGGACCTGGGAAAGGTCCACGGTGGCGGGGGGGCACCCCTTGCCAAGTGCCAGGGGGCTCAGCCTTTGCCCCATAGAGTCGACTTAGGGCTACTCTGCATCCACATTGGCTTAAGTCGACTTTAGAAAGTCAACTTAAGCCAAAAGTTGACTTAAAATGAGGTTTTATTAAGTCGACTTAATTTTCCTTAAGTCGACTTAAGCAGCTTGCTTAAATCGACTTAAGGAAAGTGTAGTGTAGATGCAGAGTAAATTAAGTCGACTTAAGCAAGCTTCAATCGACTTAATTTAGAAGTGTAGGCTCACCCTTTCTGATTTAGAAGTTCAGGACAACAGAGAATGATAATCAAAATATTTGATAAGGCTGGGGAAAATCCTGTTTTTATTTAAATGAAAGATCAGGGGAAATGAAGAGTTCACTTTACCATACCCTTTACCTGAAAGGGGATTTCAGAGATAGTTTGATGTATAGCTGCAAGGGTAAAAGACAACAGGTCTTAGAAAAGGGGACTGTAGGATAACAGTGATTGATTCTACTCTGAGATCTTGTCTAAATTAACAGTTAGTTTTCAGAAAGCTGGTGTGCAATTTCTCCTCCACATTAGCCTGCTACAGACTAATTGTCCTCATGGACTCTGCAGACACATGGGCCCTTTGTTAATGTACTTTAATTAGTCCTGTTTCAAAGAGGACTAGATCAAAACACATTAATAAAATGCTGATATACATCAGCACATGGACATTTAATCCATGGCAGGCTCGTGCGGGATAGATTTACACCCCAGCTTGGTACAAATTATATTTCATGCAGACAAGCCCTTAATTTCATAGAGGATAGACCAGGTCTACACTACAAGCCTATATCAGTATACCTATGTCACTCAGGGGTATGAAAAATCCACATATCTGATGACATTGCTATACCAACTTAACCCCAGTGTAGACAGCACCATGTCAGCAGGAGAGTTTCTCCCACCAACAAAGCTACCCCCTCTTGGGAAGCTGGATTAACTACATTTTCGGGAGAAGTTCTCCCATAGGGATAGGAGCGCCTTCAGCAAAGTGCTAGAGCAGCACAGCTGTGCCACATTAGCACTATACATGAAGACAATCCTTAAGACCAGATAGGACCATTAGGTCTTCTAGCCTGTAACCTCCTGTATATCACAAGTCAGTCAACAGGAAAGACCAAGGTGCCACCAATACCCGAGGCCCTGCAATGGAAGGGAATTAAGTTAGGTGAGGTATTACAGAAGAGTAAGTGTTAGTGTAACCCATATGCCGAAAAAGGGCTATCTCTTTAAGATACCTGCTGAGGGTGGGTTACGGTTGCTGGGCAGATTAGCTACCCACAACCAGAAACTTCTGGAAGCAGGGAGTGGTAGCATTTTTGAGCATGCTCCACAGGATGCCCTGCTGGTGTGATGTGGTGTGGTCAGTGAGATCACATGAGAGCAGCAATCTGTGCAGACAGCAGGCAGGAGCTGCTTTGAGAAGAGCCCATGTGCTCAGTTTTCAGGAGAGAAGCTGAACCAGGAGTGAACAAGATGTTTACTCCCTCTAATGGAGTCATCTGCAACAGATTTTGCAGACATGCATATGGGACTGAGGGCTGGTTGCAAAGGAGAAGAAAAAGCCTGCATGAAATGCTACAGAAGATTCCTGCAAAGAAAGAAAAAGAGGACAGCTATTTCTTGCCACTCAAGCCTCTACACTGGAACAGAGACTGTAGCTGAGAGTTGGGTGAACTCCACCTGGACTTTGGGACTCTTGGGTATCTTTCATGTGGGGGTTTCTGTAGGGATTGTTCTTGGTTAATTGTACTTTGTTTTCTTAGGATAAGGTTTATTTAGTTAGTAGTTAATAAAGTTCATTGTTATGTTTGTTTTTAGTAGTATTTTAATGTGGGAGAGTAACTTTGAGCAATCTTTGGTGTGAGTCCCGTACAGACTGGATCCTGGGTCTCCAGCTGCTTTCTCCACAGGGATTGGGGTTTATTTCTGGCACTGGAGAAGGGCAATTGAATTAATTTTAGCCCACCCGAAGGTTACATTAGCACCACGTTCCAGCAGTGTAAGTCAGGTGTTAATGGAGTTACACAGGTGTAAGGCTTCAGTTGTGTTCAAATATTCATGATGGTGGGCTTATATGGAATCCCAAAGACTCATCCATGTAGACCTCATTGCAGGATCATAGACAGGGGGTATATCTACACTGCAATAAAAAATCCACAGCACCGATTTTCAGAGCATGGGGTCAATTGACTCTGGCTTGGGGCTATGGAGCTAAAAATAGCCATGTCAGCATTCAGGTTTGAGCTGAAGCCTGGGCTCTGAGACTCACTTCCTTGTGCGCTTTCAGAATGCAGACTCCAGCCTAAATCTAAATGTCTGCATTGTAATTTTTAACCCTGTGAACCCAAGTCAGCTGATCCAGGCCAGCTATCGCCATTCCCTGGGTTTTTATTGCAGGGTAGAAAGTGAGAGCTGAATGAGACTTGCCGTCTCTAGACATATTCTTGGGAAGAAGGGATATTGTTCCATCAAACAAGTTCTAAACATTTCTTGGGAGTTATTGACCATTTGAAGTGGGAGAGCTGGTAGGGAAGAACTGGGAAGATCATGAAGCTCGGGGAAATGTTAGTCTTCAAGCGCTTGTTCTTTAGCAAAATGCTGAACACTTAAGGCAAAACCGTACATCTTTTAATAGAAGATCAAGTCACATCAAGGGCAGCCTGTGTTCTTAGCATCCAAAAACCTCAGCAAAGAGTCAGCAGATTTATGTTATAGTAAAAACAATCAGAAGTAAAATATCTTTAAATATATACACACACACACACAACCCATTCATCTGACTACAAAGTGAATTGCAATAAATACAGTATCGAGAAACAAAATGACTTAGTGGGGTTTCAAGAAGTGTCTGCATTCTCACTACCTCTTTACCCCTGCTCCCACACACGCACACGCTGTCACATACTCTCCACCATGCTGCTTAAAGCAAACACTGGGTATGATGGACAAACACTGCAAGCACAGATGTGTCCATTATAACCAGCATGAGCCATGCTCCTTTTTTTCAACAGATTTTGCTCATGAGGGGTGCTGTCACTTCTGAAAGTCCAAGCTGAGAAAAAGCAGTAGGGTGTGAGAACAAAAGAAAGAGATGTTGTGATTAGGGCAGAGCTAATGGTTCATTAACAGTATCTAAGACCCTTTCTCTGCAGTTTAGAAACTAAGGATTTATTTCAGAATTACCTTTGGCTTCCCTCTGTCTCCCATTACTTTTCTTCCATCTTTTGAAAAGGACGTCAGCTTCCTCTCTTGGCTTTTTGTCCAATGACTCCCATAATATGGCCCAAATGAAAAGAGACTCTTGAAAACCCTTTCATACTCATCTGGCTCTGAAGTGAGTGCAAGTCACCAGAGACGACGTGGGTGAAAAAGACAAGTATCCCTCACTTTGGGTGCATCTACACTTAGAAATTAAGTCAACTTAAGGAGGCTTAAGTCGACTTAATTTACTCCATGTCTACACTGGGCTTTCCTTAATTCGACTTAAGATGTTCCTTAAATCGAATTAAGGAAAAGTTAGTTTGAATTAATAACACCTCGTTTTAATTCAAACTAGCGCTTAAGTCGACTTTATTAAGACAGTAGAGATGCTGAGTAGTGCCTAGTTGGAACTTTTTAAGTTGACTTAAAACATTAAGTCGACTTAATAAGGCCAAAAAAGGGGCCATGTCTACACTTGAAAAGTTAAGTCGACTTTTGTTAAGTCGACTTAATAAGGTCCACTTTAAGTCGACTTCATAAAATCAACCTAACTTTTCAAGTGTAAACATAGTCTTTAAGAATAGCACAACAGTTGTTATCCTTGTTAGCCAATCCCAACCTGAGATTTTGCCCCAGTCGCAATAAAACACAGGGACATTTAGTTGCCTAGGGGTTCCCCTGTCTATACTGCCCATTCCCATTCCAACGCGGTGTGTGCTTCACAAAGTAGTACATCCTGCAGCTGCCTCTCTTCTTTTTCCTTAGCCCCCTCTGGATGCCTCACTGCCTCTTAGCTGAACCATACAATAATGGAAGGCATGTCTGCTCGTAGCTACAACTGAGACATGAGAGATACCGCAGACATGCAGCAGCAACAGCTGCCAGTGCTGAGCTCAAAGAAAAGAGACTCTTTGGCTGCGTCTACACTGGTAAATTAAGTCGACTTAAGCTTGCTTGAGTCAACTTAATTTACTCTGTGTCTACACTACAGTTTCCTTAAGTCGACTTAAGCAAGCTGCTTAAGTCGACTGAAGGAAAATAAAGTCGACAATGAAAATTAAGTTGACTTTATTAAACCACCTTCCTAGTAGACCTAAGGCTTAAGTCGACTCCCTAGAGTCGACATAAGACAGTGTAGCCATGGGGTAGCCCTAAATCGACTTAGGGCTACCCCAGGGCTACACCACTGCCCTTCCTGCTGGGGGGGGCACAGGGGGAGCCTGGCATATCCCTCCACCTGGCAGGGCAGACCCCTGCCCCTATGCCCTGCCAGGGTCCCTGTCCCCCTTTGCCCCATTGTACCTAGGTACAATGGGGCAAAGGCTGAGCCCCCTGACATTGGGCAAGGGGTGCCCCCCCTGCCCCGTGGACCTCCCCTAGGTCCCCCTAAGCCCCTAAAAGTCGATCTAGGCATCCAGTGTGGATGCTCTAGGTTGACTTTTTAAGTTCCTCTTTAAGTCGACTTTAATTTTAAAGTCGACTTAAATTAACAAGTGTAGACATAGCCTTTGATTCTATGTCCAGACTCTAGGAGGACTGCATAAAGGAGCGTAATGAAGAGACTAGGAAACAGGGATAAGTATATAGGAGAGGACTGGGGAGATTTGCAAAGAGGAAAATGAAAAATAAAAAGTAGGAGGAGACTAGAGCATGGTAAAAAAAAGGAAAATAGCAAGGACCTAGGGAGGGCACTTGCTGGGGCGAGCAAGAGAAAATAGCAGGGGTTCAGAAGAGTAAATACACTCAACACCATGTGTTCAAGTGAAAAGGCATGGAAAGAAGACAGAAATGCATCTAGGTTTACATTGCATGTCCTTGAAGACCAAAGAGGAGAAAGTATGTGTAGTTTCAATGAGTCCTGGCATTCTAGAAGATGAATCACCGATAAAAGACCTCCATTGACAGAGGGTTTTCTGAGGATAAAATCAGTGAAAATGGAAGATATGCTAGCAAAACTTTGCATATCTGTAATATCATCCATCTATGACTCAAAGTGCTATACAATTATGTATTAATTGGATCTTACAATACCTCTGTGATATAAACTATCCCTTTGTTAGGTGCCTAACTCTCCCAATGCATTGTAGGGGGAGCTTGGGTGCCTAGCTTGGAGCTGAGAATTTTACCAGGTAGCAGGACATCTAAAGGTCCTGTTTGAGGGTCTAATCTTTGCTTCAGTTTCTCCATGTGCAAAATCAAGATGTTAGTATTTATCAGCCTGAGAGGTGAAATGCAGGACTTAATAAATGATTTTAAAAAAATATTTTGAAAGTGGCCAGATGCCACATGTTGTTTTCACTATAAGGTATTATTTAGGGTTATGTACTGCTTGCTCCTCAGGGAAAGGTTTGGTCCCAGATGAGCTGGAGTTTTGGCCTAGTTACACCTCATCACCTAGGCCTCGTCACCATGGAGATACTTCTAAATGAGGAGCCAAACTGTGGCCAATCCTTGAATAAGTGTTCAATGCACAAGGAAGAAAGAGCGTTCCTCACCTTGTGCTTCCCACGCAGGGCTATCCACAATCACAGTCCATGCTCCTGAGTGCAGAGACCATTCTGTGTGAACATCTCCAGCCCACACACGGCTCCAAATGGGTCAGGAAGGCAGCCAGGCCAACTTCTATATCCCCAGCCACATCACAGAGGGATTAGCAGCGAGTCACTCCCCTTGCTGCAGTGTAGACATTCTCTTAAGGTGAAATTTATCCCTGTGCAGAAAGGCTGCAGAAGATCTTTGTCCCACTGTTTTCCCCTCAGAGCTTAGTGGAATGGAAATAGCACACAGACATTGTGCACAGGGATGACTTTCACCCTTAAAATTTATTTTCACTTGGTATATTGGGTAGACAATGTTGAACAAAGCTGTGAAGAGCATAATCCATTCATGACCATCTAACTTCATAGTTTATTAAACCTGTTTTATCTTCCTAAGAACTAAATGACTTCCTGTACTAGTTTCATGACTAAAGATTAATATGCTGCTGGGATCATTGCCCAGTCATTTCTGCCAGCACAGAAGCCATTCCAGGAGACATGTTCCTCTGACTCCCTGGTAAGATTCAATATATTTCAATTTTTAATTTGTAGGTTATAATTTTTCCAGTCCACAACTACCCAGTAATATAATGGAACTAAAGGGACATAGTGTCTGCAGCAGTTTCCCATGCTAATTCATCTTCTGCAATGGGAGCATCTATATGTTCCCTTTGAATCTTAATGAATAAATAAATTAACCCCAGTTGCAGCAAGGTATGTGGTAGTTGATGAATCTCCTTTTTGCATCATTCAGGTTAAGACGATTAGCATTCAAGTGGACTTACTAGGGAAAACATTTATGGCAAAATTTTCCACAATGTAGTATATTGCATCACAAGAGTGGGCAGCACCCCATTGGACTGATTCAGCATGATTCTTCATTCGGACAGAATGCTGGGCCCGCATGCATTTCCAATAACTTCACTGGAGCTCCTCAAAGATGTAGGGCTTTCTTGGCAGGCAGGGAGAACCTTGCAAGTTTAGGGCTTTAGCATCATTTGACCAATCTTTTCATTTGTAGTTAGTCTTTCCTCACAAAATAATCCCTTTAGGAGCAGTGGTAGTAATAATAATTGTTTATGTAGACCAGAGGTGTCGAACTCATTGCTATGGTGGGTCAGATTTGACTTAATTGTACTTCAAGTGGGCCACACATACCCTAAATCAGAATACTAGAGTGGTCTCATGGCATCACAGAGCACTGGCTATGCGAGACCTCTCTCTCTCTCTGTTAGGGAGACAATGTGGTTCCGCAAAGCAGTCATGAGCTGGATGGGCCATGGGCCACATGTTTGACACCCCTGATGTAGACCCTTCAGTCTAAAGGATCCCAAAGTTCTGTACCATCTACAGTTCAATCCCGCAAGCACTTACACATATGTATCACATTGAGCCTGTGAATAGCTTCACTAATAAGTTATATGACTCACCCAGGAAAGGATAGCAAGGTCTAATCCAATTCCTTATCTCCTGACTCCCATTTCAGTGCTTAAATGCTAACATCTTTTTCCTATGAGAAGCCTACTGTACATACATTTTGGGTGCTTCTGTAAAATACATAATATATAGGCTGATGACTTCTAGTAGCCATATCTGATTTACTTTTGTGGATCCTAAATGTTATACATATAAAGCTGAATTTTTCCAATATATATTTTGAGTATAGATATTCCAGGATGCCCATAAAAAACATTGAAAAATGTGAGTTGATTACATAAGCACAATATTAATGAAAAAGGCCTATAGGTTTTACAGTATTTCTCTCTCTAGAATCTTGTAAAAGACATGGAAATCTTAATTATACCTCAAGTTATCTGAACTATTTTGGCCTTTGATTTTATAATACAATATGCAATTCCTGTTGGTGTAATAAACCAATAAATTTAGTATTTCTTATAAATGAGTGAAATTTATAAGTCTATCAAAATACCTCATGGTTCCTGTTACTGTTTAGGAAACATTTCTGAAATGTTTCAGGTCTCATGACAAAAGAATTGCCTTGCTTAATGCTTCAATTGGCCCAGTGTTGTAAAACCACCAACAATCCAATTATCCAAACCATACCATTGAGGCTGATGGGAAGATCACATTTATATCTATCCTATCTGAAAAGGGAACTGAAGGAAACAAGACCAAAATTGCTTTAGGTTACTGTCTTGGGCTTGGCCTGATCTACTATGGCAAGGTGTTCCATAGCAGGGGGGTCTCATTACTGAGAATCATCTGTCCACTGCACCAGAGAGCCTGGGCCAGTTGTTCTGGAGCATCTTTGTGGAACACAAGTTGTCTTTGGGGAGCTGTGGAGGGATAGGTGGCCTTTGATATAGACTGAAGGCCTTGTAAGTTAGAGCTTGAGACTTTTAACTCTCTTTGAAAAGGGACAGACTGCTAGTAGAATTCGTAAAGTACTCCTATACCATGCTCAGGCCTGCCTATGGTCAGTATGTTTTTTTTCTCAGGGGTCTGCACAAGGGAGTTGTAAGCAGAGGTATGTCCACCCCCCAATAATCAGCAGGGGCACAGAACTTCTCTGGCCCTGGGGCCACAGTAGGGAGAGGGAACTCCTCCAATCCCACGCCTGTGGTGAAGGCACAAAATATGCCCCTCCAAAAGCAGTCAAATTTAATTCCTCCACCTGCCTCTGTTGCTGCTTGACCATCACCCCAAAGCTGCAGCACATGTCACATGTAAAAGTCTAAGCTAGAAGTGATTAGTACATACATCACATTAAGCAGGTGCCTACACCCATATCTCCTGGGTAGCTGATGATGATAAAAAAAATTGCTTCTTGCCCTTAATGCAATGAGTGTTTCCATCAGAATGTCCTGCAAAATTCTGAAGCTGTTTTTTGGCTATTTATTTACAGTCGCAAACACACCCATGATGGGCAATACGGCACAAGGCATCAAGTCTCATTCACTGATATCCTTCTAAATAACAAATGAAAAATCTTCTAATTCTACTCTGTAAGTTAATATAAAGCGAAAAGGTAATCAAAAGTCAGAACATGCTGCAGAACAGTCCGATATTGTTATTATGACAAAAACCAGTAAAATATTCCTGTCATAATTCTAAACATCACATAAAGGACTTACAGATGCTATATTTGAATAGATTAGCCAAAGCATGGCATGAACTCTTTTTTCTCACAACTGTACCCCTGAGGCAAAAATAAAATGTTCTATGGTATTCTTGCCTCTCTACACACATTCCTGAACAAAATCAGTTTTTTTAAAAGTGATGTATATGAAGTGTTGTATTTTCTAAACTATGCTGGCTTTTGGCTATGTATATATTTTCCATTGGAAGTTCACATCATAATCTGAGATGTGTTAATTTAGGATAAGCTTCTAGCATAGTCAGCCATTCATTAGGATATACACATATTTACATCTGAGGGCTTTTCACTCCCTGCAAGCCTGAAGACCACTGTGGATATTTAGTATCCAGCAGTAAAGTTGGTCAGCTTATGGAAACCTTTTTTCATTTCAGTTTCTACACATCCAAACCACAATCATCCACAAGGGAATTAGGGCATATATTAATGAGCTCATGTGCCCCTGTGGATTTCTCCTTCTAATTTGCCAGAATTTTACATACCCCCTCTATGACCCCAGAAGTGATATTTTTCTTCCATCTGGTATGGTTGTTATATATTAATACACTGGGCTGAATATAAAACATAAGATCACTGACTAGTGCGAGACCTAATGAAGGTTTTTCTTTTTTCCTTAAAGAAACACTCTACTCATTTACCTCAGTCCAGAAATCTGACATTTTTTATGTTGTTCCTACACACATTTGCAAAGTTGGAGGCTGTAAGTTATGCAAATCCAAACTTGGACACACAAGTAAGTGGCCTGACTTTTCATAGATCTCAAGTATCAGAAAAACATGACACACAAGAATGCTGGTAAGACTGAACTTTATTTCCTGACCTTGGTCCCCTGACACGAGCCAGAGTTACCCGCCGATAGTCTGGTTACATGACAGGGGGCAGTATCCATTGTCCAGAGTTCCCAGTGAAGTCAAGGCCCACAGAGATACAGTTGGTCAGCACTTCAGAAAGGAGGTTATTTATTAAAGCCTTCATTTTGGACAGCAGAGTCAGTTCAAAAGGGTTGCTTATATAGAGAATCACATACATATAGAATGAAATCCTGGGCAGGTGGAATTCATATTAAGGGTAATGGAAGCCAAGTACTCTTTGGAGGGGAGAATTTGTCCTACCGTGTTCTGTTGCTGAGGATTTACATTTGTTTCTTCTTACTTTCATGTTCTCCTTAATCTGAAAGAGAAGGAATTCAAACTAAAAGTACATATTTCTTTTTGTGAGCATTAAAAACCCAGTGATGGGTTATGTCCACTAAAGTAATTAGAAAGTCCTGCTAGACTGAAAAGCAAAAAAGTAGGCTTCTAGAAGATGCAAAAAAGGTAAGAGGATACCCACATATGGCAATATAGATGGTTTAAGTACTGAACATATCTGGCAGAAATGCATGTCAGGAATCCCTGTCCCAAGCCAGAGCTCTACAGACAAAGGGTAGAGTTTAGAACACATTTCCGTATTTCAGTTGCCCGCAAAGCACATTTTTGGATGTATCTGTACCACCACCATTATGCATTTTTCATTACACTCATCTCAGTTGAGTGTTTTTCACCTCTTTAGGGGTATTCACCTTATTCATCTTGTTATTGGACAATAATAAAACTTGTTATTGAGTACTAAATCACATTACTACATGTGGTATGCATCTGTAGAATGTTGACTGTCATGCAGGAAAGCTGCAAAATCTTTTTCGTCCCTCTTTAAAGTATGTCTCATTTCAGAAATTCTGAGCCAAAACAACACACCTCTGTGAACACTGAACATTGAGTGTTTCAGAGATTATTCATTCCACTGTATTTTTCTTAGACCAGCCATTGGAAAGAGCACATGTCAGTATCAGCTGTCCCTGCATCAGTTCCAGAAGTCCTTACACATTTTTAATCCAGACCTTGTCAGACAAAATTTGTATTAAACATCAAAACTTCCATTGGGTCAGAACTCAGTAAAAGCCTGTATTTGTGAGTTAGCCTTAGTTTTTGGGAGATCCCCTATCTCCCTGTAAATGCACAGGGAATGATTGTTCTTCTGTATTTATTTTGCATTCTGCTCCATCTCCCTTTTCTGCTTTTCACTGGAATTTTGTATTCTACTCCTTTGGCCACAGCATCTTCAAGTCACAACACCCAGTGGAAAAGCACTTGTTATGTTTTATCAGATCATGGTTTAGTAGATTTTAAATTAGGTAAAATAAATTCACTTCTTCCCTGAGCACCACTAGTTACAAGGACTAGGTGCCAAGACCTGTGGACCTAGACCTAACCAAAATAATGTGATGCAAATATTCTTAATGCTCTTAGGAGTGCAACTGAGCTGCATGACGCTAAATAGCAGTGATAAAACTCTTAAAAGAGCCTTAATGTAGATGAGAATCAGGCGCAGCTATTATGAATTAGTGGTGTTTACACTTGATGTGCATGTGCACAACTACAGAAGATGCAAAGTAGAGGAGAACCAAGTTCATTCTCTGAAAGATAGGAACTTTTTTCGTGTGTGTTGCTACAGTATGAAGTGTTGCATCAAATATTTATCCTGTTCAGATATTGTGGTACATGTATTAAAAGAAACAGTATAAGTGAGATGTGAATAAGGCTCAAAATTTCAGTTCCATTCTTTTCTTTTTTTTCCCCCTTCTTCTTCTTTTCTTAGTAAGCTGTACAAAGACAGTGAAATGATCTTTGGCTGCCAACCAAGATAGAGAATACTGAAAAGATCAAAGGAGTACCAACACACTGGTGTACTTTACAGAATATTGTGTATTTGGCACAGATACATCTCTGATAAGCATTAAAAATATCTTTTTAATGGCTATTTTATTCCCTTGACAAACTGTTTCAGATTTGAAAGCGACATAAAACTAATTTATCCCAATGGGTAAAAATGTACTCACCAGATTAGAGAGAGAGAGAAAGAGAGAGAGAGACAGAGAGAGCATTAATTTCACTCTTTGTTTTTGACTCTCAAGACTAATCTTAGGATCCTACTTGGATATTGTACAAAAATAAAAAATAATTGACTTGGAGGGAAGCAGAAAAGGAATGAGCATGCAGATGTTTTACTAGGAAACGGCTACTTTTTCAGGGCTGTTCACTTATTTTAATTCAAAACTGTGTTTTTTGTTTCTATTAATAATGCCAACTCAACTTGTTATAAGGCTAACAAATTGTATGTTTAACACTGCATTCTGATCCCTCATACTAATGATTTTAATACAAAAATCATCAAATATGATAGTAGTATCACGATAATGGTCTTGTATTTATCTGGTACCTTTCAACCAAAAAAATCCCATAGCAGATTTTTAAATTATAGGCTATTACAGATTCATGGTTAATTGTAAATTTAACTATGGAGTTATGTCCTTGTAAATTATCCCTCTTTTATAACAAACCAGAGATTTGCCATAGGTGGCCATTTTATCTCTATGTTCTTGGTAACAGAGATTTCTTCACTTTCTTTGTTGTTTTTCATACCCTACCAGCAGGATTCTTGTGAATGGAAAAATATTACAAAGACCAAAAAGCAAGAAAGTAAAAAAGTGAAGACTTTAGAAGGGAATATACTGTGTGTCTTCTTCATAAGACTGCATGAAACAAAAAACAAAATGGAGGTCTATCTCTCTAAAGAGCAGAATATCTTAGACTATGTCTACATTGGCAAGTTAGTTTGAATTAAGGAAGCTTTAATTCAAACTAACTAAAACCATGGCTACACTAGACTTTCATTAGTTTGAATTAAGGGCTTCCTTAATTCGAACTAATAAATTTGAATAGGCTATTCGAACTAAGGGTTAATTCGAACTAGTTAGTTTGAATTAACCAATGTGGCCATGTTAGTTCAAACTAATTGCTTAGTTCAAACTAACCGACCCATTGAACTCAATGCAATTTGCTAATTCGAACTAAGCAAGTGGCATGAATGGCATTTGCTTAGTTCGAACTAAATTTTTCTAGTTCGAATTAACTAAAGTCAGTTTGAATTAGTTAGTTCGAATTAACTAATTCGAACTAACTTTAGTAAGTGTGGACATAGCCCAAGTGAGTGAAAGGTTAAGTTCACAGAAAACAAAGACAGAACAGCTTTGTAACTAAATACATCATATGGACCATACTTTTTTTTGTTTGAAATTAATTTTTTTTCCAAAATTTCCTTTAATTTTATTTTCAAAGTACAAAAATATGTGAAAATTATCAAAATTGAAATGAAACATTATCATTCTGTCAAAATAAAACTTAGTTTGACCAGAAACGTTTTCTTTTTGCTGTTCAAATTACCAATAAACCAGATATCCATTGTTCTCCCTTCTCTACATAAATGACATCCAAATGGCAATCACTTTCAGCTATGTTCTAATGAGACTATTTAAGAAGAATTCTCCTAGAAGTGCTTAAGACATTACAGGTCATAATTAACAATTTTCACAAAGAAGGAGAGATGGTTTGTGTGTGCGTGTGGTACAGATTTTATTGGCGCGAGTCTGAGATTTATGCAGGTCAGCCCAAACACATGCTGATAAGACCTTTCTACCACCCAACATGATGTGTGTGCCACGTATGAACAGAAAAATGATTAGAAAGTTTTCAATTTTTTTAAAAAAATATATATTATTGGTGCTATTTTTCAAATACCTATACCTGCAAAGCCATGGGCCTTTGTTACTATGAGTCTAACTGAAAAGACTCCTCTAGAAGAAATTTTTTTTAAAAAGAGTACATTTTAGAAACATCTACAAATTACTTAAATATAGTTCTCACATACATATAAATGTCATGATTTTATGTAACCCACTGGTGAGAATGCATTACTGGCCCCTCATTGTGCAATCCAGAGCTGCTCTTAGTCTGCTGTAGCTTTGGGCAGAGAACTTTATATGTTTTAAACCCATGCCTGTCATTCTGGCAGTCCTTGGGTCAATCCTTAGTATCTGCCAGTACCTGACATATTAACAGCTCAATCTTCAGTTACTGAGGTCAAGGTCTTATACCATTGAACGTGTAGTGGGGTCAGGTGTCATGGCTTTTTGATCTTATAAAGATCTGTTTTCTAGCTTGGATGGATCAAGATGTCTGGATGCCTCAGTGTAATGCAGCAATTTAGAATGAAATCAGATTTATTTATAAGGTAAACTTGTTGAAAATATCCTGATCATTCTAAGATGAAAATGTGCTGATTCAGCAGAGCTTCATGTCTCGTGAAAGGCGATGACTTGGAGCTAGAGGTGTGCTTCCCAGCTCAAGTAGACATTTTTGTGCTAGCTCTCATTGAAAGCTACTAAAGTACATTTGGTAGTATGCCAATGGTGAGTGGTGACATAGTCCAGGCAGCCTAAGTAAAAACCCATCTGGATCCTGGGCTATGTATTTGAGGTGGCTTGCTCCTGCCACTGCTCACCAATGCTTGTGTTACTATGGCCACAGTGCTATTTTTAATGTGTTAGCATATGATGTTCAACCCAGCTGGAATCACACCATTCACTCCTAGTGTAGATACACTTTAAGATATATAGAAGGCCTGTCATCCATGGACCTAACGTCATCTTTATTTAGCAAAGCTCAGGTCCAAGTCCTATTGATGTCCATGGCAAGACTTTAGGCAAATTATAATTATTATTATGCATGTTTATTATTATGATAGTTCCAAAGGAACAATTAAGAATGGGACTTCATTACCCTAGGGTGCCATACACACAGAGAACAGTAGACAGTTGCTGCCCCAGAAAGCTTTCTGTCTCAATAAATAAGGCAGACAGAGAATGCGGGGAGTTAGGAGAAGCATAAAGTTGAGCACATGCCTATGTGATTTTCTGAACAGGGATAGACTTATGCACAACCATCAATGCTTTTCTGAATCTGGGCTTTTAACTCTAATTAATATCAATGTTAAGCTCCCCCTCCCCCAACACACACATGTGTGCACTAAGTCACTATTCTCTGTAATTCACTGAAGCCTGGATAAAATTTCAGCTTGTGTTCTTTAAATATTTATACAGTACATCAAAACAAATGAAATTGGAGATTCCAATTCCAGCATGAACAATGATGTTACAGAATGCGGCCTAGTATGTCATGCCACTTATTTTCATTCCTTTGATTTTTCTTTTATAAAGACACATGTTGAATAACTAATCAGGGATGGGGACAAAGGATAGTCATACTGTTTTCAATCTCCAATATCCTTAAGAGTAAACAAACACCCAGTGCAACAATTTTAAAAACTCTTTAGTTGAATGAATTATTTTTGAAAGAATCGAAGACTTAGAAGTCACTTTCATAACAAGCTTAGCATTCATTTGTGAATAGTTAGATTTTTCTGTAATTGTGTTAAACTGTGTAATCCAAGGGAAAACATCAGATAAAAAACCTCATTTTAATATAAATATTATAATGTTTCCTTACATTGTGAAGGAACTCTAGCCCTGTGTGTCTCAACCGGGGTTCCATGGAACACTGGTGCTTCTCAGACATTCTGCAGGTGTTCTGTGACCCACCCCGACCCCTCACCATTGGGGAGGTGCTGAGTGGGGAGGGGAGAGAAGCAATTTAATGCTCTAGCCACAGATGTTGGTGCACACCTGGAAGCTTTGCTGCAATTGGAACATTTATCTCCCACCACTGTTACTAGCTTTTTTCTAGAATGTTTCCATCAGGTGCTCCACATAAAGTAATTAATACTTTTAGATGTTCACCAGTCCACTGAAGGTTGAGAAACACTGCTGTAGACTGCTTATTTAGCTGTTTCAGAGGAGTCACCATGTTAATGTGTTTCAGCAAAACAAAAAAAAAAGAGTCCTGGGGCACTTTTAAAGACTAATGCATTTATTTATCTTATCACATAAGATTTCATGGCCATAATCCCACTTGATCAGATGCATGAAATGGAAACTTCAGAGTGTTAGGTATATATACATATGCAGAGAAGGGTGAGTCACAAGATCATTTCAAACAGTTCCAGAGGGATAATCTGCTAGTCTATTTCAGCAAACCAAACAATTTGTTTTAATTTGAACAGTGTGGATGTGGGCCTTTAAACAGCAATAGATGAGAAGATGAGAACATTAAAAGAGGGGAAATTGTCTTCTGTAGTGAATTAGCCATTCTAAGTCCCTATTTTGATCCAGTGTGATGGTGTCAAGTTTGCATATGAATTCCAACTCTGCAGTTTCACTCTCAAGTCTGTTTTTGAAGGTTCTTTTTTTGCTGAAGTACTGTAACTTTCATGTCTTTTACAGAATGTCTGGGGTGGTTGAAGTGCTCCCCTATTGATTTTTTAATGTTACCACTCTTGATGTCTGATTTGTGTCCATTTATTCTTTTGCACAAAGACAATTCAATTTGGCCAACATATATGGCAAAGGGGTATTGTTGGCACGTCATCACATTGGTAGATGTGCAGGTAAATGAACTCCTGATGAAATGGCTGATTTGGTTAGGTCCTATGATTATGTCACTTGAGTAGATATGTGGGCAAAGTTGGCAACGTGGTTTGTTGCAGGGATAGGGACCTGGCTTAGTGTTTCTGTTGTATGGTGTCTAGTTACTGGTGGTTATTTGCTTAAGGTTCAGGGGTGCTTGGGATGGCGGGCTGTCTGTAACTGAGGCCTACATCCCAAGGCTTGAGGGTCGTCTTCCAGGACAAGGTGCAGATTCTTGGTGATGTGCTGGCGAGGTTTTACTTGAAGGCCGTAGATGATGACCAATGTCGTTCTGTTTTCTTTGTTGGGCCTGTCCTGTAACGATTTCTGGCTACCTGTCTGGCTCTGTCAATCTGTTTCTTCACTTCCCCAGGTGGGTATTGTACTTTTAAGAACACTTGGTAGAAATCCTGAAGATGTTTGTCTCTATTCGAGGAATTGGAGCAAATGCTGTTGTATCTTAGGGCTTGGCTGTAGACAATGGATTGTGTTATGTTTTCCAGATGAAAGCTGGAGGCATGTAGGTAGATAAAGCAGTTAGTAGGTTTTCAATATAGGGTGGTGTTTATGTGACCATCACTTATTTGTACTGTAGTGTCCAGAAAGTAGATCTCCCATGTGGACTGATCCAGGCTATAAGTTGATGGTGGGAAGGAAATTGTTGAAATCTCAGTGGAATTCCTCAAAGGCTTCCTTTCCATGGGTCCAGATGATGAAAATGTCATCAGTATAGCATAAGTAGAGGAGTGGCACTTGGGGACAAGAGTTGCCATTCTAAGTCAGTCATAAAAATGTAAGCATATTGTGTGTCCATATGGGTATCCATAGCAGTGCCACTGACTTGAAGGTATAAATTATCTTCAAGTCTGCAATGACTGTGGGTGAATAAAAAAAAATCACAAAGTTCAGCCACTAGGTGTGCCATGACATCTGGGATTCTATTCCTGATGGCTTGTAGTCCATCTTTGTATGGGATATCGATGTAAAGACCTTTTACATCCATAGTAGCCAGGATGGTGTTTTCTGGATGGTCGTCAATGGATTGCAGTTTCCTCAGGAAGTCAGTGGTGTTTCAAAGATAGCGAAAAGTGCTGATAGTGTAGGGCCTGAGAAGAGAGCCCATGTAACCAGATAATTGTACTGTAAGAGTGCCAATGCCTGAGATGATGGAGCACCCTGGTTCCTAATCTGTGGTTCTTGAGTAGCAGATAGAATACCCCTGGTCAGGGCTCCAGGTGTGTATCTTTTGGATTTGTTCCTGTGATGCTTCAAGTAGTTACCTGAATAGATGATGTCGTTTCTTCTGGTACTCCTCAATGGGATCAGAGAGAAGTGGCTTGTAGAATGTTGTGTTTTAGAGTTGTCTATTAGCCTCCTGTTTGTAATTCAACTTATTCATGATGACTACAGCACTTCCTTTGTCAGCCTCTTTGATAATGTCAGTTGTTTCTGAGGCTGTGGATGGCATTGCATTCTGCATGGCTGAGGTTATGGTGCAAGGAAATGTTATTTGTCCACAATTTCAGCCTGTGCACGTTGGTGGAAATACTCTATGTAGAAGTCCAGTCTGTTATTCTGACCACCAGGAGAAGTCCATATAGAATCTTTCTTCCAGTAGTATTTAGTAGGAAGGTATCTGTGGGTTAGTGTGCTCTTTGGTGGTGTGGTGTAAATATTCCTTGAGTTGGAGATGGCTGTGGACTAGGCGGGAGGAGTGGGGACAGAGCAGGCTGGCCCAGGGGCAGGGCTTCACTCTCCTGCTCCACCCCAGAGCTGGTTGCTCCAGCCTGGGGGTCAGGTAGGCCAGCCCAGAGACAGGGCTCTGCCCTCCCACCCTGACCCTTGCCTTCAGCGGCAAGCCGAAGGCAGGGGGAGCGGGCTGCAGGGCAGTGGGGGGCCCACGAAACTGCGGGGCTCGGGTCGATCACCCCACTCACCTCCCCCCACCCCCAAAGGACAGCCCTGAATAAGACTATACGTCAACTTGTGCAGTCCTCATATGGGATGGCTTAGACCAGGTCTGCATTAGAAAAGGTATGCCAGTATATCTATACAAGTATACTTACGTTGGCAAATTCTCCAAATACAAATAGCTAATACCAGCAAAAAAACAAAAAAAAAAGTGTGAAATAAGCATGGAATTTACTAGAAAGGCAATTTTTTCCTCAGGTATAAATGAATCTACAGAGGGCTTTTGCTGGTATAGAAATGTAAAACAGTCCTCTCTAGCCAACATTAGTATACCAGCAAAGATTTCTAATATAGACTCGGCCTCAGTGGTCTAAACAGCAAGTTCAAAATACTTATCCAAATTCGTCACTAGCCTAAGTTTATTGACTTCAGTGGGAACAGATCTGCATTTGTTATCTTGTACAATCGCTTGACAGCCAGAGTCTGTGGCTGCAGTTTATACAGGCCCTCAGCCATCCTGCTTCAGTGAATAAGTTCACATCTCCTGAGTTTTACTGATTTTTAGGATCTAAGAAACCCAAAAACTTGGAACAAAAATTCAGCCCAAACAATTGAGTTTGGCCTCATTTGGGGGCTAGAAACCATGTGAAATTCTTTGCCTGGTTCTGAGTTTTGTTACAAACCTTCTGCTTTCAGACAGGCTTACTAAAAGGATCACTAAAGCTCATAGGCTATGTCTACACTGGGGAATTTAAGTCAACTTTAACTAAGTCGACTTAGTGTGTCTCCACTTAAAAATAAAGTCGACTTAAAGGGGAACTTAAAAAGTCGACCTAGAGCATCCACACTGGATGCTCTAGGTCGACTTTGTGGGGCTAGGGGGACCTAGGGCATGTCCACGGAGGCAGGGGGGCACCCCTTGCCCAATGCCAGGGGGCTCAGCCTTTGCCCCATTGTACCTAGGTACAATGGGGCAAAGGAGGTCAGGGACCCTGGCAGGGCATAGGGGAAGGGTGGGCAGGGCTCTGCCCTGCCAGGTGGAGGGGCATGACAGGCTACCCCTGTGCCCCCCCCCCAGCAGGGAGGGCATTGGTGTAGCCCTGGGGTAGCCCTAAGTTGACTAGCCCTAAGTGACCCCACGGCTACACTGCTTAAGTCGACTCTAAGGAGTCGACTTAAGCCTTAGGTCTACTAAAAAGCAGGTGTTATAAAGTCGACTTAATTTTCCTTAAGTCGACTTTATTTTCCTTAAGTCGACTTAAGCAAGCTGCTTAAGTCGACTTAAGGAAACTGTAGTGTAGACACAGGGTAAATTAAGTCGACTTAAGCAAGCTTAAGTCGACTTAATTTACCAGTGTAGACACAGCCATAGTGGTTTTAGTGACCCATAAGCAAATCACTGTGTCAATAGCCAATGGACAGTTATTTCTTTTTCCAGCTTTACTCCCTAGTCTTGTTAGTCCCATTGTATTATGCCCATTCTTTGCATACAGTCATGAACAAGGGCAGATTAATGTACAGGTCTATGGGGCCATGCCCAGGGCAACCCTGGGGTGCTGGGGGGAGTTGGGCCACCCTGGGCCAGAGGACAGACTCTGCTCTCCCACCCAGCCCCTGGGCTGGCCATGCCACCCCTGGGGATGGGGTGGTCCAGCCCAAATGCCAGGCTCCACTGTCCCTCCCAGCCCCTGGGACGAGGCAGGGCCAGCTGCTGTGTGGTATGGCCTCCAGCACAGCATTCAGGATGCACGGGAAGCTACATTGCGTATGTTGGTCAGCCCCACCACCCTGGGGGGCCAACCAGCCAGCCAGCCCCAGGCGAAGGCGAGCCAGGCCACAAGCAAGGAGGAGGCAGGGGGGTGCATTGGTGGGGGGAGACCCAGGGACCCAGAGGCCCCTAATCCACCTCTGGTCATGAAGAAACTTTCTGCTCTCAAATGCCTAAAGAAAATTCTGATTTGGAACTGCATCAGGTTCTAGTCTTGAAACATAAACGCTATCTCCCTTGCTTTGGCACCCTCCTTGTTTACTCTGTGCTCCTTCTCTTCCCTCTCATCCCTCTACTTTTTTTGCCTCACTTTCTTAGTGGAAAAAATTAACCCTGCTTGAAAATTAGCCTTTGAATGGTGACAGAAATTAGCTTATAGTGACGCTACTAGACAACATTACACATAAAATAGCTTTTCTGGGACATTGCTAGCTATCTCAAGTATACATGTTCAAAAAACTTGGAAACTCTTTGCACTGACTGGAAAATTGCTTTTTCTTTTACCAACTGTCAACATTTCCTCTCTGTTCCTCTCTTGCTAGGTAAATATATATGTTTCTTGATGCTTTGCTTCCAGCTTGCATTTTTGGTTTAATGCAAGATAATTAAGGTCTGCTAGGCACAACCCTGAAGAAGAGATGGCTCAGAGTTACATCAACACTGGCAGATGTTGTGCATTAGGGTGGCACACAACCTTCTGTGGCAATCAAGTGCTCAGAAGAGCACCTGCTACCACATTCCTCAAGAAGGCCATGTACTGTCCCCACAGTCAGTCCAACCAGCTCTGCTCACCAGTTGATTGAGGGAGAAAGGACTGTGGCCCGGCCCCTAACTGCCCATGAAAGTTGAGTGAATTAAAGAACTGCACTTTGTCCAGCTGCCACAAGAGAAGGCAGGCTTTTTGCACTGTCCTCACCCATCCCTTGCACACTTTTGCCCGAACCAGCCACTTTCTGTCCCTTAGCTACTAAGAAGCCAAATCCTCTAGTCTTCACTCATTCAAAACATCCATATATGTAACTAGCTTTGGATCAAGACTTGGACCGACTGTAGCCAATGGGAATTTTACCATTGCCTTTAACAGGGTCAAGATTTCACTCTTTGACTTCAGTGGGAGTTTTGCTTGAGTTGGACTGCAGAATAAACGACCACCCCCCTCTTTTCCCCCCTCCCACAACCCTCCCCCCAAGTTAAGCTACTTTCTTACTTGTATTTTATAGACAAAGTGGGTATTTGGTAGCAAATTTAGATTTTTCTAATCTGAATGGTCTCCTATTACTTTCAGAAAGAGTTGACTTATTTATATGAACATAGCTATTCCATTTTTGGAAGAATTTACAATTCAATTATATATAATTGTAAAAAGCAAAACAGTGTTTATTTCATATTCTACTTTAGGAGCTTAATCAACAGCACAGGATGGTAGCTTTAGAGTTCTGTCTATTGTCTACATTTATATTTAGTGATTTTCTTGCACACTATTGTTTGCTTCATTCATGATGATTTATATGGAAAGTGAATCATTCATATTAAGCATATAATGAGGGTCATGGAACATTATTTTACATTTTGTTGGCAGTCACGGAGGCTTTGGCAACTAATTCTAAAATGACCTTAATATTCATGTCTAAAACATGTATGATAACTGGCTTCAGCCCTCATCCTGCTGTTGATCCTTTGAAACAGTGAACATAAGATAAAGATGTCTGGTTGGTTCTTCTCTCAGCTTTCTTTAGCATTTCACAATAGGTTGGTTTTACCATGTTCATATACATTGATTCCCCTTCTGGGACTGCTAGGCCATAATAAACTGTCCTTTCCAATTAGTTTGGGTTTTTTAAATTGACGATTCAATTTTACATTGAGGATTACTATTACAGCTAACAATATTTTAAATTTAAATAGACCTCTCTCTTAAGTTAAGAAAATACTTTGTCTGTTACTGACAAATGAACTCAAGTGCCCGATACTGTTCCCATGGATGTAAATGGAGTGGGCCTGAAATATGGTAGATTTTTCTCTTAGGTTATATACAGCAAAACATGTATCCAACCCTGCAGTACAGTGTCTAGTAGCATGAGTTAAATCTAATGGCTTCTGGGATAAAACAGCCCTTTCCAATTAATCACAGGCAATGGGATAGTAATTACTACACTGAACAGGAAGCATTTACTGGACAATACCCCATTTTGCTTTACTTGTTTTAGAAGTAAAAATTTTGCCTTATGGTTTTTCATACTTTTTTTTGGCACAAGTTGTCTTTTCTTAATTATTTTTATAAACAGTCCTTTTTAATTTATGTCATTTTCAGACACATGCCTTGAAACACAGGAGTTTGTATACTAGATCAGACAGTGATCTAGTTGTCCTCTATTTATGTTTTAAAAGTGGCCAACACTAGAGGCTTCAGAGGAATATGTAAGAAATCCCGGAGGAGGCAGTTATGATGGGGAGCAATGTGCTTCTAGTTCTCAATTATCCTTAAACACAAGCTACAGATTCTCAAGGTGTCTGTCTCATTACCCTCCTCAGAATACATAGAATCATTCTGATCTTACAATAGTCTCACTATTTTAGCAAGTAGTGAGAGTTCTAAAATCAGCCACATTGGGTCAGCCATTTATGAACCAATCCTCCATGAATTTCATCTCATTCTTATTTAATTCTTTTTTTTAAACTTAGTTTTACTTTTGACCTTCATAACATCCCAAAGCAATATCTTTACTCGCACTACCAAAAGATGCAGAAAGCTGACTGGGCTGAGGATCTTCATTCACTTCTCATACTGTGGTGTGATGGTTTTGATAAAAAACTGGAATTATCAAGTTTCCTTGACCCCTATTAAGGTGATTCTAATACTGAACATGGTATGGAAAAAATTGGTAATTCCAGTTGTTGATGATGTCTTTCTCATGGTAGATAATGATCTCTATCAGGAAGTGACATTCATGTTCACAAATTGGGAGAAAGAAGTCAGTTAATGAGTTCTACAAGTTGATGAATAGAGTGCTATTAAGCCTGAGCCCAATGACCTGCATGTGAAGAGGATCTTCATTTAAGAATTTACTCCTCTTCTGTAGAGAAAAATAAAAAGAGAATGGGGGAGGAATGAGAAGGGGAAATCAGCTACCTCCAGGGCCACCTAGAACTTCCAAGGAATGAGTCAAATCTGCAAGAATGCAGCTTGCAGGGAATCTATTGAATTCTTGGTTGAAACAGGGTAAGCAGTCACTGTGGAATAAAAGAAGTGTTGTGGAAGAACAAATCACTACTTGAAAACAAGCTAGATTCATTTTCATCTTCTTTGTTTGTTAAGATCCCCCCATTTGAGTTCTTAGAAAATAGTCACTCAGTGAACCTTTTCTTCAGTGCTAGAAGTCTGGAGGAATCCAGTGTCCCCCTGTAAAGGGAAACATCAAGAAATACCCCCTGAAAAAAGTGCTTTTCATACATGCTGGGTAATTTGGGGCATGGTGCAGAACAGCCTAATTCTGCAATAGAGATGAAGAAAAAATAACCCACTTGAAGAATTAGAGAGAAGATGAGCTAGATATTCCTTTTTTAAGTGCAAAATAGCAACGCATGCTAGAAATGACTGGGAAAGTCCATACTTCTATAATATAGACTCATCTCCCACAGGGTAGATAGAAGAAAGGCAGCCACTCAAATGAGAATGACCTTGGGAAGCAGAATATGTAACAGTGAAGCGGTGACTTGTAAGTTACACATACACTATGGCTAGAGAACACAAAACAGTTAAAAAGAAAAGAAAATTATTAATAAAGTAAATGTATAACAACAGCTATTGTTAGTTACATCCAATATTAAGCCATGGTGCCTCATTTATAAATTATTCATTGAAGCAGATTATTTGAGGGTGGCTTCAGCCCAAACACAAAATCAACAACTTTCAGTGTTGAATTGAAAGTCTCTGACATGATGATGACTCTTGCTGTTTGGACGGTATTCCATGAGCATTTTTTTGACTCTTGTAAAATACTAATTGGTCTATAACTCATGTGAGGTACTTGTCTCCTGATTTTCTGTTATGAAGTAACCTTATAGACTATAGAGCCACCAAACAACTAAATGCATTTAATAGACTTGTCAGTCTCTGAATGAACTGATCCAGTGGTTAAAGTATAATTTGATGGGCCCCGGAACCCTCCTAATCTCCAGGCCCACTTTCCGTATAGTCTGGGCCCCCTTCATGTATGTGCAGGCTGCAGCCCAGATAGGGATTTGCATCCACTTCTCAGTACCACATGCATCGGTTATCGCTCCATAAAAATATTTATAATTTTATATGGCATTTATGTCTAGAGCAATTATTGTCACAAACTAGCAAACACTGCATAACACAATAAGTATTGTGATTAACAATGGTAGGACCTGCTAGCAGCCAGGGCAGGGCGGAACATGCATTCCGCCAGATTTTTCCATTTTTAGGGGCCCCGGAACTCTAGCCCCTCAAATTTGTGGGCCCCGGAACTGCGTTCCGGTGCGTTCCCCCTTACTTTAACCCCTGAACTGATCTAAGCTCTACTATGTCTGTCTGATCCTAGGCAGAACTAATCACCAAATAGTGCACTTTACTCTGCCAAAAGATCTGATAGCATTGAGTCCCCAGTTTCCCAAGAGCAAGGGGAAGATACGAGCTCTAGTGATGTCCAACTTGTCTATCACCAGATTGGAGTGGAAGGTGAGAATGACCTTCTAACCATGCACGGCCTGCATGAGAGAAAAGGAATGTTCTATTTATTTATGCAGAAATAAATATTACATATCACACCAGAGCATGCATTTACCTCTTTGTGTTCTGGGAAAATACTGCACAATTTAAAAAAAAAATCAGAAAATGTCCATTTGAATTATTTATTCATCTTTTTGAGCTATCTTTCCATGAGTTTTACTCTCAAATATTCACAGAACCCAAATTCCAAAGCCACATGTGGGAGTGTTCATGGATATTAGAGTTGAACTTTCCATGGAAAAAATATTCATGTTAGACGTGCTTATTCACTCACCCAGGAGGGAATCAGAAATAAATGCCATGCACCCATTCAGACCAATGTGTCAGCTCATACAGCTTGAAAAGAAAACATCTGATATTCACAAACTCTTCACAAACAACATGCAGAGTTAAAAGAATTCTTATGGCATAAAGTATCTAATACTTTCAAATAAATGTTCAGTCACTAATTTTGCAATCTGATTTGTAGAAGTTGTATGTGTATATTATAACTTTGTGCTAAACTATATCCCCATATTGGGGTGTCTGAGTTGCAGAGGCAAACTTTGATAACTAAAAGGTCATATTCTTTAAGATTTGTTATGCTTGAGAAGTAGAAACACCAGTTATAGGAAAAACCTTAGAAGACAATGGTCTAGATTTGTGTCCTTATGCATTCTAGATTCCTAAATGCAATTGATTGAATGATCATCAATGGGCCACTATACAACCTACATGTATTAATGTCTTTCTTCAATGAGGCACATAAGCAACAGCTGAACTGCTGTCATATTAAGTTTTCCCATGACAAAAGAAAGTATGTATATGAAAGGGTTACCACCTGAGATACTGCAAGATCATTCAGATTCTCATATATAGGACCTGCGCGAGCCTGCGGTTCAAGCTACTACCTGAGCATTCTTATTTTGAAAGGTGATTTTATTCTTCTAGCAGTTTCCCCTTCAACTATCTCCTCACCCCCACACTATTGTAAAAGTCAGCTCGCCCAATGTCTCACCCCCATCTCATCAGCAGGACAGGAGGCAGAGGCAAATATTGCTTGATTTCGCTTCCCTCCAATTCCTCCAGCAGTTTGTGGGACCATTCTTTCTCAGAGTCCTTCAGATGATAAAGCTGTCCCTGAGAAAGCTTGAATTCCAAACGGGTAGCCGTGTTAGTCTATTGTAGAAAAAACAACAGAGTCCTGTGGCACTTTTAAAGACTAACAGATTTATTTATCGCATGAGCTTTCGTGGGAGAAAATCCCACTTCGTCAGATGCTTTGAAGATGGGAAATTTACAGAAACTGAGAAAGCTGTGACTCTTGGTCAGTCATGACATCCAGACAGCAACATGACTCAAATACTGGGGGAAAGTGGAGGAGGAGAGAGGGAAACCTTTTAGAAAACCTAATCCTTCAAGGTAACTGTCTGACAAAGTGGGATTTTCTACCGTGAAAGCTCATGCAATAAATAATTTTGTTAGTCCTTAAAAGTGCCACCAAACTCCTTGGTTCTTTTGCTGAACTAGACCAACATAGCTACCCCTTTGGAACAACGTAAGCAACTTACTTAAGCAGGTGTCATTTTCAACATGTGAATACTCCCACTTCACTCCAAGGGTCTCAGCATGTGCTCAAAGTTATGCATGTGCTTAACTGCTTTGCTAGAGTGACGCACAAAGCAGCATTTGTTTAGGGAGAACTAAAGTAACTCAATTATTTATTGGAACCATGTCTGAATTCAGTCCTGTTCTGAGGCGGGGCGGGGGGAGGGCATTGTTTTGTTTTGTTTTTTTCACTTACACCTAAAAGTCATTTGAGTGTTCCCTTCTGATATTGCAGAGCTCTGTTCAGCAGGCAAAGCCCACAACAGACCTGCATTGTGCTATCAAATTTAAATGAGATAATATAAATGTAGGCACAGATCCCCAAAGTTATTTAAGATCCTGATTTCCATTCATGTCAATGCAAGTTAGGGGCTGAAAGGCCTATGAGGATAGGGGCTGTAATTGTTATCAGCCTTGGGAAGGGACAGAGGGTAGGTAACCAGATTTCAAGAGAAAAACAATATTTTTTTAAGTTAGTGATAGGCTGAGCCACTTTACAAATTCAGCTTGAGCTGATTTTAAAAAGTCCTTCTTACGCTTATGGTGTAGAAAACATACAGCAGTATTTTACATAATAGTCTGCTCCAAAACATTATAACTGTTAACTGGAGATGGGTGAATTCTTAACTGCAAATAAGATCTCATAAATTAAGCCCTTTTTTTCTTCATATGTTGCTCCTGGATTATATGATGCATTAGGTATTAATAAACAGTCAACCGGTGATGTCGCCTCCTTGCAGATTGAGCACCATCCACATTGATCTGTGCTGCTAGATCATTCAGCCATTAGGTCATGCAAATAAATTTCAGTGTTTGCAAACAATCTATTATCTGGGATGTGTAATTAGATGTCTGTATCAAAGACTTGTTTCTGCTCCATGATTTGGGCCCTGATTCACAAAGTATCCCTATTTAGAAAGCATTTGAGCATGTACTTAGTTTAAGATTTTGGGGTTAAGCAGATGCTGAAGTGCTTTCTGACACATTCTCCCCCCTGCAATCTGGACTGGTGTGCATCTGTGCTACCCCAATTCTCCACTCCAGGGCCCCAATTTACCCTACCTTGCTGTGTGAACCCCCACTCCTGGGGCAGCTTATGCCCAGCCACCTATATGGAATCGGTTCCTAAACCAGTGGAAGAGCACTCTCACTAGCCACTCATGGGGTAGTCCCCAGCAAACACCCCCAGCCCCTGATGCAACCCTAAGAACTAGTCTTGCAAGGTTCAATGTGCCCCCCCCCCCCCGGGCCTTGCAAGTTCATTTACACTTGTGTGCCAGGGGACCCCAGACACCACTGAAACCAGCTGTCTGAAGTGGCTTTCAGCTGTGTGCCTGCCTTCCCTCCACCACCACCACCACAAAAAGCCACCCCCCATCGGCTTTTAGCAGCAGGGGGCACTGCAGAATTGTCAGGCTGCAGCCCCTTTTTTTCCAGGGGAGTGGACTGTCAGCACTGGCTGAGGGGCAGGGAGGAGGGCCATCATGGGGGATCGGCAAAGGTTGCCGAGCCCTACTTTAGAGGAAGCCAGTATTTTAATAATGGTGAAACAGAATGCTCTCTCTCTCTCTCCCCCCTCCCCCCTTTGAATTCTACCACTGGTGTCCAGGAACCAGTATGGCTACCCCAATGCTAATCCCAGGTGTAGAAAATGAAAGGTAAAAACAACGAAAGTCCTGTGGCACCTTAAAGACCAGCAAATTTCTTCAGTCACAAGCTTTCGAGGGCTGCAACCCACTTCATCAGATACATGAAGTAGAAACTACAGTTAGGAGCAAGTTTGCACACGAGTTCCAGCTCTGCAGTTTCCCAATGAAGTCTGTTTTTGAAGCTTTTTTGTTGAAGTATGACAACTTTCAAGTCTGCTACAGAGTGTCCAGGGAGACTGAAGTGCTCTTCTACTGCTTTATGGATGTTACCATTTTTTATATGGGATTTGTGTCCATTTGTATCCTCAAGTGTCATCCTGGTTCATAAACTAGATGCTACAGAGATACATATAAACAAAAGAAATAATAATAAATAATAATAATACACACTGGATAATCTTACCCCCGCAAAACCAGGGTAAATTGAACTGGTATAAAATCATGCCATTTCTTGTCTACAATTTAGGGTTTGCACTGCTGTAGTTGCACTGGTTACTAGCCACAGATGGTTGAATTAGGACTCAAGTCAAATACAGAAGGCCTATGTCAAAAATCCCACCACAAAATAGCAGATGAAACCGAATGCCCCGCTATTTAAATCGTTAGTGAAAAACATTGGCATTCATTTCTTTTTTACCAGACTCCGAATTTGACCTAATTTACACATTAAAATAATGAAAGCTGGAGAACCTAAAAAGAAAATCTTAATGAAGTTTCATTTCTGTGCCTATTTGGTTGCATCTGTTACTCTTTCTCTTTGCTTTTATCCTGGCTGGATTAACTCAGTGAATTTGCTTTAGATTATTTTCATATTAACTAAAATTTCCCAGAGGCTGCTGGTAGTTGCATTCAGAAACTTCAGTAGCAAATATAGCATTGTACTAAATGTACCATCCACTGAAGCTATGAAGTTGTTAGGAAACCAAACGCATGTTCCTTACAGATGTTTGACCTGAGGCATATCAGAGCTTTTCAATCCACCTATGGTCACTTTTTTCTCCATCTGGACATCTGTAGACGCAGGACCGAAATCAATACTGACTTATAGGTTGTGCAGCCCCATTAAAAAGTCAGTCATCAACCCCGAATGCCTGAAATTCAGTGTCTAAATCAGTGTGCCCTGAATTTTTAAAGGTTTTGGACACATGTAGCTCTCACAGATTTCAGTGGAACTTTTGGGAGTGTTCTATATCTTTGAAAATCAGACCATTTATATTTTGGTGCCTAAATAAGGATTTAGGAGCCCAATTTTGGATGTCATGATTAATAGATATGTATTTTTAGGTCCCAGATCCTCAAAGGAAGTCAGTAATATTTTGATAATCCAGGCTCCAGACCCTACACATCTCCATTTTGTTCTTGCATCTTACTGCTTCCCAACTGCAGCAGAAACGGGGCCTTGATACTCCCCTAAGCAGCCCCACTGGCTGCCTATACATACAGCCCCTTTGCGAAGCTGGCTGCGGTCTTGCTTACACATGGGAACCCTTTCATGCAAACTTGCTTACTCATTCACCATTCTGTTCCCTAGCTGAGGCTCGTTGAGAGGATGCAACATTATGTTGCAACACAGAATCAATGCTAGTAACAACTACCACTAGAAATGAGAGTTCTCCTCTCTCAGTTGACTTTAACTATGTTCCTCCTCTCCTGGCAGGATCTCTCCAGCACAGGAAATCCACACAGTGTGTCCCAGGAACATAGCAAGGCATTTTTACCTCCAACAGGAGTTGGATTAGACACCAATATTTACTGAAGTCATTACTACAGGCTGATTGCTATGGAAGTTGAGTCAGTTGTGTAACTTTTTCAAATAGGCTGATAGTGGTTCAGTGGAGTCATTTAGAGATTTTATGATCAGGAATATTAAAGATTCCAGCTGCTTGCTTGCTTGTTTTCTTTCTCCTGCTATAAAGCACACTGGACTATTTTTTTTTATTATTATGTTTAAGTGTGTGCATTGAAAGTTTAAAAATTGAGGCAAACCCCAGCAGTTCATTTTAAATGCCTGCCTCCCCATTTTGTATATGAATATCCTATGCACTGCTGACCCTTCTTCCCTCCTCATTTTGAAAATCTTATCTTCCTTTTTGCAGCACTTCAAAATAGCATTATTAATCCATGGAGGGAAATAAACAGCTGGATGTAAACATTTCCCAACTGCTGGAAAAACACTAACTGTTTCCTAAACCAGATCCAAGCAGTTACCATACTAAAGCAGAAAGGAAAACTCTTTCTTGACCTGGACATATGCCTGTGCTAATGAAGTAATCAACAGTATGAGGTTGGCTCAGTCACTCTACTTTTGGGATCATCAAACGTGCAACTTCTTAATAATTATTTAATAGTTACTGAGCCAAGCCAACAATGTGCTTAGTGGTGTAACTAATAAGTCCTTGCCCCCACTTGCTTACTGTCTAAATTTGGCAGAGACCCAGCAATCAGTAATTGGTCAGACAGTAGACATCCAGCAACACACTTGGCGGGTGGTACAAATTGAAAGCAGTGGCAAAATCATGGAGTGGTCATTAGGAGAAGCCTTCAAGGAGAAGTGTGTTTTAAAAGAGAAATCTAAAAAGCAGCACTCAACAGACATGTGAGAAGTGAGGAACAGTTCCAAAGTAAGTAGAATGAATACACTTGAAGATCTGTAAATCCTGAATCACACTTCTAGTCAGCCACATATGATCCCTCTTTTTCATTTGCTTTTCATGATCATTCACATGAGCCAAGTTTTGTGCGAGGGAATGTTTGCAGAAAGCTACTTTTGAGTCGATAACCCAGGTTTGTTTAATCATAAGACAAAATTTGTTTTTGTTAAGAAGCAAAATTTATACAGGGTGCAAAAGGAAGTAATTTATAAAACTCTGGCCATACAATCAAGAAGCAGAAAATTGATAGAGTAAAATTCACCTGAATGCAGAAAGCCATCACAAGGGCCTACATTTCACTTGAAACTTTTATGATGTGCAGCATACAGCCTCTTATTCATGCATGTGTCCAAGTAGCTTCATGATCCAGAATGTAGGAGAAGAAGGGGGCCTGGAGTCATGGCTCAACCTTCTCCCCTTCCTCTTCACCCACTTGCTCTCTGAAAACAGCATCTAGTACACAGACTGTGCTCCCTCCACCATGGGGAATTAAGATCTTATATGATCACCTCTCTGCTTAGCTGACAAACAGGGAATTGAACCAGTGACCTCCTGATCTAAAAGCATAAGCTACAGTGGCATTTTTAGCTAAAGGCTGTAACCACTCAAACCAGTTGTAAATGTCTACAGAGAAGGTGCCATAATGCAATAATAATCACTCACTAGTAGGTTTCACTGGCTAGACTTATCCTGAACATGTGGCAGGAGAAAGCTTTATTCTCCCTGATCCAGAAGGCTTAAGTGAGACTTACACAGTGGCAGGCCTTGTGCTGGCTGCGTGAGTAGGGCTGAATTTCACCCTTACTAACTCCAGATTACCGAATAACAAATACTCCCTACAAAGCATTCTGAACAATCTACAGGCTGAAATTTGTTCACCTCCTGGTTATAAAATAAATTCATGGTCAGCTTAGAATATTTCTGAATGGAGAAAAAAATGGCTAAGTTGCTGACTAAATCGCTCACAACAAGTAATATGGCCTGTTCTCGTTCCAAGCATAAAGGACAAAGTACCAAGATGAGAGAGGGTTAAGGATGTGAAGGAAGAGAGCTTTGGGGGAAGTGATGGGAGCAAGAGAACAAATAGATAGACTAAGGCAGAGACACAGCACAAAGCAGAGTAGTTCAGAGCGTTGCAGTTGAGTATAAAAAGCTGTAACTTAAGGCAGAAGGCAAGAGGAAGACTGGGGAAGGCTTAGAAGAGGAGCTATCATGGTCTGGGAAGTAACAAACATTGTTGCTATTGTATCTTATGAGGTAAATTGAAGTGGAGCTAGATAAATAATGGGAAGGCCCACAAAAGTTGAGTTAGGTGGCAAGAGAAAGATCAGGACTCTAGTGACTGGTGCGGAGCAGAAAGGACAGGTTTGCTAACTGATGGAAAAAGTGACAGATGAAAGCCTAGATGGGTAAGGAGAGAGGGGAGTTGGAAATGGCATGGGAAAATAGGCAGGACTGAACAAGGCAGGGAAATGATGAGGGGCCAGATCCTCAACCAGTGCAAATCAGCATAGGGCCGCTGAAGATCCAGGCTGAGAGAAGATGATGCTTCGTCATCATCAGTAGGGGCCTACCAAATTCACATTCTGATCAATTTCATGGCCATAGGATTTGAAAGTTAGCCAGTTCCACATTCTCAGATGTTTACACAGGGGTCCCAAGCTAAAAAGGGACTGTGGAGGTATTACAAAGCCATTTGGGGGGTGGGAGGGACGGTGTCACAAGTCTGCCACCCTCACTTGAGCTGGGCACAGAAGGCAACTACCACAGAGTTTCCTGAGGCCAGAGGAGGCTCCCAGAGATGGAGGTGGGTTCTATCTCCCCCATACTTCTGGGAGCACCCCAGCCAGGGGTTTTTTGCTGCTAGTCTCAGTCAAGGATGGATTAACTCATGAGCCCACTGAGCCCATGGCTAGATGCCCAGCCAATTTGGGGGGCCCACTGAAAAATGGTTGCTCCAAATGCCCTGAGCCCAACTCCTGGTCAAATTGGGGAGGAACAGGACTTGCTCTTCCCTTGCATGGCTGCTCTCAGGAGGAGATCAAACTCATCTCCCTGTACCTCTCCCAGATACAAGAAGCTGAGACACCTTCACTTTTGCACTGCCTGGAGGGGGGTTTGATCTCCCCACCAAGAGCAGCCCTGGAGAGGAAGAGCAAGTTCTGTCCCTCCCCAACCCCGACTGGATTAGCAGCATGGGGGAGATCAGATTTCAGAGGGAAGGGCCTATTTCCCAGTGAGGGCATGTTTTTCATTGGTAGGGCCCAATTGGTAGGGCCCAATTCATCACACTCAGGGCTTGTGTTCACTCATCTGCCTAATCGACTGATCGGGTCGGTGAAGACCCAATCAGGAAGCTGATGCTAGAAGACCACCCCTGCAGAAGGAGTAGCGCTGAGTCGGAGAGAAGGGGTTTCCCTCTGACTCAGGCTACTGAAGACATCACCGTAAGTAGGCGGTAAACAATCGGAAGAAGCTATTCAAGGTATTTTAAATACTTTGCATATCACCCTTTGATTGCAACCAAAATCATGGAGTAATATACCAGCCCTCACTGTCAGAAAGCAGCATTACAGGTGACGTTTTTCCTGTTAATCTCATTGTAGTTGTCCTGAGATTGCAACTGTTAAAATTGATTTTTCCTTTAAAAATAAATTAATGGGAGTTTGCATAATCAATAGCAGGAGAGAGTGAGGGGCAGCAAGTGGGAAATGCAAATAAGGCACTCAAAATTATAATCACACAAGAAGTTTTTAACAATATAGAATATGTTGCTCTAGCATAAATAGCACTGGGTCCAATTTGCCCTCTCACCTACACCAGTGTAAACCAAAAGTAGTTCCACTTCAGTCATTTGCGTCCAACTGGTGTACAGGAAATGAAGAGCAGGCTCATAGTTTGTAAACTCGGGTTTCATGATTCAGCATAGCGGGTGTCAAAAACGTTGACACACCAAAGGGAAATGTGGTCCCACAAGAACTCAGGGAAAGGAGGCAAAATGGGAGGGACTTGACATTTGTGCTTGACAGTTGAGAGAGCTGACCTCATATTTTTTAAAAAAGCAAAAAACCACTTACCAACTGTTGGGCTACATGGGCCAATGCAATGCATTTGGTTTCATTTTTGCTGCTAATCTCATGGGAGTTGTATTGAGAACGCAACTGTTAAATTTGAATTTTCCTTTAAAAAATAAATTAATGGGAGTTTGCATAATCAAATTTCAAACAAAACCCTGTGTGTTCTCTCCCATACTACCCCACAAGCATGGGAGGCCCTTCCCCTAAACATCTGTAAATCTACCTCATCATCCACCTTAAAATCTCTTCAAAACTTTCCTTTCCCTTAGTGCCTTCAAAAACTTTGACAATGGTAAGGCTGCTGATGGACTGAGGGCACTACCTATTGTGCTGACCAATATTGTCTGGATCTTAAACTATAAACTCATTGGGACAGAGACTAGCTTTTTATGCTGTGTTTGTATAACACTAGTATAATGGCCCCTGCTCTGTGACTAGGGCTCCCAGGCCACTCTGATAATAAAAAAAAATAAATATAACCTAGAAGAACATATATATAGGCAATGGATAGAATTTGTAATTAGAAAAATTCAAATTGGGAGCAGGACACAGTTTCTTAACAGTAAGGATAATTCCTCAGTGGAAAACTTTACAAGTGGAAATAGTAAATTCATTGTCACTTAGAACTTATAAATCAAGATTAGAGATTCTTTTAATACTTGCTGTAGTTCAACCACAAATTACAGGACTCAATAATGTTAATTTACCTAGTAGGGAAAAGTAATTCCTTCCAGCACACAAGTTACTGGATGAAATTAATTCGCAGGTTTGTGTTAAACAAGAAATCAGAACAAATTACAGTGGTCATTTTCTTTCCTTTATATATGAATGAATGAATAAATAGAATAAATAAATAAATAACCAACAATGCCATTATCTTAATTGTTTTTCCTGTTCTCCCTTCCCTTGCCCTCCCTTTGCCTTTAATTGTTATTTCTAGTGTTATGATTAAGCTTAGCCAGTAAGCTTTTTCAAACAGGGACAGTCAATAATAATTTCCCTAAATCCTTTGACTTTCTATAGGACTTGAGAACTTAAGTCATTTTGGTGCTTTTGAAAAGTTTTGTGGTGTCTTCTCTATGTTATGAGAGAGGCCTAAAGTATTTTAAATCCTGTATAAATTAAATATGAATTAAAATATAAATTAAACTGGACTATATAGAAGAATATTTTGTTCCCAGCTACTACTTTTTTAAAACTTTTAACTGAAAAGGAGGGTCAAAAAGCACCAAAAAACCAAGCAGACATGGCACCTGCAGTAAACAGAATGGCCAAATTCACCCCAGTATAACCCAATTAATTTCAGTTACAAACATCTAAGATTATAGACTTTAGTGAAATTCTACCAGGGATGAATTTGGCCCTTATTTATTCCGTTTAGTCACAGGACAGGAATGTATGAAAGAAATGCATGTTGGCCATTCATTTCAGTAGAACTCTCTCACTCTCTCTCTCAAACTGCTCAAAACTGGGGGAATATATATATATATGAAATCTTACTTTCCAGACTCCTTTACCTCTACTGAATTAGATGCTGCTCCAAGCAACTCCTTTCACTTCAGTGCAAGTGAATTAGACCCACCATGTCCATCAACACTATCACCACCACACAGAATTTTACAAACATGAGTGAATCATGCCTCAAAACATGCCTGAGAGAGATCATTGTCTCTGTTTTGCAGGATAAGGAAACTGAGGCAAATGGGTTAAGTGATCTGCTTGAGGACATGCAGCAAGGCGGAGCAGGAATTAGAACTCAGGCATTTCTGGCTCACTGCCACATCTTCAGATAAAAACATGCTGTCTTCAGATAAAAACATGCTGCTTCAAGATGCAGAGCCCTTACAGAGTAGCGCACACGCCTCAGAACGGTCACTCGCAGAGGAAGCTAGGATTAATAGATCAAGCAGAGTTTTAGAAAAAAAATGAGCTCTGGTATCATCTATAAAGGTCAATGTAAGGTCTAGCAAAGTAAGCATATATTGCAGCTATATATAGTTTCAGTGAGGATTTAATTCTTCTTCCTGAATTCAAAGCTGGGCCATGATCCTGCAGGCCTTCAGTGGGAATCTAGCTCCAGTGAGCTCTGAAGAATCAGGCCCATAATATAGTGAAACTATGTTTTATGAGCAGAGAAAGTATTAATGGAATACAAAAGTTAAAAAGTGACAAGACATCTTTACCTTTTAGTGTGAAAGTGGAATGGGAAAATGTCCCTTTCCTTTGTAAATGTTGCATAAAAGAGGCCACTAGAGCCAAATGCTGTAGTACTTTCTCAAGCAAAATATTGAAGGATATTTTTATGGTGAAAATTGAAACCTGTGAAAATTCTCTATATGGAGATTTGACTCTAAGAACCCTAACACTAGTTTTATAGTAAATATCAACTATGAATTGCATTTAAATAAAAAAACCCACATAGGTCATTAATCATTTAAATACCCCATATGACATGCAAAAATATCTCTCTCCAATCTAATTTCACCTATTTTGGGGGGTTCCTAGTATTGTCTGCCAAATATAATTGCAGCTCTTCTTTGCTATCACGCACACGAGGGGAATCGCTGTATTTACAGTGCAGAATCTAAGCCTGGATTGAACCTGATAGAGGAAACTGACAAAATGCGATTTTGTTAACGCAATTAGCAAGGAGCCCCGAAAGAAAAGACTTGTTTTACTGAGATTAATCCAGCACTCTGCTTATAAGAAAAATATTTACTGTGTATAAATGCTCGATGAACTGGCAATTCTGATCAGGTCTAGGGGTTTTTCCTACCGCATGAAATTGCCGAGGGGAATTCTTGACAGCAGTGTGTGTTTGCAGTCAAACCACAGAGCTGCCGCTTTCTAAATGAAACGCCCCGTGCCCAACGCGAGCCTAGATGGAGCAGCTTCTTCCTTCCCCACCTATCCGAGCCCACAGTGAAACGCTGGAGAAGAATAAACAACAGCTCAGATTTCTTACCTCTCATTGTTGCCCCCCACTAAAGTCAAGGGTCCTAATCGGAGACGATAAGAACATGGTGCAGCCAGCGTGGGAACGTTTCATCTGAGTTATCGCCCCCTTGGAAGGGAATCAGAAAACTCCCTTTTATTTATTGCCTAGATAAAAGATGACTCGCTCCAGGAGATAGAGTCGTTCACCTCAGCCCCCCACGAGTAAACGCCAGGGAACATTCCTGCTCATTTGTTCCCTGTAATGAATTACAGGAGTTACCAGCACAGAAGGAGAGGTGTCCGCTTCCTTCTCTTTCTGCATCTCCCTTAGTATTTGCCATAAAAAGGCAGGGAGGGTGGGAGAACGAAACAAATGAACTGGCAGAGGCTTGAGCGTGGGGTCAAATACCAGGGCTGTTCTGGGCAGTAATGCTCCCCCAGGGCTGGGCGATCCTCCTGTCGCAGATGCACATCTGCCCCATCTGTCCCCAGTGATTGGGGAAGGCCAATCTGGCTCATCTGCCAAGGCACACACCGGACTGAGCCCAGGGAACCCTAGAGCGGGTCCAGGTAGTGCAGAAAGCAAAGGATTTAGAGAGATCACGTGCCTAAGGCCCTGGCTTCAGAGCCAGGTGATTTGCGTCCTAAACCCAGCTGGCCAGGAGCAAGTCAATGCACCTGTCTCTTGTCTTTTTGTCTAGGTAGGTTGTAGCCTGGTTGAGGCAAGGAGTCTCTTATTACGGGAACCAAGAGGAGGCTATGTAAAATATCAAGAGTTTATAATTTAAAGTTGCTTCCCTGGTGCATCTGCACAGACAAGGTAAGGAATACTCAATGATGCTGGTTTTTTTAATTCTCCCTCTAATACACCATGACTTTCTTCTCAACATGTCCATTCCCGCACAAAACAGAACTGTTCATCCTCCTCTGCCCTAATTCTGACTCTTCTGTCGGCTCTCAGAAATTGAAAACAAGCTATTTCATACTGTTTGCCGCCAATTACAATCACTGATTTTTCCCCGTACAAGTTAACTTTTTTAAAAAGCCACTTTTGCACAACTGATTTACATTGGCCCATTGGAAACATATCGATTTCCACGATATTTATTGCTCTATTTATTCAGCGATCATCCCACTAAACCCAACTTTGCAGAGGTTCTCATGAAAGAGGCACTGTAATTGATCAGATATTAGTCTTGGATATTGTATCTGGGGAAAAAAATATACCTAACAAAACCCAGGGGAAGGGAATCCTTATCTTTCCAAATAAAAAGCAAAGGCAATAGAGTCCTCCTGCCGTTCATAAGATGCCTTGCCCATGTGAAAATCCAGAGGAATAATCTATTTCAGCAAATCAAACTTTTAAAGACCAACATTTGTTTGCACCACAGGACTTTTTTTTTTCTTTTGCCCATATGAAGAACATCTTTAAAACGGGGAAGGAGAGGGGGAAATAAAAAGAGGGAAATGAAATATTTTCTTTAATTTCAGTGGTTTATAGGTTTACGCATTATGTTTTGGGAGCAACTTATTTCGGGGGTTTATTAGTGTTTTGACCTGTAATAGGGCAAACTCTTATTCGATTTCAGCTTTTTTATTTCAGAGGTGCTCATGAGTAGTGAAGAAACTTCTGTTCTGTCTGTGCAATTACAAAAGAAGCAATGCGTGCTTTCTGGACGCTCAGAGGGAACCCATGCAAAAAGCTCCCTCTACATGTATCAGTCCAAGATGGTTTTGCAGTGGAATAAACATCTCTGATCTAAGACAGCTGCCTGACATCAACAGCCGCCCATCACCACTGGGCCAAGATGCAACTGATAAATATACTCTACTGACGATAGAAGAGAGAGAATGTAAAGGAGTGTTTCCCCCATGCCCTCGGGCTGTGTGAATGGTAACAGTTTGCCCATTATTCATTTGATTTGTTTTTTAACACGTTTGACATCTAATCTTATCTGCTAATACCCAAGATTTAGTTACCAGGACGAATTTTTCACACTGGGAGCACAGTGATTTGACTCAACCTTTTCCCTCCTCTCTCCCTCAGACATATTGACTTTATAGATTAAAAACAGTGACTGATCCGTACCAAAAAAAAAAAAAAAAGGCTTTTAAAATTTGACTCCCCCGCCACATTTGTAAAAATAAATAAATAAATACAAATTGCATCACCTGAAAAGGAAAGTTGTGACTATGGGGGGAAGGGATTCGAATGGGGATAGACCAGAAAGCAAATGGTTAAAGAATGTTCCGAACATGTGTGACTAGTTATCCATCAGTCTTGCCAGTAAAATAACAATTTATTTTAATACTTAAAAAAAAAACACAATCCTCCAGTGATAAATGTCAATTACCAATAATCAGCATAAAGTGCCAAATAGCCATACATTTTTTTTAATAAACAAAACATATTGGAATGTCTCTTCGTTTTCATTTTTAATACACTGTTCAGAAAGCCATCTTTTAAAATTCTGACGTTTAGATTTGTCCAACCCACTCTCTCTCATCGGAACACACACAGACTTTAAAGTACCACTAAAACCACGTTGTGCATAGCATCAGTTTGATTTATTGCCATCATTCTTGCCTTTGGGTGTTTTTAAATACGTCCACAAATTACAAACCACCTCTCAAGGCATTAGAACACAAAACAAAAATAAGATCTCCATGTAGTGTGGATACTGCAGCTCTAAACTCTATATAAGGCTTTTAGTGCATGGCAGACTTCATCACTTGAGATTTAGGTCACTTTGGAATATTTCTTAAAAAAAAAAAAAGAAAAAAAAACAAACGAACAAGTTTGCAGGTTGTTCTCCTTGTCTCAATAATGCTGTAATGAGAAGCCTAAGTTTCAGTTCTTAATTCTCTTCTGGAATTTTTTGTTTCCCGAAGTATTAAAGAAGTTTTATACAGCCAAAAAAAAGTATAAAATTTTAAAAAAAAATAAAAGTAATACCTTTGGAAGCTACGTTTTTGCTTTAAAATAATGAAGATTCCTGTCCAATACGTGAGCACCACCTTTTGGCATAAAGTTTATCAAAGCCACACAAGACAGCCAGTTCTCTTGCACTTTCCATATTATTAATACATGTTTCAAATGCTAAACAGTATTTGAAGCCAGGATTTGGGAACCTTTTATTTGTAATTTTTTTTTAAAAAGGTCCAGTGGTCCCATCCTGGTGTTTTTTTATGTCTGTTCTGAATTTGGTATAAAGTTTGGAGGGGAAGTTGGTTCATGGGAGTTAGCGGTTTCAGCATTTAAGTTTGGAAGGTTTAAGCTCCTTTGCTTGCGTATGCAGTGTCTTGTGGACAGCTAGAGTCCTGGACTGGCAAAATCCTTTCCCGCATTCTTGGCACTTAAAAGGCTTTTCTTTAGAATGAATATACCTGGGGAGAGAAAAATACCGATTTAAAAATAAGGACAGTTCAATAAGGTGACCTGCCTGTCAAAAAACATCCATGGTCTGTAGCTTCTCAGACTCCTGTTGAGGCCCAAATAGTGTGTGAGGAAGCCAGAATGAGGGGCACAGGGGAAAAAAATCATACAGGAAATAAACAGGGCTATGGGATAGTTCTTTTTTCTGCAAATACCTCACCCTAATGGCTGCTCTGCGTTTCTGATTAAAACCATTTCCAGAAATAAAAAGTGAAGGAAAATCCCAGCTATGTGCAAAGAAAGAAGACAGAGGAGAGTATAGTGGGCAGCGAAAAGGGGCAGGCAAGAGAACCTCAATAATAGAGTCATCTGCCAAATCAAGAAGCCTCATCACTTGGGACATCACTCAACAGTACAAAGCAGTACACAACATAAAGGGACCATCTTGCATTGACAGGGCCAAATGGACCAGCTCACCTTTCCCTTTGCCATGTAGCCAGAGCCAAGCACACCCTATGACTATAAAACCCCAAGTGATATTAAAATGCTGGATTCAAGTTCTAGAGGGGCAGCCATGTTAGCCTCTTTCAGCAAAATATAAAAAAGAAGTCCTGTGGACTGTGGCCCTTTTAAAGACTAACCCATTTATTTAACGCAGCAGCTTTCGTGGGCACAATCCTACCTCATCCTGAAATGGAAAGGGGAGTTACCTGTGATCCCGCAGATGGTCTTGTCTTCTGAAAGCTTTGTGGCAAATATCACACGTGTATGGCCTTTCGTCGGTGTGGGTTCTTTCGTGAATCAACAGGTTATAGGACTTGGTGAAGTGTCTGCCACAGAATTTGCACACGAATTCCTTCTTGGTTTTGGAAGGTAACCTCCCCCTGGTAGGTTTCTTCTCGGGTGAAAGCTTAGTGACTTCGAGCAAGGAGCCCAGCCCCGGAGAAGAGCTCTGGTTGCCCGCCTGTCCCAATTTAGCATGATCCTCTTGGGTGGCTGCCACAGCCAGGTTGGCAAAATCAAACCGGGGTTTGGCTTTGAGGGGCACATTGGTAGCTTCATGCTTGGGCTGGATGACGTGCGGGAACAAGGGGAAAGTGGGGAGCTGGAACCTGGCGTCCACCAAACTAGACACCCCGGGCGCTTTGGAGAAGGAAGAGCGAGGTAAATGCATTGCTGGGTACCCCAATGTCCACTGGTGCAGATGCACGGCGTGCAGGGCGCTGAAGCCGTACAGGTTGGGCAGGTGGTCCGAGGGCACTGCCGGTAGCCCGTTGAAGGCTTGCAGGAAGGAATAGTTAGTGAGTTGCAGGGAGGGGTGAATGGGCACTGGGGCCGGCAGAGTCTTGCTTCCCATGATGGCCACTGGGGAGGGGGCTCTCGCAGCAGGGAAGGAAAGCTCCTGGAAGAAAGAGAGACAGAGACCTTCAACAGGAGGGCTCAGGGACAGCCTGCAGCTCTCCTTTCCATAGGGCCAGATCCCGGACTCTGGAACTGCAGATCAATGGGAAGAAAGATTCCCATTGCTTTCAGTGGGTCTGGCGCTGTGTGCGTTGGCCCCTTCCCACGGCAGCCGTGCAGGGCCCGCGCTAACTGCACAGATCTGCAGAAGCGCTTTCATCTCCCCCTGGGCCAACCTGCTCCTAACCCAAACCAGCCCTCGGCAGCGCCTCGCACGGCTATTTGGGGAGGACCCCTCGGTAAGCTGGGGGTCATTTCAGGGCAGCTACTCATTGAGCACCACCAGGCTACAGCCCCAACCACCCACGCCGCTGGGGGTCTCGGGGCACGGCGGGGCACATGGCTACCCGGGCCGTGCCAGCCTCCCTTCTGCTGCGCCCGCTGGAATCAATGGCAGATGCCTCCTGTCCCGCAGCCCACCCTGACAGATCACATGGCAGCAGTTCAAACTTAAGCGCATTGCTGCCCCACGGCTCTCCCAGAGGAGCACAGGGCTCCCGGCTTAGCCGCCCAAGCTTCGGCCTCTTGGAAAATAGAGCGCAGGGAATGGACATCTCCAGCGCGCAGCCCTGCGCTCGGGCAGCCGCGTGTCCCCGCGCTTCTGTCTCCAGAGCCCCTTTCCCTCCCAGAGCTCCTGCAGGGTGCTGGCTCGCAGCTGGGCCGGAGGGGGGGGGGGGGAGGTTTATCTGTTTTAAAGGTAGTCAATATTACAGCTCTGCGTCCGGCTGGCAATCTAGGGACCCTAGAGATCCTCCAGGCTATTTCTGAATACAAGCCCCATTTCCAAGCGAAAGGGGGCAGCCGGACTCACTCCGGAGCCGCTTTACAGTACCAAGCCGGAGAGCAATCAGGACGAGGGATGTCTACACGGCAAGCACCGCCCACTTGTGACTCCGCGGCCCCCTGTCACGCAGCGTTTTCCACTCATGTCTCCAACTAGGGGATCCGCTCGGTGCATGCCCCTATAACGCACCCACAGCCCCCGCCATGCCGGAGAGGGGTTGCGCTGAGACCGGAGGGACTCAGACTCGCGTGGGGTCCCAGGAGCAAAGCCCACTCGTCAGCTTAAGCCTGAGCCCAAAGCCAGCGAAGTCGAGGGGAACTTGGGGTGGGACGGAGTGTTTCCACTCACTTCAGTGGGCCCCCTCCAGCCCTTCGCGGCTCTCCACCTCGCAAACCAAAGGAAACACTGACGGGGAGAAACTGTTAACTGGGAATATTTGACCCTTCCTGCAATGACAGGATTTAATACATGTACCCCTCCTGCCAGCCGTTTGGCAGGGGTACAGCTCGCTGTGGGAGAGGAGAAACATCCACAAAATATTTCAAAACGGACCCGTCCTAAGGGACACATGTCGGGTTGGCCCTTGTGCGGTTTGGTTCTTGATGTTTATTTCTCTCCTTCCCCTTCCCCCAGTTCCAGCCTAGAGAGTTTCTTTGGTACTATTTGGGGACCCTGGGATAGTAATTCGTGGTCCTATTTCTAATGTCAAATTGCTATTTGCTGTAAGTATTTATTAAATGAGAGTATACCCCGCCCCACCCTTCATTTTTGAAAGATTATGGATTTCTGATCAAGATGGAGTGGCCTTTATTTATTTATTTGAATTTCCTGTCATATTAAGGCCCTGTTTGGAGAAAAAAGAAACCTGATGGAGGAAAAACAAAGAGAGTCCTGTGACACTTTTAAAGACTAACAGATTTATTTATCGCATGAGCTTTTGTGGGAGAAAATCTCACTTCCTCAGATGCTTTGAAGATGGGAAATTTACAGAATGGGAGGAAATTAAATACAGGGAAGTGTATGCCATAGGATCAGGTCAGGCTGTAACAGCAAATCAAAATAGATGTTAGGATTCAAACAGTGGGGAACACTGTGCTGTTCCCCAGTGTTTGAATCCTAACATCTATTTTGATTTGCTGTTACAGCCTAACCTGATCCTATGGCATACAGTCTTTAAAAGTGCCACAGGACTCTGTTTTTCTGCAATAGACTAATATGGCTACCCCTTTGGAACTTGACTGATGAAGGAAGAATTCCAGATACTAGGATAACAAAAGATTTATACATGGATGCGATTAAAAGGAAACTAGCAGTTGAAGAAACTTTGCTGGGGTGGGAGCGGAAGCGGGAGACTATGAGAGAGGGAATTTAATCTGAACCGCCCCATACTTTACTCCCAAATCACCTTTCGCACCGCTTTTCATAAATCAGCCTCAGGAAAGTAGACCCAAATCCTATAGGAATTCCATCGCAATGACCCAGAATCAAGAAGTGTGACATTTCCCCAAGATTTGCCTTTGCTAATTGGATAAATTTTGTACAACGGCTGATTTAAAAAACATACACACTACTTCCTCTTCTCTTCCCCCTTCTCTTAACTGTTTAAAAGGATAGTGGGCCACCCCGCCTTTGAGATTTGTTCTTCAACCGGAGAAACAAAACACCGTTTCGTTCTAATATAGTGCCAAGTGTGTCTCCTTTTTACAGTGCACGTATCCCGATCACTTACTTCAGGAACAAACTAAATTCAAAATACAGCTGCCCATTCAGCTAGACACTGGACCCATCTGCAAGGCAGATCGGATATAATCCTAAAGCATTATTACCTGGGCTAATTCTGATCTCTGAAACTCAACGAATTTCAGGCCCAGAATGGTGGGGGTTTCCCTCCCCTTTTTCATACCTTTAGAACATGTTTTATTAAAAAGCCCAGGAATATAAAAATACACACCCATCAGACGGATTTAGCCAAATTTCTGTTTTGCGTGGATGTCACGTTAAAAAAAAAAATCGGTTTCAGTTTTCCAAACGAACGGGTGAGTAATGATTCTTTAAGGAAAAAGGAAGTGCAAAGACTTCATAATAGTATCCATTGTCCTAATTATGTTGTTTGCTAGAAGCAGTTTTATTCTTTTTTTTTTTTTTTAAAGGAAAGGGCTGAGGGGGCGGGGTGTTCAGGTTGATACAAGTTTGTTGGCATCCTTCCAGAAATGAAAGCTACACTTTTGCTCTGTACAGCTGGGGTAGTCAAAAATATAGATGAAGAACAGCATATTTCATAGAAAAGTCTCTCTTAGGACATCAAAGGGAATGTCTGTTTCGTTGTGCAGTACATTTCTATTCCTTCCGTTGCAGAGAGATCAATGTTTCTTTGATTTCGGTGTCACTTCTACCTTTAATTCTGCTTCATGTAAACAGATCCTTATCTTTTTTTTAAAGTGCCTGTGAGTTATTTGCTTGTAACGCCCCCCTCCCACATCACAATAAAACTGTACAGTTTTAAACACAAAAATTGCTTGCTGAGTAATTGAGAGCAAACCACTTGTGTATTGACACAGGACTGAAACAAAACCCACTCTTGCCAAGATAAATCTACCTTCCAAAATAAGATCATAAACTTGAAAGACTGCATCTGTCCCTAGCTTTCTTACCCTTTGTCCCGTTTTGGAGATTTGGCTATGCTATTGTCCATGTGCCATCGCTTTACCATTATGGGAATCTTTACCTTCCAGATACATTCAATTTAAATAGTCTGCCCTATTTATGAACAAGAAAAATATCAGGCAGACTAGTTGCTGGTGGCGACACATGAATCGGAATTAAATTAATCTCGCGGTGATTTTATGGTTAGTATTTCTGCTTTTCACTTTGAATTATCTATTCTGGTGTGTCTTTTGAGAGGGATATTTGTTATATGAAATACTTGACTCATAAATAATGAGTTTTACTGATTAGTTCCACATGGGGAAATAGATGAAGTAAATTAGCTTGAAAATGTTGCTTATTTGTACAAACATGATAAATTAGTGGTTATAAAACTTCAGATGCTGGCGTGGGGGTGGGGGGCGAGGAAGGGTAATCTCGAACTCCTGCCACAAGGTTAATCTGTCAAATAACTACCTTGTTTCAAATGAACTACTTAAAATGTTCGCCAAGTCTCTTCAATGAAACTGGAAATGTCTGCAGAATTTTCTCATGGTGCCAGGTAGCCTCGATTTCCTTCCAGGAGGCAGATTTTTTCTGTTTAAAGGAGGGAAAGGACTTGATAATTTATCCGTTTTTAGGAAACGAACTGCAATGGGAATTCTTGGTCCTAAATTGTTCTTTCGCTCAGCGCTCAGCGTTTAATATCGCGACTTAAAGAATTCCCCGCATATTTATTTGCGTTATTACTGTAGTGTGCTGAATCTATTAAGGAAGGTTTATTCGGGTCTAATGGAGCGTGGAAGAGTTAACTGCTTACATTTATGAGGACTGGAAGGGCTCACTCAACATGTGTCTTGGATATCTCTGCTGAATCCTTATAAAATCATCCTTCACATTTTATCACGAAATCAGCGCTTACACCTCTCGCGGACAGTCCGAAAGACTCAGTCCACGACCGACTGTGCAATGCAGACTCAGTCCGGATCCGTGTCAAACAGCTATTACCAGTTTCTGACAGCGGGATTAAACGGAACCCATTCAGCCGCCTTTCAAACGCAGCCTATTTAGAAATGCCCTCTACTCGCCAGCCGTCATGTGGGCACTGCAACTTTCTCCTTTAATAAACAAACCAGCTGAGCAATTAAGAAATACCGAGTTGGATTCACTTCAAAATAATAACTACCCTCTTTGAACGGGAATCTGAACATTCCTCCCCTGTTTTGGCGCAAACAGAGCTCTGTAAATAATCAGGAAGAGCAACCTTCTCTTTCAGCCGCAACCCCCTTTTCCCTTAGCTCCCCGAATGCCAGTAATGGAAAGAAGAGCAGGGCTGGGAGTTACTCCTCGAGCTATGGCAGGCCAATCAGACAGCTCGCTCCCCTAGGCCGTCTATGCAGCCAAAACGGGCAGGTTTCCCATTGATCTCCAATCTATGGATCCTACGGTGACTCCATGCTGTAGGAAGGGCCTTCCTGGAAGGGGAAGGCATTATGCTGTACAAGCCCTCTTGGTCTCGTCCCCCTTCATTTTAGATGTTTTAATTCAAATTAGACCAACAGTGCACCTGTTTGGGGCCAGCAGCTCTCAGCTCATTTAAAAAAGAAATCCTCTGACAGCTCCCCCAGCCTCAACACTAATCTGCAAAAAGCCCCCTGTTTATATTTCTCTCCTCACCGCCAGACACAATAATAACAACGAGCAACCCTCACTAACAGTTGACGGACCGGCCTGCTAAGAAGCGACTGTCTCTCTGCACAGAAAGTGTTTTGTGTCAGCCAAAGGGGCATAACTCCAGGCTCCTCCAGCAAGGAGGTGAATGCCACCCGGCAATGAAAACGCGCAGAAAGTGCTCACACAGGAACACAAATCTCCGCGCCCAAGTCCGTCTCCAGCAACTCGAGGCCGCTGCGGACTGGCGAGCCCGGCGTTTTCCAGCTTGGAAGGTGCCAGTTTCCTCTCAGGCTGCAGCGGGGGATGAGCAGCTCCGTAGGGGAGAGGCTTATTTTAAAGAGCAAAAAGAGAGAAATACAAAACAAACCAAGAACCACTGAAAGACTTTCAGCGCCCACCCCCACCCCTTTGCCCCTACAGAACAAAAGTCCTTCTAAGGACAGCAGCTCTGTCCCTTCCCTGCACCGTCCGGGGGAGAAGAGGGGACCGCTGTAGCCAACCACACAGACTGGGGCAAACAGAAGGAGTTGTTTGGTGTTTATTTACCTAATCCCGAGCTGTGCTCCACCGCTGGCAGGAGGTAAAAGATCCTGGGCTAAATTGGAGCTGATGAAAAAAAAGCTGAGCTAAGTGAGCGGCTCTCCCGGCCCTTCTGGGGCTCTCTGCGCAGCGCTCTGCCCCTCCCTCTCTGCCCCTCCAGCGGGGCACGGCCAGATCCAGGGAGAGCCAGGTGCTCCGGCCGATGGAGCCGGTGACGCGCTCGCTCCCTTCGCCTGCTGCTGGAGGCGGCTGAGTGCAGGCGCGCCTTGGAGTGATCCCTTCCCTCCAGCCTCCTCCTTATTTCAACCCCCAACCGGAGGCCGGGCATGCGCACTACGGGGGGAAAGGGTCTCGCTGGGAAGATCCAACTTTTCAACTCTCTGGCTTGCTCCGGGGCAGCCAGATTCCAGCCCCCGGCCCCAGCAGGGCATCTCCCGCCGGGCGCCCGCCCCAGCGAGGCGCTCAGCCGCCCCTCTGGGCAGTCTTGGCCCTCCCGCACCCCTACTCTCCAGCAAAGCGCTCACCTCACCCCTCTGGCCGGGGCAGCGCTTCTCTGCTGCAGACGGGACCGCTGATCCAGTGTCCCTCACAGCCCCCTGGGGTCTCCTCCACTGGCAGAATCCCTTGGATCCCCAGCTTGCCTCCCGTACCCCTACCTGGACCCATTCTCCACAAATCCAGCCGCCCTCCCTCTCCCGCTTCACGTACCAGTGAAGGATCCGCTCTCGGGTAAGACCCCTTGAACCGGGGCTCCGTCTTCTCCCAGCATCCTTGGCAGGATCCACTCCCCAGTCTAGATTCAGCGATCCACCCAGCCCGACCTCGATCCACTCGCCCCATTCTCCATTGGAGAGCTACTCCCTGGAAGGAATTTCCACGCGGCTCCCTAATCCTGTCCTGCGGTTTTACCAAGTGTCAGGACCACAGGGGGGTGTGCGCAACACTCTGGTTTGAACTCGGGGTCAGACAATTTAGGCAGACCAGACCAAGCAAAGGAGCCCTTGCAAGAAAGAGGTTAAACGCGCTTTATTAATCCTGGGGCCATAACCCCCTTGCTTATTTGTTTTTCTATTCATCCATCCATTCACACTCCTTAGGTCTGTGAAGGGGAAAATTGCCTGAGTATATTATATGATCCTGAAGAGCAAGAGAGTAATATAATATGTGGGCGAAGACAGATTTGTCAGGCTAACATCGTTTTGCGCTCAGGGATCGGCGTGTTATTGACATTGTTACCTTGTAATTGTGGTTGCTGCAATTTCTTTGCACCTCTCACCTGTTTATCATGTCGGGTAATAAAATAATTGATGCAAATGAATATTTCGCGGCTGAATATTCAAGACAGGGAATTTTGCGCATCCTTGCCTGACCACTTTCGCCAGAGAACATCACAGTTTTGAGGCGCACAATGGGAAAAACTATCCTTCTTATAGGAAAAATATGTTTAAGATTTTCTTTCACTTCCGTCGAAAATTAATGGCACTTTTAAGTGCCGGGGCAAGGATGGGATGGACTAGAGAATATCCCATCTCTTCCAAACCCAACATTTGATTAGTATTCCTTTGGGAGACGTATAACATAGAATCATTAGGGAAGGACTTTTTTAATGAAGAATAATCTACAGCTGAATTATTTTAAAATAAGATTCTTATCCCAGAATAAGATAGATCACAAAACGCATCTCCTTACTTCGGATTTCTGTTCCCAAATAAGAAGATCGTTGTGCGTGTATATTTGAAAACCAGAATCAAAGAAGCCTTTAATTTCGAAATATATCAATTAAGGATCAAAGGCTAATAATAATAATCTAACAAACAAACAAATAATATCTGCACATATTCAAATTAAAAAAAAAACACACCTAAACTGCAGCTTCAGTTACCGATCACCCGCGCCCCAAATAAATCAATAAACTGCAGGGGGGGGCGTGTGGGGGGCGGAAGCACCAATCTCTATGCAAGGTTTTGTCTTAGCCAAGCCATCGCCTTCCTGATAGCACTTTTTTTTTCTTTTTTTTTGGAGGAGGGAAATGGGTAGCTAGTTATCCAAATCTAGTTTTAAATTAAAGGGGGTGGTGGGAAAGCAACTCCAGTGTTTTGTGTAACTGAGGTACGCCGTAAGTGGATGAAGTCTGGAGATTGCATCGCATTCTATTGATGCATTTGTTAAACATAAATATGTTTTGAATTGTCAAGCGACTGGCGTTTTAACTGAAGTTTCAGGTTAACTGCCTCGTTAAGTGTATTTGTCTTAAAGATCTGGCGTTTGAATTACAGAGGGAAAGCTGGTCCAAAACCTTTATCCTCCGATGATTTCTTTTATGGTATCCCTTGTTAATTTGCATTATGTCAATTTGCGACTGCAGGACACTTAATACCAGTAACGGGATACAAAGTCACCATTAGCACTGACACGCAGGGAATATACTCCCCTTTCCTAGTGAGTATCTGCTGTTGATTAGGAATCTTAGACTTTAAAGAGACTCATAAAAAGAAAAGGCATCTGCTTCCAAAGTTAGCCACGTTGTTAGGAATTAGACGCTGCTGTGATCGCTTCAAGAAGCAAAGTGAATTTCCCCTTATGTCAGGTAGCCGGCTGGAAGGGAAGGAAGGCACTGGACTTGCCCATGACTAGCCAACCTGAGAAGCCAAGGCTCCAGTGTCAATTTCTGGTCCCGGTTACACCTGTGTAAACCCGGGGTAACTGAAGTGACTTTACTTCGGATTCACTCCTGGCTAATTGAGAGCAGAAGCTGGCTCGATGAAACAATCTTTTAGTTTTGGTTTTTTAAATCACAACAGGTTATTATCTAGGTTTCTATCACACCTGGATTTTTGACTCAGTTGGCAGTCTCAAAGAGCCAGCCCTGATGGCAAGGTTGTTTTTAACTCGCACAGAGAACACAACAGCCGGCCAATTGGATACACACTTCAAAGCAAATGAGCTCTCCTTAGATTGCTGAAACTGACAAGTGTGGATAGGGATTAAAAGCGATAAAGGGACTTCTGTATAATGCACTGGAGTAGTTAGAGCACCGAAGCGTATTTCTTTCTTTATTTTCAAGAGCTCTGTGTCCTGGGGCTGGCATTTTCCTGTTTCCTTCCCTTAGCTAGGGATAGTCTGTACTCATTCAATCTTATTAAAATGTCCATTTCGGGCCCGATCCTGCAGTCATTCGTTGGCTTCGTTGAATTTTCCCCAACAAAGGGCTGCGGGATGCAACCGCCCCGACCAATCTGAAGTATTTTGTTTAGGAGAAACAGTCGAACAAGTCCCTAGCGCCAGCTCCAGGCGCCTTGAGCGGATCCCAGCTGAGCAGCGAGGCTTTTAAAGGACTCTTTTCCGGGCTGGAGCTGGATAGCGTCTTTCTCTGCAAAAAGCTTTAGGTGCACAGCTGGCCGGTGCTATTGCTGCTCGCGGGACACTGGCAGTCTCAAATCCTACAGGGGAAAGGAGACTGGGCTGGATGCACAGCGGTTTCGCTCAGCAGCCTTAGGAATTTCCCTGCGCCTGGAGGAGATGGGAATCCACCCTGGATTCTTTCATGAAAAGGTACAGGGACCCGGGAGTAAAGGAGCGGCGCTACAATCCCACCACAGAAACAGATGAGGCACTAGTGTACACCGGCTTTAACTCTTCTCTTCAATGGTGCATGACACACTGGCAGTGAAGCTCCACCAGATTGCATGCACATGGAACGATCCTGTCTCGGAAATAGGTGAACGTTCTAACATGGACTGCCCCGGAAAAGCTCATCGACACTAATGATGCTGAAACAAGCAAGAGGTATCATTGCACAAGCCAAGAAGGTCTGGCATATGGTTAATTCTTGGTGCTGGCAGCCACACACACGATTGCCAATGCCTACAAGATCAGGTCAATTTTACTCTTAAAATACATCCCAGAACAGGCTATACACCACCAGAAAGAGAGGAAGGCAGGTTCATCTTTTATTTACACCTTTGTGAACCTGGACTCTCCATTTCAATAACTGGAGTGATTCCGGATTTACGCTGGTGTAACTGAAAACAGAATCTGTCTGAAACTACTGAGAATCCAAAAATGTGTTTTTTTCTTTTTGTTTGTTTGTGAGTTTGGCATTTACTCTTTAAAAATTCTGAATATTCGTTTTCAAATAGATTCTGAATCCTAAAACCTATCCAAGGCTCAATCTAATTTCAGTTCACAATTGTTTCTACTCATTCCAGTTGCTACAAATAACAATAACCAAAGCCCAACAAGAGGCTATGCTGGGTGGAAAAAAGGTGGAAAATATTCAAGAAGATATTTGGAAAAATGGGGGGGAGGGATCATCAAAATATCAAAATTTGGGGAAAAATCAAGAAATATTCAGAAAATAATTAGTTTGTTTGTACAAAGCTTTGTCAAAATTTTGAAAATTTCAAGCTTGCAACCACCTTCAGTGTTCACTACAAATAACAGCAAAGCCTTGGAGCATCATATTCTTGGTAGAAGACTATGACTTTGGGAAATTTACTTCTTAGATTTTTTTTTTAGTCCAAGTTTTTTCTTTTTAAAAAAACCCTGTCATTTGACTGATGAGCTAACATTGTGGCTTGGGTTGCCATTGGCTCATAAGTAGATTTCTTATTAAAGTCAGTGGAGTCTACTTAAAAAATGATGGCCTGATAAGACCCTCACTTCACCATTCCAGGTCATGTACTAATCACTACCCTACAGAGCCACATCTCTGCCAATTTCCTCTTTAAATTTAAATCCCACTAAGAATACAAATCCAAATAATTAATAAAGAAAATAAATTTTCAACCAAGCATTGCAAAAATTTTTTACAAGCCATTAATTAAGTGTAGGATCTTTCCCCCTTTCTTATTTGCAGAGTGATGTGAAGTCAATCATGTAAATGATTCCTTGTTCAATATCCAGCCTTCCAGATCAGAATTAATGGAACAATGTCACTTCTCACCCTGTTACAGTGAGAGTCAGCATTTCCATGATAATTTCCTATTTTCAGGAGTTTTTACAGTGGTCATAAAAATTCAATCCTGGATCAACTTGGCATCGGAGGGCCTCCTCCCAGGAGTCATTTCTTTTTGTTATATTTGAAAGAGGAAACCATTTATCTGTTTTTACATTATAAGGGCACAACAAAAGGAAATGAATGCAGGGTTGCAGAACAGTTTTGTAGTTTATAAGGCTTACTTTTTTTATTCAGCTTCAGGCTATCTTCATATGGATGTAAAAATAAAAGAATTGACAACATATAAATATAACTAGCTTACTTAGAACCCAGAATCCATATTCAAGACTAGTCAGCTAAAAATAATGTTGATCTTTCTAAAATTCCTTCTTTTTTAAACTGTTCATTAGTAATCATTCCTTAGTAACTGATTAACAATGTGAACTGATATCTTGAGATGCTAGGGATAAAAATGATCAAGTCATTTTGTTAAGGAACTTACTTTGTGTATAAAATAATATCTATCAATAATTTTAGAAGAATACAGATGTTTAGCATGAAGATTTAGAGGGCTGACTATCCTCTGGCACTCCATCCCTCTTTAGCGCATGCTGTAAGGAAGGCACTCAAAGGAACTGTAAAAACAATGAGAGTCCTGTGGCACCTTAAAGACTAACAACAAATTTCTTCAGGTATAAGCTTTTGTGGGCTCCAACCCACTTTGTCAAATGCAACAAATGAGCTGTGGATTTAGGTAGTCCTAAGTATTCATTCATACATGATGGATTATAATGGTTCAGTTTCCTTGGAGCCATGAGGTAAAAAATCAGCTTTCAAAAATAAATTTCCTAAATACAAAGGTGGCTGAAATGAATCATGTATGTTAAACATACACCTATATCATTTCCATATGCATGGAAATTACACAGTGATGCAACTAGCACGATGCATCATGAAGGTTTTAGTGACATGAATTTGGGATGGGCAAGGGTCTGAGTGAGTTGTGCAACTCAGGGGCCTGCCAATGAAGGGTTGATATCACATCACACTACCAAAGAGTCTGTAAATGCCACACATTTTGCAGAAAACTAGGCATCTCTTTCCTCTGGTGATATAAAGCATCCATTTCTTTGAGCCTTGATAAGTCACATGAGGTACCATTTCACTATAATTTTTGACAGACACACCTGCCACACCAGTATGGCTATACAGATAGGAGTGTGTTGATGTATTTTTGTGTAGGCGTGCATACACACACAGTTCTCTGAGAACACCACTCTTTCAGGGAAGAGAAAGTGTTTTTGCTTTTGTTTGTAAAGCAGAGTAGAAATTTAAGAGACTATATAAATATTTAGTAATATTAATCAGTGTTCTGAGTAAAAGTGAATTAATCCTTTGGAAATAAAGGCATTTTTTGTCTCTTGTGGGCTGTGATTAAAAGGATTCAGGATTCTGATGTTTGTTTTCCCGCTCTAGCACTGAGTCACTGTGACCTTGTACCTGTGACTTACAGCTGATCCAACTCCCTGTGAAATCAGTGAGTGAGTTTCCACTGACTTTAATGATAGCTGTATTTAGTCTGTTTGTACCAGGATTTACCTGGCTTTAACAAATGTGTATAACTATAACAAGAAAGTGCTGTGAAGTCTGACTAATTGATAAGGCTAATCCTGTACCAGGTAATCTGATCAGAACAACACCGTGTGGATAAATTTATAGTAGGCCTTGTCCACACCAGCAAAATTCAAAGCTGTAATTCACCATCTGCAGCTCCCATGGAGTTAGCAATGGTAGAAACAGTAGTGTAGACAGGCCCCAAGTGTATTTATTCAAGTGCTGGTATCTGAATGCCTTCCACTCGTGTACTGAGTGAAGTGACTGACGTGTCATGCGAGGGCATTCTCTCCCCCAGGGGAGAATTGTGTGTACAGCATAACGGAGAGTTTTGAGAGGGTTTTGTTGTGGTTTTCAATGCACACGCTGCTCTGTGTTTCTCTTAGAGATGCCAGGCTCGAGAAATGGGGCTGGCACTTGGAGCGGAAGGGGGTGAAGTGCCTTTCATGCCTCAGTCTCGGAGGAGCCCTTGAAAAAACTGTCTCCTTCACAGATGAGCTTCACCCTTATGGCAGACAGGGCTGATTAAGACAGGGGCTGTAGGGGCTGCAGCCCCTCAAAATCCCGCTGTCCCTCCCAAAATCCAGCCCCTGCCTGAGTGGAGGATTGCCGGCCCGTTGCTCCCTTTAAACAGCCTGCCTGCCCAGCACCCTGACTGGCTGGTCTGCTCCATATCAGCAAGCCCAGGGCTGGGGCAGGACTGTGGCAGCCTGTGTCCCCTGGCCTGCCACTCCCCATTCCCCAGAGCAGCACTGGCCCATGGAGCCTCCCCACAGCCCCCCTCAGAAGGGAAGCGATGCCATCCCACAGCCCCTTCTGCGGCCACCCTCCCACAGCAGTGCCAGCTGTGGCCTCCCGAGTCCTCTCCACAGCACCAACTGACTGCAGCCCTGGAGCCCCTCACTCCACCCCCAAAAGGGGGCACCCTACCCCCCAAGCAGGATGCCATGGCAATGGGGGGTCCCCACTAGGTTAGGTAACCCCACCTTCCCCCGAGCCTTGAATTGGCTCTGAGGGAAGAATGTTCCATTGCGCCTGTTGGCTTGACTCAGTATTCAACGGGAAGGCAGCCAAGAGCGTTAAGGGTGAGTTTGATCTCCCCACTTACTTACCACACTCTCATCTAATTGTCATGACTGCTCACTAGATGCAGGCTTAGAAATCATTGCATCTGTACCAAAGGCATACGCAGCAGGGATCACATTTTTCCAGTCAGGGACAAAGCTATTGTCAGTGATTGGGACCAGGATGGGAAGTAGTATTGCATCTACAGAGATGTATTTGGCCAGAAGTCAGCTCCACTGGTGGTAGCCATGGGCAAATCTGTAGTGTGGAGAGGCAGTTTTAATGCCTGTCTCCACTCCTTTGATTTCAGCCTCCTTAGCACAGTGACCATGGCAATAAGGCTAAGGTCCAGCACTGTTCTCTCATTTAGACATGCTGTTGTTGTGGCTGAATGACTCTACATAAGCTCTGTGATTAGATCCTGCTCCTACAGGAGTCTATGTGAGTTCTACCATTGCACTAGAAGAGGCAGCAGCATCTGGCCAGTGGTACACAACTTCACTGCACTTACTTTTGCATTAGCCCATAAGTTAATGCAGATCCAGTTCCTTCGGTTTGTACTTTGCAAGAAAAGTTCTACATTAACACAAAGATTGCTTATAACTAACATGGATAATTCTGGGTCAGATTAATTTAGTTCACTACACTGCCTCAGAAAAATAGTTTTGGCTAACTCGGCAAATGTTTTATTGTTCAAATCTTCCCTAAATAAAGGTGTATGAAGGATGCAGAGAAGGGTTATGTATTTCAATTGTAAAAATCATCGCCCACATTGTCTTTCCTGTTTTCAGCAGATTCTAAATATATACCGACACAATAGAAAAAAAGGGGATGTAGTGATTTTTCATTTTTTTAAGCTTTAATAAAAAGAAATGCTCTCATACTGAAAACTACCTGGAAATAAAGCCAGGGGATCTGCTGAAACTCACAGTGTAAAGAGGAAGTGAAGAGCTGAGTCAGAAAGACCATTATAGCCTGTTATGCTGAAGTGTTGCAAATAAAGGTCAGTGACATGGGAGTCTCCTGCCATCAGGTGTTCTTCAATAACAAATAAGCTCTAATACCCATGCCCAAGGGGGAGGCTAAGTACAGAGAGAGTTTAAGCCCCAAATGAGAATTCCTTGCTATTTGTGGTTTAAGGTCAGACCCTTAAGGTTATTTTTAGATAGGCCTTGTGTACAAATGTGTAAGAGTATTGTAGCTAGAGCATTACTGTCCAGAATGGGAGCATAAAATCATTTCTGCAGGCAAAATACTGAAGAAAACCTGCCACCTACTGGTAAGAGAGCTACTAGTTTCATAGATAATTGACAAATTAATTTCATAATCATTCAAATCATTCATATTTCATATTTCTGCTACATCTAAAGCATTAACTCTGACCCATTTGCTCCATTCTTATTTTAAAAGCCCAGATTTTCTACTAAAATCACAAGGTGCCTATTCTGTCATGGATTTTTTTTTTAATCTAATTTTTAGCATGCATAATTATCTCCTGGGGTTTATTTTTTACCCAAGTGAGTTGTGCTGTCTATTTCACTAGTATTAACTGTTATTATTTTATTTCATATTTTAGCGTCTCACTCCAGACACCAGCTCCTGCAAGAAAATGCACCAAGAGTCTTTGTGATTTCTGTAGTGACGGTGGGTTTTCTGCGGACCAAATATTAAATAGTGACTGGCGACATCAATGTTTTATTAGAAATATTTTTCGTTCCTGAAATGATAGGAAAGTCCCTAATATTTTTAATGTAACCATCTTTGGGCTAATTTTTCAATGTGTAGATTGTTGAGTGAGCAACACTAAATTATATTAGACAGTCCTAACACAGATATTACACATTTAAAAAAAATTAAACTAGAGAGTCAGGTAAATAAATTATTATATTACCTTTCTTTCCTAGGATCAGATATAAAACCTATTGAAGTCAATGGGACTCCTCAGACCCTTAATCATTAAGGTTATGTCTACACTTGCAACTTAGGCCAACTTGACGATGCTTAAGTTGACCTACACAAAGTCGCGTCCACACCGGGCGCTTTTTAAGTTGACTTCAGCGCTTCCTTAAGTCAACTTAATAACTACCACTCTTTAGGTCGACTTAATGCCTAAGTTGATTTGTTAAGTCGACTTAAAGCCGGGGTGGAGGACCTAAGCCAACCTCATGCCCTTAGTCGACCTAATTGGTCTTCAGGCCGTGGGATGGGTTGGGGAGAAGGGAGCACGGCTTGGGGAAGATGGAGCTCAGGGGAAGGGAGAGCAATGGCTGGGGAGATGGGTTGCCAGCTCCCTCGCAGCAGAGGAGCCCCAGCTGTGGGGGAATCCCCACGGCCCTGGGGCTGCAGCCGCGCGGGGTTGCCGACACCCCCAGCTGGGGATCCTCTGCAGCGCGGGAGCTGGCAACCCCGTGTGACTGGAGCCCCAGTGCAGCAGGGGTTCCTCCGCATCTGGGGCTCCTTTGCCACGTGGAAGATGGTAACCCATCTCCCCAGCCGCAGCTCTCCCTTCCCCCAAGCCAGGGCTCCCTTCTCCCCATCCCCATCCCTATCTCTCCCAGCCACAGCTCTCCCCAGTGCAATCTTATAGAATCATAGAATCATAGAATCATAGAATAATAGGGTTGGAAGGGACCTCACGAGGTCATCTAGTCCAACCCCCTGCTAAAAAGCAGGACCACTCCCCCTAAATTATCCCAGCCAGAGTTTTGTCTAACCGAGCCTTAAAAATCTCCAAAGATGAAGATTATACCACCTCCCTAGATAGCCCATTCCAATGCTTCACCACCCTCCTCGTGAGAAAGTTTTTCCTAATATCCAACCTTGACCTCCCCAGCTGTAATTTGAAACCATTGCTCCTTGTTCTGTCCTCTGTTACCCTCGAGAACAGCCTAGCTCCCTCCTCTTTGGAGCAACCCTTCAAGTAGTTGAAGGTTGCTATCAAATCTCCCCTCAGTCTTCTCTTCTCTAGACTAAATAAGCCTAGTTCCTTCAGTCTCTCCTCATAAGTCATGTGCCCCAGCCCCCTAATCATTTTTGTTGCCCTCCGCTGGACTCTTTCTAATTTGTCCACATCCTTTCTGTAGTGGGGAGCCCAAAACTGGACACAGTACTCCAGATGCGGCCTGACCAGTGTCGAATAGAGGGGAATTATCACATCCCTCGATCTGCTGGCAATACTCCTACTGATGCAGCCTAATATGCCATTGGCCTTTTTGGCAACAAGGGCACACTGTTGGCTCATATTC
>ML685779.1:24014329-24032903 GCA_007922175.1 Pelusios castaneus
GCCCCCAGACAATCACAATCACACAATCACAATCCCAACTCACACAGAACACTCCTTCTCCGGCTTCGGCTTTCCTCCGTCAACCTAGCACCTGGCAGTGTGGAAGCAGGCAGTCGACTGGAGTGTTCTGTGTAGACGCTCTAAGTCTTGTTAACAGAGTTGACTTAGCTTAACAAGTGTAGACATAGTCTAAGAGAGGCGACCTTTGGCTACTGGGGGCCATAGGTGAAGGCCCATTGTGGGGCCCCTATAGGCCCATGGGGGAGGCCCTGTGTCCCCAGCTCCCTGCCTCTGGCCCAACCCCGCAGCCCCAGCCCCAGGGGCCAGGTCCTCCTGCTGACAACTGAGGCAGACATGGCTTTTGGGGTAGACGAAGCAGGCAATGGGGCCCTTACTGCTCCAGACCCTAAGTCTGCGCCTGCTTCACCTACCTCAAAAGCCACTTGTGATCATTAACTCCCCTTCCTATGCATAAAGTCTTCCTCATTAAATCTTCAGTTTATATTTTTTGGGGGTAGATTAAGACTAAAAGTGCTGGAGATAAGAAGATTTCAGAGCTCCTATAAAATACAATTTTATACTTTACGGAGGAGAATTTCTGCTGATAAAAGATAGAGGAAGCAAAAAAGGTTGACATAATTCTTAATGTGATATTAATCATCAAACAAGATCTGAAACGTGGAAGAAATTTGGAGGGTACTGGTCACAAATAAATCAGATCTGTGGTGCAAAGAAAGGTTATGGAAATGAGTGGCAATGCTAGGGCATTATTATTTCATAAAACAAATTGTAGAATGAAGAAAATGTTATGATTGCAAAATGAGCTATAGTGCTGGCTGGAAAGGGGATAAAGGAAAAGTGGGAGTCTTCAAAGACACAAGTTCCAAAGGGGTAGCCGTGTTAGTCTATTGCAGAAAAACAACAGAGTCCTGTGGCACTTTTAAAGACTAACAGATTTATTTATTGCATGAGCTTTCGTGGGAGAAAATCCCACTTTGCAAAGCATCTGATGAAGTGGGATTTTCTCCCACGAAAGCTCATGCGATAAATAAATCTGTTAGTCTCTAAAAGTGCCACAGGACTCCGTTGTGTTTAAAAGACACAATGGACCTAATTCTCATTTATACTAATGCCACTTGGTATTTGAATTAGGCCCTTTACGCTGGCCCTACTTCTCTTGAAAGGGGATTGGTGAAACACAACAAAAGAGATGTAGAAAACAGGGAAAAAAAGGAGAAACAAAAAGATGAGGTAAATTTATCACACACTACAGACATGATAGATGGGTAGCCATACTTAATGTCAACCAGGAGAGTCAGAGGAAATAAGGAATTTCCTGCAAGATCTTTCAGAAAGGAGAATGATGGGAAAAATAGGACTACTGGTAAATAAGATTAAGACTACTGGTAAATAAAATGGGTGCTGAGGCGAGAGAACACCAAAAGAGTTACTTCTGCTCAGTTCTCAGTAAAAAGGCTAACCAGAGACCCTTGTGCAGGATGCAGCAAAAATGCAATTGGTAAACTATCAACATTAGATAACCAAAGAGATTATAAATATATGTGAACAAAAAATTCAGTATCCTACCTGAAAGAGATGGGACATAAGGAGTCTTGGGATTTATTTCCTGATCTGTCATTGAAATTGTCAGTGGCCTTGAGTAGGTCACTTAATCTAACTACCTTGGCTTCCCCATTTATAAAATAAATTAAAAATAATACTCTCCAGTTCTTAACTATGCTTTTCAATTGTAGAACTCCAAGCTCTTTACAGAGGAGGTCAATATGAGCTAATAAGACCCACTCACTTTAACTGAGGGGGGAGAAGAAAAGATTAATATTCAATAATACGTTTCATCCAGCATGAAAGAGCTTCTAGCAGTCCTGACCTTTCCAGCAACTTAAGACAGTAGTTCCTGTGGAATGGTACTGTATTCATGGCTTTTTTAGAAATAATGTTATTTTAGCTTTCAATCAGTCAGTCACATAACAGGAAGTAGGAGGTTTGGCAGTTACATTTGTTCAAATGACCAGCAGAGAGAATGAAGCCGCCATACCTGGTTGCTAAGTTATTGTCTTCTGTAGGCTGTGTGTTACAAGGATACTTCCACTTATACCAAAGACAGCTCATCACAGGGATGACAGAAAGACAGAATTAAACAAGGAAACAAATATTTTTTATGCTAATAAACCATTGTGCAATCTATAGGGCAGATTGTGGTCAGCTCCTGTATGGATGCAAAAATAAAGCTTACCTGTGTGCTGTGACTGGCTGCATTTGTTCCTCCTGGCTAGCACTCTTAGCAGCCTTGACTAGCTGAGGTGCAATGAAAAGTCATAAAATCATAGTATCATAGGACTGGAAGGGACCTCAGGTTGTCTTCTATTCCAGGTACCCTATACTCAAGGCAGGACCAAGCATTATCAAGACCATCCCTGACAGGTGTCTGTCCAACTTGAAGAGCAGGGATGAGGTGTGGTCATGCTCCTCTCCCTGTCCATAGAGGCCACCCAGGAAAATGTTTGGTAGGTGAAGTCCCCCAGGGAGTAATTAATTACTGGAACAATTGCCAAGGGCGGGGATGAATTTTCCATCACTAACCATTTTTAAATCCAGATTGAATGATTTCCTAAAAGTTCTTCCCCAGTAATTACTTTGGGAGAGTTCTATGGCCTATGACATATAGGAGGTCAAGCTACAGGATCACAGTGGTTCTTTCTGGTCTTAGACACTATAAATCTAACAAAACCTTGAGGAATTTAAGACTTCAGTACTTATATGTGCCTTACAATGAAGCCTCAAGGAGCTCAATCTATTCAGTTTATCGAAGAGAAGGTTAAGGGGTGACTTGATGACAATCTATAAACACCTGCATGAGGAACCAAAAATTCATAATTGAGGTCTGTTCAATCTATCTAACAAAGATATAACAAAATCCAATGGTTGGAAGTGGAAGCTAACCAAATTCAGATTGCAAGTAAGGTGCAACTTTTAAAGTGAGAGTAATTAACCATCAGAACAATTTACCAAAAGATTTTAGTGGATGTTCAATCATTGGCAATTTTTAAATTGAGGTTGGATGTTTTTCTAAAATGCATGCTCTAGTTCAAAGAGGAATTAGTTCAGGGAAGTCCGATGGCTGTGTTATACATGGGAGCCAGCCTGCTTCTCTGGACTGGGAATCAGGAGACCCGGGGTGAAATTCTGGTCTCACTGATGTCTGTAGCAACTTCTATTGACTCTAGTGGGGCCAGGATTTCACTCCTGGTTTTTCTTCACAGCTCTGCCCACTGGCCTCTTGTGTGACCTTGTGCAAGTCACTTCCGCTCCCATACTTGTCTGCCTATTCTATTTTTTTGACTGTAAACTCTTTGAGGCAGTGACAGTCTTTTATTGTGTGTTTGTATAATGTTAAGTAGAATGGGTCACCTGAGCATCCAGGCTCTATCATTAAAAAAACTAATAATTAAAAAAGATAATACTTAGAATAATTCAATTAAACTGCAAACATAACAATACCACAAATGAATAAAATTCACTGTCCTTAAGATCACTTTCCTAGTCACATGAAATATTCAGGTGTCGTTATTCATTCCCAGGTTATTACAATGAAATTTTCGAAATTAATTCTATATAACATTTAAACTGTAATCTTCATGCCAGATGTTTCAGAAATAAGGAGATGCAGCTGTATTTTAAAGATTGCAAGTTCTATAATATAAAGCAAGAAACTGTTTTATCTTCAATCTTTTGCAGAGACATTAACATGATGTTAAAAAGCTTTACCTGGCTTTCCTGAGTAACTCTACAAACTAGTAATCAGAACTAACCAACCTGCATTTGAAAAACTTCAGCCTGAGTGTTGTGGGGAGGGGAAGAAGTCAAGAAGGTTATTTAGGTTCAGTGAACAGCTGGACTCTTGAATACTTGAGAACCCCACTCCAAGTACTTGCTTAACTCCTTTTCACCCCCCCCTTTTTTAATAGTCTCCTGTTTTGCTCTCCTGGAGAGACTATGCCATATATTAATTCTTCTCTGTTTAAAGGAATTGGGCCAAATCCTGATCCCAGAGGAGAAGAATTTAACTGAGCACTTCCTGTGCTATGCTCTGTACATTTAACTTCCAGTGAAACCAACTGGAGCTGAGTGTACTCGGCACATTCCAGGAGGTGCTTGACACTTAAGAGGAGCAGGACAGTTGTAGTCAGGTTTCCATGGTGCTAAGCACTTCCAGGTCTCAAGCTGTAGAATTTCACTTTAACTCTAGTCTACTTTGCACTATTTCCTTGGGAACTTGGAACCTTCAGGGCAGGGATGCAGCTATGGGTGGATCTGGGTGGGCATGTGCTCATTTGTTTGGCCATCAGGTTTTCCCACCACAGCAATGTGAGCATGGTTGCTGTGTCTGTGGACCAGACAGCAGCTGGCAGCCACAGCGGGGTGGGCTGCTTTCCACCCACAGCACCGGCCCCAGGCAGCCTCTCCCCCTCCTGCCAGGCCCTGGAGAGTCAGGGGTCCCACCAGAAAGCAGGGGCTGGCTATGCCCTGATCTTTGGGTGGCTCCACCTCCAGCTCTTCTTTATCTAAGAAAACTAATCTAAGTTTCTCTGTCTTTATTTGTTAATTCACAACTACCAATTTAGTCTAAGCTTTGGGATTCTCGCCTTATGGCAAATGAGCCTGTTAACCACAAACGGTGTTCTGCTGAAGAGGCATTAATAACACCGAAAAAACAAAACCACATATATTTGCATCTATCCAGCCTCTTTGCTGCATCTCCTGCTTCAGCCTCTTGTGGCATGTGAACTACACCCGTGTGTTCACACGCTGGGCCAGATTCTCCATTGCCCTGCTTCAACCTATGTCATTCCTTACTCATCTGTGAAACAAAAGTAATAAACTTCTCTGTCTCAAGCAGGGTTCTGAGGCCTTCACTCAGCCCACCAGAGAAGACTAGGTTTCTTTATTGAAATCGTGACCAAAAAGTACTAGTGACTTTCAGAGGAGATTGCTTTTCAGCACTTTCTGAAACTCAGGTCGCTTCAGGGTATCTGCAGCTGGGCACACAAAAATGGAAACCTTTGTTATCCTTAGTCACTTGTGAAAAAACTTTGATCTTGTCATTCTTGCTATAAAAACAGATTTAAAAAAAATGCAATAATTTAGGGTATTAAAATGAATGAACTTCTCAATAACAGAATGACTGATATCAAGGCTCTACTGTTATTGCTGAGTCTCCCACAAAATAATGACCCTCCTGACATACAGTAAGCAGTGCATCTTTCAGCACCGGGTTCATAAATTACTTTTACAGACCATTATTGTGCAACAAAGCCTGCAATGGTGGACGTTGCTTGATCTAAGTAACCCATGTGAGAGGGAAGAAAATGTGACTCACTAACAAACGAAATGGTTTAAGAGGCAGAAGTGCAGTAAAACAGAGATGGAGAATGAACATAATCCCAGCTTGATGCAATTACTTTAACATGAATTTAAAATAAAATTAAAGTTAACAGTTTAAACTGATGTTTGAGGGTTTTAAAAAGATTTTGTTTCTTCTGTAACCACTGTGTTATTTGATCCAGTATAATCTTAGAGTGCACCGCTCATAACTTCTTTTCTCAAGCACTGTTCCTACCAGATTATGCGCACAGGTTAAGTTACAGATGTCTAAAAACCTTAACATTTTTTCAAGATAGATTAAAGTATTCAGAGAATATTGTGTTATTTTAGTCCCCTGCCATATCCTACATTTACTATAAAACTCTTATATTGGCATTCTACTAAAATGTCATAAAGCAAGTATGTAAGGAGGTGTTTTGGGTTTGTTGCAGTGTTATGGAAGCCAAATTAACATGGCAACCAAAATGTGTAACAGAAACACATAAATGTTTTCATGAACTGCAAACCTTGTAAGAGTACAAGAGGACGTTGACTACTGGGCAATTGTTTCCAGAGATTAGATACATACATTCTACTACTTCACCTCAGATAATTCATATAAATATCCAAGATTAATTATCTGGACTGAAATAGCAGAGTTTCCTACGGCCAAGTTCTGATCCGCTTACTCACAAGATTCCTATTTTCTTCAGTAGTTGTACTCAAAGAGTAAGGAAATATTTGGGATAAGTAAATCAGAATCAGACCCATAGATTTTGAAGATTTTAAAGTCAGAAGGTACCAATATGATCATCTAGTCGGACTTCATTAATGCCCAAAGACTGTGAAATATAGTCTTCTCTTGAAACAAGCATAAGCTGTATTTGATAAGGCTAATGTGATGAGATACAGTTATGTTCCAGGAGGTGAACACAGTTGTGTACCAAACACAATATTTGTCCTGACTATAATGCACTTGTTTTTTGTTCTTGAGCACAGATGTTTTTAAATGCTTTATTTAATGAGATGGGGGAAAAAACCAAAAAAACCCACAACTTCATTATTAGCACCCAATAGTTTTGTAATGACCAAAGACAGAAAGGCCCATGATGTAAGGAATATAGCTTAGAATCTGATTTTACAGAAATTAAAAGCATGTTTCTAAACAGCATAAACACTCTCCAAGCTCAAATAGCAGACCCTCTTAACTTTCAGGTCCAAGACAACCAAGTCAATGCTTTAGCCTTGTAGAAGGGCTTCTACAAAACAAATTCATCCAGGCTCATTTCTGAGAGGAAGAGAGAAACTCTTCTATGATGTTCCTTTTGGCCTAACAAAATCCAGATGAAGGATTCAGAAGCAATTACTTGAACTATGGCAGTGTTTTCTCAAAAGTGAATGTCACTGGAGTTCATAGGAACCTCCACTGACAGTATGTGTAACCAAAACAATAAATAAATATACAATAAAGCAATCTTACAGTAGGAAACTATATAGAAGTAGTAGCGAGAAGAGAAGAGCAGTGCAGAAAGATCTAAGATGGAGGGAAGTTAATGCATTTTGGAGGTCTTATGTTTGTCAGCTGGGTGGGGAGGAAAGAAATGCTGAGTTGTTGGACCATAAAAGTTAAGGCAGTTATTTATAGATCTCACTAAAGGTGTGCATATACAATTAAAAATAACATGTCCCTGCACAGAGGAGCTGATAATATCCATTCTGAATAGATTCAATGGCCCAGGTAGCATGGAGAAACACTGTGGATAAAAGTTTCAGAGTGGTCACCATGGCTATGTCTACACTTGCACTTTTAAGTCGACTTAGTGTGTCTACACTTAAAATTAAAGTCGACTTAAAGGGGAACTTACAAAGTCGACCTAGAGCGTCTACACTGGACGCTCTAGGTCTACTTCTAGGGGCTAGGAGGACCTTGGGCAGGTCCACGGTGGCGGGGGGGGGCACCCCTTGTGTGCAATGGGGCAAAGGGGGACAGGGACCCTGGCAGGGCATGTGGGCAGGGTGTGATGCTGTCTGGATTTAGGGAAGCATTTATGATATTATTTTCTATTCATATATCCTAAATGCTCTATAATCCATAGGAGCTATGTCATGTTTGGTATCAATAGAAAGGTAGTAATTTGCTGGGAATGATTATATAGTTTATGTCTAGGAATTCTATTTGGATTAGAAGTTAGTTTAGTTAGGAATTTGGTGTTCTATCTATACTTTAACTTGTGTGATTTTATGGAAATGTCTGAGAGAGGCGTCTGTGTCAAACCATTGTGTCCTTAATGTTTAGGAATTTTCCAGCTACAATGGGCCCAGCGAATAAACTGATGAGCCATTAAGGACACAATGGGTCCATATCACCTGGCACATTCCTTAACATTAAGGAGACAATGGTGTGACACAGACGCCTCTCTCAGACATTTCCATAAAATCACACTTGTTAAAGTATAGATAGAACACCAAATTCCTAACTAAACTAACTTCTAATCCAAATAGAATTCCTAGACATAAACTATATAATCATTCCCAGCAAATTACTACCTTTCTATTGATACCAAACATGACATAGCTCCTATGGATTATAGAGCATTTAGGATATATGAATAGAAAATAATATCATAAATGCTTCCCTAAATCCAGACAGCCTCACACAGGCTCTGCCCTGCTCTTTGGGGGGCACACCACTTAGGGCTATCCCACGTCTACACTGGCTTAATTCAACTTAAAAAAGTCGAATTAAGCCTTAGGTCGAGTAAAAAGCAGGTTTAATAAAGTCAACTTAATTTTCATTAAGTCGACTTTATTTTCCTTAAGTCAACTTAAGCAAGCTGCTTAAGTTAGGAATTTGGTGTTCTATCTTAACTTAGGTAAATTAAGGTAAATTAATTGGTAAATTAATGCAGGGTAAATTAAGTCGACTTAAGGAAGCTTAAGTCGACTTAATTTACTAGTGTAGATGCAGCCTATGTTAGTCTATTTTAGCATCATAGAGGTCATCTGCTCTGCAGCCTGTACTGTATATTACCCTGAGGAAACAAAGGGGAAAAGAAGGAGAAATAGCATTGGAATATAAATGCAGCTCTCAGCAAAACTAACAGGGTGGAGAAGAAAAGGTGAAATTCATCCTAATGCAGATCCTTAATACAGGGACTAATCAGCGTGTATTTGTAGGGCTTTGTGTAGGATGCTTCACGACGGCAAAGTGCAAGGTGGAGAAAGCATAAAAAGCAGCAACCGTGAGATGCTCACATCACTAAAATAGAGGTAAACCTGGCATTAGGGCTGGAGGAAACATATTTCAAAGGCCAGGATGTGTCTTCGTCCTTCGAAACCTCCTGTATTCATTGCATGTCAGTGGTGATGAGGATCGTGCAGGAAGCCATACGCACAGGCCTGTAGCTAGCTGAAGCTGTGAAGACCACCATATATACACCACCTCACATGAATGGCCTTGTAGAAGTTAGCTGTAGTGTGGAGACTATCTAAAGAGCATAACAAACAAGGCGTCCTGTGGCACAAGTCTTTAAAAGTTTGTTTTGCTGAATGAGATTAACTCGGCTACCTCTTTGGAACATCTAAAGAGCATGTAAGTCTGAGAGAAAATTCAAGCTCTGATAGCCCAGCTGATGGACCTTGGATCTGCATTCCCTCAGGTAAATAACTATGCATCATTAATGAGTAAAATATATTGCTTTAAATGTCCCATAAGAGATATAGCTACAGTTCACTGCACTTGCAGTTTCTGATTGTTTAGCTGGCACTCTGGCAGAGCTTGTAAGTCTCCTCATGGTCTAAATATCTCATTTTCATCATCCATAAAGGCTCTGCTAGTACAGCTGGTGGAACTTATACAATAAATGGATATGGTTATGGGGCTTACCAGTTCTCTTGGCACAATCATTGGAGCTTGTGACTCCCAAGTGAGAAACAGTTACGGTTGTTAGTACTTGCAACATTTGCTGGCTTTGGGAGAAGAGTATATAAGTGCCATGCTATGGCTCACAACTGATTGAAGATTACAGCGACAGTTTATAGGTCTAATGACAAGGCTAGAAGAGTCACATGATGGAAAAAGCTACTGCTTACAGCAGTTGCATACAGAGGGAGTATAAAACCTGCTGGTCAGCGTGTGTTATATGGGTACATTCACATGCTACATGTATCTAATCCATAGATCCCCAGTTTGAGAGCCCAGTGATGAGCTTGCTGGAGGAAATTCATGCTTTTAGCTTTGGAGGTCTCTGGTTCAGTCTCAATGGTAGCCATCATCATTACCATTATGTGGGTTCTATGTGGCTCTAATTTTGGCCCCATCACCCTAGAACCTTAGTCATACTGCTTAATGCACTACTGCACGGAGATCTCTTGTGTTGTTCATTCTACCTCTGACCTACTCAAGGGATCATGTGTGCAGGGAAGTGTTTTATTTTCATAGGGATTTGAGTTCTTTACACACTGTTATGTGTTTATTAGAGAATTTTAGAAAATATGCCTGGCACTTAGGCTATGTCTACACTGGGTAATTTAAGTCGACTTAGTGTGTCTCCACTTAAAAATAAAGTCGACTTAAAGGGGAACTTACAAAGTTGACCTAGAGCGTCCACACTGGGGACAGGGACCCTGGCAGGGCATAGGAGCAGGGTGGGCAGGGCTCTTCCCTGCCCTGTGGGGGGGCATGCCAGGCTTCCACTGTGCCCCCCCCCATGGCAGGGAGGGAACTGGTGTAGCCCTGGGGTAGCCCTAAGTCGACTTAGAGCTACCCCATGGCTACACTGTCTTAAGTCGACTCTAGGGAGTTGACTTAAGCCTTAGGTCTAGTGGAAAGGAGGTTTAATAAAGTCGACTTAATTTTAATTAAGTCGACTTTATTTTCCTTAAGTCAACTTAAGCAAGCTGCTTAAGTCGACTTAAGGACACTGTAGTGTAGACGCAGGGTAAATTAGGTCGACTTAAGCAAGCTTAAGTCAACTTAATTTACCAGTGTAGACGCAGCCTTAGAGTGGTGGTATTTGTGATGGTCATTGGTTTCTGTGGGAATTCATTCCATTTGTCTCATATCAGCCCCCAAGAAAGCTCTGTTTCCTGTACAAGTGAGCTTTACCCTTGTGATACCATTATGCCTGAGGGGTGAGATTTTGATCAGTCTTCATCCCATAATGTTAGGCAATCTTTCATCTGGCAATATGATCACATTCCTATTTTGTTGTAATACACATGCATTTGATAAAATTATGATCGATCGATTGATTGATCAATCTAGCTAGCTAGTTATCCACCCATCTACCCACCCACCCACTCATATTTGTATAACAGTTTCAGTATATTTAATTTCATGCTATATTATTTTATATGATATCAGGTGAATTGCATGTATATTTAGTTGACAATTCCTCAAAGTTTGAGGATGATTGTCTTCCATAAAATGAAATGTATTACTAGTGGATCTGCAGGTGGCTAATGAGACAAATCTAGGATCCACACATTTTGTCTCAATTCGGGCAGACATTTCCCACTGGAAGAGGTGGCTCTGGATTGTTGAGTTGGCTGTGATATATTCTTCCTCCCTTTCCCATTTCTTCATTGATCTTGAAATACTACTGCACTTCTTCACGTTGGCTTTGACAGTAGCTTTGAAGTGCTTTTTCTGCTTTCCCCTGGTCTGTTGTTCATGGCTCATTTGTGAGAACATGACTTGCTTTGGAAGTAATTTTTTCTGGCTTTTGAATAAAATGATCAGCCCAACGGAGTTGGTGATAGATGGTCATAACTGCAATGCTGGAGGTTCTGGCTTGGGACAGAACACTGATGTTGGTGTGTCATTTGGAAGATCTTGTGGAGGCACCATTAATGGTATTTTTCAAAAACCCTGAGGTGTCTACTCAGCACTTTATAAAGACAGTAGGGATAACAATAGCTTGATACATAAGGAGCTTGGTTTGATTCTTAATGTCAAGATATTTGAAGACACATTTTCTTTAGCACATTGAAAGCTGTGTTGAATTTCCTCATCAGTATCAGATTTCTGCAACAGATATATGATAAGGTATCTCTAAGGTCTCTTTATTGAGCTGAATTATAAGAGCAGTTTTTCAGTCCTAGTCTACATTAGCTACTGTTTTTGGCAGCAATCGAAGGCAGATACACAAGGTACGTAAAACAGAGTTGCATATCTCCCACTGATTTCTTAAACCCTCACTACGCACTAACACTAAGCCAACCAGAAATGGCGTCTGGTTGGCACAGTGTTAGTGCAGTTACAGAGCTGGATTTACAGCTCCGGTTCTGTTTTTGATTGAGCGTGTCTACAGAGTCAAAAACTGAAGGTCATGCTGATGGTGGAAAAGGTCACATTTAGTTGGGTCCTTAAAACTCTCAATGTTTATCTTCCATCTAGCTGATTTCTTCCACATTTCTCAATTTGGTGCCAATTTTATGGAAGTGATGGAGCAGATTAGACAATGATACATCCAGAAGTTACCTGCACCAGTCAGATGCAAACTTTATAACTGTACTCTATGCCATTATCGAAATCACTGATGAAAATACTGAACAGAATTTGAGCTAGAACTGATCCCCGCAGGACCCCATACAATATGCCCTTCCAGCTTGATTGTGAATAGAGTTACAATGGCATAAAATGGGTCTGAGTGAGATTGGAATTGGGCCCAATGTGTGGCATCAAAAAGAGAGCTGGGAATAGAGAAAGGGAATGGATCCATATAGCTACCATAAGCAAAAGAGATCAGTCTAAATACCTTTCAGTGTTACAGACTAACCTGTAACAATTTAGCTTTGGAAGAGCCGTTTAGTCAAATGCTTTGTGTCTAGAATTTTTATAATCATTTTTATACACTAAGGTGAAGATAATCTGCTTAGTAGAACTGAAGGGAGGTAAGTGTCCTTATGGCAATTCTTTAACAATCCTTGTAAAGTTAATGGAATTGAATTATGAACTTTACAACCATTAACCATGTTTCTTTACAAGTCAGAATACAACTTATGAAGAGTTATGTCTCAAAAGAAGTTACAAAATGAACAACTCTTTAGTGTGTACTTTGTAAGATTTCTAGTGGTAATCACTGATGACACTCAAAAGAATTCTTTGATATCTCTGGTTTGCAGTCACAATAAATAGATACTTTAGATGGATGCTGAATCAGAATTAGACTTTGCACAATCAGAGTCAAGAAAGCCTGAAAACTGCTATAACAGAGCACTTTTGTTTGCATAAATTTATCTGGCACTATCATTAGGTGTGCATCAACTGTAATTATCTACTTCAATAAACACAGACAACGTAGTAGTTATGTAGTGCCTCAGAGGGACTGCTCTCATACTAAAGTTTCACATATTCCCCGAATACCTTGCTGAATCTAGACATTAAACTACACATATCTAGAAGTGGAGCACAGATATCCCAGCTTTGAAAACCACTGCTCGGACTAAAGAAGACACCATTAATTGGCACTACTAGCTGTGATTAAATTTTCTCTATAGGATGGCCATCACTAGAGAAAAACAATCACATGTGAGCAAACCTAATTCTATTCTTTAGAGGGAAGTGCTCAACAAATTCTGCAGGCATTGTTTCCTAGTGCTTTGTACCCTAATTTCTCACATAATAGCTATCTTCTAGCACAAAGCTCTCTCTCTCTTTCTCCCCCCTCTCAAATTTAGCTGGCTGTCAGACAATTTGAATACACACATTCAAGAAAGGGTTGGAGATCCAGATTTCTGGTTTCAGATTTCTCGTAAAGCAGCTATATTCTATTAGGCTACAGAATCATAATCCAGTGTATTAAAAGATAAGTAAACTTCTTGTCCTTGTATAGTCTACATTAATTTGGAAGGATGATGTAGTAAATAGAATACTGGACTGGGAATTAGGGACCTGACTTCAGTTCCTGGTTTACCCACACCCTTCCTTGTATAAACTTGGACCAGTCACCTAATCTACTTGATGTCTCAGTAGCTCCCATCTATAAAGTGAAGATCTCATCTCCCTGTTTCACAGGGGCATTAGAATCATAGAATAATAGGGTTGGAAGGGACCTCACGAGGTCATCTAGTCCAACCCCCTGCTAAAAAGCAGGACCACTCCCACTAAATCACCCCAGCCAGGGTTTTGTCTAACCGAGCGTTAAAAATCTCCAAAGATGGAGATTCTACCATCTCCATAGGTAGCCCATTCCAATGCTTCACCACCCTCCTAGTGAGAAAGTTTTTCCTAATATCCAACCTTGACCTCCCCAGCTGTAATTTGAAACCATTGCTCCTTGTTCTGTCCTCTGTTACCCTCGAGAACAGCTTAGCTCCCTCCTCTTTGGAGCAACCCTTCAAGTAGTTGAAGGTTGCTATCAAATCTCCTCTCAGTCTTCTCTTCTGTAGACTAAATAAGCCTACTTCCTTCAGTCTCTCCTCATAAGTCATGTGCCCCAGCCCCCTAATCATTTTTGTTGCCCTCCACTGGACCCTTTCTCATTTGTCCACATCCTTTCTGTAGTGGGGAGCCCAAAACTGGACACAGTATTACAGATGTGGCCTGACCAGTGTCGAATAGAGGGGAATTATCATATCCCTCGATCTGCTGGCAATACTCCTACTGATGCAGCCTAATATGCCATTGCCTTTCTGGCAACAAGGGCACACTGTTGGCTCATATTCATCTTCCCGTCCACCATAACCCCCAGGTCCTTTTCTACAGCGCTGCTACTTAGCCGATCGGTCCCCAGCCTGTAGCAGTGCATGGGATTTTTCTGTCCTAAGTGCAGGACTTTGCACTTGTCTTTGTTGAACCTCATGAGGTTTCTTTCAGCCCAGTGTTCCAATTTGTCCAAGTCTCCCTGGATCCTGTCCCTGCCCTCCAGAGTATCTACCATTCCCCCCAACTTGGTGTCATCCGCAAACTTACTAAGCACGCAGTCTATTCCATCATCAAGATCATTAATGAAGATGTTGAATAGAACCGGCCCCAGGACCGACCCCTGGGGCACTCCACTCGTTACTGGTTGCCAACCAGACATTGAGCCATTGATTCCTACCCACTGAGCCTGTTGATCTAACCAGTTTTCGATCCACCTTACGGTCCACTCGTCCAACCCATACTTCCTTAACTTGCCGATGAGAATGCTGTGGGAAACCACATCAAAAGCCTTGCTAAAGTCAAGGTATACCACGTCAACGGCTCTTCCCGCATCCACAAATCCAGTTATCTCATCATAGAAGGAAATCAGGTTGGTCAGGCATGATTTGCCCTTGGTGAATCCATGTTGACTGTTCCTGATCACTCTATTTTCCTCCAAGTGTTTCAGGATGGATTCCTTGAGGACCTGCTCCATGATTTTCCCAGGGATTGAGGTGAGGCTGACCGGTCTGTAGTTCCCCGGATCCTCCTTTTTCCCTTTCTTAAAGATAGGTACTATATTTGCCTTTTTCCAATCCTCCGGGACCACCCCCGTTCGCCACGAGTTCTCAAAGATAATGGCCAGCGGCTCTGCAATCACTTCCCCCAACTCCCTCAGCACCCTTGGATGCAGTTCATCTGGCCCCATGGACTTGTGTACATCCAATTTCATTAAGTGTTCCCTAACCTGACTTTCCATCACCGAGGGCCACTCTTCTCTCCATTCCGCGTTACCCCGTGTAGTAGCCTGGGAGCTGGCCCTCCCTGTGAAGACTGAAGTAAAAAAAGCATTGAGTACTTCAGCCTTTTCTGCATCATCCTCCACAAGGATGCCTGCCCCATTCAGTAAGGGACCTACACCACTGCTGATCCTTTTCTTGTTGCTGATATACTTATAGAACCCCTTTCTGTTATCCTTCACATCTCTTGCTAGCTGCAACTCCAATTGTCCATTATTAGAATTAAAACCCATTGATAATTGTGAGATGCTCAGAAATTACCATAATGAGGGCCATAAAAATGCTTGGGGTGGGTTGATAAATTTATGAAGGGGATGGTATGATGGGACCAATCTTTGACTACTGGTGGTAGATATGCCAATGGCCTGAGATGGGATGTTAGGTGGCATGGGTTCTGAGTTATTATTAATTATTAATTAATTATTATTATTTTATTATTATTATTATAAATAATTCTTTCATGGGTGTCTGGCTGGTGAGTCTTACCCACATGCTTAGGGTTTAACTGATTGCCATATCTGGGGTCAAGAGGGAATTTTTCCCCAGGTCAGGTTGTCAAAGGCTCTGTGTTTTTGTTTTTGTTTTGCCTTCCTCTGTAGCATAGGGGCTGGCTCACTTGCTGATGGTTTCTCTGTAGGTTACAGGTTTATTACAGGAGTGGGTGAGTGAGATTTTGTGGCCTGCATTGTGCAGGAGGTCAGACTAGATGATCAGATTGGTCCATTCTGTCCTTAGAGTCTATGAGCACAGAAAGAAGGTCTTGGTTAATGGTTCCAACCAGCGAATGCCAAACTTCATATTCAGACTTCAGCTTACCACTACTGAACATTTCCATACAGCATTCATGATAAAGTTTTCACAGTACACATACCACAGAAGCCCTTCATTGAGAAGATCTTGCCAGCAATCTCCACTCTATTAAACCAAGTGATTACCAGCTCAGGATCCTCCACTAATTAATGCGCATTACTGCAGGGGGAGAGAGCCAATCTCTCAAGTAACTGGGTCCCAAGCCACTGAGGTCTTTATACGTTAAAACTAACACCTTAAACTCAGCCCAGAAATTTTATTGGCAGCCATTGCAGATTTTGGAGCACTTCATTTATGTGCTCTCCGCATGATGCTCTGCTTAATAAATAGTGGCTAAATGGTACACTAGCCTCAGTTTCCAAATGGTGTCAAGATGTAGCTTCACACAGAGTGCATTATAGTAATCTAATCTTGGGGTAACAAATGCATGGATAAGTGTAGGATTGCACACATGTGACAGGAAAAGTTGCACTCTTCTTGCGAGACACAGATGGAGAAGCTCTTGACCAGCCACAACTGCTCCCACAACATGTACAGGTGACCCGGGCTCTAATATATACCCAAGAACCTGTGTACTCTATAGCAATCTGGGACTAAACTGTGAAGCAAAAACCCTGGATTCTGAAACATTGTGGTGCAGCAGACTGGAAATTCTGTGGCAGATTGAGATTTTAACAAACAAAATACAAAATTAAAAATTAAAATTAATAATCATGCTGCCCTTGCATTTTCAGTTTTGGATGTACCACAATTTTTTGGCATCAGAAAGGGCAACTGCATAAGTGAAGTTGAAGCTGCAGGTTTGGGATGCTGGGAAAGGGACAGCTGAGGCTTTGGGGGAGGCAGTCTAGGACTGTGGGGTAAGTATGGTATGTTAAATAGCTGTTTCTGCTAAAATGATCAGCATTGGAATAGCTAAGAATGTTGACATTTAAATTGTCATCGTCAAGTTTCAGAATAAAGACATGATTAAGATGAATGAGGAAGTTCAGTGATTATTTCAGATTGTCTACACACTCAGGAAACAAGCATTGCATCAGTTCACTTTTTCCAAAGATACCTTCACAGCTTTGAGAGCTGGAAATGTAATTTTTTTTTAAAAAAAAAAGAAGTTTGGCTTATGGATCACAGATGTGTGGAAAGGCGCAGAGAAAGTGTGGATTCTTCAGCAAACCCTACAGCTACAGAATCAAGAGATGCAGGGGACCTAGAGTACCTAAAGTTGGGAACAGTGGATGCACTCCCTCAATCAGGAGCACCAACAGAGAATAAAATCCTGGCTCTACTGAAGTTAATGGACTTTTTGCCATTTGACTTTATTAAGGCCAGATTTCACCCATTGTCTTCAACTCTTCCGTCATTTCCTCCAGCATACTGACTCTTCTCAATCTTGTCCAGGCTGAGCCTCAGTAATCTGTACATTAGCCAACTCCCATGCTCCTCTAAACAGTGGTTCTTAACCTTTTTTATATCATGATACACCTGACAGATAATGTTCCCCTGTAGGACACACCACAATCTGGTGGCGGCATTTGGGCTGGGAGCACTCCGAAGACTGTGGCACTCTGGAGACCAGCCAATTTGGGAGCAAGGCATGGTGGGCCAGTGGTGGTGGCCGTGGCACTCTGTCTGGGGGCTTGTGGGAAACTGTGGCACTCTGGAGGCTGTGGTGCACTGGGATCTGGGTGAGGGTAGGGTCCAGCCAGTGCAGGCTGGCACCATCGTGCATCGGCGTCAGGGCCATCCTGTGGGGGAAATGGGGCCCAGGGCCAATTGGCCAAAGCGGGGCCCCCTCCACCCCATGCTGGAGGGGAGCGTGACGGGCCGACTGGCCCGCTCCACCTCCCAAGGAGCTGGCCCTGGGCCCGGAGGCCGAGGCTTCTGGTGCGGGGAGCCAGCTCCAGCAGCCGAGGCTGCCTGTTGCGGGTGGGGGGAGCCGGCTCCAGCCCCAGGCCAGGGGGCCGCCTGCTGGGCCCAGGTCTGGATGGCGACTGTGGACGGGGAGACGTAGTCAGCTCTGGTCTCGGCCCTGACCTCGGTTCTGACGGCTGCCGGCAGCCCCGGCCCCAAGCCCGAGGCCGCCTGTGGGGAGGAGCCGGCTGTTTGGGGCAAGCCAGCCCAAAGGCCGGGCCCCATGTGCTCCGCCCTGGGGGTGCAGAGGGCCGGCCCAGGGGCCGGGCTTAGCCCTCCCAGCCTGCCCTGCCGCACTGCCTTTGGCTCACTGCTGAAGGCAGTGGGGCGGCTGTGGGAGGAGGGGCTGCGGTGCGCGTGGGCCCCGCACTGCCCCGCTGGGAGTGGGACAGCGTGGAGCCCACATACCCGTAGGGCCCGGGGCAATCGCCCCGTTCACACCCCCCCCCCCCGGGGACGGCCCTGATCGGCTTAATAGTGCTGGGTTTATTTTTGTGGGGCAGGTGGTGCCCCCCCTTTAACCTAGCGCTCTGGGCTGAAGCCCCTAAGCCCCTTTTCTCATCTGGCCCAGGGTGTCACCTATGTTGTGTGGCAGAAGCAGGCTAGTGAGAGTAGCAGAGGATGGACATGGCAGGAGCCCCAAACTTGCTCTAAGCTGAGCTGCCAATTTTCCATGACACACTTCCCAGCTCTTTGAGGCACACCTTTATGTCCCCACACAGTGTTTGAGAATTGCTGCTGTAGACATCAGCTATCCTAAGGAACACAAGGAATGATGTGTGTGTGTGTGTGTGTGTGTGTGTGTGTGTGTGTGTGTGTGTGT
>ML685779.1:24032913-24075337 GCA_007922175.1 Pelusios castaneus
TGTGTGTGTGTGTGTGTGTGTGTGTGTGTGTGTGTGTGTGTGTGTGTAAGGTGTAAGTAAAACATATATGAGCATATATTTACATTAAAAACACACTTCAAATATATTCAAACAGACAATGGAGCAGTGATTTTTTTTTTTAAGAATAGCAGTAGTCATCCAAATCCATTATCAACGGTGGCATTTAGGCACAGATTCTCAAAGATATTTGGGTGTCCAACTCAAAGGGAGTCGACTCTGATGGACATGCCCCCATCTCTATCAAAAGAAAGCTGGGCCTCAGTCCTTACCAAATAGACACACCAGCAGAAACTGCTCCAGCTGGAGGATGTGAGCTTTAAAAAAAGAGGAAGGAATGGCAACTAGGAGAAAAGCTGCCAAACTTCAGAAGAAGCTGACTTGTATTGCAGAGCTGCTAAAAGGGATATAGCTGATAAGCTTCCACAACCGACAAAGACTTACCCAAACCTAGAAAGACTTTTGAAAGGGGTAGGGGGTTCCAAAACTGCTTGAGTGTGGCCCTAAGGAAAGCCCGGCCTATCATGGGCTTCTAAGTACCTTTGAGGAGCTGAGCCTGAGGAATCTAAGAAGTGGTCTACACTAGAGACTTTTGTCGACTAAAGTCAACTTTTTGTGCCAAAACAATGGTTTTGTGCACACTGCAATCATCTCCTCACCCCCACCAAAACAACTCCTCTGATTTTGTGACAAAAGAAAACCACCCTTTGACAGGAGGCATAGAGCTTTTTATGCCAAATTTTTAGTGACAAAACATCAGTGTAGACACCATGCTTGGGTACGTCATGGTAAATGGCCTCCAGGAAGTGTCCCACAGTGTCCATCCTGACCACTCTGGCCATCAGTGTGGACTCCACTGTCCTCCAACATCCTTCTCACCCCCTTAAAAGTCCCTGGAATTTTTAAAATTCAACTTCCTGCTTGGTCAGTGTGGAGAGCTCATATCTAATCATCCCAGCTGACCATGACAGCTCCACGCATGAAGAGCTTTCCCGCTCAGAGCACAGGAGAACTTCTAGATCCAATCAGCATTCGGGGAGATGAGGTTGTGCAGTCCCAGCTCCATTCCAGCCAAAGGAACTATGATACCTACAGTCAAATTTCTCATTTGGTGGTGGAAAAGGGCTACAAACAGGACATGTTGCATTGCCATGAAAAAATCAAGGAGCTGTGGATGGGGTACCAAAAGGCTAGAGGGTTAAACCATTGCTCTGGTGCAGAGCCAAAGACCTGTCATGTGTATAAGAAGCTGGAAGCCAGCAGCAGCAGTGAACCCACCTCCACCCTCAAGAAACGTATGCATACCTCTGCAGGTCTGAAGACAGTGGAAACCACAGTGAATGGGAGACCCCTGTGCTAGGCAGAGTGGTGGAAAAGTGTATTAATGCATGTTGAGATTTCACAGGAATCCTCCAGGGAGTTCTCTAGTAAACTTTCCTGGAGGTACTTACCAATGTTTTGCTGGATATTCCTTGGCAGAGCTGTTGTGTTTCTTCCCCCAATCTAGGAAACTTTCTCACATTAATTGGCAATCACTTGTGCAGGGACCAAAGCACTCCAGCATTCCTGCTTATGCTCGCAGGAGTGAGATATAGGTTTCTATGGCCCCTACCTGTGGAAAATGGTGGCACACTTTGAAATTTTGTCCCTATCTACCTGCATCAATACCCCAAAACAACCACCCAGAACCTTTTCCTCAGCTTGAGCATCCCCTCCCACAGGCACAACTCACCACGTCCTCGTTGATTGTTGAGTTGTGTGAGAGAGCAGTGTAAGAGAGGTGTATTTTACAGTAATATACTTGCTGTTATTGTTAATGCTTCTGTTAATTGTTTATTGTGCTTCTACAGATGTGTCTGAACAGAAACCCCATCCATACCTGTTAAGCACCTTCAGCTGATAAGAAAATGACTACAAAGATGCAAGGAGGAGTTGGTCGCAAGATGGTTAGGGGCCAAAATTGGCATACGTCTGCCATCTATCGCCCTCCCACAATTAAGGAAACCCATCACTGCAAAGAATATATATTATACCTTATATATATATAAAATATGTATATATATATAACATATTAAATATATATGATATTATTATATTCTATAAATGTAATATTATATATATAACCCTACATATATCCTATTCTAATTATATATATTAATATATATAAAGAATATATTTATATAAATAGATAACGGTTAATATAAAGCTTTGGGGTTTTTTAATTGTAATCGCAATTTTTAAAAAAAAGCTAAATAGCTTATTTTCAATTAATTATTTTCACACACAAGAAGACTGTGACTTGGCAGATCTGAAGTTCTCTGCTTTATCCAGGGAACAGATGCTGCAGGGGTAGCAGTGCAGTAGAAGCTTAGCACTCATTCAGAGAAACCTCTCCTAGGGATGAAATAATGATCAGTTTCCATACCCATTCCTGACCTCTCTGCTGATGTTGCTGACAAAGGTTCAGCGCAATGGCAGTTGTGGGGTGCTTTTATAACCGGAGTTTCTTTTTTTTAGCTTAAGCATTTTAGCAACACTCATGATTTGTATGTGATTTTTACAAGAATTTGGTTTCCTGTTTTGGCTAAAGCAGCTTTTGGAATTTTTGTAGTTAATCCACTTGTGATCTAGATTAACATTTGTAAAACTTCACAGGGTTTACATTAACATCAGTTAGTCAAAATGTATACAAAAGCTTATTGTTGTGATTCTATATTATTATATGTGAACATTAATAAGACCATCCTTCTCAACACTTGGTCGAACATTGCTATTACAACACACAAAGAACTCCTATTGTCTTTTTGTAGAGTTTTACCCATGGACTATTGCAAAACCACGTTTTAGGAGATCTAATCTTCAGGGGAACTAAGATGGTTTCAGGAGATCTAAGACGATCTATTCACTCTAAACATATACTGTTCATGAGAGCCTTTTGTGTTAACTGATTCATTCTGGTTATTTTTCACTTAAGTATTTCATTCAGGTCATTGGAACTTTTTGTTCTTTGTTTAACTTTTTTTTTTTTAAACTTAGCATTATGTCTGCAAAAATGTTAAGACCCAAGTCCTGTCCTGTACTAATTTCTTACTCCTCTTTAGCAATTTATCTGAGTGTCCACTTTTTGTTGCTTTTCTTTTTGATTTTCAAGTCTTTAAAGAGCTCCTGCTGGAGATACACCAGCCAGCCTCATACTATTCTTCCTTTCTTTCCTTCACATCAGGATAGTTTACAGTTGTGCCTTTAACATTGTCTCCTTTAGAAATTGCCAGATCTCTTAAATCCTTTTTCCTTAGATTTTCTTTCCATGGGACTTTGCTGACCAGTTCTTTGAGTTTGTTAAAGTCTGTGTTTTTGTCCATTTTGTAAGGCTCTGGGTACTAGATGGTCATGCCTGGTGGTTGGAGCAGAGGCCGACAACAGGTACCAAGGGATGCCAGCTTGATGACTTGAAGCCAGCTTTAGTGTTGGGACTGAGCCAAGGGCAATATTGAAACCAGGGTCCAGGGAAAGGCCCTGGATCAGAACCAGGGTCAGAGTCTGTAGATGACCCAAATCAGAATCATAGTTGGAGTCTGGAAGCAGGCCAAAGGTCAAAGTTGGGTTGGAGTCAGTCCAAGGGTCTGGGGGGTCAAGAGGTATGTGTAGGGCTGGAACATGGCTGGAGCAGGGCTAGAATAAGGCATGGGCAAGGCTGGAACAGGGCTCAGGAAAGGCTTCAAACAGAGGCAGGATCAAAGGCAGGCTGGAAGCTTAGGGAGTCTGTAACACCACAAGGCAGCAAGAGGATTCCTAGCCCAATGGCTCTGTTGCACAGACTAACCTGTGGCTCTGGCGGTCAGAGTGAAATATTTGTTCCTGGGAACCCATGACCTGGGACAGGCTAATACAGCATGCCTGGAGAATGGGTTACAGCAGGCTCTGCTTGAGGAATGAGTTAGTGTAGCTGGGTTGCTGCAGCATGCCCAATAGAAAAGTCACTGTAGGCAATGCTGGAGAGGTGAGTCATTATACCTGTTGAGGCTCTGGGGGATGGGTGTCCAACTCATTTACTATGGTGGGCTACATTTGACTTAAATGTACTTCAAGCGGGCCATACATGCTATAAATCGAAATATTAAGGCCTACACTCCCACGGCATCATGGAGCGCTGGGTATGCAAGACTGTGCTCTGTCATACTGCAAGACCACACTCTCTCTCAGTTAGGGAGAGTGTGTGGTCTTGCAGAGTGCAGTTGCAGACCAGACAGAGGAGGTTCATGGGCCATATCTGACCTGCGGGCAGTATGTTTGACCCCCCTACTCTAGGGGATGGGCAGATGTAAGCCTGTCCAGAGTGAACAGCCCCTCCTCCCTGCTTAAGGGAAGGAGCTGTCAGTCCAGGGTCTCAAATGAGATAGGGGGGCAACAAATGAGAAAATAGTAACAAGAATGAGGATCATGGGATCAAAAACAGATAGTCAGAGAGGGACATCGAGCAGAGAATTCTAAACAGCACCCACTATTTCTTGAAATAGTCCATTGAGCCACTGGATGCTGCCCAAATGGACTCTGCCCAGATATATGATGCACCTTCTCATCCAACTTCCTCCTCCTGGAATGCCGGATGGTCACCTTGGTGAATGCCAGGAGGAGGTTGACAAGGAAGTCTGGCTACCTTGTGAGGCAACCGATGAGGTGTCTGAACATCAGGAGGTGCAGGGAAAAGTACAGCCAGACTTGAGGAGGATGAGTCATTGAAACTGAATGAACACATTCATCGAAACTGTCTTCCATCTTCGGATTCACTATCAATTCCTCCTTGCTGGTCAGTGACAAGTCTAAGATGACTGTTTCCCTGGTTTCTTCCTCATAAAAAGTTTTCCCCAGTACATTCCAAATATTTATTAGAAAAATTGTGTTTTGACATATTACTTTTCTGCAAAATGTCTGTCCTTCCTGTATAAGCTATACATCTATATACCAATATTCCAGTCATGAGATTTATCCCACCTACTCTTAGCGGTGCTAATGAAGTAATAATTTAATCTATATACTAGTATTTCCAATTCTTCCGATTTACTACCCATACTCCTATGATTCTATGTCTATACAAAAATGCAAGGACTGGGAAGGACCTTAACAAATCTTCTAGTCTAGTACCCTGCACACAAGGAGGGACCAAGCATTATGTGGACCATACCTGACAGGTGTCTATCGAATCTGTTTTTAAAAGAGTTCCAGTGACAGTAATTCTAAACCTCCCTCAGCAATTTATTCCCATGCTTAACTACCTTGACACTTAGGAATTTTTTCTTAATGTCCAATTTCAACTGCCCTTGCTGCAAGTTAAGCTCATTGCCTATTGTCAAATCATCAGAGGTTAACAGAAACAATTTTTCTTCCCTCCTCCTTATAACAACCTGTTATGTACTTGAAAACTGTTAGCTTGTGTTCCCTCTGGCTTCTCTTCTCCAGACTAAACAGACCCAGTTTTTTTCAATCTTCCCTCATAGGTCATGCTTCCTAGGCATTTAATAATTTTTGTTGCTCTTCTCTGGACTTTCTCCAATTTATCTGCAGTTTTCTTGAAATATGTTGCCCAGAACTGGACACAATAATCCAGGTGAGGCCTAATCAGTGCAGAGTGGAGTGGAAGAATGACTTCTTGTGTCTTGCTTACAACATTACTGCTAATACATGCTAGAATGATGTTAGTAATTTTTTTGCAACAGAGCCACACTGTTGACTCATGTTTAGCTTCTGATTGACTATGACTATATCTCTTTCATCAGTACTCCTTCTTAGGCAGTCATTTCCAATTTGGTACATGTGCAATTGGTTGTTCCTTCCTAAGTGGAATACTTTGTATTTGTGCTTATTAAATTTCATCCGATTTACTTCAGACCATTCCTTCATTTTGTCCAGATCTTTTTGAATTTTAAACCTATCCCCCAAAGCATTTACAATCCCTATCAGCTTGGAATTGTCTGCAAACTTTGTAAGTGTCCTTTCTATGCTATTAGCCAAATCTTTGATGAAAATATTGAACAGAAGCAGACTGAGAACTGATCCCTGTGGGACCCAACTTGTTATGCCCTTCCAGCTTAACTGTGAATCACTGATATCTACTCTCTGGGAATGGCTATCCAACCAGTTATGCACACGCCTTATAATAACTCCATCTAGGTTCTATTTCCCTAGTTTGTTTATGAGAAGGTCATACAAGACAGTATCAAAAGCCTTATAAAGTCAATATATTTCACATTTACCGCTTCTCCCATTCACAAGGCTTGGTATCCTGTTAAAGAAAGCTATTAGGTTGGTTTGACAAGATTTGTTCTTGACAAATCCATGCTGTTATTTATTATCTTATTATCTTCTAGGTGTTTGCAAATTAATTGCTTAATTATTTGCTCCATTATCTTTCTGGGTGCTAAAGTTAAACAGATTGGTCTGCTTAATTTCTCCAGGTTGTCCTTCTTTCCTTTTTTATAGATTGGTACTATATTTGCTCTTTTCCAGTACTCTGGAATCTCTCCCGTTTTCCACAGCTTTTTGAAGATAATCGTTAATGGCTCAAATATCAATTCTGTCTGCTCCTTGAATGTTGAAGGATGTTTTTCATCAGGCTCTGGTGACTTCAAGCAATCTATCCTGTCTAATTTCAGAGGGGCAGCCGTGTTAGTCTATTGCAGAAAAACAACAGAGTCCTGTGGCACTTTTAAAATCTAACAGATTTATTTCTCACATGAGCTTTTCTCCCACGAAAGCTCATGCGATAAATACATCTGTTAGTGTTTAAAAGTGCCACAGGACTCTGTTGTTATCCTGTCTAAGTAATTTTTAACTTGTTCTTTCCCTAGCTCAGCCTCTGATCCTACTTCATTTTTACTGGCATTCATTTTGCTGAAAATTGAAACAAAAAAAATCATTTAACACTTCTGCCATTTCCACATTTTCTGTTATTGTTTTCTGACACTGAGTAATGGGCTTACTCTGTCCTTGGCCTTCCTTTTGTTTCTAATATATTGCTAGAATTCTGTTTTCTTGTTACCCTTTATATCTCTAGCTAGTTCAATCTCATTTTGTGACTTGGCCTTTCTAATTTTGCTCCACCCAGTTTTCTGAAGAGGGGGGCTGTCCATTGCCCCCTCCAAGCCCTTCCCCCCCAACCTGTGGCCCGCTATGAGTGGCTATACATGATATGAGGCCCTCAGGCCAAAAATGTTGCCCACCCCTGCCTTAGAATCATGAACTGTATCATTTAATGATCACTTTCACCCGAGCTGCTGTCTATTTACAAATTCTCAATCAGTTCCTACCTATTTCTCAACATCAAATTTAGAACAGCCTCTCCGCTAGTAGTTTTATCCATCTTTTGAAATTAAATATTATCACCAATACATTCCAAGAATTTGTTGGATAATCTGTGCCCTGCTGTGTTATTTTCCCAGCAGATAACTTGGTATTTGAAATCCCACATCACCATCAACTCATGTGATTTGGTTAGTTGTTTATAAAAAGCCTCATCTATGTCTTCTTCCTGGGTGAGTGGTCTGTAGTGGTAGAACCCTACCATGACATTAACTTTGTTTTTTAACCCATATTAAAGCCTTCTTTCTCAGCTGTGGAGTCATGGATTTATGGGCATCTAGTAACATATTCTTAAATAGTTCGCAATTATTGGCCACATATCTCTGTTTAAATTCTCTTTCCCACCTCATTAGCTCATAATTGTTTTTTTCAGGTTTGTGAAATTGACCATTTAAAGCACTAAGGATTTATATATTGCTGGTTTGGACTTAATTTGGTAGGAGACAGCATTTAATGCTTTATCTCTTAGGACATGGACCCATAAGCATTCAAGATCATAGAATCATAAAACCATAGAACAATAGGATTGGAAGGAACCTCACGAGGTCATCTAGTCTAACCCACTGCTAAAAAGTAGGACAACTCCCACTAAATCACCCCAGCCAGAGTTTTGTCTAACCGAGCCTTAAAAACCTCCAGAGATGGAGATCCTACCACCTCCCTAGATAGCCCATTCCAATGCTTCACCACCCTCCTAGTGAGAAAGTTTTTCCTAATATCCAACCTTGCTTCTCTTGCTTCTGAGTCATCAATGACTCAGAAACTGGTAATACCATTTTTAGAGTGTCATTCATGGGCAAAATTTGGGGACCATGCGCGGTAATGCCCCCCACTTTTATGATAATTTTTTTAACTCCCACCCTCCATGCTGCCTAGTGCTGCCCCCACACTGGGTGTCCTCAGCCTCAATGGTGCTTTGAGGGAGAGGGCCTCTCAGAGGAGTTCTGTCCCACTGACGACCCATCTATCACACCAACCTGGCCTGTGGTTCCCTAATTGAGCCAATGAGGGGACAGGAGGCAGAGGAGTCAGGTCAGTGCAGCTGTCAGGAATGTCAGTGGGGGGTGATTCCTTCAAAGAGCGCCTGGCTGACACCCCCACTAGGCCAGTGCCCACGGACATGGCCCCCCCAGTACATCACTGCAGCCACAACCACCACCCCACGAGGGGGAACGAGGGAAAGCAGGAAACAGGCCCACAGGCACACACCCCACTATGAGTTCATGCTCTCATTATGAGATGCCCTAACCTCCCTACCCTTTGCACTCCAAAAATTATATATTCAGACTCTTATGTTGTCACTCCATTCCCTGTTTGCTCAATCGATCCTTCCTAAGTTGGCTATAACCAGTGATTTAAACATTCTAATTGTGTGAACCTTCCCACAGGATTGCAGGAATATCAACTAGGTTACATTTATGCATAAATGAGCAATTACAATGCCTCTTGTTTATTAACCAGGGTTCTAGCATTCCCCATAACTCCTGTGCCTGCTAGTTCCCAGTCTTGCCCTGCCTTTTCCTGTTCCTGCCTTTCCCCTAACCTTGCCTTACATTGCCTGCAGCTAGCCTGGCTATGGTCGACGGCTCTGATTCTTAACTTCAACTCTGATTGTTGGCTCTAGCGGCTGACCTCTGTCTCCAGTTCTGCCCCTTGGTTCAGGTTGCTGGCTACTGACTCCAGCTCCAAGCACTAGGAACAACTTTCTAGGTTCCAGTCCCTGATATTATTTTTCATCCTCCCTTTTAGTTGTTATTTTAGTCTCTTCCTGACTAATCTAGCTAGCCTATGCCTTAGGACATTGATTCCCTTTCTAGTGAGATGAGGGCCATCCAATCATAGTGCTCTTTTAAAAATCAGACCACTGTTGCTAAAATATGGAATAGATTTCTACACTTATGTATTCAGTTTTGAAAAGTTTACATCAATTCTCTCCCCCGTTACTTGGCCTACCCATCTTGCTCTGCCATCAAGACCCTCCCTCTATATAATTATTATAATTTTAAAACAAAGGTAAATTAAGATCCCCTGGCAAATTCAGAAAGTATAGGAATGTTAACTCAAGTAGGCCGAACAAATTTCAGCTCAGATAATTACATTCTGCCAGCGATACATATTCTCCCAGGGTCTCCATTTGGATACTAGTCATGAGCAAAAATCAGGCAACTGATTTACATAATCATCTTTAATTGTTTTTAATTGAAATGGATAAGTCAAACCAGGCAACATGTTATCCAGGTTATTCACAATGCATAACCTTTTGTATGGGGTTATATGCAACCCATGTAATTTAAATCTTACACACTTTAAGAATGATCTAATTAGACAGGTATTATTCAGGTCATTATTAACTGACAAAACAGTTTCATTCCCTATGCAAAAGAAATGGCTTTTTTTCTCCTTCTGCAGAGAAATGCCAAAACCTAGCTCTGTGAGTAATAATATATCATATTACACATACTGGGTTCCCAGGTCCCAAATCCCCATGGCCTGTTCTGGCTCCCAATTGGTGGCTAATATGATTATCATTTATTTTGTTTGAATATCAGCATTAAGAGGTGTGTTTTTTTTCCTTCATGATTTTATTTTACCACAGCTTTGCGTATGTTCTGCATTAACATTCCAGTTCTACCCAGTTAAAAAAATAGTTGGATGTCCGCCCACATTTTAAAGTAAATTTTTGGTATACTGTTTTTTAAATTTGGATTTCTAGTTACAGCTAGCTCTTCATAAATAGTTTGGCAGAGCTGTAGAGAATACTGAGCCCTGCTTTTCTGAGCCTTTCCTTCTTCATAAGTAGCTACAACCTGGCTCTGACACACCTCAGCTATCCAACCCCCCCTCCTCCCCCCGATATATTTTTGTAACTCCCTTTTCTTTGTTCTGGAGGTCTTCGATTTTCTTCATAAGGGGAAAGATCTCTCTTATCTGTTGATCTTAAATACGAACATGCATCCCTTTCCTTCTCTCTTCTCCCCAGAAATCAGTCCTTGTCTTTAACTGAACTTATGGTGCCACACCTAGAGAACTGTAGATCCTTCAGATGTACCACATCATCTGAGCGATATTTTTGATGATGTGGTCAGCTTTGCTAGAGTTTCTAGTAAGCCAGTCATCTCAAACGGCCCTTATTATTGAATCCACAAAGTTAGACTTAATTATCCAACATATATTAGTTTTAGTTACTGTAGTTTTCTGCTATTTAACCATATTCAGTTTACAAACTACTGTGCACATTATATTTCCAGTGGCTTTTGGGGTATGAAAAAGGGAACATGTGAGGTATATAGATACATATAATGCATATATTAACATTAAATACATGGTGGATAGTGTGCAATGGTTTAAACGATTTATTGGTATATGTATATGTTTTGGATGGCCAACTATCTATACAAATGGGAAAAAGAAGCTACTTATGTGAAATGCTATATGCCAGGAGACCGATTCATCAGTGTTACTCCAGAGTTATGCCAATGTTATTGTACAGATCTCAAGAAAGTCAAAATGGTGTGAAAGTAGAATAACAGAGTGGTGAATCAAGCCCTATACCTTTCCTTTGTATGGCACATGTAGCTTCTCACTGTGTTCATCTGGGAGTTCTGCAAAAATATCAGTAGTACAATGGATGACTTTGCCAGCAGAAGTTCTCTTAGAATTACAGGACTGAGGGCAAGCATGCTTCCATTCACACCCAATTAGCTTTCAATAGGTCACAAAAGCAGACATACTACACTTCCTTTGGACCATGTCTTCGCTATAGAAGCCAGATGCATTATCACCAGGCTCTTGTTAAAGGCTTTCGGGGAAGTTCAAAAGTATTTGATAGCACTAAAAATATTTTATCATCACTTATTAATTTTAGGGCCATAGATATTTCTCTGCCCTCGAGGTTTTATAACCACTGTCTAAAACATACAGGTTATATTCAGGCCATTTCATATTGCCTATTGTTGTTCCCTTCTACCCAGGGTAAAGAGGATGAGAATCTCATTTGCGTTCAGATTCACACAGGAAATCTGTAGCAGATCTGAGCCCAGATGGCCTGAATCCCAGGCCAGGGTCTTCATAAAACCATCCTTCCTCTCTACATATGATTATATAAAATGAGTGAATATTCATGTTGACCAAAACATGTTTCATAAGTTTTTCTATCATTCTCACATAGAGTACGAGTCTTTTTTTTTTGGTCCATATTATATTGTACATTGACTAACACTGTACAATTTGCAATTTCAGTGCAGAAATGGATACATTTCAAGTTGTAAAAAGTTTTCATCTCTGCTGTCTTAAACTCTCATTCAGCCATGTCAGACATCAAATCGTTGTTATGAAGTACTTTTTTTCCTCATCTGACTTACTTGAGTTTTGTAACAGATAAAGTGCACTTATAAACCTTGATACCTGTGCAACTGCAATGTCTTAGCAATTTCATAATGAAGTTCATATGGAATTTAGGAACCCAAGCCAGATTTGTGTCAGAATCTTTAACATGTTCCAGTTGCATGAAATACTAATTAAAGGCACTCATTGTTAACTGATATAAATAGTCCCCACTTAGCCCATTATAGGTATGGGTTGTAAAACAAACAATTATGTGACAGATGATACATGTTAACACAGAGAAATTCTGTAATGACATTTCTGTAACACTGTAACCTCTTCAACTGCCATGTGTTCTACATTATAAGCTAAAGGGGGTGCTGATTGCAAAGGTGACGTACTTTTTAGTTGTGAATTTTCTTCTAAGAATAGAAATGCCTTAGAGCACCTCCAAATGATTTACATTACAAATTTATTTCAGGCAATGAAATCATTAATGCAAGTTTGATTTTAATTGCTCTATGTGATTGTCATTGCATACACTGATGCCAAACTGCAGAATGTGCCTGGCTACCAAAGTTAACCCCACCTAGACAGTGGGTAATCCAAGAGAACAGTTCTCTCCCATTTAACAGTTCTTTCTTCCAATATCCATTTTCCTGTCCCTCTGTACTTAGAATAAAATGATTTGGCCCAAAGAGGAAATTGGCTTTGAAATGTATGGTTTTTTGCAAAATGTGTCATCTAAACTTCCAACTAATCACAGAATAAAAGTCATCTCCTGGCATTTGGACAAAATACACAGATTATTCAATTAGAGAAATACCAGTGTCTTCTCTAACACTACCCAGTGTGTTCCTGTAACATAGGAGCAGGTGTCTTCCTCGCTAAACCCCCCGTCCCCCCCAAATATTACCTAGCACATTTGTCTAGCCAAAAACAATCCGTCAGTGTGTAATTCTGTTTAATCATTACAGCTTCAGAAATTAGACTACAACCTAGAAGGCCTTTGGGAGAGTTAGAGAAAAATGGCAAAGGTGAGTTTTTAAACAGAGGCAAGCAATGGGAAAAAAATAGCTGTTGATCGTACCATATAAGCAAAAGCAAGAGAGAGTAAAAGTGGGTGCTTAAAGGTATGCTCCTAGGTTTGTGTTTATGTACCTAAAGATATGTTCTGAGCATTGACCTCTCCAGTGTACTTTGCATTTTTGAAAATCAGGTTGTTCATTTAAATGCTAATTATGGACTCAGCCTAATTTTAAACACCCACTTTTTAAAATCTCAGTCTTCATGGCATTCTGCAAATATCACACTGTCTGATTTGTCTGAGCAACTATATAATAAAATGATAAAGAAGACTGAATGAATGATACAAAGCTACACATTAAGGGAAATACCCTTGCCTCATATGACAGCTACAGCTGGATTTGAACCATCTGACTTTTGGAAATTTGGATCTAGCTCTAGATGCAAACTTTATGGCTTGAGTCAGTCATCACCACAGAAGTGTGAAAAGCCCTCATCCCAACACCACCCAAAGACGTAAGGATCCAGAGCTTTCCCATCCCATCTGGGAGGAAGGTAAAGAGGGCCTTTTCATCAGGCAGTGAGGCAGGATTGGGAAAAGCGCAGTAGAACAGATGACAGCACTGTGAATCTTAGGTCATCCTCATGCACAATCTCTGTCCATAGGTCAGTAATGATCCTTGTTCCCAGCACAGGTGACATGGCTGTAAAGGTGTCTGTGCTGCCAGTATTGGATGCCTCAACTGCCAGAACCACCACCAGAAATTTCATGTGAACTTCAGTGATCTTATGCCAGAATACATTTCCCCCCCTAAGGGGTTGGAAGCAACTTGGACAGGGCATGTGACTAATGTTACTGTCTCAAAACAAAGGTTTTTTCTCACTTCCTGGACATTTTCTAAACCCCTTTTCATTTTCAGAACTCAGAAATGATTTCCCAAAGAAATGTCAAATTTGAATCAATGTGTAGTTGGTGAGGGGATATGTCACTGGATACTTTAAGAGTGTTTAGGACATGTTCGTTCTACACACAGCATACATACAAATAAATATCTGTTGGGCAGATGCCCACACAATTAGCCTTTGAAAGAGCTCCTGTGCTGGACAAAGATCATAGTTACTCTCATTCACCCTCTCTGCTTATTTGTGCAATTCAGGAATGGTTTTGCACTCAGCAGAAACATGGAACCTAGGCTTCTATATACCTAAATGCAAACACCACTGCTTGCTCACTTCCTGTCATATGCATATAGACTTCAATGTTTTTGCATATTCCAGCCTACATCTAGGATTTTCTGTTTTGTTTTTATAGTAGTTCATTTTGGGGGCAAGGCCTAGAGAGAAGAAAATTTTGCAAGAGAGGATTTTTGGATTATGGAGATGCGAAAAGTCTGGCGGCAGTTGGCTGGTAATCAGCCATTCAAAGTTGAAAGATCAGCAGCCACCTGTGTCGTCTAGCCCTTTTTGGAAACAATGGGTGTTATAGGAAAGGTGTGTTTAGCTTATGTTTTTGGTAAGACTAAAAATGGAAAGCAGCGTTGTCTGTTAAGACACTTGTTTCCTAGTGCAATTTAGTAGCCAGCTGGTGTCTGGCCAATAGAAGGTGAAAGACCCTTGGACAACTGCATGGGATTTATCCCTTACTTGCTGTGTTTGGTTATTAAATAGTTTATTTCTGGAGTAAGTAATAGAAATGGAAAACGTTTTACCTATGGGACGTTTGTTTCCTCTTCCAGTGCAAATATCAAACTGACAGAAAGCTGGTCATTGGCCATTCAGAAGTGAAAGGACAAAGGGAAATGGTCCCATATTTATCTTTGACTGAGTTAAAACTCGAAAGCTGGACACTGATATTGGTTCATAAATATTTCACCAATCAGGTTAACAAATGGGATGGGAGGACTTTGCATGTCAAGAAAGGTGTTGACTGTTGAAGAGCAAATAGCCAGCTCACCTCAGGCTTGCTATTACCCTGTCTAAAAGTTGAAAAGCCAGTGACTAGTTGTGCCAAGTTTGTTCCTGGGTTAGCAAGAATAGTAGATAAATCATATTTATATTGCTTTTGCTGTAATTTCCCTAAAATCCAAGTACTGATCATCCTTTGCCCTTGTGATCTTGACCCAAGGTGTATGGAAAGCAGGATCTGAACTTCCCAGCTATAACAAGTGGGCTAACTGAGGTTTACGTTCCCATTTAACTTACATTTCCTATTCATTTCTCATACTCTATCCTCACTCGTATCTGCAAGCGGCTCTGGAAGCCACTAGGAGGAGCTTTCCATGTAGCTCTCCAATCTCTACCCAGTCCTGGAGACCGTGGCCAAATTCTCTGCTAGAGTAAATGAGATAAACTACACTAAGTCATGCACCTAGCTAAGGATCAGGTCCTAAAAATCATAAAAGTGTAGGACTGGAAGGAACCTCAATAGTTCATCTAGTCCAGTCCCAGTACTCAAAGCAAGACTAAGAAATAACTAGACCATTCCTGGCAGGTGTTTGTCTAACCTGGTCTTAAAAGCCTCCAATGGCAGAGACTCTACAACCTCCCTGGGAAATCTGTTCCAGTGCTTAATTACCCTGACAGTTAGGAGTTTTTTCCTAATGGCCAGGGCAACCAACCCTTGTTTTTTGTTCTATCCTCAGAGGTTAATGAAGCTTCACCAGAGAGAGAGAAAGAGAGAGAGAGAGAGAGAGAGAGAGAGTCCCAGGAGACAGTTTAAGGTCCAAAATGCTTGTGACAGGCAGAGCCCCCAACATGATCCCTCAAATCAGGAAAAAATGAAGTCCCAGTGGAATTGATGCAGCATTTGGATCCAAGTATCAGAACAGTTTTGAATTTGGTTAGGAACATTTTTGTAAGGAGCAAACAATGGTTCAAGGAAAAACACTAGGCTTGTTTATGGGTAAATAATGACTTAAGGGAAATATACCAGAGTTTTGCTAAGGCTGGATGATAGGCTCTGGGCAATGTAACATTGAAGAAGCTCACAATACAAATCAGGCAGATTCAGTATTTTGGATATCAGTAAATTATCTATGACAAGAATTGGTCTGATAACTGCTGAGCTGTTGTGTGTAGGCATGGGTTCATTAACATCAGGAGCAGAGAGTCCCCGTCATGCAGTGCTACCCTGCTTTGCTGATCCCAGAGTTGAGTGCGCTTCCTGTCTTGGAGTTTGGTTCTTCATTTGGCATGCTAATTCTTGTTCCATCTTTGATACAAATGAGATTCTCTGTCTTCCATTCAGTGTGCTAATGAAGTTGCTTTCTCACATCTTCAGTGTACATGAGGCTAGGGGAGTTGCCTTAGTCCTATCACCTTTGCTTGGAAGAGTTTAGTTGTTTCTCATTGCCTTTTCATTGCTTTTGATTTCTGGTTCAAGCAGAGCCTGGGGGTTCAGGTAAGTCAGCGAGGCTGTGAACTGTGCTTTGGTTCCCCAAGAATATAGCGCTTACAACATATGTATTTGTAACCTTCAGGTGGGCTAAATTCATTTAATTGCCCTTCTCCAGTGCCCCACAGAAATCAATCCCAATCCCTGTGAGGAAGCAGCTGGAGACCCAGGATCCAGTCTGTACAGGACTCACAGCGAAGCTTGCTCAGAGCTACACTCCCACATTAAAATACTACTACAATAAACATAACAATGAACTTTATTAACTACTAACTAAATGAACCTTATCCTAAGAAAACAAACTACAATTAACCAAGAACAATCCCTCTAGAAAACCCAGCAGGAAAGATACCCAAAAGTCCCAAAGTCTGTGTGGAGTTTACCCAACTCTCAGCTCCAGTCTTTGTTGGAATGTAGAGGCTTGAGTGGCAAGAAATCGCTGTCCTCTTCTTCCTTTGCAGGAATCCTCTGTAGCATTCCATGCAGGCTTTTTCTTCTCCTTTGCAACCAGCCCTCAGTCCCACATGCATGTCTGCAAGGTCTGTTGCAAATGACTCCATTACAGGGAGAAAACATCTTGTTCACTCCTGGCTCAGCTTCTCTCCAGAAAACTGAGCACATGGTCTCCTTTCAAGGCAGCTCCTGCCTGCTGTCCGCGCAGACTGCTGCTCTCATGTCATCTGACTGACAACATCACATCACACCAGCAGGGTACACTGTGGAGCATGCTCAAAATGCTACCACTCCCTGCTTCTGGAAGTTTCTAGTTGTGGGTAGCTAATCTGCCCAACAACAGTAACCCACCCTCAGCAGGTCTCCCAGAGATAGCCTTTTCAGGCATATGGGTTACATAGTCATGCTGAAAACAACAGTGCATGTGATCCCCCAATCAACTGCAGTTTTCCTAACATGAAGTTGTTCTGGCTGGCAGGGATCTGGGAATGGATGGGAGACTCTCTCCCCTCACGTCTCCTAGAACTGCCTCCTAGAAAACAAATTTTGGGAGGCTAAGCAATGTTCCTTAGTCATGTTGCTGGGAGCAAGGGGGTCTTGTCCACAATACAGTCTGTGGCCCAGAGATTTCCCAATACTGGAAGTACTTGCACCTTACCCACCATGGCTTGCAAACCAAACCAACTCAAGGAATGGGTAGAGATTGTGATTCAATGCTACTGCGCACTGGAGAATAATAATGGGAGTGATTTTCACATAGCAACTTTGCATTTCACCCATGCTATGCACTAATTATGGTTGCCTTGTGCTTTGTAGGACTTACAGTGGAAAGTGTGACCTCCAGCAGAGCCTCAACTTCTACGCAGAAGCTGTTGTAGGTTAGAAGGTAGAAAAAGAGAACTTGGGTTGACATGCCCAGTGAGATAATGAATGCCTCTAGAGCAGCTGACATGGAGCTAAGAGCCTGGAGGATTTCATTGTCCAAAAAACTGGACATGGGCATGGTGTGCAGCCCAGAAACATGAGCATGGCTTCAGGACAAAATGCTGCAGATAATGAGGGCTCAATCAGACAAGTTGAGGCATCTGGGTTGAGCTTCAGGAACAGCAGAAGCAGCAGGATAGACTCCCATTGCAGCCCCTGCAGAACTACCAGCAAACAGCCTGTTCTGAAGCCTCCACAGCCAAGCATTCCAGGAGGAGAGTGGACAGTATGCAGTGTGTGCTCCACTTAACCGCAGGGGAGGACAGTTAGAAGAGAAGGTGGACAGTCTAAGACCTTTCAATGTGTAGGTTTCTGTGCTTGCACTAACAAGCTGCATTTATTTCTCCCCTCCCTCTTCCTTTAGAATGGTTGCTAACAGTTAAATTATTTTCCTTTCCCTCAACTCTTTTGTATGTTCAATAAAAGTTAACTTCTTTGCAATTAAGTACTCTTGATTCATTACAGTCATGGGAGTCGTGGGGAAAGGGCAGGGGAGGTGTAGGAACAGTGCTGCAGCAGAAAGGATGTTATGGGAAGGCACCGCACAGATAAGTGGTGCACGTTACTGTGGTTCATTGCAAAAATGGGTTTTCAGTGCTTCCCTATGGTGCAGAGTTCCTCACTGGGCTCTCAGAGGTGCACTGAGCTCTGGCTGCTCAAAGGCAATCTGCCTCCATGATGCAACTGAGCAGAAACGTTGCTCCCTCTGTCTCACAGGCATGATAGAGAACACAGCAGGAACAGATAACTATGGGGATATTTGGTTCACTGAGGTCTAACCTAGTGAGAAAAGTGCACTTGCAAACCTTAGAACACAGGAAGGCACATTCCACTGCCATTCTGCGTATGCCCACTCTATTATTAAACTGCTCCTTATTGCTGCCCTGGTGTCCAGTGTTGATGTCGGTGAAACACCCCATGTGATCCACTAGTGCTTGCAACACCATGGAAAAGTATCCCTTTCAGTTTATGTACTCTGTGGCAGGGTAGTCTGGTGCCATCTATTGCCCCACCACAATTAGGGAACCTCATCACAACAAAACCACCATTTATGTCCTGCACATTACCCAAACTTATTTTCCTTCTCAGCTGGAGTCTATTAATGGCCCCACATACTTGGATCACAGTAGGTCCCATGATGGTTTTACTGACTCTGAATTAATTCTCCACTGTCAGAGCAAGTCTCAGGGAAGCAGACCTGTGCTTCAGGGCTGAGGAAAGCTCTTCGCAAAGTTCCTGGAGAGTGAACCTATGCATCTGAAAGTTCTACAGCCACTTCACATCATCCCAGTCCTTCATAATGATGTGATCCCACCACACAGAGCTTGTTTCCCAGTACCAGAAAAAGCATTCCACTGAGTTCAGCTGTTGTGCACCAGTTAACGGCAACAAGGAATGATTTCGTTTTCTGGCTTGTAGAAGGACGGTTAGAGTAATATAATCTTCCATTCTGCGGCTCTTCTCTCAGCCTTGGAAATAGGTCAGGATAAGTCGTGATGTGTTAGTGATGCTCACGATAGTGCAGAGCTGAATGGACTCCAGGCTTCTCAAGCAATGGCATATGCACAGCTGAGCAAGGATTTCAAAAACTCGCACAAAAAAGTGCTATTTGGCACCAGGAGTGGGAAGGGAGAGAACATCACAACATAGGAATCCAAAGACCTTTCCAAAAGCCCATGTGGCTAGATGCACTGTGGGATAACTACCCATGGAACACTGCTCTGTTAATCAGTGCAAGTGCAGCTGGTGGGGACACACCCCACATGCAGTGAGCATGGTGTGATCAAGCCCGACTGACTTAATTAGTTTGGTGGCTGGGTGGTCACTAAAATTAAATCAACTTCATTTTGCAGTGTAGACATAGCCTCTGTGTGTCACATTTCATTCTTTGGTTTGCTAATGAGATGATGCAGCTCTGAGTTGGCTCTCTCTCACTCAGGGCAGATTATAAAGTTATCCCATTCTAATTAAATGTTATTTTTTATCTAGTAATAAAACCCTGTTTGCTCTTTGGAAAAGTGAGGGCTAATGTCGCCGTCAGCAGTTTGAAATTGTGCACAGAAGTAATAACCCATCTCAATCTTGACTTGTAAGATCTCTATTGAGCTAGTGTTCTCCTTCTCTTGAACGTAAAGTAAAGGTGAATTTTCAATCCTTCATATTTTAGTTCTATGAAAAATGGTAGATGATCAAACTCCATTGCCAGGATCAAGAAATTTGTCATGTACTAAAGAAGATTTCTAATGATTTACTATTCCAGTAATGTCTGATTTATTTGTTTTGAAGGCTACAATATCAATAAATAAATCTGGAAATAGTTCCCAGCTAACAATGCTTTATTGTAGATATGAACCACAATTTCCTCTCATGGAACAACAGAAGAGGACAACATCAAAAAGTGGGATCTAAACAGCCCTGGACTTCAGCAAAGTTGTGAAACAGATTCAGCTGTGGCTTGTGATGTGTATCAACACATATGTTGAAAGGATAAATTGATTCCCTCTCCCCAGTTCTCTCATCCCAAAATCTATAACTCCTGAGTTTCTCTTATAGCAGGTAGATAGTGAGGGTATATGTCATGGATAATATAGCTTCTGAAAGGCACGAAGAGCATTCATAGAAAATTGTTTGATGTAGAGGCTTACAGGGAATGGGAAGAGTGGTGAAGGAGGAGAAATGGCCACTTGGGTAAGATTAAAATGATTATCACCGAAGTCATTTTCATTGGTGACCTCGGTTGGGCCTGAACCAAAACTCTGGACAAAAAACTCCCTGAATGTTGAGAATGTTCAGATTTAGATTTCAATCTACCTAAGAATTGTGTGTTTTGGACCCATTGATATTTACAACAAATACAGAATTTGAAACCAATATATCCATAAGTAAACCGTGTGTACATACTCTTTGTCTAAACATCTCCATCATTCTCCACCCTGTAGTACCTTGGCATTAACCCACAGAAGCATTTAGCTCTTATGTCACATACTTGAACACAATCCAATATAATCCTTTTTTTATAAAGCATTATTCTCCTTTGTATGAAGGCGGAACTGCTGTTTTATGGAAATGTATTGAATACACGTCTCAGTTGCAGGCAAAATAATCTATGGAGGTTGGTTAATATTCAGTTAGAAGAACATTTCTATTTCTCTTGTGCACTTTATTAATGCTTTCTCTATTTGTATTTGTTCAAATGTATTGATAGAATTATATCTGCTTTCTCATAGTCATTTTGAGGTGGTTGTTCTCCAGAAATGTTAAACTACATTCTTGTTCTTCAAACTGCTAAGCAATGTTCATTCCTGATATACAACGAGGCTAAACATGCCATGGTATGCCACAGCTCCCCTACAAAGCAAAAATAAAAATCTCATTTTGCTGCTGTGTTGTTCCAAAGCCTAGGCCATATTCTATGAAGAATACAGGCCAGATTCTCAGCTGATTTAAATCAGATTTGAAGTCAATGGCACTACAATGATTTATACCAGCTGAGAATCTGGTCCTATAAATCTGGGGTCTTATACCTGACTGTTGTTACATTAAAGTCCCCTGACTCTCTGACTTGATTGTTTAGCTCCAGTGTGTGGTGGAAGCATAGGCAAATTACACCTTGGCTGGACACGTAGCCTGCTGCCCTAACAGTACTAATAACCTCAGGGTTTCTAATATTCCAACCAATGCTTACTAGACCCCCTATTCAGACCCCTGGGGCTGCTCTGACAATAATCCCCATATATTTTGTTTTGAATGAAAATAAACTTAAATTGCAACTTTGGTTGCAGGAAGACCCATGAGTCTACGTTACAGAGTGCCTAATGGGCAGCTGTGTAATCATTAGCAATCCTGTGGAGACCAGGACTAGGATCAGTTTAGATCCAACTGGGACTATAATTTACTATGCCACCATCACTAAACTAACAAAGGAGAACAGGAAAAACATGTCTGAAGGAGTGACAGTGAAACCAAACTGGCGCTAGGTGTGGTTTTAGTTAGCAAAATGGTCACTAAATGTTCTGGTAGCAAAGTGTTTCACCTATCATAAAAGGCCAATTTGTAGCCAAAATGTGCATGTAAGGCATTCCCATAGAAGATCCTTGCCTACATTGTAAGTCATATTTCTAGACAGCACATTTGAGCTTCATCTATGAGGATTTGGCCTTACTCTTTGCAAAAAATAAGATTTCAGTCACTTATACAACCTAAAACATGAATCTGAACAGTACAAATTTTGCAGGTGTTTGAAATCTGATTGGTTACCTCTGATTTCATGTATAGGTCACATGGAATTATTTTCTGTTTCTTGACTGGAAAAGGACAACTCATTTGTTAAAAAAATATAAATGAATATTCTCTATTTGCTTAAAATTCATTGTTACTATTCTCTCTCATACTTGTAAATTTGTTGATTGGAACACCAGGGAAAGCAAACACAATAAGTGCTAGGAACATTGGGAAAGTGAATTCAGGTATTTTACATTTTATGAATATTTGTGTAAAATATCTTGAAGTATTCACCCAACTCCACACATTCCTGGTTGCTTTACTCAGATGTCTAACTTGATCTGTTTCTAGGCATTATAAATTGTCTCCCTACAATCAGTCCTATGCTATAAATTGTACAATTGCTGATCCATGATTCTACATCCAGTTATGCCAAAGCAGTTCCTTTACTAAAGCTGTTAAGTGAAAAATAACACTTGCTTCATAAGTACCACATTAATGATATTTTTGAAGGGCAAAAACCTACAGTACAGTAGTGATCCTAAAGATCTAGGTGTAAATCTCTCCACACTACACAATAAAGACATAACAATGGAGAATTTACTGTGACTGAATAAATCAATCAGAAGATCAGTAACATGTGAAATAGGTGATCTAACAACATACGCAGGGCCAGTAGTAGTAGAAATTTTAAATCTAGGATGTCTATATGATTGTCAAATATCTTTGCATAGGACTATGACTGGAAATCAGTCATGTAGGATTCAGGAAACATGCCTTGGCATATTGGTCTCTGCACTTCTCTTCCACTGTCAGCCAAAGTGGCGTGACACTTTTCTGTTGCACATTCTGCTTCCTTTGTAGCAGAATGCCAAACTCGCCTGTCATGGGCCATATACTCCCAGATCATTAACTCCAGTCCGGCAGAGCGTATGTGACACTTGACACAGACATAGCTTGTAGTTTGGAATGGCCAAGTTTCCTACTGCTTTTCTAAGTTCACTATACTGTACTGAACTCTTGTAGGCAGTCGACTCTTATCCATACATCTGATGTGGCTGACCCAGATCGTTTGCCTCTACGCTAGCATGGCTTCCCCGCATAGCACATCTGCCAACAGTAGCACATCACTGTTAGTGATTTTGTCAGGCCATTTGGTTTCCCTTATGCTGTGTAGGTGGCGTTGTTGCAGGCAGTTAAGCTTTCAGATATGGTGACGATAAAGGGGGCAGATCTCTAATGAGTACAAAAGACAACCGCTCTGTAAACTTGGCATTCCGTGGACATTTTGGCTCCCTGTCTTGTACAAAGTCTTTTTGTAGGTGACCAAAGCTAAGACAGCTGACTTTGTATGTACAGAAATTTCTTTATCGATGCTGGTGTTGTTGGTAAGTGTGTTACGTGGGTAGCAGGAGGACTTAATCAGCAACCATTCAATTTTACTTCTTCTGGCAATGGAAGTAATGGGTTTCTGCCAGTAGATGGCTGATTCAGGATTTCTTTTGTCAGCAGCAGAGTGAAGAGTTAGGGCTTACGTGAACTGAAGAATCCCAACATGGATCAAGACCTTGATGCCTCATGGAGGACCCTCTTTGGACAGTGGAAGAAGTCACATACCGAGTTAACAGGCACTGCAGGTCAGATGCAGTACTCCTCAACTGTTGAGACTCTGATCTCTGTTGGGCGAAGGCTGTGTGCATTCTGTTATGAGGCACCACAGGTTGCCCAGTAAACTATTCTGCATGAACAATCTATTGGTCCTAACAGTTTCGACCCTCCCAGAACCTCACCATTAGCATGTATTGACCCTTTACTAAACAAACTCATGGCATGAGTTTCCTACGTGGTATCAACTGGCCTGAAAAGCTGGAAACTAGTAGCCAATGATGGTCATATGAGTGGCCTAAGTGTGAGGGTTACATAATTTGTGCTTGGCAACAGGAACTCACTGATCCCTGGCTGGTTTCCCACAGCCAGCAGGATCTCCATTTAAGTGGGAAGGGGAAAAAAAATCTCAAAGATGGACAGAAATTAACAGTTGGATGCTGGAATGGTTACACACTACTTGACTGAAAGAAAAATCGAGCCCACAGAAGAACCGCATTAGTAGTAAAAGAGCCATATAGGTATGAAATAGATATCACTGCCCTAACTGAGACTGGACTACATGACACTGGTGCAATCAATGTAAAAAACTATACTTTTTACTGATAAGGCTACAATGTAGATCAAAATATTAGTCTGCTTGGGATAGGTCTCACAATAGCAAACCACAACACTAATGACTTGTGTCAATATCTGAGTCCTTAATGAAATGACAGACACTAGTGTCCCACAACAACTTTCTGACAACATTAAGTGTTTGTGCCCCAAAACTACTTGCTCCTGAAGAAATGAAGACCCCATTCTCCAGCCAGGTGAGTGACACTCTAAGACACCCAGCAATGATAAAATCTTATTACTGAGTGACTTCAGTGCTTGCATTAGAGATAATTACACCACTTGGAACAGAACCATGGGGAGATATGGTTGTGCATGTCTAAATAAATGGAGAAATACTCCTAACACTCTGAACAGAATTTGATTTTGCTATTATGAACATCTTTTTCAATATACCTGGGAAGGGAGTCTATTCCTGGCAGCACCCTCAATCAAAATGATGGCACCTTCTAGACTATGTCATTACTTGTCATAATGACCGGAAGGATGTTTTACATTACCAGGGCTAGGATGTCTATCAACATTTCTGATGGTGTTTGCTGAAAGGTAGATGTTGTTGTCACAATGTCTAGGGAAGACTGGACTATGCTGACTTACAAATTCCAAAGCTAACCAAGATTTTCCATGTGTCTATGAAGCAAATCAAGATCTCCTTAGCAGTCTGGCCAAATTCATATGCAAAACACTTTTCCTTAATGAACATTAATCACTGTAGCAAAATTGGCAATTAATAACATGCGTTACTTAGGCCTGACCCAGACTTTGGAGACACTACATCATAGTCAAGAGCTTGACAAAGAACCTCAGAGAAATGCCACCAGAAGCAATAAGGCTTGGCACATTTGATTTCAATGGTTGAGCCAGTGGGGAGACTAACTTGGCTAACTATAACACTCTCTTGCCAATTTACCCTCTCTGAGCATGGGGGGAGTGGGAGTCCAGTCCAACCTTCGAGTGTGGCTAGAAAAAGTTATGCAGACAGCTTTGCCTTCCAAGAGGCTGAGTATCGTTGCTATGGTGATGAGAACTGCTCAGGTGAAGTTATATCATAGCCTTATTTAATAACTTAGAACCTAAAGGAAATACATGTTCCCAGCTTTTCCTCAATTGCCAGAAATGTGTCCCTTCACAGTGGGGAAAAAGCCCTTACTAATGGAAAACTCTTCATTATACAGCACATGGTTTTCAGAAGAACATTACATTTAGCAAGACCTATGGTCACACCTTTTACAGTTTAGTTCAGTTATCAAAAACTTTTCTTTTTTACCATCTGCTCCAATACTTCCATAATAAGCTGATTTATGCAACTGGTACATTACTTGCCTTAAGAAAGAATGAAATTTGTTGGATATGGGTTTTGACAGTCAGATGCTGGAATGATCGCACACTACTCAAAAGAAAAATTGAGCCCACAGAAGAACCGCATTATTAGTGAAAGAGCTATATAGGTATCAAATAGATATCACTGCCCTAACCGAGGCAGGGGATAAGGTAAGTTGCATCTTACCTGTGCCTTGGTTTCTGGATCTATTAAAGGAGAATGATTGTAAAACTCCTTTGTAAAACACTTTGAAATCTATTGCTGAAAAATGTTATATAAGAGCTAATTATTATTTATTATTCATTAGGATTATTGTAGTAGTTAGAGCACAGTACTCAGATTCAGGACTCATTCCTTTCTTTGCCAATGACTTGCATTCAGCCGTGAGTAAGTCATTTTACTTCTCTGTGTTTTATTTTATCCACCTTAAGTGGACATAATAGTATCTCACAAAGATGTTAAGCCTTACTTATTTGATGTTTGTGAAATGCTTTGGTATTAGTGAATTAAAGAGTAAAGAGCAATTATCAGAATGCACCAGCTAATTATCCATTAATTAAATGAACTATCTTCAATTTGTTTGTCTTTTTCTTAAAATCAAGATAAAAAAGATAAGATCTAACTCAATCAGAAGTTAGGGACTTGAAGTAGGATCCAACGGGTGAAATTCTCTGGCTTCATTAGGTAGGAGATCAGACTAGATAATTATAACGAACCCTTCCGGCCTTAACTGAATCTATTAAGCAAAAGGCAGACTTAAGTTATGGGATAATACTTATTTTTATAAGTTCCAAAGGGATATCCATGTTAGCCTAGTTCAGCAAAACAAACAAGGAGTCCTGTGGCACTTTTAAAGACTAACAAATTAGTGATGAAGTGGGAAGGCCCTGGAGGACTGTAAGGACTCAGGGCCAGCCCAAGGGTTTTTGGCACCCTAAGTGAACGATGATTTTGGTGCCCCCTTCCCGACGTTATAAGAGATAACATATGTAAAAATATCTCCTCCATCTACTTTGGTGCCCCTTAAAGCCTGGCATCCTAGGCAACCACCTAATTCACCTACATGGTTGGACCAGCTCTGTAAGGACTTAAGTGTTTTAGCCTGCAAAGAGGGTGGGTTATTAGCCTGAGTTAAAGTAGCATTTGGGCTTTAGCTTCTAGCCAAGGACAAGGTAACGAATTTGAGGTGAAAGCACCACCAACTGGGGGTCAGAGATTTGTCTGAGTGAATGGGAGACATGCTTGGAGACAACACCCAAGTAAGAGCCTGGGTTAACTCTGCAGTGAGGACATTCTCTTAGTAAATGAGAATGCTTGCTCCAAAAGCCACATTCCATTTTTTATTTTTTGGTGTCGAGTGCCATTTCTATTATCATCTGTCTTGAATCAGTCCCCTGTGGGGAACTTCAGCTACCAATGCTAATTATATTACATACAAGTGCTGCCATTGATGCCAACATGAAATGAAACAACATCTTTTTTTTGTTAAGATGTAAAAACTTCCAGATTTAATTGAGCAGAGCTACATTTATCTTACTCACTTTATAATGAGAATGCCTCAGTGTGTGTGTTTACATTATAAAGAAAAGCTAAAATTAACACTTTGGAGACCACCTCTGAACCCTGGCCAAGGGGGACAAGGGAGAAAAGCTGAAAGTTAATCCAGACACCAAGTCAAAGAATAATTAAAAAAAGACTCTCTAATACTGCTTACTTGTTTTAACATCTGGAAAGATTTGGGAGGAGGTTTTTAATGTTTTTTATTTGACTTTTTTAATGTCTGGTTTACAGTGCACTTTGTTTACACCCACGTACTTAGGTATTTACACCCTCTCTGTGTACCTTGATGACTCATGTTTATTTTTTAGATAATGGCCAACAGCGGGGTGGTGTGAAACTGCTTGCAGTGTGAACTCCCTAGGGTATCATTCCTCCTGGAACTCCCCACAACCCAATGGGAGCATGAACACCACCGCACCTTTTAAAAGCTGTATATAGAATGTGTACTCTATAGCGGTCACTTCTCCTGATCAGTCAAGATGAGGTGGGGTTAGGGAGAGGTGGAGGAACAGAGGGAATGGGGAGGATGAGGATGAAGATGAGGAAGAGTTTGTTTCTCTCCTTTCATTCCCATAAATCTCATCTACACAGATGATCTATTGTTTTTAAATAACAGAGTGACATAAGTGAGCAGTTACTCACATGAGTAGACTCATTGACATCAATGGAAATATTCATGTGACTAACTGCTCACTAACATGAGTAAGATAGGGTGATGTACTCTGGCTTTTCATAGTGTAGAAACAGGTATTGCTACTTGCCACTATCTGTGAAGAGCTAGGCTGAACTTTCTCTTGCAGAGAAAGCTCTTCCTTTTGAACGTCATTTCAAAGGCAATAATATCTTATGATTCCAGCTTGGGTATGATTAAACTCTTGTGGTTTATCCTTTCCACTCCCACCAACACATAGGGACACCTTGGACAAATGATTTAGGCCCAAAATTTTAAAAGGTATTTAGGGACTGCTTCACTCAATGTTACAACAGCTGATTTAGGAGCCTAAATCACTTTAAGGCATTTAGGAACTTAGGAGCCAAAATCCTATGAACTGTTGATAGAATTTAGACTTCAAGGAGCCCAAATCTCTTCTGAAAATGAACTTTAGCTCCTAAATCAGTTAATGTGCAACATTAAGCACAGCAATGCCTTTATAAATCTGGATCTCAACCTTTCTATGCCTCAGTATTACTAGTGAATGCAGTTACCCCTACGCCACACCCCTATCTGAGAATTTGTTCATATGTGTAATGTGGTTTGAGAGCCTAAAATGACAAAAGCTATGCCCAGGCAAAATATTTAAAACATTTTACATACAATCAATACACACCAACAAACCCCCAAATATACAGCTATTTCTCATGAGCTTGCACAGACGATTAAACAGGTAACAGAATATGTGTTATTCACACTTTAATAAATGACCTTTTTCACACCAATGTTCAACTATTTTTTAGCATGCTGACAGATTTTGAGGAAATCTCCTCAGTCATGTATTGTATAGCACACACAGAATTCTACTGCCAAAGCTGTGACTTTTGTTATAGAAAATTGTACTGACACATGAAGCTGGTGAAACATACTTGAGAAACAGGACAACCATACACAGAAATATCATTTTGTTTTGCTATAAGCACTGTCCAGTTTCTCTTGTATAGCATTTAGCTTTCTAGCCTTTTGAATATCAAGGAGCTGCAAACACAACAATGCAGTACCAAAGGCTGCTCAGACATCTGTATGAAAACACCTCCGTAAGTGACAATACAATGGCACCCTTTTGACATTTACAGCAGAGAGGACAGAAAGGTCTGATCCAAAACCCATTGAAATCAGTGGAAAGATTCACATTAATTTCAAAGGGAAATTAGACACAAAGTTTACATGGATGTGAAAACTCTATATCTTTATACAGTAAATTCGCTGGATTGAAGAAGAACAGTAAACAACTTAGTGAATAGCTAAGTACTTTGGAGTCATTCTTCCCTTCACTGATCAGTGTCACCATCTCCAGAGCTTTACCAGAATCTCTCTCTTTGTGGGCCCCACCTCAGCTGAAATTCCTATTAAAGACTTACTCTCTTCCCATTTCATTTCCTTCTTTTATGATCTTCTAGAATCTGTCCACTCACTAATTTTCATGGGTTTGGGAATACTGTAGTCAAGCTACAATTTTGCTAGAGGCAGGGCCTTATCATCCTCTTCCTCCATCATCTTCATTGACCTTCACCATCAAAATTGCCAGCCTGTTTTTTGAAACTCACTTGGTTTCCATATCCTTACTATATCCAACAAATTCATTCACTTTGCTTCAAGTTTGGTCTCCTCTTTCTTTACAGATCACTCTTCCACTTGTATTGTTCCAGCTGTCCTAAATATTCTGCCTAGCATACCAGACTTTCAACAGGCTGTCTATCACCATGTTATCTGAGTGTCTGCACCTCTGAATCATTCCCTCTATACTCACTATGTGAAACTCTATGGTTTCAGAGTGTGAAGGGGGCATTTTCTTTTATTTGTATCTGGGTGGGTTCACAGTTTATGAGCTTTGCTTTGAATTTTAGGTCAAATAAAACTTCAAAATTTCAAACTGAAGTACAGTCAAAACTGCCAAGTTTCATCTGGTTTCATATCAAAACCATATGCAAATTAAAAGCATAAATCAGCCAGGGTTCACTCAAAACTGGCCCAAATTCCCTCAGAAAGTCCAAGAGTTTAAGTGAATCTTTTGCTAACCTTGGTCTGAGTTTATAACAAAACACAAAACCAATCAAGTTTTGCATGATTTGGAGTTCTACAAATCACAGCTATCCACATCTCGTCTTTGTACCTTCCTCTTTGCTCTAGCCTCTGTCCCGGCCCAGCTCTGTTGTCCGTTCTGAGCCCAAACTTCCAGTGAGAATTTTGGCTAAGGTCTGAGTAATAACTTCAGATTTGGGCCTACTGGGTCAAAATCTAATTTCACTTACATTGATGTAACTGAATTCAAAATCTATTTTATTAACTCTATTTCCTGCTACAAACAGAATTGCTCCATTTCCTATTTAGCAACTAGGCTATCAGAATGCTTATTTGAATCTTTAATGGTTTAAATTCTCAATCCAGGGGTGCAAAAGCCAAAAAGAAAAATCATACATTTTTATCCTCCCTTCCACACACCAAGTCTACTGTTGTTTTGTATCTAAAACAATAAACTCCTAAAGGGCATCTTTTATTTATCTGTAAAGTACCTATCACACTGGTCTTGGTGTAAACTATGTATGATGTTCACTCAAGCTATCATACCCATCATTTTATTGCTAAGTCTTGAGGCTAGGATTTGCTTTCCACATGTCTCCTGTGAAGTTCCTATCACATTTGCGGGCATTGTAAAATAATAGAAAATAGGAAGCAGACACTGTTTTCTGTTTTTAATTTCTATGCTGAAAATCTATGCTGTTGTCTCATATTTTTCCTTCAGCCAGGGAGTCTTAACTTGGTACCCAATGAGCTATCCTTGCCAGTTCTGGAGCTCTGAGGATAATCATGGGCCAAAGTCATTTCAAAACCTGGATTTCTATTCTTAATCCATTTATATACCTCTATATATCTGCACTAAAAAATACTAGTGTATACTGATGTTTTTGTCAAAGTAGCATTTGGGATTGAAATGGTTAACTTCTCTACTATCATCATGTATCTTTAGTCTTGTATAAGAAGCAGCTCAAATGCGGAAAACACTGGAAACAGTGAGAACATTTTGTATGATGACTGGTTATTCAAAATATGCTGCGAAACATTTTGGGTTTAGAAATACTTATGCCCCTGAAGAATATAATGAAGAATGACTGCATTCCACAGCAAGAACAGTGTTTGGAAAGCTTTCCTCAGTTCAGCCTACACACAGTGATGATAAATTGAGTGCATTATACTGTGTGTGTGCAGTTTTTATGCAGGTGTTTTTGTTTGGTTTCTTTACACCAAAAAAGGCCTCATTTTTTTCCACTAAGATTGATCCCTTAGCCATTACAGCCTCTAGAAAACCAAGCACAGTATTCACACAGCTTACATTAGCTTTCTATGGCAGTGAAATGCCTGCAGATTCTCTGGCCTGCTCCATCCCTGAAGTCTCTTGCTGGGGTTACCCCCAATAGGGAGGAATACCCACTGGGCACAGAGTTATTATAGCTAACCCGGTCACCCTCCCCAAATCATCAAGTACAGAGGTCAGGGTAAGGTGGTGCAGAAAGGTGGCTGGATCACAATGTGTGCCTGATATGTTTTACTGGCAGATGGTTTCTTATGCTATGTCTACGGGCTCTGTTAAGTCGACTTAACAAGGTTGAATTTAAGTTGACTTTAAGTCAATCTTGTTAGGTCGACTTAACAGAGCATCTATACTTAAAGTTGACCTTGTTAAGTTGCCTTAACAGAGCCTGTAGTGAGACATACCCGCCCACACTGGCTTTAAGTAGACTTAATAAGGTCGATAAAGCCTTAAATCGACCTTCAGAGGTGGTGTTATTAAGTCGACTTAAGGAAGCGCTTAAGTCAACTTAATAAGCGCCCAGTGTGGATGTGGCATTTGGTAGGTCGACTTAAGCATTGTTAAGTTGACCTAAGGTGCAACTGTAGACGTACCCTTAGGGACTGCTGTCATCTGTGGCATATTACAGCAGCTTCCAGGCTGCTCTAGGCTGCACAGGGGCTAGGGCTGGAACAGAAATTCAGGAAGTATAACCAGCTCCCTGATAGTCCCTTTTTCTTGTGGAAACAATTAGAGGTGTGTCTATATATATATATATATATATATATATACATATATATATATATATATATATATATATATATATATATATATACATATATATATATATTGGTCAAACATTTTTTTTCTTTCAGTGCAAAATGCAGGTTTGGCCACACCAAAAGCCCTCAGATTTTTGAAAAAATTAAACGGTTCAATTTTTTCAGTTGAAATGACTTCATTTCAAAGTTTCCTTTGATTTTTATTAAAGCAATATAAAAACATAAAAATGGTCTACCCTGAGACAAAATGTGTATGTTTTGCTGAAACAAAATTTTTGTCCAAACTAACATGAATTTTTTTTTAAATTGCCACTAACCAAAAAATCCATAGTCTCCCTAGCTACTCTTTAAAAAGCCTTCAAGTGCTGAAAATATAATGCAGGAATAATCCAATAAAGTGTAGATACCAAGTTTTGGTCTAGACTGATATTGAAAGCCAATGAAAAATGCTTGTGTAGAAAGAGGCTGCTATCATGGTTGAAATCTCAGTGCAGAAAGAACTTTTGTCAAAAGATTACTGCACTGTTTTCTCAGCATCTGAAATAATTTTATCTTTTTAGCATTAACAGTGCTTTGGGGGTTTTTTGTTCTTTTTTTTTATTGAATGGTCTGAAAATGTATTAAATGCCTGACTATTTTCTCATCTGAGGGCAGCCTGTCTTTAGAGGGGGCAGAATGTGACATTTAAAATAATATGAATTAGGTGTTGCACACGTATAAAATTATAAAAAATATAAAAATTTCTAGAGATCCTAAAAGTTCTGTTGCCTACTAAATGTTTGAGATCATTAAAGCTGGGCCTATTTCTTTTGATATCCAGATTGTGCAGGGGAAGGAGGGGAGAATGTCAGAGCACTGGGTTTTGTTTGTTTTTTTAGTACTGAGCTGTGTTAGTTGGATTTAACATAGGGATGTAACCACATAATATTTCTGCAGGTTCCCTGAATGCATGCACCAAAACTACACGCTCGAGAGCCTCGGGAAAAAATAATTTTGAATGATTTTCCCAGGTCTAAGAGGGTAGAAATATGGATCCAAACATGTAATCCGAAGAAGTGGGCCTGCCATCTATCCAACACTCTGATCAGGGGTAGTAGGCACTGACATGATAAACCCCACCAGCAGGGAGGGTGGGAAATAAGGACTGATGGTAGTGAGTGGCAGCTGTGTGGGGATGGGGAATGGTGATCTCTGGAAACTTGGATAGTTCTGATTAACAGACAGATGAGTGATACTCATTTTAACTGAATTCCAAACCTTTTCAGGTTTCCAGATTAGTAATTTTAGGCACAATCCTGCAACTACTTAAGCACATGCTTAACATTAAGCACCTGAGTTGTCCTGTTAACTTTATAAAGCTCCATTGACATCAGTGGATTTCTCAGGTGCCTAATTTTAAGCATGGGCTCAAGTGTTGCCAGGATCTTGTCCTCTTTATGAATTGTTCATAATTTTAGCTGTGCATTCTAGGTGAGAAATCTTATATGAACTGGAGGGGGGGGGGGCTCCTTTATTGTACACAGAACCCACTTGTGAGTGTGCATTACAGCACCTCCTCTGTGTCTGATCTGCCATGGGCCTGAGTCTGTTCCACAGCCAGCCATAGAGCTTTAGCTTGAACTGTACCAGCTCAAGTTTTTCATTCTGGAGAGCTGCAGCTTAATCCTCAGTCCCAAAGGGGTAGCCATATTTGTCTAGCTCAGCAAAACAAGTAAGGAGTCCTGTGGCACTTTTAATTAATAGTACATTTGTTAGTCTTTAAAAGTGCCACAGGATTCCTTGTCTGTTTTAATCCCCAGTATTTCAGCTATAGTCCTAGAAGCAGGACAAGAAATATTTAAAGGGCAAAAAGAGACTATTCAGTCTGGGAATTACAGCTGACCACAGGAAATGTGGAGAGTATACATTACATATTCTTCTGGCCGGTGAATATGAAACTCACTTTCTCCTACTTTTCATTTTCATGCAGCTGAATCAGAGCTGTATTTGGCTATTGTTTAAGAATTGTCATTCCAGATCTTAGCTCTCACTGTGGCTTCTTTTTTACCAATTTCCAGTGCAAGTAGCCATAAAGTCATCTCAATCAGCTCCCCAGCACATAGGAATCCCTGGGAGGCATCAGCTTGGTGTGAATAAATAAAAAAAAATTAAAAAAAAAAAGTCCTGTTTGTGACCTTATCTACACTGATGGGGCTCCGATGGAATAACTCTTGATTTATACCAGTGCAAGAATCAAGCTCTAAGTATCCGACTCGATTCCTACCACTCCCTCTTGGCAGAAAGAAAAAATTCCACTATGCCTTTTTGTATGCCTGCCTGGTTTGATAAGAAAAATATGCATCACCACAAAATGTCACAGTAAAACAAACCAAAAAAGGGTCCATAGTGTGAAATCACCCAAAGCCAAATAGAGGAATGGTTCATAAGAAATTTTCCTTTAAAACACCAATGACCTTACTTCTGCACAGCATTATTAGCAAGCCTCTTCTGATATCAGCTGTGTTTCCACAGACCTCTGCTTTCTCTATATGGCCAATGGTGCATCAAATACTATGGGTCAGATCGACAAGTTCCAGAGACGTAGCCACGTTAGTTTAATTCAGCAAAACATTTTTCCCTTCCATACTGTAAGTTTTCCATTTCTAGTGTTTGACAAAGTGGGGTTCGCCCAGAAAAGCTCCTGCGATAAATAAAATTGTTAGGCTTTAAAAGTGCCACAGGACTCCTTGTTTGTTCTGGGTCAGATTGTGCTACATTACTGTGATTTAATATCAATTTACTCCCCAAGTAATTGCCATTGGTAAGACTTGAATGGGACTACTTATGAAGTAAAGTACTACTCAGTAAGAGTTACAATGTCACAATCTAGATCCAGTCATTAATGTAACAACTACAGTAATAGTAATAAACAAATGGTTTTGAATGATTGGGTTTAAAATCCATGATGGGATTCTGCTCATTATGATACACAAACCATCTGAAGCTTCACTCTTGTGGTTTATAAATTAACCAGAACCAATACATGGAATTATAAACCCATAATTCAAATGTGTCTTATTTATTCTCTGTGGACTGCCTCATACACCAATGGAACATAGCAAATATGGTCTTTTTTTAGGCAGACTCTATGTTGGATCCACTACTACTCCCACTGACGTCAAAGGTAAAATCACATTGATTTTGGTGGGAAAAGCATTAAACCCATAATGTCACAGTCTTCATTTTAGCTGGGACAATTTAAATGTTAAACCAAGTTCAGCACATCTATGAAGCTAAGCTAATAAATGTGCATTCAGTCATTCTAAATATATGAAGATTATTTGGTTCATCTTTAGACCCCATAATCTTGATCCCCCCTTTGTCCAAAATTCCAGATGTTGAAATTATATTTGATGTACTTGGGGAATATCATCAGCAAAACACAAAATACAACTCCCCTCCCCTCATCCCTGCAAAAATCACAACTACTGCTAAAAATCCTGGAAAACTAACACTCCAAATAAAATGGAGTATGCACTGATGTTTATTTGTTCTGTATAGATTTATGGGTGTGCATAAAAATAATCATAAATAAGGTGATTACAACCCAGAAGTAGCAGCCAAAATCTGATACTAAATCACTCATCTCACCCTCCCCACTTTCTTCAAGGTCAGAATCATTCACAAGCCAAACTCCATAAAAAGAATATACTACTGTAAACCAGCACTTCAAGAAGGGAATCATCAGAGACCAGGAGTCTGGCAATCAAGGTCCAGTAAATTCTTCTGAAAAAAGAGAGCAAACTGGAAGCTGAGACAGGCCTTTCCAAACTTTAAAGGAAACCTAGAGCAATACCATATTTTTCACCTTAGAGTTACAGAAATACCATACTTCATTTTTTATTCTGTTGTGTTCACCTGTTCACGGTTTGTAAATTGAGCTGGGTGAGCTATTCGTAAAAACAAACAGGCAAACAAAACCCCGTTTTTTTCTAAATGCTTTTATCCGTTGGGGAATTAAAAACAGGTTTTGTTTTTGCAAATGAGTTCACTGTTAAAAAATGTTTGCAAAACTTTTATCTCAACATATTTCAGTCTGTGAACTGTTCATCTCAACAACATCTTTTGATTATTTGATGTCCATTATGGTATGTTACAACTGGTCATGCATGTCCTTATTTCTGAATGGACAGCAAACTTTTATAGACAAAGAGGGAAATCTAAAAGAATTTAAGATGCCTGCTGGAACCATTTCAGCACAAACCTCCAAACAAACACAAATTTGCATGAGCAATCATGAGAGTTTCTCTTGCTGCAAAAAATCATGTAAAAAAAATAGCACTGGCATCCCAACCACGCAAAAATCATGAGTCATACCCCAAAAGACCATGAGACTAAGTTACAAATCATGAGATTTAAGATAAAATAAATAATAAATCAAGCATTCACAAACACTTTTTGGCAGTATTCTCCCAGCTCTAGTTGTAAGATGTGAGCACTCATAATTCTGAGCTAAACCGGAGGGTTGAATGGGAAGAGCCGAGTTCTTTCGAAACTCTGCTGATTTGCATCAGAGTGGCGCTCTTAAGGTCTGCGCACTTTGATAAATATGGTTCCAATTTAAAAATCTGGCCTGAAGATCTTTTGAAAATTTGGTCCTATGACCTCTAGTGTTTATCTGGGTGAATAGATTCTTACTGGTGGACAGATTATTTTACAACTTCCTACTGCGTGATTCTTACGCCATCTTTTGAAGCATGTAGAGTTGGCCATTGTCAAAGATAAGATACTGGACTATTTGGTCTTCTGATCTGACCCAGTTTGGCAATTCCTATGTTCCTGTGTTTTCTACTGCATTTTTAAAAGTTCTTGCTTATAACAATGCTTTTATAACTTCTCTTGAGAAACTATTCCACAACCCATTTCCCCTCAATGGATCAGGAAGTTTTTTCCTGATATTCAGTCTAAATTTTTCATTCATATTTTCATCCCTTAGTTCTGCTCACACCCCATAATATCAGGGGGGTTCCCCTTCCAGTTCAGCCTCTGATGATCATAGCTTGGTCAAACAGCAAGGCAAGAGTGACCAGAACCCAAATCTTTCAGTAGAAATAGGTGGAGAATGGTAACTTTGATTCTGTCTCAGTCTCCTTTTTTCAATCCCCCCCCCCCCATTGGAGTTGTTCCACTTTGTAAAAATAATTAAATACTCATTGAGCCAAGGAGAGCAAGACTGATTCACTTGAGACATACTGGGCAGTGAATCATAAAATCATAGAAGATTAGGATTGGGAGGGACCTCAGGAGGTCATCTAATCCAACCCACTGCTCAAAGAAGGACCCACCCCAACTAAATCATCTCAGCGAGGGCTATGTCAAACCGGGTCTGAAAAACTTCTAAGGATGGAGACTCCAGCACTTCCCTAGGTAACCCATTCCAGTACTTCATCACCCGCTTCATGAAAGTTTTTCCTAATATCTAACCTTGACCTGTAACTTGAGAGCACTGTTCCTAGTTCTGACAGCTACCACCACAGAGAACAACCTACCTCCATACTCCCTGGAACCCCCTTTTAGGAAGTTAAAGGTTGCTATCAAATCCCCCTTCATTCTTCTCTTCTGCAGACTAAACAAGCCTAGTTCCTTCAGCCACTCTTAAGTCATGTACTGCAGCCTCAATCATTTTCGTTTCCCTCCACTGGACTCTCCAATTTGTTCACATCCTTTCTGTAGTGGAAGGCCAAAACCGGACAAAAATACTCCAAACGTGGCCTTACCAGTGCCAAATAGTGGGGGAATAATCACTTCCCTCTATCTGCTGGCAATGATTCAACTAATACAGCTCAATATACCATTACCCTTCCTTGTGATAAGGCCACACTGTTGACTCAAATGGTTACAGCATTCACTTGGGATGTGTGAGACTTGGGTTCAAGCCCTTGCTTTGAATCAGGAACAGCAGGAACTTCTACCTGGTTTTCTCATGTCTCCTGTATCTCAGGTGAGTGCCTGAACCATTGGGCTATTGGCTCTCTCTCTCTCTCATCGTAAACTTAAATTCCACCCTGCACCTGAGAAACCTTTTCAACAAAAGTTTAATCAAAGCCAGCCCTTCTGTGGGAAAAGTTTCAGGTTTGACAAGTCAGCGTTTTCTGACAAGAGAAACTATGTTGTTGAAAAATTCCTGACCACTCTAGTCCCATGTAACCGTTTTCTCTATTTAGAACCATAATAGTCATAGACAGCAAAAGCTCTAGTGTATCAAATCATGCACTTTCAATTACAAAAAATAGGGCCAAATTCTCTCCTGGTGTCCAGAAGGGTTATGTTCGAAGTGTCTCTATAAAAGGCTCCATTCTGCAACCACTTGAATAGACATGCGCTACTGAAATTGAGTAAAAGGTGCCAAATCTAGACTAGAAGTCATATAGAATATTAAATATTGTGACAATGGATGTTAACCAAAAGCTCTAGAACAGGGGTTTTCAATGTTTTTTTAGAAACTGTGCCCCCTTACAGTCTCAGGGTTTCATCTTAAGAACCCCTTCGTTGTTTTTACTCTACCTGATGTCTTCTGAGTCCTCTTGCACAGGGCTGTTCCTAAAGGGATGCGGAGCCTGGGGCAAAGCACATTCTGTGGGGCCCCTGCCTGGCTCCAGTGGCATACTCTGGGTTTCCGTTTCCCGAGCCTGCATTTTGCCTTCCCTCTCTTAGAGGACAGGATGCACTCACTTTCCTTCTCCTGCACGGGGCCAGGCTCCACCACGCCCCCCCACTTTCCTCCCATGTCTCTCCCCCCACAATTACCCACTGTACAGAGTCTGGTTTGCCCTCTCCAGCCCCACAGCATAGTGCCAGCTCAGATGGGACAGCCTCACTGCCCAGCCTATGGGAGAGGGGGGTGCCGGCCCAGCCCTTTGTGACACACAGCGTGGCTGGCTGGGGGGGTTGCAGGAGACTCACAGCTACACATCATGAAGGGCTGGCCCATCACACCCTATAGACTGGGACCCAGGAACCTGGTCCCAGTGGTATGTGACTGCCAAACTCCTGTCCTGTCCTGCACATAGCTGGGAGGCATGCTGCAGCCACCCGCCTCCCATCTAGTCTGTGCTCCCAGCTGAGAGGTGGGCTGAAGCTGCCCATCTCCCGCCAGGTCTGGGGTGGGGTTCCCCGAAGCACAGGGCCCAGGGCAGTCACCCCAATCCTCTTGCACACCCCCTATGAAACTTTGAAGTACCTCCAGGGATATTCATACCCTTGGGTGAAAACCTCTGCCACATGTCAAAACAAATGCATAGATTTTACGTCATCTGTATCAATGGTTCCTAACTTGATTGAGTGAAAGCCCCACCAGATAACACTAGGTAAAAAACACCCCCACGCCGCCCTGCCCCCTCACTAACCATAAACAAACACGTATAATGATGATATTAACAACACTAAATTACATAGTTATAATAATAAATTACTCTTATCTGAGTCAGAAGCTGACTTCCCAGGAGCAGCCGCTACCACATGTGGCACCACCTCTTCCCATTCCTTATGGACTGAGGGTGACCAAGGCGGCCTCTGGTGGACTCCCAGCCTGCTTCTCTCTCTCCGGGCACCCGGCCTGTGCACAGCTGAGGGGGTTGCTCCTCTACTCCAACCAGAGTGGAGCTCGGGGCTGCTGCACCTGGCGCAAAGCTTGCGGGGAGAAGGCAGGGGCTGAATGACCTCAGTATTACTGAAGCCTCATCCCCCTGCCCCTGGAATCTTTGGTTTCCCCCCAGGGGAGCCCAGCATTAATATTACACTTTTTTTTTTCAGTGAAGTTTTGAGATCTTTCCTACTCGGAATGTTAAATTGCTTTCTGCTTTGTTTCTGAACTCTTCTACTTCTGTTGAGGTCTGAACTAATGTCCACTGAAGTCAATGGACACCTTACCATTGACGTCAGTGGCTCAGATCATTCCTTCTTGCTGATGAAAGTGATACCTGCCCAGTTATTTATAATATGGTTACCAACCCCACAGTATTTAAGCAAATATTGGAATCTCACAGGAGATACACTCATCAAGGCAGTCAATCATAAGTCAGCCACACTGAGCCCATTTCGCTTCAATATTTCTGTGTGTAAATATCAAGTTGCAATATACTGAATGGAATGCACACCCCAAGTCAGATTCAGTGAATGATTTGAGGTTCAGCACCAATGTCTTTCTAAGGGACACAGTTGAGCTACACAACACTCTATGCTTAGATGGCCTATATTGAATTTACTCTCATTCCAGTTCTTTGAAGACTGTAATCTTTTGCTGCAATAAATGTCATCTTTTCTAGTCCTCATTCTCAGGCTAAACTGCACTTGCATCCCCCTTCATTAGGAAATGCCTGAAATGGAAGCTGTAGAATGTCAGGTGAATAAATACAGAGACGGGTTAGTCACAAGGTCAGTCCAGTCTTTTTCAGCAAACCAAACAAGTTGCTTTGATTCAAACAAGTACAGAACAATAGATGAGAAGGTGAAATGTTAAGAGAGAGGAAAATCACCTTTGGGAATGAGTGAGCCATTCCAAATCCCTATTCAATCCTAATCTAATAATGTCAAATTTGCATATTTAAAAACTAGCAAATTTATTTATCACATGAGCTTTCACCTGATCCTACGACTTACATTTCCTTGCATTTATTTTCCTCCCATTCTATAAGCATCCTGTCTTCAAAGCATCTGACGAAGTGGGATTTTCTCCCATGAAAGCTCATACGATAAATAAATCTGTTAGTCTTTAAAAGTGCCACAGGACTCTGTAATCTTTCAGTAGAATTTATCTAGAATTGATTTGCAGGAACCCTCTACCATCACTTAATACTCACTAGATCAGTGAACCATAATCTTTTCCATATTGTGAACCTGTGTTACAACAGAAAAAAATGTGTGAATCCCTCCAATATGTTTTGGACCATTCTGCTCATCTAGCCAAAAAGAAAGTGGTGGGGGAGGGCTTGTGACCCCCAGATCTTGACAGTAAATTAAAGATTCTTCTCATCTCACTGCTAACAATGCTGGTGAAATTCTTAATAAAGGTTGTAAACAACAATGCACAGTAGCCATTTATTCACTTGAAATAACTTGACTTATTTTTTTAAAAAAAACTCCTAAAAGCACCAAATGGCACTTAAAATGGATTTAAAAATAGGCCTTTAAAAAGCACTTAATGGTCTTAAAATAGCTTGCAAAATTTTCATTTTTGAAAGACATATTCCTTCCATTAGAGGCATGTAAAACAAGCTCCTGAATTTTTTTTTATTTTAATTCATCTAATTTTATTTTGCCCTCTAGTAACTTACAAAATGGGGCTGAAATTGCTTTCTTTTTGTGTGCTTAAATTTAGACATCATTTACCATGTCTAAAGCTAACGTACGTTTTTACAGCTGTCTCATAAACCAAATTAATGGAAATGTTGACGCAGCTTTAGCTATATCAATCCTAACAGGTGTGTCCATAATCACCCTTATAAAAGAAACACCTCTGTATAGCACTCAAACAGGTTCCAAGAACTGTATTCTAAGGAGGGAGCAGGGTATAAAGACTAATTAGAGTTTTGTTATTTCACTAAACCGGAAAATAAATTCTTCAAATTCCTTTAGATTAAATTTACATATGTAAGCATAGTAATACTGACATTATAGGCTCAAATCATTACACTATTCAGCTCATCTACACAATTTGATAGATCTCATGGTAAAACAAAAAGTCAATCCAAAAAAGGAATTGTCAATGTTCTTATTCTCGTATTCATTATATATAGCACCTCTGCCCCTGCATGATCTCTCTCTCTCTCTCTCTCACACACACACGCACACACACACGCACACGCACATGCACACACGTGTACATACTCAATATTTTTAGCAAACTCAGGTATCAATCTGTGTGATCAATGAGATAAATTTGATGTCATATTGGGCATATTCTTTATCTGAGCCAAATTTTCAGAAATGGCCTTTATCATCATCATCCAGCTGTAAACACAAAATTAGAGCCTGAGTTTAGTCTCCTTTGAAAACGTGACCTTCCATATGTAAAATATTCTAATGCCAGAGGTTTTTTTAACTTTTCTACAATGGAACTTCCTTTTTCATACCATAGGACAAGAATTTATGGCTTGCTTATGAGGATTCATGACAATGAAAGTCATAATCATAGTTGGAAAAAGCTACTTGGTATCTAGTTAATGCCTCTGCCAGTGTGGGAACATTAAGGATATCTATATACCTAAACGAGAGTGGTATATATGCCCGGCGGGGACGCAGCTGCGCGCGCAGCAGCTGAATCCACGTCCTGCTGCGGCCGGGCTGGGGAGATTAAAATCTCCCGCTCTGAGCATGCTCAGAGAGAGCATGCTCAGGGTGGGGGCGGCCTGGCCCAGAAGCGGCTCTGCCGGCTCTTGCTGCAGCTCCGAGCCTCTGTCCAGGTAAGGGGGCTGGAGGGAGGCCTGGAGAGGGGTGGGGGGACAAGGAGGGGGGGGGGGTTGGGGGGGGGGGGGGGGGGACACGGAGACTGGGTGGGGGCTGTCCACAGGAGCCCGGCCCCCCAGCTCCGTCCAGGGGTTCTGGGGCCAACAGATGCTCCGCGGGAGCTTCTGCCGCCCCCCGATCCCCCAGCTGTCAGCAGAAGCCGCAGCGCTTAAGCGCTGTGGCTCCTGCTGAGAGCCGAGCCCGGGAACTGAGCTGCGGAGCCGGCTCCTGCTGAAAGCCGAGCCCGGGAACTGAGCTGCGGGGCTGGCTCGAAGTGGAGCCG
>ML685779.1:24092830-24143690 GCA_007922175.1 Pelusios castaneus
AGAGTTTGTTGGCTTGCTCCAGTGCGGGGCGGGGCCGCCCCGTCACAATCTGTTATAGGGGAAGCGCTGGAAACTTTAAAGTGTGTGGTGGGAAGAACACCTGGGAAAGCAGTTTGGTTAAGTGTGAGCGGCATGGAATCAGGCAGGTTATGTTTAACTAAAAATGCCTATAATAAACAAAAGATTGACCAGATATGTTGAAATTCCTTGAAGGCATCACAAGCATGAAGAGAACCTTAGTGGATGTTCACAGCAAAATTTAAATTGCACATATGAGATGAATGGCTAAAGTAAGAGGTCATGAGACAGAAGGCAAAATAGGATCCTGTACAAAACACTGGCTTAAGAATATGAAAAAGGTTTGCAGGCTACAAAGGATCTACAGGTCGGATAGCTCAAGGGTCAGTTTTAGTCTTCTTTTATGTACAATATAAACATATTAGAATGAAATTATTGAAAATGAAGGTCCCAATGCTATGTGAATCAAAGTTGAGTGCAAGCTGGTATTATCCATACATTCCCATCACAATATAACATACATTGCACCAACCTAGCTCATTTCATTCCACTTATATTGAGCTTGAACCATCGGCCATGTCTACACTTGTTAATTTAAGTTGACTTAGCTAAGTTGACTTTGTTAAGTTGACTTAGCATGTCCACACTTAAATTTTAAGTCGACTTTGAGAGGACCATACAAAGTCGACCTAAAGCGTCCACACTGGACGCCTAGGTCGACTAGTAGAGGCTAGGTGGACCTGGGACTGGTCCACGGTGGCAGGGGGGCACCCCTTGCCAAGTGCCAAGGGGCTCAGCCTTTGCCCCATTGTACCCAGGTACAATGGGGCAAAGGGGGACAGGGACCCTGGCAGGGCATGGGGCAGGATGGGCAGGGCTCTGCCCTGCCCTGTGTGGGGGCATGCCAGGCTCTCCCTGTGCCAGCCACCCTGGCAGGGAGGGCAGTGGGGAAGACCTGGAGGCCCCTAAGTTGACTTTGAGTCAATTTAGGGGTACTCCATGTCTACACTGGATTAAGTCGACTTTAGAAAGTTGACTTAAGTAGAAAGTTGACGTAAAAGGAGGTTTAACAAAGTCGACTTAATTTTTCCTTAAGTCGATTTAAGCAGCTGCTTAAGTCGACTTAAGGAAAGTGTAGTGTAGATGCAGAGTAAATTAAGTTGACTTAAGCAAGCTTAAGTTGACTTAATTTACAAGTGTAGATGCACCCATCAAGATGAGCAAAAACAAATGTACAGCAGTGAATGATTTTACTTCTACAACCCTCAAGCACCTTTTCTGCTTCCCTCCTTCTGAGTTTTAACTTAGTTTGGAATGTTAGCTTTTTGGCCCAGGAACCATATCTAGCTTTATGTTTGTACCAAAGTACACTGGGCCCATTCAGGAATGGGGCCTCTATATACAACAATAGTGCAAATAATAAAACTCAGACTCCCTCTGATTTTCTTGGATTTCCTCATTTAGTCTCGCTTTCACCTCGGTGTTTAACTAATAACCTCACACCCTGAATGCAGCCCATAGCTAACTGACCAAAGGAATCTAAGATGGCATAACTCGCAACAGACTTCCATTGTTTTTAACGAGCTTTAGATAAGGCAATAAGTGGTCAAGTCTAAGGGAATCTATTTTATGCTACATAACACATTGTGACCCACATTCTTAGCTCTGTTGAAGAAGATGGAGCCATGTTAATTGACACTAGCTGATGATTTGACCCCAGTTCTGCATTTTGCCCCAGATCTCTTTGGAAAGTCTTGTATTGTAAGTGCTCTGAGAATAGATCTCCAATGAATTAATGGGAGTTCTTCATACAGAGCACTCACCAAATCAAGACCTTAGTTTTCAGAAAATACTGGAAACAGAGGCAGAAAACATAGTATGGAAAAAATCAGCCATATTCAGAAGGCTGTGAATTATTTCAGTAACAGGTCAGTAAATAATCACTGTTCGGTGATGACAAATATAAATGTATAGGTTTGGGTCAAGTAACCCCAGTCTAGGGATTTGTTTGTACTGTAATTCCTGTAAAGTGATTCCTTTGTAAATGTAAAGTAATTCCTTTACACTGCTAAACAGGAAAAAAAATAGAGGATTATATGGAAAATATACTGAAAACATCAACACACTAAACTGTGAATTTTTAAAAATCTTGCAGTGAACAGCTACACAAAAAGCATAGGGATTGTATAGGTTCAGAGATAAACCTGGAAAATGGAATAGATAATACTGGATGCATTTCACAACAACATAAATATAATCTTCCTTCTTCGGCAACCAAAATATACCTTTCAGGGAATTCCATCATATTTCTCTCTTTAAAACAGACTTGCTAGGTCTGATTCACCTCTCAAACTATTGTAATGCCCAATTAAAATGGTGAACTAACTCTCACTGAAGTCTATGGAAGACTTCCCTTTCCCTGTTAGAAGGACTTGGGTTTTATACTAGTGAGATATTCAGGCCCTTGGACTGTCAGGTCCAATTTCCAGGTATGCCAGGTGCAGCACTAGAGCATAATAGTGAGGGAACCCAGTGAGCATGTGGGCTTTCTCCTAGCTTGCTTGAGTCTCTTCTTATGATCTGCCAGTAAGACCTCAATATGCCAACTACAACTAGTTGGGGGAGGGGGGGAGACTGACAAAAAGCTTTTTCCTGCTGAAACATATCAGTTTTAACAACAATTTTGCTGAAGTTTTCACAAATGCAAGAATAACTTGTCTACATTTTCCATGGAAAATTTGATTTTTTTTTCCTCCCCAGAACAAATCTGAAAACAACTACTTTGGCCACAAAAGGAGAACTGCTCTGTCTGATTTAGAGAAGGGATTTAAATCTGGGTCTTTTACGTGTCCAGCTAGGGCTCTGACCACCAGGCTATAGGTAGTCTCTTGCCTTGTGAGCCCTTTGAAGGGCCCTTGTTTGTTCAGCATTAGAACAAATACTAATTTCAAAACTTCAAAGTACTCTGTGAAACAGAATTGGTGTCCTCCAACCAGACCTAATGTTGACCATTTGTCTCCTCTACCATCAATGGGATAAGAAGTAAAAAGTGTCAGTCTTAATTGATTCTCATTTGCTGATTTCACTAATTATATCCATGTTACTGAGAGAGGAATTGAAGCAAAGAGATTTAGACACTTGCCCATGGTTACACAGGCTGAGAATAGAACTCAGCTCCACTGAGTCACAAGTTGTTCACAAGACAACTTTCACACTTGGTTTATAAGGAGGAAATGTTAAGTGATTGGTCTCATAAAAAAAGAAACGCATTACTTTGACAAGACCGGTGAGAGTTGGTAAATAGTGTGTGGTTTTGCTTTCTTCTTCTACAAAAACAAAAGAAATCTATATTTTCCACAGAAAACTTTGATTTTTTTCAGCAAAAAATAGAGAACTGAACTATTTTCTCTGAAATACCAAAATATTTTGATTCAGAAAAATTTCTGCAGTGCTTCATGGGAGTTGTAGTTCTTATGCCTCATGCTCTTGTTCTCTTCTGTGGACTGGGTTCTCTGGTTGGACTATAAATCCTGTAACTCACTAAGGCCATTGTCACCCATACATGTAGGAATATCCCCTCCCCCCTTAGGAAAAAGAGAAGCAGTGTATCATAGGAGATGTAGTCCAGTGGGGGAGTCTAGCTCATAAAGTAAAATGGGGACACAACTGAATTACAGCTTTCATGAGAGTATAATGATATTATGGTTTTCTGACTTTTCTTTTTTTTAAATATTTTTTTCCATGAAAAAAAAGTCATCCAGGTGTAAATCCCCTCACCCCTCTGCCTTTTTTAAAACTGAAAAACAGTTTAGAGAGAAAAAAAATTGCCCAGCTCTAAGAGAAACCCAATAGAAAATTTTAAAATGATGTGTGTGACTGATAAGGCTGGGAGTCGAAGCTTAAATGCTCAGAAAGGACCTGATTCACCCTCACTTACTGGTATGCACAGGTGTAAGTCAAATGTTTTCAATGGTATTATTCCTGGTTTACAGCAATAGAAGAACACAAACATTATGGGCTAGGTGTACTTGTACTTGTGACTCTGCACTACCTCAAAAGAGACCCAAGTTTTATTTCTGTTTCATGGTATTTGATCTCAGGGTTTCTAGAGGCGGTAAAGGAGCAGGAGGAGAATGACGGTAACAGTGGGATGACTCTTTTTCTTCTTCATAAGGACACACAACAAGCCAGTGCTGTTTTAAAATACCCTACATCTACTCACAGAAAGAGGACACATAATACATTATGGTTCAAGGAGCTCTTAAACTTCCTGAACGAGATCCTCCCTTCTCTCCTGAAGCCAATGCTGATTTATAGCAGCTAAACTTCTGGCCCATTATACAGAAAGTAAAATTTGTGAGTCTGACCACAAGACTGGAAACATGGAATCTCCCAATCTGTGAAATGTGAAGGATAACACCTACTAAACTCACAAGGGTATTGTAGTGATTTTTAGTCAATATCTAGAGACAGAAACTAATCCGCATGTTTGCTGAGCAACTTTTCACAGCAATGAAGCTACAAGCAGAGGTTCTTTAGCTTCACTAGTTATTGAGCTAGTGGCTCAATATTTCTTAGGAAAAACCACAGGGGAAAAAAAATCAAAGGTTTCAAGGGCTAGACTACTAAATTTCCGGAAGACATTATGCCATTTATTCAGTGAAATAATCATAGAATCATAGGGTTGGAAGGGACCTCACGAGGTCATCTAGTCCAACCCTCTGCTAAAAAGCAGGACCACTCCCACTAAATCACCCCAGCCAGGGTTTTGTCTAACCGAGCCTTAAAAATCTCCAAAGATGGAGATTCTACCACCTCTCTAGATAGCCCATTCCAATGCTTCACCACCCTCCTAGTGAGAAAGTTTTTCCTAATATCCAACCTTGACCTCCCCAGCTGTAATTTGAAACCATTGCTCCTTGTTCTGTCCTCTGTTACCCTCAAGAACAGCCTAGCTCCCTCCTCTTTGGAGCAACCCTTCAAGTAGTTGAAGGTTGCTATCAAATCTCCCCTCAGTCTTCTCTTCTGTAGACTAAATAAGCCTAGTTCCTTCAGTCTCTCCTCATAAGTCATGTGCCCCAGCCCCCTAATCATTTTTGTTGCCCTCCACTGGACTCTTTCTAATTTGTCCACATCCTTTTTGTAGTGGGGAGCCCAAAACTGGACACAGTATTCCAGATGCAGCCTAACCAGTGTCGAATAGAGGGGAATTATCACATCCCTCGATCTGCTGGCATACTCCTACTGATGCAGCCTAATATGCCATTGGCCTTTTTGGCAACAAGGGCACACTGTTGGCTCATATTCATCTTCCGTCCACCATAACCCCCAGGTCCTTTTCTACAGCGCTGCTACTTAGCTGATTGGTCCCCAGCCTGTAGCAGTGCATGGGATTTTTCCGTCCTAAGTGCAGGACTTTACACTTGTCTTTGTTGAACCTCAAAAGGTTTCTTTCAGCCCAGTGTTCCAATTTGTCCAAGTCTCCCTGGATCCTGTCCCTGCCCTCCAGAGTATCACCCAGAATAAGCATTACCTTACCAATCTGCATGTTGGTATACAGCCAAATAATGAAAATTTGATAAAACATAATTTTTTAAAAAAATTCTAATTTACATTCCAGATGTCAAAATCTGAGAAAATGGGCAATGAAATGGTAGAAGAGAGGTGAGATCAGACAAAGCCGTACTTGTTCTTCCAAGACTGGGAGGGTTTTTTTTTTAAGTGTGGGTCAAACATTTGTAGGTACAGAAATACTCAAACAGAATTAATGCTTCTCACATCTGGCAAGCCAAAAAGGCAGAGGATTTGTGTGTAATCAACAGCCAGACTTTTTTATTAGTTGCCTCCAAATTTTCTAGTTTTCAGAATTATAAATTGAGATTTGGTTTTTTTTGTAAACAGTTAGTGAAAAAAAAATCCTGCTCTTGATTACTTTTAAGGGAGGAAATTTAAGAGAACTCAAAACTATATATATTCAATATAAAATAAATTCAAAATTTGCCCTGACTTGCATGCCATTTGATGCCACTGAAGAATGTAAACCAGACAGAATTAGATTCCTTTTATTCATGATGCTCAAGAAAAGATTGTGTGTGGGAAGGGGAGCTAACTGACATTCTTAAAGTTTGAAGAATCATTAAGTGTCTTAGCAGTGTCTGATGTGAGCTGTTCCACACAATATTTATTGCATGGCATTTCCATATGGTTGTGGGAAAACCAGATTTGCATTACAGTGACTGCAAGACAGATAAAATTTGATCTAATTGTGCATGGCAAATATAGTAAAGCACAAATAGAGTTCAGTATAGACACACATCTTCTAGTTTGTGTGAGAATAAGGAAAAGACATGAGGATTAAACCTACACTTTGAAGATAATAAGGGAAATGACAACCACACGTCCATGTGTATTGCATTCTGTGTTCAGGGAAGTGAGATGGGACCTGAAGTACCTGTGTATAACCAATCAATGTTAGACTCATATGCAAGTCTCCAAGGAAGGATGGAAGAGCCACCCCAAAGTATTTGGCAGGAAACCTGCTGTATGTGGACAAGGAACAATCTATCTATAAGAGAGAGACCCAGAACAAAACAATCTAAGTATCTACTGTTAATTCATCCCTGTGCACATTTTATTGCAAGACACAGGCACATATATTCAAATAATCTGCACCGAACTCTTAACCTAATACCACAGCTTCATTCCTTTTTGACAGTTCTGCAAATCTAGCAGCAAATTTCAGATTGATTATTATTTGATCTTCTCATCCAATGATAAATTCGTGCCAGCACAGACTCCAAAGTAAGGATTATTTGCTTCCCTTTCAGATCAAGAGACATTAAATTCCACATATATCACACATTTATAGCAGATGTTCCTAAAGACAAACCAGGTGCTAAACATATTTTATTCTGATGGGCAATTTCTGAAATTATTGCAATCAATGAGCTAATAATAATGATGGTAATGATGAAGTCAAGTTATTATTACCTATTACATTTAATCATTGACAGCAAGTTAATTGGACCTAATTAAAGAAATCATCGTAAATAACAGAGCAGATGGTAGACGTTTGTTTTTCCACTTCTGGATCTATGTAATAGAGTTATAGATAAGGATAGGGTAAACCAATGTGGAAGTATGGCTATCTAATATACTTAGCCACATACAGCAGGCATAGTTTATACTTGGAATTTTCTATATCTACCATTCACAAACAACAATGTGAATGCAGTGAGTAAACTCATCTTGCTAACCTGTGAGCACACATTCAGTCCTTTTTATTCACTGTGCATGCTCTTGAGTCACCTCTGTCACACAGCAGTGCAGGTTCAGGCATTACTGGTATAAAACAGGTGAAAATGAAAGACGACTTGTTGCATACAAATGTACACAGAGCCTTGTTTATTGAGGAACAAATTGTGCATCTCTTGGCTTGGGTATCCTTCATAGCATATCTTTTTATTCATGAAGACCAGCTCCATGTTTATGATGCCACTGTGGCTCCTCTTTGTTTCCATCAACTATTCCCTGTTTGTGGTCCGTAAATGGGAACATTCTTTCCTACTTACGATTTCTAAAGTTACAAGTAAAACATAACTATAACATTGTGGGATGACTGCATTATGAACTAAGACCCATTATTGTACCTCTTACAACAGCAATATTATTTTTTCTACTTATTCTGGCTCTGTTGCCAATCCACATGACATGGCAATAATGCAAGATACCTCCATGTAAAAATGACCTTGTGCAGTGCCATGAGCTATGTGGAGTCCACATTGAGAATGGTCATTGAAGTCAACAATAAATTATGCAGAAGCTGTTGACAGGATACACCCTTGTGGGTCTATAATTTAATCAGCTGCAATTTTAAAACCTATTTTCCACTGTAAAATCTGCCAGATATAAATGCCATAACATGAACATGGTGCCTTTTTGGACAGACATTTCATGAAACACACAGATTACCTACACTGATAGGAATACGGACAGACCAGTATCTCACTTCCAATACTGGACAGTACTGACTGCTTCAAGGGAAAGGGTAAGGAACCCTGTAACAGATAATTATTGGAAAACTTTCCTTATTCCCAAAAGATGGAAGGTTTGTGCAATCATTTGTTGTCCAATCACTAGACTACACTTAGGAGGTGAGATATTTTCAAAACTATTGAACACTAAAATTCTTAGTAACACAGTCCCAAGGCCATTTGGCACATCAAACTATACATTTAATTATTTTTAAAATATATCCAAATAACCCATGAACCCATTTTAAAATTCAGAGTGGTTGATGTAAAAATAGGAACAAATATAATAAATTAAGGGTTTTTTCCATTCCCCTAGAAGTGTATGTCAAACTATATTCTCCTTTCTCCAGACAACTGCCTCCAGCTTGATTCTTCTCCAGTTCTCTAACCCAAATATCCTTTTGATCCAAATATAATATGTTATCTTTAATCTAGCTCTCTAAGTTCAACCTCACTTGAGTTCTGCTCTTTATCCTCTACTCAGGCATCCACAACTCCTCCCCATTCCAAAATGCACTCCATTTTTTCATGGCCTCAATAAGAATCTAAATGCATGTAGGTTTTAATCATAAATTTATAAGCATCAAGTTCTACTGCAAAGTTAATCTATCATTGTATTTAGAAGTGTCATTGTAAAAGCTTAAAGCCTCAGACGTCCATCTCCGCTTTTTTTCCAGCTTGTGTTGGTTTAGTATTTGCATTTACGGATGGCATATTTTATAAAGTGATCTAGTTTTTACAAACTGAGTTTAGAACTTGCAAATATCTTATACCATAACTAATGGATTGGAATAACCACATTTGGAGATATTTCATCTTAGATGACATTCACCTATTAGGGAAGACAGACTAGGAAGCATACTAGAGAACCCATTCATCCTAATGTATTCTGGGTCTATCTGGGTTGCTAGCATGCCAGTCAAAGTTACACTATAAATGCAAGATATTAAAATGTGGATGCAGAGATAGCTCAACAATGGAGTCACTGCTACAAATTTAAGAATGTTTTATTTGTAGTGTCACTACAGGGATATTTTATTTAATAAAGTAAGAACCCACCCAAAGTCCCACCCTTCACCTGCTTTTACAACTAAAGGTGGATCAAAATATTTAAAAAAAAAATGTGGAAACCTGTTTTTCCACTTCCAATATCTACTCAGCAAAAGAACTGAGGAACCTGGGTTACCACAAGAGCAGGTGCTGGAAATTTCACTAAAATCTTGTTCTCACAAGATTGCCATTCAAAACTTGTAGTCTCTAAAGAATCAGATAGTTTGGATGTTTGTCTCTATGGAACCCAAACTCCATGTTTTGGAGCCTCAACCATCCATACTTTAAGAATATATTTTTTAAAATGTGAATCTTTCTTGAAGGCAAATAAAGAAGCATGAAGAAGATAGGTTTAAGATAAGCTATAAACTAGAGATGCAGCACACTCAAGAAATGATACATATTATAGAAAGTATACAACTAGAACTGAAATCAGTTCATTTTACATAGAATATTTGCTAACCGGCTGCCATATGCTTTCAAACTTTGCTCATGAAGTAAGATGACCTTGAAGTGAGAGTTCATATCTAATTGTAAGTCCTCCTAGCCATCCAGAGACAATAATTTAATTTCTTAAAAAGGGTTTTGTTATTTTTTTAAACTCTGTAGCGTTTGCCCAGGTGGAACTTTCAATAATGCTTCAGCTGCACTTTCAGACATTTTTACTTTCCATTTTTTACAAGGAACACTAGATGGAAAGCTTTAATCAACTGCCAATTTATTTATTTAATTTCAATAAAAACTAAAGTAAGTGTAAATGGGCCACTGGTAAAGTGCTATTAGTCAATATTAAGGAAAGAAAGCAGAGACTGGATGAGTTTTGGAAGCGAAAGACAGCTGGGAATCCTAGACTAATAGAAATCAGATATGGAAAAGATCTATTAAGTCATCCAATCAATGCCCCAGCCAATATTAAATTGTTCCCTGCAGTACATTTTCTAGTGCTTTGTCCAGCCTACTTTTAAATGTCACAAATAATGGGGCTCCCTCCACTTCCCCACAGCCCTGTAGATCTCACTGCCAGGATATTTTCCCCTGATATTAAGCCTGTTTGCCTTTTCTTGCTTGTCTGTGTACGTTAACATTTCCCAAGTATTCCCTTGCTTCCATTTTATCAGTAGCTATTTTTACAAGCTTTTCATTAGTCTTAATTGTCTAAACTACTTCTCTTTATTTTTCCCATTAAAACGGAAAAAATAGAGAAAGGGTCACATACCCCTTTATTCAGGACTGTTTGGAATCTACATCCAATTTTGGATCTAAATTTCACAGCTAGTCTATAATTGGTCAAACCAACCCCTCTTGATCCAGACCTTTGGGGGTATTTAATTCTTTAGCTAGGCACAAATGAGGTAGCATTTGATCTTTTAGTAGACATTAATTATATTCCCTGCTTTGTTTGATCTCTTCCTAGTTCCTGATTTCCTCTGGTAGTACTGGTGAAATACATTCCTATTCCATTTAGCCCCTTTGCCTAGTGTTAACTTAGTTTGTTTCTTTGTTGTCTTTATCCTTTTCCCTTTATCTACATCTTAATGTTCTTCTAAGAAAGGATATTTTGGGGGAGCAAGTGGGTGAACCTATAGTTCTTCAAACAGTCCTGTATTAGGCTGCCTTGGCTTTTACTTGGGACCTTGTTTTCTTTTTTTCCAAGGAACTGTCAGCTGTTTCCCCTTAATTAGGATGTCTCAGATTCTTCTGTGCCCATAGATCTACTTCCTCCCATTGCCCCAGCCCTGTAATCAGATCTGTCAATTTGGACACATGCATATACATGAAGTCCATTGAAGAAGTCAATAAGCCTAAGTCCTGTTGCAAAAATGCAATTGCAGAATCAGGTCAAAATATTTCCAGATAAGGGACTAAAGTAAGGATCCTGGATCAAATTTACACTTATAAAAAGAAAAACTGGGTTTTCAAAGGCATTGGGCACTTGGCAACTTACATGGATTTCAACCCTTCAAGGTGATATCTCCTTGGCAAGCAAAGAAAGCCCAATCATGTACTATTTTGGTTAATGATCTTGAAATCTACTCTGAAAGATCATAAACCTTAATGTCCCTATTTTCCCCCATTTTTAAAATCAGTTACCCAGTGCACCCATTCATGACTGAGAGGGAGTCTCAATTAAATAGTCTGGTAGTAGATGTCTTGTTAATCTAACAGAATAAGGCAAAACAAGATGAAGATAAATAAAATTCAAACTAGAAATAAAGTGTCAATTTTTAACACTGAAGGTAATTAACTATTGGAATAAATTACCTCAGGCCATGATGAGGCTTTTATATAAAAAATGCATGTCTTTCAAGAGGAGATGACATTACTCAGCCAGAAACCATAGCTTGCTGCAGGGTATAGGTGACGTTTTATGGTCTATATTATGCACAGGCTTGGAAAGATTAGAATCATATTGGTAAAAGTTTTTCACCATATACATCAAACAATGAAAAAATATTTCCATTGGTAATTGAAATACTGCTTGAAGTTATTAGCGTTTGAGTGAAGAAATTTTACTTTGCATCTTTTGACATGAAATGTTCACAATTTTTATTCTAATGGTTATAAAGGTTTAACTTTTTGAATCTCAACATCTACTGTAATTAAGAAATAATTGTCCAACCTCCCTCATAATTTCCCCCAACTGTGAAAATATAAATCTATAAAAATAAGAACATGTTTAAAACTCTTAATTTTGCACAACTGTGAACATTTAAAACTATTTTTTAAAAAATGCTTAAAATAAACTGATATCTGTCAAATATATATGTGTTACTTTCTGCCATTGTGCAGGAAGTCAGATTAGATGATCATAATAGTCCTTTCTGGCTTTAAATCTATGAAGCTATGAATAATTTATTATTTGTATCAAAACTGGACTAGCTAACAAAACAAACAAAATGCAGAAAGAATAAGTAGGGCTACCCAATCTCCATAATCTCTACTCAGACAGCAGCTTTCATGCTTAAGAAAAGTAGAGGAATCTGGTTATTCTAGCTATGTATATTAAAATTTTACCTTGACTTTGTATCAGAAATCCACAGTTAATCAATCTGTTTTCACTTGGCAAACCGGAAGCAGTTACACAGCTTGTTCCATCAAAAAGACTTCTTGGTCGGGTGGCAGATTACCATTGCAAATCATCTACCAGGTGCAGGACACAGGAAAAGGGAGTTAAAAGTTACAACATCTCAGAATATAACATTTCAGCAAAGATAAATACTGGCACTTTCCAGAAGCCTCAGAGTGGAAATATACTCTTATTTAATAACATTCTGTCTTGTAATAAACTAAGCATATCTTTATATTCCAGAGTAAAACAATTTATCTTGCCCTTCAGAAAACTAATTTTTTATCAATTTATGCCAAATTAACATGGCAGAATTAAAGGACTACCAAGCATATAGGGATAATGCTGTATAAATAAGACAATTTATTGACTTCTGAGAGTCCCCTCTAGGGATGGAACAGTTGTGTTTATATTTTAACGGGCCAATGTCCAGTTTTATATACATTAAAACAATCCCGAGGGCACTCATCCAGGTGATGCCTCCCCTCCCTCCGCTCCACAATGTGGCTTTGAAGAAGAACTGCAGAGAGTAGCCAGCGAGAGACATCAGCTGATTACAGAAGCAGCAGAACAGGGACCTCTGGACATTGAGAATTTTCTATAGCTTTTAAGTAATCTTTTTCTGCCTTGTGCTGATAGATTGTTTCTCCAACCCATCCCTTCCCTCAATTTCTCCACCTCAGCTTCACTCAAAACCCTCTTCTCCATCCCCTCACTTTTCTTTCCACTTAGCTTATCTCCTCCTGACAACCCCTACCACCACCAGCAATTTTGGAAGTAACAAAATGGCTGCTGCCTTAATTTTGTTTATTCTGCTTCCATATTATACCCTTTTCCCACACCTAGTGCCTGTCTTCTCTACTTAGATTGCAAGTTCTTTGGGACTGGGACCATGTACTGCTCTCTTTGTACAGTTCCCAGCATACTAGAGCCCTAGGCTTGGTTGGTCCTTGGGCTGCACCATAACAAATATATTTATTACTAGTGATCAACACAGCTCGCCTTACTGGTGCTACATTAAATTAATACTGAAATAATTTTAAAGTGTAGTTTACTGTACCAGGAGGAAAGGCTCTTAGATAAGACATTGGACAGACAAGAGAAACCTGTCTCTGGGACAGACTTCCTGGGAGATCTTGTGCTATTCAGTTATACTTCCAGCACCTCAGGTCCCTCTGATAAAAATGCTTCCATTCTCCAAAACTTTGTCTATTTAAATTACAGGCTTGAAGTAGAAACCATCTGTTGCCACATGTTTATATAATACATAGTGCAATGGGACATCTGACCAGGGTGGGCACAGTAGGCACTAAAGCAATAATAGTAACAATAATAAGCCTCTCTCTATACTTGCTTGCTCCCCTTTATTCAGCTTGTGCAGTGAATACAATTGCGCATTTAGCAGTTAGTTTCAGTTTCCTGTTCTTATACCCTAGCAAAATTCTGCAACATTTTAGCTGAAAATTTAGTTCCAGTGGTATCAGTTATATAAGCCTTTTCTCCTTTTTGCCCCCCAGTCTAACTCTTATATAAAGTTCCCATGGCAAAAGCCTATTGAATTTAATATAAAGTAAGCACTTTCAATTGAAGTATTAAAACCAACCTTCAAAATTCCATTACCTGTTTAGAATAGAGTCAAATTCTATAGAGATCCAGTAACTGTTAAAAAGACAACATGAACTTCCAATGCTTTTGAATGGACCTTCCCCCATCACAACTCAGATGGGCACTTCTCAGTCTCTCCCCATTTTCCAAACATTTTCTAACTCGTATAATGTTACCAGATATTAACTCAACCCATTATTAAACAAAAGCATCCAAAGCACTGTAAACAAAGACAGAACACACAATAACCTCTCTGACGTGAGGTTTCAAGTAGTCTGTCATTTTCCATGATAGCAAACAGGAGATTATTCTGGTGTTCCTCCCATTTGTAAGTCTCTGTAATGTTCTGGTTTTCCTGACTGCTTTTCTGGTTTTGGTCACAGAGCTTGAAGAATAATTTATTACTGTCAACCTTCTGCTGTTCATGAGGCATTCACAAAACTGCCTGCAGGGCTGGTTCTGTCTTTTAGTTCTAGTATAGTAGGGCCAATTATCCTATTAGTTATAAACATGGGACACTGATTAAAGCTAATGGCAGTTGCACATGTACTACTGATGGGATAAATGAGTCCAAGGACAGTTCCTGTCTCTAGGCAAGAGTGTGATTGGAAAAGTGAACCACCCCGTGCCACCTCTTAGTACAAGCATGAGTTACAAGGCTCTCCTGTACTCCTTGAGTATATCCGTTTGATCTTGACAGAGCAGTCTCTAGGACTTCCTCTCCCCATTCACAAGGGAAGATATTACCTAGCATTTCACATTATCCAACTTTACTCATCTGAGAGCTGAGACACAGCTTCTAACATATAACAAAGAGGGTGACAGAAATCATCTTGTCACACATCAGGGTTCAGTGTCCACTAATTCATTTGGCTCCTCTCCACAGCTTAGAATGTGCCCTGGCCACATTCCTTTTTTCAGAGGGACATTTTCAAAGCATCTTTGCCAGCCTGTTTGATTTTCTTTTAGCTAAGTAAAGTAATTTACATCCCCAAGCAGCATTGGAGCACATTTCTGGTGGCTTCCACATCATCAGCAACTGAGATGAGCTGCACATTATGGTCTGTTTTTGGAGGGGTGCGATAAGTAAGCACAGCTAGCTCGTTTCACAAAATGCTTTGCAGACTGTATATTCTTCTCAGCCTCCCCATTAGTCGGAGGATAGTGTAGCCTGATTGCAATTTATCAAAAATTTGCACTTGTCCATAAATTAAATATATTCTTTCCTCTCAAATTGTGGGCCTTCAACTGTGATATTTTCATCTGGAATGTTCCACTTCACCAGCATATTCTTTGTCTAAGTTATGACACATAAGCGTGATTTCTAAATATCTGGCAAAGTAAACAATTGCAACCAAGCATCTCCTTCCTTTATCTCACAGACATCAGTCTCTAACTTTCTTTAGCTCCTGAGTGGTTATTAATGGTTGCTTCTGCTGGATTTCTTGACAAAACTCACAACTGGCTATAGTCATTTAATAAATGTTTTCCAGTCCCTGGCCACAAAATAGACACCTTTGCTTCATTACTGTTAGTAGTACCCAAATACCCATTTTAAGGTCTCAGAACAGATACTGTGATGTTTTTCTGTTGGGAGAAGATGATCTAATCTCAAAGGCTATGTCTACACTGGCAAGTTAGTTTGAATTAACGAGGCTTAATTCAAACTAACTAAATCCACTAAGAAGTTCGAATAAGGTATTCGAACTAAAGGGTTAATTCGAACTAGCTAGTTTGAATTAATCAATGTGGCCATGTTAATTCGAACTAATTTCTTAGTTTGAACTAACCGGCCATTGAAATGAATGGGGATTGCTAATTTCGAGCTAACTAAAATTAGTTCGAATTAGTTAGTTCGAACTAACTAATTCAAACTAATTTTAGCAAGTGTAGACATAGCCAAATAGTTTTCCATTTGGGTCTATCCGATTTCATTTCCAAGAAAAAAGTCCAGATTCTTTTATGTACATTTACCAATAAATTTAGGTCAGGCACTTTCCATGTATTGTGACATTCTCTGGACAACCAATTCATCGGTGGGATTTCTCAAATTATAACAATACCTAGACACTGCCTTTGTGCTTTGCATGGCTCTTTCAAGATTCTGTTTTCTCAATCATTAAAGAATTTCATGGTATCAGCCATGACCAAGATTTTACCGAGATGTAAAGTGGGTCAGATTATACTCCACCATGCATAGCAGTAGTTCTGACTTTTTATAAGCATACAAGTCTCAGCTATTTCTCAGGCATACAAACAGTTAGTGATTAGTGAAATGTTTAAAGCAATCTAATTTGATTTTCTTCATATGCCCAGATGGTAACATAAGAAGTCAAAGCATTTGTATATGTCCTGGAAAGGAATGCAGTGGATTTCAACTGACTATCACCCACTTGTAATAATACTCTCTTTACTGGCAACTACATTTGCAAGATCACTTTATTGGTATAAAAGTACTGGTGCTTTGGAGAGGAGTTCTGGAATAGTCTTCCAAGGGAAGCTATGGGGGCAAAAAACTTTTTTGATAAATTTATGGAAGGGATGGTATGATGGGAAAGCCTACTTTGATTTTTTACTACTGTTGGTGGATATGCCAGTGACCTAAGAAGAGAAGGTAGATGGGGTGGGTTCTGAATTATTGCAGAGAATTCTTTTTCTGGGTGTCTGGCTGGTGAGTCTTGCCCACATGCTCAGGATTTAACTGATCACTATATTTGAGGTCAGGAAGGAATTTTCGCTCAGAGCAGATTGACAAGGGCTCTGGTTTTTGTTTTATTTTGTTTGCCTCCCTCTGTAGCATGGGGTATGGCTCACTTGCTAGCAAATTGTCTGTATTTTAAAGTCTTTAAATCTCAATTTGAGGACTTTAATAACTCAGTCATAGGTTAGAGGTTTATTACAAAAGTTGGTAGGTGAGGTTTTGTGGCATGCATTGCTCAGGAGGTCAGACTAGATAATCATATTGGTCCCTTCTGACCTTAGAGTCTATGAGGAATTTCTTTCTTTCTGTTCGCTGCCTATTTTTGTATTTTGCTTCCATACCAGGAGCTTTCACTTTTCAGGCTGTAGTATTTCTGGAACATGTTTGCATATGTTTGTTTAGGTGCTGAATAAACCTACAATTCTCTTCTAATTCTGGAATGGATTTAGGAGCGTACACTTCCTAGGCCTGGTCTACACTTACCACAGTTTTCACCAGCAGTGGAGACAAATGCAGCAACAAATGCAGTGGAGACAAGTCCTAATTTGTCTAATGTTACTCCCAGACTACCCATTGGGATCATAAAGCTTGGAACCACAGGCCCCAGTTTAAATTTGGGGACCTTGAAATTCTCATTTATATGTTCAGCTTTCTTTTTTTTTTAAATTTAAAAAAAGTAAGTCTCAGATCATTTCCACGGGTGGATAGTCTTTGCCTGGAAACACGTGCATGTAAATCAGTGTAGACCAATCACTATGAGTTAGTCTGTTCTGCAGTCAGGAGGTGCAATTGTAACACAGACAGACATACTCAAGATAGATCAAAGCGATCTTGGGTAACAACAGCTGTGAAACTGTGGTAGAGTGAGCAGCTAACTCCACCCACCAGGGTCCTAGGTATATACTCATGTTGCCTTTACCTGTGCTGGCATGACTCTACTTCTGGATCAATCTAGATCAAAGCCAGCTCAGATATATTTAGGCATATTGCATTCACACCTCCCAATTGCAGTGTAGACATAGCCTAAGCAGCTTGCAACTGATTTTTCTCTAAAGGTCATAAGTTGCTCAAAATTGCCATCACATCTCTGATGTTGGGATCAATTAAAAGCAAGCGTAATGGTCCCTCTGTTTTGGGGAGAACTTCGGGACTTTAAAAGCACTATGGCATTGCCAGAGTCAATCTGTTTTTTCTGCATTTCTCCCAGAAGTCTTGGTGAGCTTTAAATGCTTTTTTTTTTTGGTTGAAGTAATGGTGGCAATAATATTGTTACTGCTGATCTCCATGTGTTTGATAGGGTAGCACTGAAAAAGCTCATATCACACATGCCACAAATTATATCCATGAAAATTACTTTTGTATTGCTCAGCCAGGAGATAATGTTGTTTGAATAGTTGTGTCCTGGCTTGGCTCAAATTAATCCTCAAACAGAGTTGCAGCCAGCCATTTTCACCAGCTAACATAAGTGTGAGAAACAAAGTAAAAGGATGAAGATTGATTAAATATTAGAAAAGGAGGGGAAATAAAATTTTGATTTATAAATGACATTTTTCATGTTTTCTGGCTGAAGCAGAATTCATGGAATATGTAATTGGGTTGACAAATATATCATGAAACAGAGGTTAAATAAACAACCTCTGGTGAAAACTATCTTGACTAACTTAACATAATAAAATGTTGCATGAAGCAGAAAATTCTATGACAGTTTGGTATATCGGGTATTCATTCTCTTTCAGTAAGAGGACATTTATTACCCACTAACTGTGTCTTGGTACTCAAGCAAGACAGATGATGTGGTGACAGATATTCAAGATTGTGAACTAATATTCAGTCTTTTATAGCGAACAAGGCAAGGCGGCAGAAAGCCGCGTCTCTTTATTATTTGCTAACAACTTGCCCTTTTTATTACTCTCTGGGAATGGAGTTGTGCAATTGTTGCTGAAATGCCAAAACAGAGTTGAGGAAGCTAGTGACTTGCTCCCTACTTTAATTTTTTTATTTCATTCCTGACATGGCTCACATCTATGAAAACACCAAAGGAATTTTTCCTGCCTTACTATTATCCCAATGTATACATCTACTTTTCAAAAACTGATCAAGTGACTATCATTCTATCTCAGTACAATGCAGAACAAGAAGTGTGTTATACTCATTTAAAATGTTGGTATTTGTGAGATTTGTCCTTACATTCTGAATGTGTGAACTCCTCCTACACTATCCATAGCTGAAGAGCATAGGCCTACAATATGTCACTCTAAAAAGATGGTTATGGAGGTATGCAATAAAGTGATGGAGAGGTTCTAGATGATAAAAAGTAGTAATGGCTTCTGAAAAGTTAGGCAAAGAAAATATGGGAAAGCTCAGTTAAAGGAATGAATTAATTTCTGAAATGTGACTTGTTTTTACTATATACATCTATTTTTTTCCAGCAGGTCGCTTACATAGGAGCCTGGTCCATTAAAGTCAATGAGAGTCTATCCAAGGACCTCGATGGGCATTGGATAAGACTCCTAATTATTCTATTTAGGTTTAGACCCCATCTGTCTTTTAACTACCAGCAAAGCTGTATCGTCTTTGGATGCTCCATAAATTCCAAGCTTCACAACAATCAAGGCTGGTCCATTTAACCCTTGGGATTTCAGCATACACAACATTTTAATGTATCGATTATGACATGCAGGTTGTAGAGAATATCCGAAGTACCTGTTTGGTGAACGCTTCGCTTGCTGACTTGTAGTCAGAACAGTAGGGAAGATAAATTGATAAGAGAAAGAAGACATTTCCTTAGCTAATAGTTCAGTTATGATGGCTCCATTGGGTGGAAAACTTCTTCTCCATGCAAATGGAGAGTTATAAGAGGCGTGAAGGATGGGTCACATAAACCCCTTTCATATGAAAGCAGATGGGAGATACCCACATGATCATGTGATTGGGGAATGTGAGCATCTCCAAACAAGAAGCAGGGGATAGAAGAGACCACAAATTCAAAACCATTTTTATTTTGGATACTGAAGAACACCTGATAAGGCTCATCCCCATTAGAAGCACTGAACTCACCCAGTATGCCCATATAAGGATAGGGATGTACTGAGAACTGGAAGAAGTTATGTAAACAAGCATACATGTTCTGTGGCAGCAGAGTAACTTTTCAGAGGAATGGGGCCAATTATTACCATACTCCATTTCTCAAAATTATGAAAGCAATATTAATAACAAATGTTTACAGCTGCCTCATACGCTTAGTATTCAGAATAACTAAAATAGCCCAGTCAACATAAGGGAATACAGAGAGAGCTTAAGCAAGTAAGAGAAGAAACTGAACAACAATGTATTAGCAAAATTGCAGCTATCAGGAAGACTGGACCACGTGTATAAGGTGTGTGATGGGGAGAAAAAGGGACAAGTAGCCTTTACTCCACATTCTGCATGGGTCAGACATAATATTGGTCCTTGCACATGTAAGTGCAAAGTGCAATGCTAGTCCTTCTGCAATAGCCTCTACAGGGCAACTAAGCATGTGCAACATCTATATAAGGTTCTAACAAGGGCCTCTCTGCACCTTGCTCCCTGAAAATTCCCATAGGAATTGTGTCTCTGCTGATACAATTTTTTCTAGCAGTTCCCCTCTGCACAGGAGACCACCTAGTATGAGCATTGCTCCCAAAGCACAGCTGCTAGCCAATGTCTTGCCAAGCAGGAGGTACCCCAGAATCCTCTCATTCCTTAGGCTGCCAGAGACCGCAGAAACCAGAATGGTGACCATATTCTGTTCCAGGAGGGGCTGATATTTGAGCTGGGGAGGGGAAATTCACCCATTTAGTACATGTCTGCCAAAAGCCTGTGGTTTACTGACTGGCCCTGTAGCAGGAATCTAAATCAAGTTTCCACCCCTCTTTGTGCCAGGTGAAGAATCTGTTCTGCCAACTTATGCCCTTAAAGAAATGTACAGTTGGACAGAAGGGAAAATGTATTTCATGCAGAGAAAAGATTGCATGCAGAGTGGCGGGAGGAAGAGCAGAAAAAGGAGCAAAATCATCTGTAGCAACTTCAGAGCATCATGATTAGTCCCCATCAGGGGCTTAGCCGGGATAGGCCCAGGTGGGTCAAGGCCCACCCACTTGGACATGAGGTCTATCCGCTGCAGTGCCCGGAAGTTTACACTGCTGCAGTGAGTGAATTTACCATGCCACTTCTCCCCCTCCCTCTTCCCACAGCTCCACTTGCTAATTAACTCAGCAACTGGAGCATGTCCGGAAGCTGCCCTTAGCGGGGTCCACCCTGCAGATTCAGGCTCCTGGCCAGAAACCAGGGGGTGGCTATGCCCCTTTACCCCATCTTAGTTAAAGAGAGAAGCAAGCCTCAAACCCATACTCTGGATCTCATGAAGACAGACTTTGTAGCACTTGAAATCTGGAACTGGATCAGAATTTTTGCACCTGCACCTGCAGAAAATACACATCAGTAACTCCTGTACCACAGAGTGTGCCTGATCCAGGCAATGAAACCAGGGGGGGGACTATCACCCACAGCAGCACCCTCTGCCTATACCCTACAACCATAATTCCCACCTGGTGAAGGGGCTGGACTGGTGAGTGAGCCTACCTGAGGAGTAAGTTCACCCCATACTCAACCTACAGTGAGAAAATGGGCTCATCCCCAGAGGCCAGGAGCTGCTGCTGCTGTGAGGAGGGGCATCCCCACCACCAGGCTGGGAGTAGCAGTGCAGTGCTTGGAGGTGCTGTCCCCACAAGCATCATAAAACCACCAACAAAACACCCCACTGAGTGATGTCAGTTTTGTGGCAGAAACGTGAGTGTAGACAACAGCATTACGAGTTAGCTAGAATCTCAGGAGGTCATGGGTGCTGTGAAGAAAGTAGAGATTAAAGACTAAATGTTTAAACCTTTAAATGTTGATCTGCTGTGATCTGCTGATTGGCCTGGGCTCTCGGGGATTTTCGCCTTCCTCTGTAGCACAGGGCATGATTCACCTATCGGTGAATTCTCTGTATCTTAAAGTCCTTAAATCATGATTTAAGGAGGTAAATAACTCAGTCATAGGTTGGTGGCCTATTGCTAGAATGGGTGGGTGAGGTCTTGAGGCCTGCATTTTGCAAGAGGTCAGACTCGATGATCGTACTGGTCCCTTCTGACCTTAAAATCTATGAATCTATAAAGACATTTTAAACAAGCTGCATTGTCCCTATGAGCAAGAGCAGCTGGGGAGCTCTTGCTCGAGGGGATCCTAGCTTGAGAGGAGGGAGGAACGGTTGGATTTGGCTCAGCTCCCTGCAAGTGAGAGCTTCCCACATGTGGTGGAGTCAGGGGGAGAGCTACAACCAGGCAGCTCTCACTTGGCAGCGAAGAGCCAAGCCTAACACAGGTGCCACCCCCCACCCCACATGTTTAATGGTTTAAATGTTCTATTTTAAGAATGTTTAAATGGATTATTAAACTAAATTTTACATCCCTAGAAGGAACTTATCGTTGCTGGACGTAACCTAAAGCAAAAGAAACTGCCCTGTGTACTCTGGGATGGATGTTGTGTTCATGGTTTTATGTGTGTGAATCCCGCTTACAGTATTTTCCAAAGTCAATGCCAGGTTACTTTTCCCCTTTTTACTAAAAGTCTCTTTTCTACATTCAGCCTCTGTGCTTGTGAGAGGGGAAGTATTGCCTTTAGATGTCTCCAAGGGGTGGCGTTTAATTGTCACAGGCTAGCGGGTGGGTAATGGTTTCAAGTTATAGCTGGGGAGGTCAAGGTCGGATATTGGGAAAAACTCTCTCACTAGGAGAGTGGTGAAGCATTGGAATGGGCTACCTAGGGAGGTGGTGGAATCTCCATCTTTGGAGATATTTACGGTCCAGTTAGACAAAACCGTGGCTGGGATGATTTAGTGGGAGTGGTCCTGCTTTTAGCAGGGGGTTGGAGTAGATGACCTCATGAGGTTCCTTCCAGCTCTAAGATTCTATGATTTGAGCTGGTTTTGTGTTGTATTGTTGAAAGGAACCTCTAGCTACTAAACTCAGCCCTGGTTGTTACCAACCCTGACCGTCAGAAGAGTTACATTAACATTAAGGGGGGAAAATGTATCCTCCTCCATCATAACCTCTTTTTCTAGGATACATTAGTGGTAGCCTTGGGATACCAGGCTAAAGGAGAGATATGTTTAAATTACAAGCCAGGACTTGGATCACTTGCTGCTTTGACTGCTGCCCCATCATACTGTGTCATCCTTACTTCTAAGTTAAGCACATAAGGAAGCAGCTCTTTACATCACTTCAGCAGTGAATGCAAAGAAAAGAAATCTTGCAGTTACGCTACACTGTGGGATCAATTGTGTCTGTCAAGCACAGCCCAACTATGAAGAGAGACATTCTTGTGGGCATTCCAGGGAGAATTCTTCCTCAGAAGCACGAGTTCCATGGCACACAAATGAAGTGTTTCTCCAGCCCTACACTCTCAGACACATCCTGTCAGTAGGTGAAGCCTACATAATGACCACAGCAGAGCTAGCTATGGTCCACCTCCTCCTTGGTCTTTTTGAGTCCCAGGGCTCATGGAGGGGCCACTACCTGTTTTCCGGAAAGGACAGAGGATGCACTTTTGCTTAGCGGGGTCAGGATAGAGGCTCTTGTGCAATCAGCTCCCCCATAACCCTTGGGAATCATAGAATGGCAGTGCACAGGATGGCTCTCCTGTAGCAAAATTCTGAGTGGCAGAGAGAGAATGTGATTGTCCCATAGTGCTTGCCTTTAATGTCACATTATTGCTCACATAAGTCATTTCTGGCACCCTCACCATTACACAAGGTGAAGGACAAATGGATTCCTCCATCCAGAAGTTTGAATCTCTTTCCTCATAGAAGAAGTCTCAGCCAACCAATTTTCCCCCCCCCCCCCCACCTATATGTTTTTCTATAAGCAGGCCCCTAGAGGCCTTGTCAGCCAGGTCCACCTACTTGAGAGACTTGGAATTGATCACCCCATGAACTTTTCCACACGACTTAAATTTACTGTGCCTTTATCCACACCCCACTAATGACAATGTGTCTACATAGAAACTTGAGACAAAATTAGAAACTGAGACATCTTAGTGATACTGGAATTGTGCTCATCCAACCTCCACACAGACATCTCCTACAACAGACCATGGCAGAGAACCGACAACACCGAGAGGGGATGTTATACTGGATAAACATTGGCCCATCTAGCTCAGTATCCTGTTGTCACACTGTCTGGGCTTACCTCAGCACGGATTGTCAAAAGCAGGGCAGACACCCCAAACTGGTGAAAACTTACTATAAAAATATACCACCAATCCACTGACAAATGTGATCTCTTGGATCACTACAACAGTCTTACCATGGAGTCACAGGCAGTCCATTTAGACTTAGCAGTCTATCTTACCACTCAGGCAAGCTGGACTTAGTGATCAATGGTCGCTTATATACCCCAAGACAACCGATATCCTACTAGACCTTATACCAAAGATAATGCCTGTAGCCAACCTTGTAATACATTATGAAATGTTTTATTAACTAGGAAAAAGGTATAGGTTAAAGCAATCAAACATATACACAGATATAAACATCAATCTAAATCCAAAAAGTGGCAGAATTGTAGTGATTTGACAATTTCAAATGTTTTTCAGGGAAAGCCTAGGAGCAACCTCTGGGGACCTCTGGTTAGTTTAATGTCTCTGGCCCCATGGGAGTTCAAACAGCAAAGAGATTAAAAATCTTCACGTCAATTATTTCTAGTGTCCTCTTTCAGCACTGAAACTGTGGTTTTCTGCATGTTCTTTGCCTGGGGGTATATGGTAGTTAATAAGGTTGTGATACTGAACCAGCAGGCTGGTTGAACTAAAGACACCCTTTAAAGACATATTAGAAAAAACATTAAAATGGTAAACTGGTTATATGTCTCTATTCACATATATTTTATTAGAAGTTTAACAATGTGATCTAATCAGCTTATAGGTTCTAAACTTCTGTTCCTATCCATGATATTTCATTACTGTATTCCATTGAGTCAGAGATCTAAAGCAGAAATTAGAAGGAACTGATGAGTAATGTGTCTGATCTCTTGGGGTTGATAGAACGTTATATATGGTGACTGAGGTTTTAAATAACTCTCACCATATAGTGTGGCTGTCTGGGTGGAAGCCATGATTGTTTAAAGGGAATTGAATTTTGCGTTTCTTTGTAACCCGTTAGGTATTATAGACTTTTAGTTATTGTTCTGGTGAATCTAATTGTTAGAACACAATACCAGTTTTAGGTATCAGCTGCCCTGTTGCTTGGGGTTTGCCCATATTGAGCATTCTCAGTATAAACCCACCAGTGACCACAGTCACAAAAACTTATGTCTTACAATGCCTCACTTATTTTTTGATAGTCATCCAGAACAGGTGGTGGGGGGACACAATTCCTAAGCCTGCATTCACAGATTCAGAGCAAACTTTTCTAAAGTTATAAAGCAATATTACATGTTTCCTTATAGCATAAAATACAGATTTTACAAATGAAATTAATACATGTAGTAATATAAAAGCATTTCATAGAACCTAAACATTAAATACATTCTTATGAGACGAATAGCTGTTCTAAAGAAAACTAACCTATAGATGAGGTGAAACAAACAAGGAGTCTTGTGGCACTTTTAAAGACTAACAAAATTTATTTATTTATTACATTATCTTCCATGGGAAAAAAATCCCACTTTGTCAGATGCTTTGAAGATGGGGAACTTACAGATTGGGGGGCAATTAAATTCAGGGAAATATATGACACAGGATCAGGTCAGGTTGTAACAGCAAATCAAAATAGATGTTGGGATTCAAGCACTGGGAACGGCATATAGAGGAAGGTGAGGTCAAATCACCTGTTGTAATAAGAAAAAAAAAATCCATAGTCCCTGTTTGACCCTGAGGCAATGGAGTCAAATTTACACATAAATTCCAATTCTGCAGTTTCTCTTTAAAGCTGTAATTTGTTATTCATTTGTTTAAGCACAGCTATGAGCAGGGAGATTGAAGTGTTTCCCTATTGGTTTTTGAATGTTGTTATTTCTGATGTCAGATTTGTGTCCATTTATTCTTTTGTGCAAACACTGTCCTGTTTGTCCAATATATAAAGCAGGGTGGCATTTCCAGCACATGATGGCATAAATCGCATTGGTGGATGAGCAGGTGAATGAGCCCTTGATAGAGTAACTAGTTTGATTAGGTCCTGTGATAGTGTCTTTTGTGTAGCTATGGGGGCAAAGTTGGCAATGTGGTCTGTTGCAGGAATACGTTCCTGCTTTAATGTTTCTGTTGTTTGGTCTGTAGTTCCTGGTGATTATCTGTTTAAGGTTGGGAGCTGTCTGTAAGCGAGGAGAGGTCTGTGTCCCAAGGCTTGAGAGAGTGAGAGATTGACGTGTAGAAGAGGTTGTAGATCCTTGATGATGTGCAATAGAGGTCTCACTTGGGGATTGTAGGTGATGAACAGTGGCGTTGTTTTGCTGACCTAGACTAACATGGCTACTCCTTCAGAGCTATAGATGAGGTGGTTTGGTTTCCAGCTATAAGTTTGTCATTTCTTAACTAACACGTATGGCCTTGGCCAGAGCTGGCACTTCATTTACCAGCATCCTACCTGTCTCTGACTACAGGATGAGATCCTCTGAAATGACAAGTTTTATGAAAAAGACAAGTCAGTACACCTGCTCACCCTTTTGTAATGTAAGACCAAAGAAAGTTTTCACGAAATATAAAGGAAATACATTTAAAATATGATTTTTAAAAAAACTTAACACTGTGCATAAGTAACCTGCAGAACTCAGTGCCCTAAAATATCACTGAGACCAAGATCTTGGTAGAAGCCTAAAAGGTTATATAAATGAACATAGAGAACAAGAGCATCTACACTTGCATTTCATTTAAGTAAAATAAATCCTTGTCCATCAAGACCCAAACCTGCCATTAACTGATAAACATCAGGAAGAAACTGACTTTATAACTAGTTTATTCCATAATTGTCCCATTCCTTGGGTTCTTGAACCTTCATCTAAACCATCTGACTTTGTCCTTTGTAGGAAACAGAATACCAGAGTAGGTGGATCGTTGGTCTAGTCCAGCATGGCAAATCATATGTTCCCAATACTTTTTAAGACCAGTGTTTCCACAAATGGTTCAATGTTTATAATTAATCCAAAGGCATCTGCTAGTTTAGTAATCCAAACTAATGAACAGTCTCAGAACAGTCCTGCAGCCAGTTGTAGCCAAAGTTTGATGAATTTCAATGATTTATAGTTGGATCCAACTCAAAGAATATTAAAACTGACATTTCAGATGGAAAAGGCTTATTTGTTCACCTTGCCTGCCCTTCTATCTGCTGTATAAATTCTCCAATGTGATGTTTTTGCAATGTCTCAATAGTTTTATATTACAATAATTCACTAATAATTATACTACTTAGGAGAAGTCTATCTTTATACTTCATATTCCATTTTTTAAAGATTTTTATTTTCAAAGAAATACAAATGTGCACCCATGTAGGCATTTTCTGCAGTCCAGTTTTCTATGCTACATCTTTAGCCACTTTGATGCCTCACTCTTTTCTGGAAGGGTAGCCGTTTTAGTCTGTGTACAGCAAAAATAATGAGAGTCCTGTGGCACCTTAAAGACTAACAAATACCTTCAGCATAAGCTTTCATGGGCTCCAACCCACTTCGTCAGATGCACTTCGTCTCGTTGTTTTCACTTTTTTCTGTAACCTAAGGACATGTTACAAATAAACAGTGGTAAATGGTCACCTGAGAAATTCTTCCACCAGTCTTGAATAGCAAAGGGTCGATCTCCATTGCAATCTGAAGAGCCCCCACACATAGACCAAAACAAAGAAAGTAAAAGCATATGGATGGCTTGGGCCTGCTGTTCCATTTTGAAAGATCTAAACCACTGATACGTTACTCGTGAAGGAACAGAATGTTTTGACACCTGTGCCAGGAGTGTACCAGTCCAAGAAGTTTCATAATCATATTTATTTATGGAATCAGAATCAGATGCCAAGTCAGGTGGGAAAATAAGAGTTGGAGCCTAAGTCATAAATACTACCGGGGAGGGGAAAGTAATGCTGTTGTCAACTTGCGAGTGGGGAGAAGGAACGTAGGGATGGAGATTAGATCCCATAAATAGCCAGAGGAGTCAGCAGGGAGATGGCTGTGGTAGAAGAAAAATGGAAGGTTTTCTAAAAGCCAGGGGTAAAGGAAATAAACTGTACACTAGAAAAACAGCCAGTGCAGTCAAAGCTTTTCAAAGCTGCACCAGCAGTAAGTGAAAACAGTGTTAGCCTCCCCGAGCATGGATGGGTGCCACAAGAGCGAATGCAAAAGAAAACACCAACCTGGCCTGTAGGAAAATGGTGAGGTATCCTATCTGCTTTCTGGATTTCATGTGAATGTTGTTCAAAGGTGGGAGAGGGGAAGCACCTGGACACCTGGCTGACTTAAGACTTGGAATGTCATTTACAAGGGAAAGAGTCCCTGGAGAGGGAAACCAACAGAGTAATAAATGATTAGAAAATGAGAGGCTGAAATAGGAGAGGAAGAGCATAGAAATGGTTGATAGGGATGCTTTCAAACACAGCCTTTCACCCCATATATTTTTCATACGAATCTTCTAGATTCCCCTGAGTCCTGTCCATTCAGTCTTCATTTGACACCTTTACTAATCTATGTTTCATAACAGCTTTTCTAACTTTCATTCCCTACCCTGACATCCCTGCCAAATCCAGGCACTATCTTTCACTGTTCCTTTCCCCACATTACATAGCAGTGCATAATTTTCACAGCCTTGGGGTGCCAGTTCTGTTCTGTGCATTAAAATTACATCAAAAATCACATGGATCAACAGAAGCTAGATTTTTTATTGGGTTTTGCACTTAGTTCCTTAGTGAATATCTTATTTAAAAAGCATATGATATTGTAATCATAATGGGTATTTGACTAATGCTAGCCAACCTTTTTCCCCATTGGTGACATACCCCAGCCTTACACTGCATTTCCCTGAGAAAGATGGAGTATACAGGAAGCTAAGAGGTGGGGGTGGGGAACAAAAAGCAAGAAGCAAAAATGTTACATTTGAGAGTTACCTCCTTCACACTCTCCTCTTCAGTCAGATCCTCAGTGTGGTCACTGAGATGGCTAACATTTAAACTGAAGCCCCCTGATATCAAACAAATGTCTTAAAAAGCATTCCCAGTACTGCTGAAGTTCAGCTATTTAATCAAATACCATATACATAGTAGCTGATAAACTATTTAAGTACCCAGTTAGCAAATAGTATAATTTAGTTTTCATGTGTTTAAGTGACTTGAGCATGGCAAATGGAGGGGGAAAGTCTTATATTTAAGAGCAAAAATTAAAACAGAAAATAACCCAATGTGATTCACATCACATTGTTTATGATGAACATTAGATATTGTGGGGAATCATAGCTTGTCAATATAAATGCAAAATGGGGGGAAGGGGGAGGGGAGAAGGCTGGAAACTTGTGGTTGCAAATGGAACAAAGAAGAAATCATAAATAATGATTATTATAGTTGGTTGAAAATTTTCTAACTTTTTTTTTTAAAGTTTCATCTTCTGATATTATTCCAAAATGGAAAAAACATTAAAAAAAAAAAAAGAAAAAGAAAAAAGAAAATTCAGGGGAAATTTTTACTTTAAAAAGTTGTGGGTTTCTCTTCCCAATTTTCTTTTAAATTTTCCACCTTTTGTAAAATGGAAAAATTGTTAGCTGCCTACTCTCACATTTTTGTTGATGCTTCTGAGCTGGAAAAAATTGAGAAGCAAAATGAGTGGAGAAAATTAAGAAAAATCTGCTCACACATTTTGGAATTTCTCTCAGGAAAACCAGAATTTCCCAGTGGGAAAATTTCAAAAAGAAATTTTGTCCTATGAAAATTTGTAATTGGAAAATCCAAGTTTTTTGACTAGCTCTGTCAGTTATTTTGTCTATTTCCATTTCCGTTTGTGGCAAAGGAAAGATCTTACATGACTACTTGTTACAGCTCTGATCTTACAGAGGGCTTTATGAAGACTGATTGAGGAGTTCCATTGCATAGCGCTCATTGTAGAATCAGGACCTTGCTGTCTAAATCCCAAACCACTGTAAGAAAAGCTCCACTGAGCTCCAGACTCTCCTTTAAAAAAAATAAGTCATCTGGTTTACCCACATGACTTCATTGGCCCTACTAAGTAATGTATCAATTTTAAATTTGGACCCCAAAATGCAAAGAGAAAGAGACCACTTGAAATGTGCCTGTGTTTGTTGACATTTCAGAATGACTACATGTTGTGTGGACATGTTTTACAAGTTTTCACATCACATTCTGAAATAAGTGTTTTCTTTATAATCTCTGTATCTTTATGTAGGCTGTAGGCCAGATTAAGCAGAGTGATGCAAACGCTGGGCATAGGGCCCCTGTTCACAAAGGAACACTGATTTCACTTCATCTTAGATGGCTATCTGTAAGACTAAGCTTACTCTCTGTGTATGTTTTGTATACATCACCCAATACAATATGGACCTGTGGCATTGGTGTGATGGGTTGCACATCTGTGCATCCCTAGCACATAATCTGTGTAATTTTTCTGTTCAGTTTTGCAATGTAATTGTGTGATTTGATGCCAAATACGCTATACCAGGTTCCTTTGTGAATGCTCGTAACATATTCTACATGATTGCTGTAATGCCATGTTTCCTGCTGCAACATGTGTGCACAGATGTGAAGCATGTTACAGGGTTCAGACTCTCAGGACTATCTCTAGCACAATGGCTGGAGATTTACATGTCAAAGGGGATGCTAATGACCTACCTGGCTCAGGTAGAAGTAAATAGAATCACACAACAGGACAGAGGGGGAGGGGCTGTCAGCAGTTTGTAAAAACAAAGATACAGAGACTGTGAGGGGAGAGAAGCTACAGGCTCCAACCTAAGAAGACACCATCTTGCAACCAACTTCAAGCAAGATCTGGGTCTTGCCTTGGAATAGGCAGCGAATGGCTGTAAAACATCAAACAGCTGAACACCTTGCGCATAATCTTGGACTATGAGGTCAGTTTAGGTAGAGATGTTACATTAGTATGCAGTTTATACCTTTTCTTGGTAGTGGTCACTCGTGACTCATTTATAGTACAATTCTGCCTTGATTGGCCATGTTCTCACTTGAAATGGTACTTTGATCAATAAACTAGTATTTGTTTAAACTTGTGTGATCTTTAGAGGGTGTGGATGTGGGAGGCTGGGCACAATCCACTTCTTTGTTAAGTGGACGGATTTGAGACTAAGGTAATAGGGAGTGGGTCCCAATCCCTGTAAGGCAGTGCCTCCCAGTACAGTGTCTGGGGCTGGGTGCGCTCACTTGGGGACCAATGCCCGTGTGGCTAGTGGATTTACACCCACTGCCTGGGACCAATTACACGCTGGTGGCTGGTGTGGACTGACTCAGGAGTGAATGGTCGCCCAATGGGGTGTGGTGAATTGGGGTTCAGGAGTGGGGTTCGAGGGGTCATAGTGGCACACCAGACCGGATTTGGGGAGGAGCCTGTCACAATCGGTCCTGTATCTTTACCACACTCATGTGAGCTAGTAGCAATGAAAAGTGGGACAACCATTCAGTTTGGAAGGAAGCCTGATATTTTACCCTCTTGACATATCTCCCCACCCAGTTGATATTGTCATTGCACTGAATATTGTCATTCTCAGAATTTCATGCCCCAAAAGAGGGATTTCAGAGAATGGCAGCAGAGGAGGCTGCATTGAGAGGCTGACATTGTGATGTCGCGGAAGTGGGAACAAAGTGACCTGTCACATCTCTCTGTCGTTACAATTGGCAGGATGAAAGGTTGAATGAGAAATTGTCCATTCCTCAGTGGCTAGATACAATGGCGGAGAAGTGAATCTCATAAAGTGCAGAAGTTCAATTCAGATGTTTATTTGAACCAAAATTGATTAGAACTATGTTGGATATTTGGCAAAAACATGGTTACTTGCAAGGTTTCTGATATTTCTTGGTTTACGTCATATCAGATATGGCTGTACCTCAAACCCCACCCGTGTGGGACTTCGGTATTTTAACTTCCAATCCTGGACAGGTAGAACAGGAAAGATGGACCTGTGGTTGAGGTTCTAGCTCATTACTTGGAAGACCAAAGTTCAACATCCTGCTCCACTACAGGTATCCTGCATCCTCTTTGGTAAATTGCTTAACATCTTGGTGTCTCAGTTCCCGGTCTGCAACTTGGCGATACTAGAACTTCCCTGCCTCACACAGGTGTGTTGTTGCCAGGAGCTCAGATCCTAAGTAATGGAAATACATCAATATTGGAGATAGACAGATATGAATAAGGGGATAATACAATTAAGGGGATAATACAATTAATGGAACTTCTTCACACCTCAAACAAGTTTGGCTCAGGTTTGGATTAACCAGTTCTCCTTCCCCTAACTATCTAGGGAAGGATGCTAGAAAGGGGAAGCAAAGTCCAGTGACTGGAACTCAGGAATAAAAGAGTGAGTAAACTTGTTTTGTCACAAGCTTCCTATGAGGCCTCAGGAAAATCTTAACCTCTTTGTGCTTCACTTTTCCCCATGTCTCAGATGTGCTGCAATCCTTAAATTACCTTTATAAAATCCTTCAAAGTCGCAGATAAAAGGTATTATTTGAAGGGCCACTTCTTTTATTTCAGGAAAGTCCATACTGCCTCAAGAAGTATAGATCACAGAAAAAAATATTTGCTTTGTTCCATGTCAGAGAGGTAGCTACTCTGTCACATCAAATTCTCATTCCTGTGAACTCTGGGTAGTGTGAACACAATGGGCACAGTACTTCTCAAAAGCTGACTAAATAAGAATTATGTTACTACTTTTTACCTTCCATGCATTTCTTTTGGGACCAAGTTCTGCTTCTACTGAATTGTTGTTGACTTCAAGAGAGCAGGATTTGATCTTTGCAGAATAAATTACATGTTTATTAATCTTATGTGAAAAGCCCTTTAGAATTCAATAGGGATAAACTATTTTTCTCTATTTAATTTTATATATTTTCCAGCATAAATTCTATAGAATGAGATCTTTTCAAGAGGGTGTTTCTGACCTTAGTTAGAAAATATCCCTATTATGCAATTCTATTAAATTATAAAGAATGGTTCAATAATCCAGTGGTGAGAATCGTATTCTCTATCTCTATAGAGCTTTTCCAACAGGATCTGTAGTAATTAATTCATATTCATTTTAGAAAGTTATGTTAGAGAGTACAGCTTTCCAGTCTCATAGCACCACTTTCAGAATTACCACCTTTGTAAAACTAGAATATCCAAGAATGATGCAAGGATCATTGGCTTAGAGCATCTGCCAATAGACTGGGACTTGGTCCATATACCTAGACAATTTAGTAGACTCATTCATTGATTCCAAGATGAGAAGGGACCATTGTGATCATCTATTCTGATCTCCTTGAACCTCTCTGCTTTACTAAAGTCCATCTGTGTTACTAGCCAACAATAAGCCAAATGAGCTCCATGCAGGTCTCTCCCTATTGAATTACATTATACATTGCCACTCAGATTCATAAATCATATCTCAGTATACAATTATCTTGTTTTCTACTTGATATATTTCATGGATTACACACACTTTACTAAAAGAGAAAAGCTAATTTAATAAAGTTCATTTGCAAAATGTTCCTCTGCCAGCTAACATATTTATTTTTTTACATTTTAGACTTACACACACATCGACTTAGTCAGATTTCAAGACAGTTAAGAAATGGACCAACGCTGGCCAGTGCAATTATGGCATATCAAAAAAATATCAATCAAACAGTCAAAAGCTTGGAAAAAAGAAATGTATTGAACAATTAACCAGACAAATCAGTCTGGAATAAACTTTAACTCTCCTAAACTTTCAGCCATTACTAAAACTGAAAGAGTTATTATTGTGTTTATTAGAGAAGCCCACTGGGGCCTACAGTGTTAGTCGCTGTATGTGCACATAAAAGACAATCATTTTCTGAAAGAGCTGAAAGTCTAAATATATCCTATCACCACCTAGGTCATATGTAGCACCTTTCATCTGTAGTTCTCAAAGCACTTTACCAAAGGAAGGTAATATCATTATCCCCATTTTACAGATGGGTAAATTGAAGCCCCAAGTTGGGACATGACCTGCTAATGGTCACCTAACATGCCAGTGACTGAGCCAGGAGTAGAACCCAACTCTCCAGCCAGTGAAATTTCCTCTATGCCAAGTGTCTGGTATAACAGTAAATAATTCTTCAACAATTTTTTTTATCGCATGAGCTTGGTCACGTGGCATAGAGGATAGATCGCCAATTGGTGACTTGGGTTCTAATCCTGGCTCAGTCACTGACATTCTGGGTGACCATTAGCAGGTCATAATCCCAGCTTTGTGTCTCAGTTTATACATCTGTAAAATGGGGTAATGATATTGACCTCCTTTGTAAAAGATGAAATAAATAAATTTGTTAGTCTTTAAAAGTGCAACAGGACTCCTTGTTTATTCTGCTGAACCAGACTAACATGGCTACCCCTTTGGATCTAATTCTTTAAATGTATCCCAAGTACTGATTTTTGTAATATAGATATACAGGATGGTATTTAAGTCAATAGTTAGGCCAATGATGAACACTAATATAAAGTAGTTCTATAATTGTGATAAATTGAGAGACAAGGAAAAGAAGAGTCTTGATGAAACCTGATCAGAGCAGGTGAAAATATATATTTGCTGGTGTAAATGGCCAGATTAAGTTTAGCCACGGTTCATGTTCAGTGCAGAATTCGGGCTAAGTGAATGCTGAAATCTCAAAACCTGTTCTCATGACAGTTTCTCCATTTGAGGCTGAAATCTAGTGAGACCAGCTCTAACTAGAATGCAGGAAAAGGCAGGATAGCAACTGATCCCTTAAGATTAGAGTCTCATTATCTTGGAGCCTGATAAAATCAGCACTTCCACATTTAGGTCCAATTCAGAATTGAAAGGATGGGTCTGAATCACATTCATAATCATTGAAATGGCAAGCCTGAATGAGAATTCATACTCCCGCTTCAGAATCTGAAAGATAAGTGACTCTTCCTTTTCTCGCAATGAGATTTCTGCATCTCTCTGGGATGCTGTGAGATTTAAATATTGTAATATGCTTTGAGATCCTTAGCTAAAAGGTGCTACATAAGTCATAAGTACAAAGAGCTTTTATATAATAATTATTATAATGCAATACAAATTTGATACATTCAGATTTATGTAACTGAAATGAAGTAAGCTTACATAATTTGCACGCTAGTATGCATTTGCTCCATTCTATCCCTTTGAGGGTTAACTGTATGCACAGGAGTTCTGCTAAATGTCACGGTAGTTAGTATGTTCTAATCCTGATCCCCAACCTACTGTAGCTGCTGTAAAATATATAGTAATAATTTCCTGAGGCAAGGTAATGTATAAGGAATGTCAGAGCAGACTCTGGGCATATTTGCCTTAGCTCTGTTTTATTAAAGTGAAACTTTTATTAAGGCATGTGGTGAATTGAGCAATCTGCATGATTCATGCAGTTATAAACCTATTGCTACACTCACAATAAATCAATGACCCATTGTCATACATTCACCATAAAGTAGATTAAAAATAAGGGGGAAAAAATCAATGTGGAAATATTTAGGCCATATGAAAGTATTAAATGTATTCAAGGTGTATTAAAGGAACCAAATTTTACTTCAGATAGACTTTTTTTTCCCAATACATGTATTTCCTTGTTTATGGGGTATTTACTTACTCAAGGCCAATATACAAGTCAACATAATTAAATAATTGACATTAAAGATTTCAGAGTTACTACATTGTTTCTAATGGGAATGTACCGTTAATGATTTGTACAGTAAAACTATGGGCCCAGAATCTGCTTAACCTATACATACCCTAAAGTCCATTGCTATGGAAAAATGTAAGAGGGAACTATTCCTCTCTGGATTGTAGCTCTCACAAACCTCATGAAGATGCTGATTTATAGTTTCTTGGATGCGAGAGTGACAAAGGGATATTATAGGTTCGATCTAAGAGCAATGGATGTGGTCCATATGTTAATAACCAGATACCCCGATCTGCTCTCAACCCTATTTATATTTTCATCTTCCCTTGGAAAAGTAATTTGTGAAAAGAATGGATGGGATCTTACCTGGAGGGTCAGAATAAAATAGGATAATATTACTGTTTATTTCTTTCCACAAATGATACGGGAGAAGGAAAGAGGAAAGAATTTTGCTATTTGGTGACTGGATCCAGAATGCATCCAGAACCGATTCAAAGCAACAAAGAGTATTGGATGTTTCACTAACAGCCATGCAAAATAAATTAAGAAATAATCATCCAAAATATTGCAGGTGATTTTAAAATTTGCATCCAGCAGATTTCATCCCAATAGCATGCAAAAACAGAAAAACTATGCAGCAATACAGTGTGGTCACAAATTAAATGTTTCTTCTCTTTTAGTCTAATTTACCTGGTTGATCAGTTGTTTCCTTGACAGCATTTGAAAATAATATATATTTTAATTGAAGCCATAATCAGAAGAACCATTATGATTTAGGCCCATTTCCATTATAATCCCACCACTGACATTAGCAGGGTTTCTATATTCATTTATTTCAAAGTGAAACTTAAGAAGGTTCTGTTAAATCATCACCCACCTCCTGCAAAAAAACCCTAATCAGGTTCAATTAACACAATGTAATTTCATTTTCTCTATTGTCTTGTTTGCTAAAATGCTGCTACACTGTTTTTTTAGATTGAGCCTGATCCTGATCTGAAATACTTGCTCATCAACTAACAGAATGATTGGTGTGTTCCAGGGGCTAAAAGCAGTCTATGCACTAACCACAGTTCTCCAGAACCATAGCATAGACCAAAATATGCCTGAGGAGTCTTTAGCATCTGTACTTGATAATCCCCCCAAGGCGAAGAGGCTTGGAAGCAAAAGTGGGAAGTTTTAGCCCTTTACTCCACTTATTCATAGCTTATCCTCTTAAGCAGCCATCCTAAGAATACATTTCTTGAGTGTAAGTTATTCCATACACACAACCTCCTTCAATGTGCGGTCAACAGGGAGCTGTCTGGATGAATGTCATTATGACCATCTTTCAGCATACATAGAAATCCAAATGCAAAATCCAGCACTCAGGGACATCATGTGGATTTGTGACTCTCTTTGGGAGACACAGGGTCCATAAATCAATGAATGGATTACACTCAGCCATCTACGCTGTTTTCGCATCTGTGGCTGCTAGAAAAGGGATAGTATTTTTCATTTATGAAGTAATGCAGGTAACTCTCAAAACAAAAATTACTAATAGGAGTTTCTGATGGCTGGTTTCACTTAACTATTGCAGACCACCATATATGAAGGAGCTCAGTACCATGGCGATTGCTTATACACAATGTAAAAGTTTGAGATCATTTTCTGGTATGAGACATGCCTATCTCAGAGACTGCCCCACCCATCCCAACTACAAAATAAACATCCTATCAGTCTCTCTAGCACACAGCAGACCTCACACCCACAAGCGTTCCCTATCCACAGACCATTTACAGCTTAGCAAGATCAGGGCCTGAGAGAAAAAATACTTGTAAGACGCTTGCTCTCCTATAGAGAGCTCAGCATCCATTTCCAACCCAACACAGACTACTTTCCCATTGAACAAACTCAAGAAGAGAATGACTGGATTCTCTGGCCCAGATCCTTAATTTCGATGGGAATTTTGCACCTAAATACTTCTGAGCATCTGGGCCTCCATGACTTGAATGTTGTCATAGGACAAGTCAGTGGTAGAACCATAAGTAGAACTTTGAAGGCATTCAGATCTGTGCTGCATCCCTAATCCATGCTTCTTCCCCAAGCTATAAATGCAACTTTGCAATGCACCAGACATCTATTACCCTAGGGCAGAACAGTCTAAGATATCCTTACATCCAAGATCTCCTGTCAAACCAGTAGTGTTACATTTCTAAATCCATGTTTCCCATTTTCCAGGGTACACCTAGTGAAACTTGACCGTGGAATTTGTCATCTAAATTGTTTAAAGCTGAAAAGGATAATCCCCCAAAGCAAAGAATTTTGGAGACAGAGACAATATTGTAGATTTGTGTTCATCCAAAAAAAAAGGAACGCTGACAGACTTATGAGTATTTGGATGTTGTCTTTCTCCATCTCTTAAATAATCATTGCAGAAGGAAATAAAAAATAGTTCTTTTTTTCTAAATGCTTTAGTTAGTAGGAAGACAAGAATCTAAAACTTCACAGATACTCTAATCTCCAGCCACAAACATAGACACCGCAGTAAGCTAGGGATTTGCCTGAACCAAAACTCATCTCAATACTTCTAAATGTTATAGACTTCAGATTCAGACCAAAACTTTTACTTAGCGTAAAATGTTTAAGTGCCTATGTGATTTAGTCCCCCATTGACTTTCAAGAATATTTAGACTCTCTAGACAAATAAGTCACTTTTGAAAATGGGATTTAGAAGCCTAAAACACTTAGGTAATTTTAAAACTTTTATCCTTGGGCACATCTTTAATTAAACATCTTACTGGGTCTTCATAGAAAGTGGAAGTAGTAAAATGCAACTGTTGAACAATGTACAAGATGTTCCCTCCTATGTCCTATCAATTATGGGGAACACAGAGGCCAGCAAAATCAAGTAATTGATCAAGATTAAGCAATTAGTCAATGGTGGAGCTAGCAACAGAACTCTAGTCTCTTAACTCTCAGTCCAATGTCTTGTCTATTGGACTGTCAAATTCCTCATTTTATATTTATACTGACATCTGTTTTTACCCATTAAGCATTTAAAGAATGTGTTTGTTTTCAATACGGCAAATGCCAAATAGATACAATAAACTAGAGAACACCGGATTAAGGAAAAAATAACTAGGAATGATGCTTTTACCTATAGAGAGTGGAAGATAAAAAGGAGAGACATGAAGAACTTGGTTCCATCAGTTCCCAAGGACGTGAGCAATTTGTCTAGTTTTTCTTTACAAGGGCGTGCACCCTCTTTGCCCAAATTGCCAAGTTTTTTCTGGTTTTTGTGCAAATCACTATATGGTACACAGCTTACACTTGAAAGAGTCACTCAGTGCACACTCACCTGCAATTCAGCCTAGCCCAGCTCTACGGATTCGTGAACGATAATGACTCTTTTAGCAAACTTGATATGAGTTTCAAGTTTGTAAAGAAACCTAAGCCTGGGCAAGTTTTAGGTTTCATTCCAAAAGTTTTGCACAGCTTTGCTAAAAACTCAAACTAGATTTCCTAAGAGCACCTGTTGTATTTATGCTGGCAAATCACACTGGGAACTATATTTAATAAGAAATTAAGTAGGCTAGCTGACATAACTGTGTAAAACTCACATTCAAAAAGGAAGGAGATGTCACAAAGAACCTCTTTAAAAAGCAAGGTGGAACTTAAAAACACACAGGCCAACTTTACTTATAAAAGATGTCCCATGGAAGTCCATGGAATTGTTTGCATTAACCAGTGAGAGTCAGAGTTGCAGAATCTGGGAAAGCGGGATTCAAAAATAATTCTGCACTTCCTAAATGTCAAAGAAGAGTTTATTTTTAGCAAATATGGTGGACATATCCTTCTCTCATTGACTTCAAGAGAAGCAGGAGCAGACCCTTTTTCTGGCATACCGTAGCATTAAGTTTCATTCTTTATAGTTACTCTATTCCATCACTATGGCATAGACCAGTTTGCATTTATAACCAAGGCAAGGAAATCCAGGTACAGCCAAAAGGAGAAGTAGCCTTCATTCTTGTAGGAAACAGCTTCTGAAGTGTTTAGGCTTACAGAAATTCTGTTCACCTCCCACCTTGTGACCTAGTAATGTTGAATATCTCTAGGAAGGTGCTGAACATCCTTCAATCCCATTGAAGAAACTAGAAATTTAGTTCAAGAAAAAGCAGTAATAAATAACTCCATTCTCCGATGGCATCTAGCACAGTGCAGATCCTAGGCTATGACTGGGGCTTCCAGTTACCATAGTAATGCAACTAATAATTTAATTAGGAGGGAGTTCCAAACATACAGGAGTGTGATATAAAAGTTACCAGCAAGGTACATATTTAGCTATAAGCATGTGGGAGAGAATACTCACATGTTTAAAATTTGGCATGTGCTTAAATAATTTGATGAGTCAGGCCTAAAAGGAGAAATTATGATGTGGCCAAGAGAAAAGTTTGGATGGAGTGCAGGAAATAGGAGAGGAGGGATACAGCAAGATCAAGGCAGAAGCAGAGTTTTGGCGCACTTTGAAACCAAGGGAAGAAGCCTGAACTTCATGCAAAAGGAGAGGGTAGTCAGGTATGGGGAGAGACAGTCAGAGACTCAGGGAAGGAAGTTGGTATTAGCAGCAGCATTTTGGAAGCAGGAAGGAAGAGGCCAAAAAACTCAGAAGGAACCAGCAATAATCACCAATGGAATTTTCTAGAGAATGGATAACATCATTCTGCTTCTAATGTGCTAAACATACAAACAAAGAAATATTGGATAGTAAAGAAGTACAGGAGTGGCTCTGACAGATTTTTGTTTTGTTTTTTTTAAAGAAACAACTTTATGCATCTTCAACCAGCTGTCCTCATGTTTTACAGTGCAGTCCAAATTGCAACCCACTGACCTTCATATCTAAAGAGCAGGCTATTTTGTTGACACTTCTCTCAGAGGATCAACACAGACATTTAGCACAACTGTTTCTGCAATTGTGTGACACAGAAATTTTGGTATTTAATGACCCTTCAATGGATACATACATCTCTGAAGTGGTATGGTGTTGTAGTTATCTAAAGACATTATATTGGACAATAAAATACAATCCGTAGGAATATTAGCTCAGTCAACACCTGCTAAACTTTTTGCTTCCTCTAACACCATCTCTAACTATTAATCCGGATGTGATTTTTTAAAAAAACTTTTACATTTATTTTAAAAACACATTTTTAAAAATTTTTATTTAACTAAGCATCACATGTTATAGCCCTGGTCTTTATCCTGGGTCTGTCTTGACTATTTGGATTATGAACTCTTCAGGGAAGAGATTCTATTACTGCATGCTGTAGAGTACCTGATACAATTGGGCTCCACCTCCATTCATTGGTAGTAGAAATTACTGCAGTTCAAATGGCTACCACTCATCACATTTGTAAATTAAGTAATTAGTCTACACATATTACGCAGAAATACTGGAAACATTTTACAGTGGACAAAATAGCAATTGAATTTCCACATCAGACCCAAAATAATGACCTTTTTTTGCACATCAAGTATGAATTTTGACAAAAGATTCCGGGTCCAATTCTGTGTTAATGTGTAACTTACGTAATTCCACTGCCCCTCAGTGCAAAATTTGGCCCCATATACACATAGCTGCTGTGCTCTGACACAAGTTAGACTTTATTATATTGATTTAAGTCTCTCCAGATTATGAAACTGTCAGCTGCCAAAAACGTCATGAATTAAATCATTCATTTATTCAGGCCAGGGTATGTTAGGGTTTTGAGGTGAGATCCACTGAATTAGTGTAACCAGCTTCTTTAGACTTGAAGTGTGGTCTCTGTGATGAAAAGCCAGAGTTGTACCTCCTAAGACACAGAACTCTGCTTGCTTTTCACCACTCTCGCAGAGAGGTGGCATTAGCAGAGAGAGGGGCTTTTTCATTTAAGATCTTGCAATTGCATTTTCCTTTGTACAGGTTAATTAGCAGAGGAGAAGAGTGAGGAGAAGGAGGAGAAGTGGAGAAACACCAGTTTCCATCTGTTCTGCAGCTGCCACAATTGAGGTTGAAGGCGCTGGAGTTTTTTCCAATGTCATGCTTAACAGTAGGTGTGCTGGTTGGGAGGAACAATATCGCTATTAGAATGAGCCCCTTTGCTATCTTAAAAATGCTTTAGAAGAAGACTGAGAGGTTTAATTGTCCTCGAAACTTCTATTCACTCTCTTCTGTATATTAGGCTCTTATCTATTTTAAACCATTTAGCTTAATGCCTTATTAAACAGTTCTTCAGATAATTAGGCATATACAACTTAAGCTTCCAAGTGAAAAAACCCTAAATGTACAGGACTCATTCATACTATGTTATTTTTATTTTTTTGCATTGCAACAGGCACAGGACTAATTGCGGTAGGACCTACACAAACCAAATAAAGAGCCTCTCCCTTCACAGAAGTCTTTACTAAATGCTGGTATAAGACAATATGTAATTGGTCAAATAGGGGGAGCACAAGCCAGGCGAGTTTGGTAAGTAGTACATAAAAATCAAGTCTTTCATCTTGTGATGGAATGAAAATATTTATGGTAGCTAAGCAATTTTCCTTTGTAGCAATACCACAGCACTACCACAGGTTAGCGTCAGTCTGCTTAAACTCACATTGCTGTGAATGGAGTTGCGTACACAGGTCAAGGGCACTATGATATCTCTAAATCAGCATACAAAAATACAGGTTAAAACAGGATGCAGTTCAAAAATAAGCATTGCTTTTCATATAAGATATATAGCACTAGGTCTGGAATTTGACCTCTCCTAATCATAAAAGATCCCATAACAGAAAAGATGTCAAACCAAGAAGCGTATCCAAATTTTAAAATTTCAAATTTGGATCAGTTTTAAGACATAAACCTCATCCTGCTTTTTTTTAAAACCGCTCTTGTGTAGCCTTACTAAGTAGACTTAGTAGAGACTTCAGAATTTACAGAAATGTTCTCCTTTGTGTTCAGAGCAAATCTGACAATTTTCAGGCCAAGCCACTTTTTCAAGACAAAGTTACAGGGTGGCACCAATAAAGCCTTATAATGGAAGCTGGTATCAACCATAAGATTGTAGAGACTATTGCTTCTTAATAATCAGTCTGTAAAACAATTGGCATCTTCCAGGACAAAAAAAAGCTTGCCTAAATGTAAGTTTTTAATACTAATTATGCTAGGCAGAATTGTCATTCACAAACATGCACACACTGTAACAGAGGTTGAATGCAAAAACATTATTTAGCCTAAGAGAAGCTTATGAAGAAGGTCATATCAATGCTTTAAACTAGACAGTTTTTAAATTAAACTAACACAAACACTTTTATTTTCCATTATTTATGTGTTATCTTTAATGGGAGGGGAAAATAAACTCCTTCTTAGAATTCAGTTATTGCCTAGCACCACTCCTAGAATAGAGAACAGTTCTGAGCGAGTGTCAGCCAAACAGAATCTTTGTTCCATATTGCCCATGGAAGACAGATAAACAGAGTATACTGTGACCAGTGGTTTGTTCAACAGACAAGTTGAAGCAGGGGAAATTCTGTACATCCCCAAGGAGTTTAAAACATCACCATGGCATAATTTTTTTGGGAAACAGAATCGATTAGTGTATCATGTCCCCGTATGCTATAAAAAGCATAGCAGCCAAATATAAAGTATAGGGCAGTCTGAAGAGAAGAAGATAAAGAAGGAAAGGTAGAACAGAAATCTTTTCCCCATTCCATTCCCTTCCCAACTTCTTCTCAGCAACAGACTTATTCCTATGCCCTGAGTCTCTGGGGAGGTTTTGAAACAATGTAGCTAAAGCAAAATAGCTCCAGTGGTCTAACCCCTTTCCCCCCAGCATAGATCTATTGCCCTGATGAAAGGGAACCCTTCTGTCAGGCATTGCCAGCCCCAAAACAGGCTAGATTCAATTTTCTAAGGTTTCTTCTAAAGACATAAATAAGTTTGAACTCTCACCAGACACCTGGGAAATGACACCTTCCAACTTGGGTGTCCTTGGTGGGCAATACTTCCCACATGTAAGCACTGAGTCCAGGAGTTTTGAAACAAAAAGACCCTTATTAGGGGAGAGAAAAAAGGGCCAATAGTATGAACACTGGAAAGGAAGCAATTAACAAATTCCAAAAGGTAAGAACCCTACACCCACAGGCTACCTTAATAGCAGTCCTCTCCTCGTCTTATAGGTGTAAGTGGCCAATGCATTCCCTGCTCCCCACTCACAGTTTGCGGGTCTAGGTTGCTGAAGTCCAAGGCTTCCTGCAAGAGAGTGCTACCTGTGCTGCACTGGGGCTCCACCACCCCACACAGCTGAAGTGATTTCAGATTTAATTGTTGAGACGGGAGGCCTGTACCAGAGTCCCTTAATTAGGCTACTCCTCTCTCTGTAACTTCCTGCAGTCTCAGTTCAGGTCCAGCCCTTGCCCCAGTCAGACCCACTTCTGCTCTGTACTACCCATTGTTGCAAACCCACAGTAGCTCAGCTCTTTACAGAGAAATTACTGATCTTTAGACCTACAATCCTTACCTTGGTAAGATAACATGGTAAAGGGCACTAGTAAATAGTGTCTACAGTGAGGATTTGTCTGTTGTGAATTTCTCCAGGTCTAGACAAGCCCCTAGAAATTTTTCCTGTGCCAATGATCATATCTGAACTCAGAAAACCTTGTGGAGTTAGGGGTGAAATTAATTAATTCCCCACATTTTTCCATCTAACCAGAAAGAGAAAGAGAATGATTTAATCCTTCCCCGCCATTCTCTGTTGACAGGTCCTTCACATCTATAAACAGTACTATATTCATCTTCTTCTTTTTGTTCAATCAAGCAACATTTCCGACATCTTTGTTCTGTTTTATGATGAGTTACTCAGTTGTTCATCATTGAAAGGTGAATGTACAGTAACTGCTGGTAGTGCTACACAGCCTGTCTTTCATTTGTACGATGCAATCGGTAGAAGCACTGCATGTTCTTGGCTGGAAAAATAGCTAGAAACCTCAGGAATGTGCAATTTCTAATTTCAACAGAGTGGTAGTTGATTATAAGTATTAGTGTAGCTTAACTATATCCATTATCCAAACTTAATATTATCCTTTGTTTAATACACTGATAGAAAAAAATGTGTACTTTGTATGACTGTATTGTTTTCATTTTCTGAGGCCAAATTTAGGGCTGACATAAGCAGGCACAACTGAGTTGAACTGAATGAAGTAACACCCCGTTATGCCAGCCATGAAATTGGCCTGTGCAGCCATACTAATTGCAGTTTGTTTTTTGTCAATTATTCAACCTAAGTTTAACTTTCTGTAGGCATGTAAAAAATCAACAGAGTTAAATGGAAAACATGGGTAAGTTCCCTTACATCACCATGAAGGGCCAGATAACTTGTCAGAGGTAACATATGACTGGAACTTTTCTCACATATTTTAAGAGCCAGGTTCCACAAGGGTGCAAGTGATGGCCTCAACCTCAGTGGTGGCACAAAGGAGATTATAACAGCATACAAACCAAACCTGATCTCTGAAGATACCAGTGGATACTGAAAAGAAATTACCACTAGTTTACCAGACTTTTCCCTTTGTCATTTGCCCGTTATCTCCATTAGTAGAAGACTCAGCTAAGAGCTGTGGTTTCCTTACTTCTATGACTAAATGCGAAGTTCAAGATAAAGGGGACTTTGCTCTGTATAACATTCATATATCTAAAGGTATTTTAAAATACTTTAATACACTGGTATTTCCTAATAAAAGGCACATATATGGTCCTAGTCAAGGGCTATCACACATACATTGCATAGTTATGGTGTAAAGAAGCCACTAAGTTAAGAAAGTTGTTTCTGATCCTTAAAGATGAGAATTGAGCTTTAACTCAAACAAATTGATTAGAGAAATCAAAAGCTGTTGTTAATATCCCTATGGTCTGAAAAGTGTCTTGAGATCTTTAATGACCACAAAGTGGTCAGGATCTTGGTTTTATATTTCCTTCAGTCAGGAGCTCCTAGGAGTTCAGCTCAAGTACATCAAATCCAGGGAGGGCCAGTTCAATCTATCAAGTGTGCACAAAGAACGATCAGGACCTAAAGGGAATTTAGAGGATAAAGAGAATTTAGTTTCAGGGAAAACGGACAAATTGCCAATACAAGTTCTGGTTTTGAAGGAGTGGTCAAAAGAACATCTGGCCTTTAGATGGCAGGAAGAAGTTGGGCAGGTGGGTCCTTTCGTTTTCCCCCTAGCTATGTCTTAATTGCTCCCAAAAAAGAGAAGGATGGCGGGCAGTTTTTAAGAGCGTAAGCTAGAAACATTCACCCAATAGGAACGTCTATTTTGGCCATTTTAATGAAGCAGGTTTGGTAGTTGTACAGTAGAACCTAGAGAGGAGGTTCCTGCTGCCCTTCTAGTTATTTTGCAGCAGGATGTGGGGAGGGGGAACACAAATTAGATGATGCATGGGTGTTTGGATACAATTACAATACCAAAATTAACCTCCCATCAATGGAAAGCAAGTGGGCCAGCGAGAGACAACTCTTCTTGAAAGGACTGGGGGGAAAGAACTTGTCCATGCAAAGGGAATTGTCAGCTATCTTCAAATTCTGTACTAAAGGTTACTGATTCTTCATTTGGGATTCAAGGATCTTCAAATATGATAGAACTTCTAATAGAAGTGGGAATGTCAGAAGCATTGCCAAAGTGGTCAGCCAGAAAAATGGACTATGGGACAATACTCCCCATTAAAAAGACAGCAGTGGCACCTGGAAACAATTAGGAGAAAGGTAGAGATGGTTCCATATATTTTTTTAAAGAAGTCCTTTCACTGGACAAAAGATATCATAGCAAAATGATGTTTTTCAGTCAGACCTAAATTATGTTTCCAATAGTGGTATGAAAGGGTGAGCCATAGGTATGGTGTGGGTTCAGAAGGCTGGGGGTGGGGGTGGGGGGTCCCTATTCTGTTAAGAGACAGGCTTTTTATGAACTTCTGGAAAATTGCTAACATTTTTGCTTCAACATCTGAGACAATATATCTTTGAATTTAATCTAAGGTTTTGCCTATGAAGTGTCCTGATTAAAATCTTGTAGAAGGTAACCCTTTAGAAGCAATGTAATTCAGTCAGTGCTGGCCAGAAACCAAAATTTTAAGGCAAAAATTACTGAGTTAGTTAGGAAGATTAGGGAAATTAGAAAAGAAAACAGAATGAGGAGTAAAAGATCTTAAGTGAAATCTACCAAGCAGAAAAACTATGGAAAAGAGTTTATAATATAGTAATTTACAAGCCTTCTGGTAGTACTAGATCACCAAAGGACATCTGTGTAACATTTTCATCAGCCTGACAAGAGAGCCAATATCAACATTTGTCCACAGGAACCAATCTAAATATTTAAAGGTGAACTGCACAGCTAAAATGAAAATTGAGTTAATCCCAGAAATAGGTACTGAATGGCCCCACTAATCAGGTTGTTAGAGAGAATTCATCACAGAGACAAGTTGTAGTTAATATTTATCAGGACCATTTTTTCTTTCTGTGAAATCTTCCTGGGCTTTCCTGTTCTACTGAAGATATCAAAGAATGCAGGATTCTATGATGCAAAGATATCAAGACTTGCTGTAGTACATGCAATGAGTGTGGTCACAGGATAATGCCCCGTGTTATTGTCAGGAAACCGGGACACTTAAAAAAATAAAAAATAAGAGAACAAAATGGCAACTTCCAGAAAATGTACTGGTTCATTGAAACACCACCAGCCAGCACCTGCGTGTATTTTCCCCCCAAATGGTCTTGATTTTGTTCCATTATTTTTGAATGGGGAAGTGGATTACAGACTCTGTTTAAGATTTTTGTGTACCATATATTCAATATAACTACATGGCATTTTGATGTCTCAGTTTCTACCAGCAGTCATATTATCATTAGGTTTTGGTTTGTTTGTTTTTTTGTTTTTTTTTAATTTGAAGCTATGAAGGGGTTCTTCAAATAAGTTATTTATTACAGGGAATTACAAGAAAAGTCTGAAAACTCTTTGTTACAGGTATCAACATGGTTTAAAAGCTGGATTTCATAGTCACTTAAAATAAATCCCTGTGATTAGATTCTTGCATTTATTGGCACTTTTTGGATTTGCATTATTCTTATGGCCATAAAGCTCTCTATAAACTTTTTTTCCCGTGTTCCAGTAGCAGCATCCAGCTGCATCTAGCACACATAACCACCACCACACAGTATGCACTCAGTGTAGCTAGCATCACATCCACTTCCTCCATGCAAAAGAATAGAAACATACAGATATAAAGATGCACCAAACACAGTGGTTTAGAAATTTTTTAGTACTAAAGACACAAATTTATAAGTGCAGGAGGAGACTAAGAGCTTATTCCAAAGCCCAATGAAGCCACTAGTAATCATACTGGTTTCAAAGCAGCTTATATCAGATTCAAAATTAGAGCTGTAGTACTCTATACAGTAAGGTAAGCAGCTTTGGACTGCTGCTAGCAAAACATAACATATAAAGAGATTAAGGTTATAATCATTTGTAAAAGTTTAAACTGAGAATTCTACAGTCGCAGCAGGAACCAAAGAAACCTTATCTAACCTTATACCTTATTCCCTTTCTACAATGTAGCTTCCATCATTTTTACCACCGATGGAGCTGCAGTTGATTTTTAACACCGTGTGTATGTAACCCATATGCCTGAAAAGGCTATCTCTGAGAGACCTGCTGAGGGTGGGTTACTGTTGTTGGGCAGATTAGCGACCCACAACTGAAAACTTCCAGAAGCAGGGAGTGGTAGCAATTTGAGCATGCTCCACAGTGTACCCTGCTGGTGTGATGTGATGTTGTCAGTCAGATGACATAGGAGCAGCAGCCTGTGCAGACTGCAGGCTAGAGCTGCCTTGAAAGGAGACCATGTGCTCAGTTTTCTGGATAGGAGCTGAGCCAGGAGTGAACAAGATGTTTTCTCCCTGTAATGGAATCATTTGCAACAGACCTTGCAGACATGCATATGGGACTGAGGGCTGGTTGCAAAGGAGAAGAAAAAGCCTGTATGGAATGCTACAGAGGATTCCAGCAAAGGAAGAAGAGGACAGCGATTCCTTGCCATGCAAGCTTCCACACTGGAAGAGAGACTGTAGCTGAGAGTTGGGTGAACTCCACACAGACTTTGGGGCTTTTGGGTATCTTATCTGCGGGGTTTTCTGTAGGGATTGTTCATGGTTAATTGTATTTTGTTTTCTTAGGATAAGGTTCATTTAGTTAGTAGTTAATAAAGTTCATTGTTATGGTTATTGTAGTAGTATTTTAATGTGGGAGTGTAGCTCTGAGCAAGCTTCGCTGCGAGTCCTGTACAGACTGGATCCTGGGTCTCCAGCTGCTTCCTCCACAGGTATTGGGATTGATTTCTGTGAGGCACTGGAGAAGGGCAATTAAATGAATTTAGCCCACCTGAAGGTTACATGTACATAAGACGTAAAGGAGTATAGCTGAATGAGAATTAGATCTATGTGAAACTTCATAACTAAACTTAAAACCAAGCAGAACGTCACTGGATTTCAGTTAAAACCTGAAACTTTGGCCAAGCGTGCCAAAATGTTAGCTCTAGTTACTCAAAATTTGGCAAACTTGACCATGATTTGAGGGAAGCCAGGCAGAACGATAGTTCTGGATGGAAAATTTGCGAGGCTCACTTATTTGACACTAAACAAAGGCAGAACTTGGTTGTTTCAACTGAACTTTACTCATAGTTTTTTTGGATTCATTTGAAATTGAAATGCAAATGAAATTCTGGGGATGTTATTTGACACCAAAAGAAAGATTAACATGAACCTCTGTGAAATGAAATATTCAAAATCATCTAAATGTCTTAGGAGTCTACACTCCAGAAAATGTTGACCAAAAAAGCTGTTTTCATCTAAGTTTTCCATGGAAAATATGTATTTTCTGACCATCTCTGCATTCAGAGCACTGTTTATGTTTCAGTCCACCTAATCAAAACACAATAGAGTATAACCTACCTCCAAGTTCCACCTAATCTCATTCTGGTTCCTTGCCTTGGCCATAACTCTGCGTTCTATGGCACATCTCCAGAAAGTCTGTTTCCAGACTCAGCCCACTGCCTTTCAGAGCTAGTCATTAACCAACTTCAGTCTCAAAACCACTATCTAAAATGTCATATCACAAAAGATAATATTGATCTTACCCATATGGCACTACTCATCTCCAGGAGTGTCATTTGCTGTCCCTCTCCTCCAGACCTTGGTTTGCCTTCACCCAATTTTTCATAGCTGCTCACCAGATGGCACTGAAATGTCTTCCAGAGGCCTGTGGAGGCAGCTTTGGGACTGGCCAAGATGGGGGTTCTTATTCACCATGTTGCCAGAGCTGACCTGTCTCCATTGGCTACAGAGGAAGCAGCAGGGGAAGCCTGAACCAGAGCTGAGCATGGAGCACAACAATCTCCAATCCTTGCCTCAAGCTGGTCACTGGTGAAACACATACCTCGGCCAGCTGGGCCTCCCTCATTCTCAGGGGTAATAACTAGCACACCATCTCTCTGCCCTGCTCCAGGATGGGACCAACCCATGAACCCCTCACAAGCAGCTGCAGCCTCAGCGGGGAGGCAGAAGCAGGGGTGATGACACTACTTTATTTCCTACACCCGCCAAGAATTTTTATGAAATTTTCCTCTCTCAGACTCATGTACTTATCAGCCAAATCAGAATTAAGGGGGAATGCTACTCCTAGCCTCTCCCCTATTGGCTTGATCCAGGATCATAAGGAAAGTCACTGAGAGAGAGAAAATACAAAAGCACCTGCAGACAAAGAGCTTGGTGACAAGCCTAGATGTAACCAGAGCAACAGCAGGGGCAGCCATCTAGGAAAAGATTGACACTTGCTCAGAGTACCAGATGAAATTAAGAGTTTGCAGATGTTTACATGTGGAACAGCCATGTTCTTGTCCAGATCTGCATAATTCAAGCCACAAAAATTCTCTAAATAACCATAAAAAAAAAGAAACCAAGTATTTAGGAAGCTGAAGTTAGCATTGCGGAGCAGCTGGTTTAACCAGTGCCCTGCTTAAGCTGAGTTTTTATTCCTGCTCATCAACACTATTAATAGTGAATAAAGCATTGCAGGAAGAAAGGTAATTTCTTCATCTTCTGTAGCATCACTGTTAGGATGACCAGCTAGAAAGAGTGAAAAATCGGGGTGGTTTTGAGAAGTAACAGGTGTCTATCTAAGAAAAAGCCCCAAATATTGGAACTGTCTCTATAAAATCAGGACATCTGGTCAGCCTAATCATTGCACAAGATGGCACTAATTTTCAAAGACTAGAAAAACTGCACAAAATCTTGGCCCTAAAAATCAAGTAGACTCCAAATAGCACTAGAATAAGGGAACTTCAGGGGTCATCTTCCAACTAGATCTCATCCATCTTTTTTTCCAAGAGAACAATCCTATTTACAGCTGGCAGCTGCACTGCTATTTAGAAAGAAAGAAAGAAAGAAAGAAAGAAAGAAAGAAAGAAAGAAAGAAAG
>ML685779.1:24143700-24180905 GCA_007922175.1 Pelusios castaneus
AAGAAAGAAAGAAAGAAAGAAAGAAAGAAAGAAAGAAAGAAAGAAAGGCTCCAACCTTGTATTATGAAGCCTGACACTTAATAGTGTGCATGTGGTACATTAGGGTATGTGTGTGTTTGCATTTATAACCATATACACATCCTCAGTGATATGTGGGAGTCAATGATCAAACAGTGAACTGCAGTCAGCCACAATAATGAATCTCAGGCACGTTGGGTAGCATTAAAATCTAATACCCTCTCCAGATCCTACTAGCTAAGTTCCATTATGCAACTTTATCCATTATTAAAGCATTGTTCAAAGAAACACTTTGGCCAAGCAGGTGTAGAAATTACACCACCACTTTCATTGTGAGTTCTCAAGACTAAGCCTTGGATTCACTGTATCTGACAATTAAGTCAATATGAAAACTATTCAGTGCAGGCTCCATGCCGTGCATTTTGTTTAAATTTGCTTAAGTTATCAATAACTTCTTTGATGATAATTATAATAAGCTGTAGGGAGAAAAATATAATCTTCAAACAATTTTTCTGTCTTTGACAGCTAGAAAATCCCTCACCCAATTTAGGAGGGGTTGGGATAGCAGAAAAACTGCTCAAAACTGTCAAATTTCAATACTTTGGAAAACAATGTTGTTTATGCATGTGAAGGTGGTGGAACAGTGGTGTGCTATGAAAGTATACATTGGCACAATCAGGACTAGTAACTCAAGAAGTCAGATATTGCTTTCAGAGCTACACATATTTCAGTTAAAGTTTGCCAGCCCTCTTGCACAGGCTATTGTGAAAGCCAGTTGTGACAATGGTATATATAATTCTGCACTGTTATGTACCAAGTAGATGAACCTTTGGCTGGAAAAATAATGATTTGCTAATTGAAACGGAAGGAGAGGATATTCTAGAGAAATGTGAAGTTGAACAGAAGAATTATACAGGAATTATACAGAAAAAAAGGTTCCTCAGGAAAATCCCTCCATAGTAACAAGTTCTCATAGAGGAATTACCTTATTAGAGATGAAAGATTATGCTATTTTAGCATCAACAGAAGAATTTAAATAAAACCTTCAGCCATGGAGATTTTCTACAGAACATTCCCTTCAGTATTTCTTAGTGGTGCCCTGGTCCTAGAAAATGAAAGCCAAGAAATTCTGCTGCAGACACCTGATTGGAAGCAGTATTCTCAAGTCTTTGGAAACCTAACAGAAAATTATAGAAATAAAAACAGAGGGCAAAATTCTGTGTCAGCTTTTCATGAGGCCTTGTGTGGACTTCTCAGTGAATTTTATCTTAAGTATTGAAAAACCAGTAACTTAGCACTGAAAAAGCTCTTGCTGTTCTTCTCTTTCTCTGTCCAATTTAATCAACATGCAGACTCTTTAAAGAAAGAATTACTTTTGATAGAATTATTAGGGAGATATTTGTTTTTGGTCTTATTTAATGTTGTACAGCTTGTAAGGGCCCACACAGTTCAAAGGGCCCACACAGACTCTAGGCCCAATTTAAATCACATTTAAGCACTTAGAGTGAAATTCACCTCCTTGCAGAGAGCCAATACAAGACTTATACACCAGTAATGTCCCTCTTAAAACCTCAGAATCTCAACAGGATTATTTGTGTTCCCCCTCTGTCTGTATCTTGCTCGCTGTTGTAGCTCGTCTTATACTTAGGTTGTAAGCTTTGGGGGCCACAGACCACCTTTTTGTTCTGTGTTTGCACAGCAGCACAGCAGTGGGGACCTGGTCTATGATCAGCAATCCTAGGCACTATGGCTATGTTTACACTGGCAAGTTGTTCGAATTAAAGAAGCTTAATTTGAACTAATTTAAGCCTTGGCCACACTAGGCTTTCATTAATTTGAATTAAGGACTTCCTTAATTCGAACTAATACATTTGATTATACTTTTCGAACTAACGGTTAATTTGAACTAGTCGAACTAGTTAGTTCGAATTAACCCAATGTGGCCATGTTAGTTTGAACTAAGAGCTTAGTTTGAACTAACCAGCACATTGACCTTAATGCAATTGATTAATTTGAACTAAGTAAGTGCCATGCTAGTTTGAATTAAGTTAATTTGAACTAAATAAAATTAGTTTGAATTAGTTAGTTCAAATTAACTAATTTGAACTAACTTTACTAAGTGTAGATATAGCCTATGATAATACAAATACTAAATAATATAAGTGTTGCATTGATCTTGTATTGCTCTACATGCAGAGATGAATATCACCCTGGATCCAAATTGTAGATGTGACTTATTTATTACTTGTACTGCAGAATCACTTAGTCATGGACCAGGACCCCATTTTGTTTGATATAATGGGTGAAACACATATCAGTTGACTGGTGGAAGTAGTCCTAATAACTACAGACTTCTGAGAAGAGCAGCTAGAGTAGAACTTGGCTCATTCTAAGGTGGGTTTTCTTTAGTGCCAGTACTATAGTTCTGATGGTGTGTTTTTGTATGATTTAAAATTAATATACAGCGAATGCAACACCACAGACATTCCTGGCACTACAGGCATACAAAAGACAATGATCATGCCTTAAATAGCTTCTAAGATAAGTTAATACCTGTAATAAATAATTAGAGTACAAAGAGAGATCACGATCAACCTGTTTCATGGAATCACATGTTATACATAACTGAACAGAGACTATGGGTAGGATTTTCGAAAGCACATAGTATTGACCTAATTCTTCTCCCACTAATGTTATCATAAGTCTTTCATTGACTTTAGTGGAAGCAGAATTAGGCCACTACTGAATGCTTCCAAAAATCCCATCTTCTATATCAAGAGCTGAATAATAATTCAATAACTTCATTCCTGGGTCAAAGTGAAGGTGCTATCATATAGAAGCAATATACTATGTGTAGGATCTGGAAATATGGTGCATGTCTATAACTGCTAAAGCCATAACATCTGGAATGCCATCTTGGAGAGATTCCAGGTGATTTCCATAAGGAACACTTTGTAAAAGTTGTTACTTTTCTAGGCATTTCAAAATTTTGTAAGTAGAATATGTTCCCAGGCCCTCATAGGAGCAAAGATTGGATTATAAAATGTTAAATGTTTTTTACAACTGTATAAGCAATGATACTATATGGATAACTATTCAAGGGAAATTATTTTAACAGACAATTTCAATGGATTTGTTCCAGCCCTCAATTAGATTCATATTTCAGGAATCCAGAAATGTAAAACAATTTCTCCTATGTTTTTCCCCTTTGTGGAAATCAGGAAACCCTGCCTGGGGGGAAGCCTCTGTTCATTCTTCCTATTTCTTACTGTATTAAGTTCAAATTTTCAAAAGTTTGGGCAGCAGCAAATATCCATTTAGATGTCCATCTAGGGCAGCAAGCAGAAGTCGAGCCCTCAGGGGATTTCCAAAGCTGATGTTCTATACAAGTGTTCTGACAGCCTAGTGGATTAATCATTTCCAGAGGGATAGATGGGAAACAGTCCAGTGAATGGGCACATAAAAAAGCAGTTTCAAAATCACCAGGAGGCTTCAAGGTGTTCAAAAGCGGGAAAAATCAGAGATGTGCCTCCTGGCTTAGTCAGAACTTAAGGTAATCAAGCATCAGTCCCTTGTTGGTCGCTCCATTGTCTACAAATCCTGAAAATGGATAGCACACAGAGTAAAGAAACCTCTATCTCAGGGGAAGCGGGGATGTTACAGAATTAGCAGAGTGAAGGAGAAGAGTCAGGATATGAAATGGGAGAGCAAATGAGAGGAGGTGAAAAGAGCTGAGGCTGGATCTCTAGGACAGGGAAAAATACGAGCAAGAATTTGAAGTTCTGCACTTGACTATGTTGCATCTGTATATCATGAAACTATTCAGGCAAAGAAGAGACAAATGGAAAAGGAGACTGAAGGAAAGGAGGTGCTTTTTGCCTTCTTTACATGATATGTGTACTTCAGTTTATCTTCTCGTGAGGCACAGGACAGAGAAGTGCCAGTTCAGCCAGGAGCCTATCTAGCAGTTATAAACTGATTATAAGATGAGAGGGGAGTTATAGAGGCCAATCCAGAAGAACTATACCTTATCCATACAAATCAGGGTATCAATGCACAGAACACCCCTGTCAATGGGTCCTTCACAAGCACATAAAGAACAGAACTTACATGAACTAATCTTTCGCTTTCGTGTGCCATGGGGATTTCATAAATATGATCCACAAGGATACAGAAAACTTAAGCTTCCCTAGGGATGGGCAGGCCCACCACAAAATTTAAAGGGACACATTGAATTATACACACATCTCTTTGAAGGAATCAAGGCAAGATAATGCAGCTTACTAAGGCTACAGAGACAGTATGTTACCTGAAGGCAGTGATCATAGCTTTGAAGGTTAGATATCCAGGATGAGGGAGGAAGGGGAACATGAATTGACACCATCACTACAAAAATGTGTCACCTCAAAGAAGAGCAGCTGGGCAAGTGTTTATGAACTGTATCAGTACAAAGCAGAGCCCGTTGCTACTTTTGTCAGCTGGGTAAATGATGCCTTTGGCCATGCCACAATGGAGGAGTCAAAGAGAAAGAATTGTCCCACTGGACAATACATTCAGTTATACAAATTATAATACGGAAGCATGAAATATAGATGCATTAAAGAAAATTTAAACATTCCTTTCCACATAAAAAATGCAAAAAATAGATCTTTCATAAAGCCACAGAACTTTTGACACATTAATAGAATTTAGAAATCATCTTGGGTTTGTCTACACTAGCAATTTAGGTCGACTTAAGGAGGCTTAAGTCGACCTAAATTACTCCCTGTCAACACCAGACTTTCATTAAGTCAACTTAAGAAATTCCTTAAGTCGACTTAATGAAAGCTTAAGTCGACTTAATAAGAACCACCCATTAGGTCGACTTAGCCTTAAGTCAACTCCTTAAGTCAACTTAAGGATGGTGTGTACGTGGAGTAACCCTTAAGTCTACTTTATTAAGTCGACTTAAGGGTGATTAGGTCGACTTAACAAAGTGGACTAAGTCTTAGTCCACTTCATTAAGTCAACTTAAATAAGGTTGGCTTTAAGTCGACTTAAAGTCAATCTTATTAAGTCGACTTAACAAAGTTGATCTAACTTTTTCTAGTGTAGACATAGCCCTTGATTGTAGACCCTGCTCATGTGGAGGCATTTACAATTATATGGGTAATAAAAACATATTGTTTTAATTATTTTTCCCCCATTGCTTTTGAGAAATTTATACAAAATCAAATTTCCTTACCATAAGTCAACAAGAGAGTCCTGTGTTTTTCTTTCATTTTTGCTTGTTTCATCTAGTAGCATCAAATCTATGATTAATTACATTGCTAGAACCGCAGCAAATAAAAAATGTGATAATTTTTTTTTCAATTGGCTTCAACTCAGCCTGAAAGTTGAAAGATTTTTGTGTCTAATTTTAGAAGTGCAACCATTTTTATGCAAATAATACCATTTAGCCACCAAAGTGCTTTTTTTTCTGAAAAACTGTATCTGAATATCTAGAAGCTATTTAGTAAAACAAGAAGACGTGCCTTTTAATATGAAAAGATTGAAAGAGTGGTTTCTCAAAGCCACATAGTGGAGTTTTATCATGATCTATTGTGAAAGAGGACACTATGCTGTCCAAAGGATTTTTGGTAATGTGTCTATTTTCCATTTAAACATGGCAAGGCAGATCAGTAAAGGGAATTGCAATTAAATACATTAAGAGAAACAACATTAAAAAATTAAGAATTCCTCACCTGAATTGATCTAGGTTATTGAGTGGTCACTCACAGGTGTTTCAAAAATGATTAGTGAAAGAGTGCCCAATACTAGGATGTGCCAGATGCCTCCTGTAAGATGTGGGGCAGTCACAACGCCTATGAAATTCATGGGAATTTAAGTCACTTAGTATTTCAACGAGATAAGGCAAATGTGATCCCTCATCTAATTTCCATGTTAATTTCCTATGCTATAAAGTCTCTGTGTTAAAAGCACAGCAATCATTTTATCTACCTTGTAAAATTTAAGCCAAAGAAAGGGCTTGGTTGGGTTCTTACCCACATTCCTATACATTAATGCTTGCTGTGCTCTGTGAATCTGCTCAACAGGCAAAAGGCAAGAGATGCGGCAAAGATAAAGGAAGAAAGAAATATTTCAAGACTAGCCCATGTTGTGTAAATCAGCTTGTGTAACTTCTCCAGGTCACACAAAAACCTCACGCTCACATTTAATTTGCCCATCCTGAAGTATTTTTCCTAGTAATGCCAAATATCATAATGCTCTCTGTCAGTGATTTGAAATTATTGGATAAGCTACATATCGGGTACACTATTGTTAATGAAATGCACACAAGATGATGAACAACTTCCTTTTCCTGCTGGAGCCCAGCTGCAACCAGGCCCTGTATCCTTGATGCTGTAAATCAGGTCTTTGTACTCCGGGAGGATTCAATCATCTGCAGGTGTGGGCCCGCCAAGGCCCGTCTGGGATTAGGTAGCAGCATTTGATATGAGATCCCAAACAGCACCAGCAATCCACACACCACATGTGGCCAGTCTTTGGAGAAAGCAAAGGAAAACGCTGATGAAATGTGGCACAGGACCATGGAATGCAATTGCAAACTTCCACATCTGCAGGAAAGAGAGAATGAAAGTTCCTAATTTTACAGTGATGATGTCATTGAGAATACATGATGGTGGAAATGATGTGCCAAGGTTTTCATAGATTTAACCGTTGAGAATGCTGCTAAATGAGGGCTGAGATTTCTGTGCGATGTAGTTCTAAATGCAGTTGCCCTCCCTTAAATGTTGCAAGTTTGTACGCACACATCCACACAAAACTTACACCTCATGTTTTGTAAAAATGCACGAACACAAAACACTGCTACATCTATTTCAATGCATACTCCATTTCTTTAGAAAAGAGGTGTAATTTAGACAAAGCTGTACCTCAGGAAGGAAAAAGGATTTACATTCAATAAGAAAAGACACTGAGAGTTGGTCAGATTTGCCCTCCATGCCCCCTTCTCCCCCCCCGCACCCCTCAGGTAAAAACTGTGAAGAATTTGCTTCTTTACATTTTTCCATGATGTTTGGGGAGGAAGAAATATTAAAAGAGGTCTGGTTTTCTTATTACTGTAAATGCAAAATACATTGAAAAGAACATGCACTTGATTTTTTAAAACTCTGAAAATCTGTTTTCCATTAGCTTATCTTGATAGCTGAAGTTAATCATTATTTTCAACCTTATATGATTTAGATATGTCATTAATTCATGTACAGTCCATCTGAATAATGATTGTGGTTTTCTGCTTTACAAATTCATCTACTTCACTGAGAAACCAAGAGAGTCAAATTCCATGCAACATCTGGTTTCCATTTTATGTAATTGCTATTTTTAGAGTTATAATCATGTGTTATTGTAAGGACCACGGTGTCAATCACTCAGCTAATGGGGAAAATTCAATGCCTAAATACCTGGGAGAACAAGAAGCTGACTTAAACAGGTGCATTTAGACACTTGGTTTTATGTATAATTCTATTCTCCCAATTTAAATAAATCATTTTAAGGAGAAACTATATTCTTTCCATACCCTCTAGGAACTGAAAGTTTAATACAAGGGTTCTAAACAATAGACCTGGTCTTGTGCCCATTGATTTCTGTAAGAGCAGGATCAGACCTTCTACTGTTAATTTACTATTAATTTAATGAATCTGCTAATAGTTTAGCATACAGGAGCTAGTGTATAGAGTAGCCCCCATTTATGAAGACACAGATTTTAGTAAAAGGAAAGGGTAAACTTTAGCTCCTTCTTAAACAATAAGTTGTGCACACATGTCCAATTTTCTTTACTATAAAGAAGACAGACCAAAAAACAAGACAGATGTTCATGGGAAGAACTGCACCAATTCATATGACCCAGAGAAATGTACCAAAAAAAAAATGTATGGGTAACATCCCCAGCTTTCTTACCCTCCCTAAAGTCCTCAAGGAGGCCCTTCAAATAGCGGTGTGACGACGTGAAATGGAATAAATTACTTTTAGATAAGCGGAGTTAGGAACAGGAATTCTTTATGTGGCAGAACCTACAAGGGTAAGGCTGCCTCTGCTCAATATTTTTCATCCCCCCACAAGCTAGGACTGAGGTGGCTGTTGCTCACTCAGACAATTGGCACACCCCATGCCAAAAGTTGTGTCCGGTTTTGCTGCAGTGTTGTATCCCACACCAATGCACAGTTTAAGTATTACATTTTTCTCTGACAACATTTCCACAAGTCATTGTGTATACACATGGGGTGCGTCTACACTTGTAAATTAAGTCGACTTAAGCAGGCTTAAATTGACTTAATTTACTCTGTGTCTACACTTGAGTTTCCTTAATTCGACTTAAGCAGTTCCTTAAGTCGAATTAAGGAAAAGTTTGTTCGAATTAGTAACACCTCGTTTTAATTCAAACTAACCCTTAATTCAAACTAATTAGTTTGAATTAAGTCAATGTGGCCATATTAGTTTGAACTAACTGCTTAGTTCGAACTAACCGGCACATTGATCTTAACGCAACTGACTAGTTCATGGCACTTGCTTAGTTTGAACTAGCATTCTAGTGGGGCCGTGCTAATTCGAATTAAGTTAATTCGAACTAACTAAAATTAGTTTGAATTAGTTAGTTCGAATTAACTAATTCGAACTAACTTTGGTAAGTACAGACATAGCCATGGAGTCTTAGCTATTCAGGGTGTGATCGTAACCTTTTTCAGCATGGATAATTACCTTTGTGCCAGGATAAGTACATAGTTGGTGGGAGTAACCAACAATAGTTGTGCTGGGTGCCTCCACAGGGAATTAAATGAGCTAAACAAGGCTATCTGCTAAAACTGCGTCATGGGAGGAGGATAGAGAACCCTGTGCTGCTGCTAAGTCAACCATGTTTTAGACAACATATCATGTCCAATGGCTAAAGTCAAATTGGTGAGTTTACTCTGGTGAGAATACGCTGAGTGAAACTTAAGCGTATAAACAACTGTAGAGATAAGAAATGCCAAAAATGAACCAATTTTAAATTTGAGTGCTGGTATCTTTTTTTTTTTTTAATGTATTTGCCGATTTCTGTTATTTAGTCAGAAAAGTTAATAGGTAGGTAGCAATAAAATACCATTATTAAAGTAAACATAGCTTAAGGAAGGGCCCAGCTGAAAACTGTGTTGCTGACTCACAATTTTCTCAACAGCTCAATGATATTGGGTGGGTTTTTTCAAAGTTTTAATTCCTGGAAACGGGTGATCATGTGAAAATCTCAGATTTTTTTTTTTAAATACACTATACATTTCTTGCTCTCATAGATGCAGATAAAAGCCTGAAAACATGAGCCAAAAATGTTGAAAATTCAGGAGAACCCCAGATTTATTATTTTAAAAATTACATTATTTTGGGAGGTCTGACTCATAAAGGGTTGGTGTTGGCAATACTGAGGACATTTTTTGAAGATTGAGCTAGAGAGCGTAATACATATTTCATTTGAAGTATTGTTTACTACCCCCTTGAATAGATATATAAAATTTCAGGGGCCATAATTTCAAAGACCACATTTGTGCCTTTAATATGCAATTATCTGCAGCTGCAAATGAGATGTAGATGTCTAATTGCAGTATCATAATTAGAGTGTACAAAACTAGGTGGGAATGATGGACACATGACGTCATACTTAAAGTTTACTGATACATTTAGAAGGTGAACAAGGTTTTCCTTTTAAAACCTAGACAGATAGATTCATCCTCATTCATAAACCAATTGTGTAAATCAACCCCTGATTCAGGAAGGGAATGAAGCTACTCAACTAGTCCCAAATGTTCACATACTCAAAATTAGGCTTAATTCCTTTTCTGAGTTAGGGATTAATTTACTCAATTCATTTAGGAATGAGGATATCTTTTTTTATGTATTTAGATGTTCAATATTCAGAAGTTAGCCACATAAAATCATTGTTTGCCCACTTGACCAGGTAATCTCTACTACATTATGCAAATGTTAGTGCATCTTTCTGAGACGTATAGGCTCTTAAAGTTACATTGTTTTCATTTGTATGATCAAACAAATATCAAACTGAAGCAAGTAACATCAACTGGATAAAACTGAGAACAGAAAAAATTAGTCTGTATAGCAGGATGGAAATTCCTAATGGTGAGATCCATTAGCCAGTGGAAGAGTTTCCCAAGGGAAGAGGTGGGAGAAAGACCTCCACTGATGAAGCCACTTACAACAAGATAAAACAAAGCTCTGAAGAATGAATACACTGTAGGGAGTGATTCTAGATAGGAAAAGGAATTGATGTGATGACCTCTTAGGTCATTTCTATATTCATTTTCTATGAGCCTGAAAAGACAGGTAACAAATGTATAGGCTCAGTATAAAACTTAGCTAGCTTAGAAGGATTTTGAAAGTAAACAAGGGGAACACAGTTTGAAATAGTCATGTTTTTCTCTCATAGCAGGCCAATGTAAATATTATTTCATATGTTATCACATTATTCTAAAAGTAAACATACTCACCCTAACAATGGTTATAATCAAAATTTAAGAGTCCTTTTGAAAATGCTCAGTACATAAAAATTAAAGGTAGCCTAAAGATATAGGTGACTACAAGCTGTTGTAACCCCCCGTATCTTCATGGTCATCCTTATAGTGTAATGGTGTATTGTCTAATGCAAAGAATGTCATGTTAGATGTCTTTGGAATCCTCAAGAGGTACTGATCTTTATTTTTATAATAGCATTTGTTGTAATGGCCTGTGTATAGTTACGAGCCTGCACGTCGTAATAATCCCAAAGATGTGTCCTCGTGGCTTGAAACATATCCAAGCAAAACTCTGCCAGAGCAGAGGGGCAATTTGCACTCCATTAGACTGTATATAGAGCAAACCCAGTTCACTATTCCAGGCACAAAAGACTGGCCTGGGCATCAGTGGGGGATTGTCTCAAGTGAGTCACCTCCCTTCCCTTGAAATCATAGGAAGAGAATGGTCACTGACTCAGGACATGGATGAGTCCATTAAAGGACATTGTTTGTCGCCTGACCTTGAGGGGGCTAAAAGCCTGAGGGAAGGAGGACCGTTATAAAAAGAGAAGATGTTTGCCATGCTCTCTTTTCCACTTCCATCTACAACCACCACCAAGCAACTGAAGTGCTGACCAAAAGGGAGAGCCTGACTGAAGGGAAATGAGCCAGCCTGTGGTGAGAATTGCCACAGTTAGTAAGTAAAACGAACAGGGAGTCCTGTGCCACTTTTAAAGACTTACAAATTTATTTATCACATGAGCTTTCATGGGAGGAAATCCCACGAAAACTCAGGTGATAAATAAATGTTTTGGTCTTTGAAAGTGCCACAGGACTCCTTGGCTATGTCTACACTGGCAAGTTAGTTCGAATTAAGGAGGCTTAATTCAAATTAACTAAAGCCATGGCTACACTAGGCTTTAGTTAGTTCGAATTAAGGGCTTCCTTAATTCAAACTAAGAAGTTCGAATAGGGTATTCAAACTAAAGGGTTAATTCAAACTAATTATCTCGAATTAACCAATGTGGCCATGTTAATTCAAACTAATTTCTTAGTTCGAACTAACTCGCCATTGGAATGAATGGGGATTGCTAATTTGAACAAAGCAAGTGCCATTCATGGCACTTGCTTAGTTCGAACTAACTTTTCCTAGTTCGAATTAAGCTAATTCGAACTAACTAAAATTAGTTCAAATTAGTTAGTTCGAACTAACTAATTTGAACTAATTTTAGCAAGTGTAGACATAGCCCTTGTTTGTTTTACTGACCTAGACTAACACGGCTACTCTTTTGAAACAGTTTGTAAGGTTGCTGAAATTGTTAAGCTTAGTTTAGAATATATTTTGTTTTTATTTTCTCTTGACCAAATCTGACTTGTTATCCTTTGACTTATATAGTTAATACAGTTTGTTTGTTTGTTTGTTTGTTTGTTTGTTTGTTTGTTTGTTCTAAAGTAGTACATTTGGTCTGAAGTATGTTGGAGAGTCCTCTTAGAATAGCAAGGCTGGTGCATATCGATTTCTTTGTTAAACTGATGAATTTATATGAGATTACACTGTTCCGTGGGCATCACTGAACATTGGAAGATAGGATAGCATCTGGGACTGGAGGTATTATCTGGGATCATTCTGTTGTATTGTCTGGAATGGCTGGCTATAATCATACACTCTCTTAATTGGGGGCTGCTTGCTTGCTGGAGGCTGTGTGTGAACAACCCACGAGAAGGGAGTTCTCACAGGAGAGCAGGATAAAGCAAGCTCCAAGAGTGGGGAAGTGCAGTGATTCAGCCAATCGCCAGTCCAGACTGCACCAGGGGAATATCACACTGGTGTTTGAAAAGGAATAAGAGAGCAGGCGTGTCATAGAATCATAGAATCATAGAATAATAGGGTTGGAAGGGACCTCACGAGGTCATCTAGTCCAACCCCCTGCTAAAAAGCAGGACCACTCCCCCTAAATTATCCCAGCCAGAGTTTTGTCTAACCGAGCCTTAAAAATCTCCAAAGATGAAGATTCTACCACCTCCCTAGATAGCCCATTCCAATGCTTCACCACCCTCCTCGTGAGAAAGTTTTTCCTAATATCCAACCTTGACCTCCCCAGCTGTAATTTGAAACCATTGCTCCTTGTTCTGTCCTCTGTTACCCTCGAGAACAGCCTAGCTCCCTCCTCTTTGGAGCAACCCTTCAAGTAGTTGAAGGTTGCTATCAAATCTCCCCTCAGTCTTCTCTTCTCTAGACTAAATAAGCCTAGTTCCTTCAGTCTCTCCTCATAAGTCATGTGCCCCAGCCCCCTAATCATTTTTGTTGCCCTCCGCTGGACTCTTTCTAATTTGTCCACATCCTTTCTGTAGTGGGGAGCCCAAAACTGGACACAGTACTCCAGATGCGGCCTGACCAGTGTCGAATAGAGGGGAATTATCACATCCCTCGATCTGCTGGCAATACTCCTACTGATGCAGCCTAATATGCCATTGGCCTTTTTGGCAACAAGGGCACACTGTTGGCTCATATTCATCTTCCCGTCCACCATAACTCCCAGGTCCTTTTCTACAGCGCTGCTACTTAGCTGATCGGTCCCCAGCCTGTAGCAGTGCATGGGATTTTTCCGTCCTAAGTGCAGGACTTTGCACTTGTCTTTGTTGAACCTCATGAGGTTTCTTTCGGCCCACTGTTCCAATTTGTCCAAGTCTCTCTGGATCCTGTCCCTGCCCTCCAGAGTATCTACCATTCCCCCCCAACTTGGTGTCATCCGCAAACTTACTAAGCACGCAGTCTATTCCATCATCAAGATCATTAATGAAGATGTTGAATAGAACCGGCCCCAGGACCGACCCCTGGGGCACTCCACTCGTTACCGGTTGCCAACCAGACATCGAGCCATTGATTCCTACCCGCTGAGCCCGTTGATCTAACCAGTTTTCGATCCACCTTACGGTCCACTCATCCAACCCATACTTCCTTAACTTGCCAACGAGAATGTTGTGGGAAACCGTATCAAAAGCCTTGCTAAAGTCAAGGTATATCACGTCAACGGCTCTTCCCGCATCCACAAATCCAGTCATCTCATCATAGAAGGAAATCAGGTTGGTCAGGCACGATTTGCCCTTGGTGAATCCATGTTGACTGTTCCTGATCACTCTATTTTCCTCCAAGTGTTTCAGGATGGATTCCTTGAGGACCTGCTCCATGATTTTCCCAGGGATTGAGGTGAGGCTGACCGGTCTGTAGTTCCCCGGATCCTCCTTTTTCCCTTTCTTAAAGATAGGTACTATATTTGCCTTTTTCCAATCCTCCGGGACCACCCCCGTTCGCCACGAGTTCTCAAAGATAATGGCCAGCGGCTCTGCAATCACTTCCCCCAACTCCCTCAGCACCCTCGGATGCAGTTCATCCGGCCCCATGGACTTGTGCACTTCCAATTTCATTAAGTGTTCCCTAACCTGACTTTCCATCACTGAGGGCCACTCTTCTCTCCAGTCCGCGTTACCCCGTGTAGTAGCCTGGGAGCTGGCCCGCCCTGTGAAGACTGAAGTAAAAAAAGCATTGAGTACTTCAGCCTTTTCCGCATCATCCTCCACGAGGATGCCTGCCCCATTCAGTAAGGGACCTACACCACCTCTGATCCTTTTCTTGTTGCTGATATACTTATAGAATCCCTTTCTGTTATCCTTCACATCTCTTGCTAGCTGCAACTCCAATTGTCCTTTGGCCTTTCTGATTTGATCCCTGCAGTCCCGAGCAATATCTTTATACGCCTCCCTTGTCATCTGTCCAAGCTTCCACTTCTTGTAAGCTTCCCTTTTATGTTTCAGCTCCCCGCAGAGTTCCCTGCTAAGCCACGCTGGTCGCCGTCCACATTTGCTGTTCTTTCTGCACATCGGAATGTTATCTTCCTGTGCCTTTAACAGGGTTTCTTTAAAATACAGTTTGCGAGGGAAGGAGAAGGAGAAGCCCTGAGAAGGAGGCGAAGGAGATCCCCTTGCTGAAGAAGCAAGGGAGAGAGTGAATTGCTGACTGTGTGTGCTTGTGCTTGTGTCTTTTTTTCCCCACAGGTGATCAAGGGCTTCTCCTTCTCCTTCCCTCGCAAACTCCCCTGTTTGCAGTCCCTGTTCGCAAGCTCCCCCTGGTCGCTCAGCCACTGGCTTTTAAGGCCTTCTCTGCCTGGGTCAGCCCTTGCCCCTCGTTAAGCACACAGGGGAAGGGTGATCACAAGGCTGATTGAGCTGAGCAGGGCTGAGCAGAGAACAATGGTACAAACAGCCCCCAGACAATCACACAATCACAATCCCAACTCACACAGTAACTGACAATTCACAGAAATCACCTGTGGGGAAAAAAAGACACAAGCACAAGCACACACAGTCAGCAATTCACTCTCTCCCTTGCTTCTTCAGCAAGGGGATCTCCTTCGCCTCCTTCTCAGGGCTTCTCCTTCTCCTTCCCTCGCAAACTCCCCTGTTTGCAGTCCCTGTTCGCAAGCCGTCATCATTTCACTTTGCCCCAAACTAATCAGAACCTTCAGAAGTTTGGAGCTGCGGGTGTCTGACTCTTTGGGATGAAGGAGCTGTTTGTTTTTTATGCTCTCCCCATGGTTTTGGTTTTCAGTGTGTTAAAAATGGTTATCATTAGGTTTCAGGGTTAGAAAATGTACCAATATAGACAGTCCCAAACAGCCACTATAGATCTATTTCTAGAATAACCTTATTGGTTTCACGATATCTTTTCTGTCTCTGTTACAATATTTATACTGTGACCACGTTGATCTTGTTTTGTTCCAAATGAGGCAGAGAATCATCTAGTGAAGGAACCATCACTTGAAGGGAGATTGAAATGCATGAGCACCTCTTGTGACAAGCTGAGTACCAACCGATTTCAGTGCTGAGCATGATCAGCACCAAACCTATATTTCAAAACAGGAGATCACATATCTCTGGTGTTGTGATTTTTCCCTTTCTTCTGCTTTTACTTGTGGCATTTGCTGCTTTCCCTCACTTCCCAGATTTTGGAATCCTATCACTAGGTGAGGACCTCAGCTTTCGTTTATAAAAATAAAAACATTTTTGACTCTGTGGAGAAAAAACTGAAAAGGCAAATTCTAAGGGCTCAAAAACCAGAAGGCAAATAATAAACCCAAATTATTGTTCTGGGTTTCTTTAAATCCATGGTTTTTAAGCCAATTTCGTGATTTTTTTGAGCCTTAATACAGGGTTTGATTTTTTGTGGATGACACTACTGTGGTTTGTTCAGGTAAGTTAAAAAGCAGCAGTCACTAGGGATGCAGAAAGATAGGTTTAATAGGCAGATTACAATATTGCCTTATTTTATAGCAGGTCAAAACGCAAAGGAGACCAGTCAATAACCTAGACCTGTTGAATGGACGTTATCTAAAGGCCACCTGCCTGGCAGATCAAGGCAACAAGGTTTGAAGGCGTTGCTCAACGTTCTGGTTTTTGCACTTATTAGCCTTCCATGGGATTTTACTCCACTGCAAGCTTAACATATACACCTGTGTAACTGAAAACAACCCTAAGTGCTACTCATGAAAAAAACAAAACAAAAAATGACAACGAATTTCATAGGGCCAGCACTAGACCAGTAAAAATAGTTGATGAACTTTGCCAGCTGTTGAAAACTGTCTGTGGGATCCGTTCCTTTGTTCTTCTCTAATAATACTTTTGGTTTATGTTTCTTCTCCCCCGCCCTTTTTTTCTTTTACTTTTACTGTTTTCATTTTGCTTTGATGTTGAAAACAGCCACAGCTGCGTTACAAAAATAATTGTTCCCACTTTCATATACAAGTTCATGCACTTGAAGGCAACATTTTGCACATGCACACACACGTGCACGCACACACACACACACACACACACACACAGTTATTGGATTTGTGCATAATCTGATGGCAACTGTTTATGACCAAACAAGAAAAATAGGACCTCTCTCTCTCTCTCAAAAAGCAGCACCTCCCCACAGCCCCTAAAGAACCCAAAGATTCCTCCAGCCCATTTATACTGGGATCTTTTAATAACAACCAACAATAATATCTTGATGTTTATATACTTTATTCCCCTCCAAGGCTTTCAATTCCCTGTGCAAATATGAATTAATTATTGTATTTATTTATTCAAATCTTTATTTTGCTACTAGTGCTCTGGGCACCCTTAACAATCTTCAAAAATTATACTAATAAATAAACACAACCATGAATTACCCCAGATCAAATCAACTGGCAGCAATTTAAATATAACAGAAATTAATCAACCTTCCCGCACATACTCTACTATGTCCCACAACAATCACTACCCAGCTCAACTCCTTGAATGCAAAGGAGACCTCCCAGTGAGTTCTAAAGAATTACAAACTTGGGCTATTAAGAATATCTTCCAAAGGCCTGGAGTAACAAAGAACACCCTCCCAGCTAGCTCTCATCTTTTATTTACTTAACCTCACATATAAAATGAAATAGGTAAGTTATTCCCAGTGCTTTTTTGTATAAAAAAAAAAGTGTCTGTTTTTGCCCACGGCCCTGGGGTCACTGGTGGTGGCAGCAGGAGCTGGAACCTCATCACTGTGAAAAAAAGGGTGCCAGTTCTCCGTACCATCACAAAAGAAAAAGCTCTGGTTATTCCTATTTCTAAAACTGAGGAAAATGAAGCACAGTGAGAGGTCAAATGACTTGTTCAAGGTGACACAGGAAGTCTGTTGCCGACCTGGGAATTGAACCCAGGTCTTTTAACTACCAGCTCTGCATTTAACCACATGACCTTCCTTCCCTTGGACATTAAAAACAGGGACATTTTTTTAATGAAAAAACATTTTCTTCCTTTGTGTGTCTCGTCATAGGATACCTAAAATGGAGTCATTGCTGTTGATTTTGACTCAACTTCCTGAAAAGTCCCAGTTATCATAATGTTGCTTTAAATAACAGCATAATTAGATCATAATTCTTAATCCCTGGAGTGCATCTCAGCAAAATTAACAGTAAAAGGTACCATAGCAGGCCGGATTGTAGAACCCTGAATTGTAATGGTCAGCACTTACCTAGATGAGTAGTTCCATTGGTTTAGTTGGGAGTACTCAGATACATAAGAGCTCTCCAATGTGAATATTTCCCAACCAAGCCCAGAGACAGCAGCAGGGGTCTGGAGTCAAGGTCTACTCCTAGTGATTTATTCATTAATTATTTTCATTATTAAATATTAATTTTACAGATTGAGACCTCTGGGCACCACACATTGGGATTGCATTGAGATAGGCAGTATACAAACATTATACAAAGACAACCCCTATCTCAAGTGTTTACATTCTAAACTACTGATTCGGGCTCACAGAGCGCAGGCTGGATCCAAGGCTCTAGGGCTATGTCTACACTTACCAAAGTTAGTTCGAAGTGGTTAATTCGAACTAACTAATTCAAACTAATTTTAGTTAGTTCGAATTAATTTAATTCGAACTACTAGCAAGGCCCCACTAGAAGAATGCTAGTTTGAACTAAGCAAGTGCCATGCATGGCACTTGCTTAGTTCAAATTAGTCAATTGCATTGAGCTCAATGTGCCGATTAGTTTGAACTAAGCAATTAGTTCAAACTAACATAGCCACATTGGGTTAATTCGAAATAACTAGTTTGAATTAACCCTTAGTTCGAAAAGTATAATCGAATGTATTAGTTTGAATTAAGGAAACCCTTAATTCGAACTAATGAAAGCCTAGTGTAGCCAAGGCTTAATTTAGTTCGAATTAAGCATCCTTAATTCGAACTAACTTGCTAGTGTAGACATAGCCTCGGGTCCTGTGAGGTGGGAGGGTCCCAGACCACAGGTTGTAGACTGAGCCCAAATGTCTACATAGCAATTAAAAAGCCTTATGCCCAAATCAACTGGCATGGACCAATCATGGGATTTTAACTGTAGTATAGATATACTGGGAGCTATATGATCTCTGACAAATCACTTCTGTTCTTTATGCATTATTTTCCCCATTGTAAATATATGATAATATTTCCCTACCTTGCAGCCATACTTCAAGGCTTAATTAATTAGGGCTGATTCTGCTCTTCTTACACTGAAATCAATTAAACCCTGTTCAAGGGTTGAGTAAGATTGAAACTGAACCTCAAGGTAATATCATGCTCTCACTTCATGAAGAAACCAGATCACTCTATATAAAAAGAAACAGATTTATTGCCTTCCCTATGGTAAAGTATTCTTCAAAGATACCCTGGTTGGCTTTGAGTTCAGTTTTAAATTAAAATAATTATTTTGGTTATGCTAGCAAGTGTATATTTCCTATAGGACAGAACTACTTTTTAAAACATTTGGAAAAGCAGAGTTTTTCAATTATCCAGAAATTCTAACCTGCTCTATAACAGGTTGAGAACTGTAAAGCAATTTCATTAAAAATCTTCAGGGTTCTAGTCTCTCCCACTATCTAAATAAAAAATCTAGTTTCGGGCAATTTTTTTCACTAGAAACTTGATTTTTAAGAATTTTCAACCCGCTCTAGTCTAAATGTTTTACTGAAATATCTTCACACCTTTTTTTGGCCCTAATTAATTAGAGTGATAAAAATCATTAGGGTTAGCTCAGTTTATCAAGAAGACACAAACAAATAATTTCAGACATGTGGATGAAAGAAATATAGTCAATGGAGGCAACTGGAACACAGAGCGAAAGAAGCAGCAACATTTTATTTTAGGCCTGCAAGTAGTACAAGTTATATTTTTGTAATTATTGCCAGTTAACTTGAAATTCATTGCCACTAAAATTAAATGTTCTTCCTTCTGTTCAGTCTGCTTCCATCTGGACTCTCTCTACCTCAGCTAGAAACATGTAGTAATGATTAATGATGATTACATCTACTGCACAAAGCAGCTGGTATTGGTGACTTAAATATAGGACATTGGACTAGACGGGCCCCTGACTGTCCATAGAAATTCCAGTGTGTTCTGCGATTTCAGGTTATTATATGATAAATTCTACTTAAAAACAGTAGTCATGGCAATGAGTGAATACTGCTTCCTGTCATATGGCAGAGATATTGAGCTTTATCACCCCAGCATAGATCTTGGGAGTAGAGGAGGAAAATAAAATCCAATTTCTTGCCTGGGCACTTGTGGGTCAGATCCTTGCTATGGAGATGTCTGTTTAGAAGTATAATTTAGCAATGATTCAGTTGCCACGTAGTGGAATTTGTGCTCATTATTTGCTATGTAATGTTGACAACCCTTGAGATTTTTTTAGATTGCCAAGGGAGTTCAACAGAAGTTGGAACCTGTTGAAAGGAGACCTGAAAAGCTCTAGCATTCTGAAAATGAAAGTCTGCCTAGAAATAGCACTCCTGTGATTCGACTGCTTCCCCTCCTCAACCAATCAGGTCAAGCAGGGCCTTGTCTTCCTTTCCCTCAGTAACTGATATTGTAGACTCACAGGGTACATCTACACTTACAAAATAAGTCAACTTAAGGAGGCTTAAGTTGACTTAAACTACTCTGCGTCCACACTGGGCTTTCCTTAAGTCGACGTAAGCATTTCCTTAGGAAAAGATAAGTCGACTTAATAACACCTCCTTTTAGGTCGACTTAACTCTTAAGTCGACCTGATTAAGTCAATTTAAGCCATAGTAGATGCAGAGTAGCCCTAGGTTCACCTCCATGGCCCCCAGACCTTTCTCTCTGACCTTCCTCCCAGAGTTCCTGGTACAGGAAAAGCCTGCCCTGACCAATCACAGGGCAGGACTCACCCCTGACCACCCTCTCCCCAGAGCTGGCCAGACCTGCTGCTTGGGAGCAGGACAGAGCAGAGCCAGTGCCACAGGCAGACCCCATCCTGGAGCCACCAGGTAATCCTCGATCTGCTGGCCATTTGGGGGGATGAGGCAGTCAGCTCTCAGTTGTGAGGCAGCCATCGCAATCGGGAGGTGTATGCCTCCATCTCCCAGGCCCTGGCTGCCAAGGGCCACCCCAGGGATGCCCAATAGGTCCGGGTCAAGATCAAGGACCTCTGCAAGGGCTACCAAAAGACCCAGGAGGAGATGCTCCAGACAGGGGCAGCCCCCACCAGCTGCCACTATTACCAGCAGCTGGATGCCTTTCTAGGCCAGGAGAGCAGCAGCCTGCCAGCCCACACCATCGACTCTGCTGAGCCGCCCTCCCTTGTCGACGACCAGGAGGAGGGCTCGGGGGACGAAACTGTGGTGCTGGAGCTGGGGGTGGGGGCAGTGCCCAGCAGGAGCAGGAGGGCACCTCGACAGCCATGGAGCCAGCTGCCAGCACGGAGCTCATCCCTGCCCCGACGGCAGACCCAGGCTCACAGGAGGAGGGAGAGGAGCAGGTTCCCCCCCCCCCCAAAGACAACGCAGGCTATGGGACAGTGTCCCAGACGCCTGCTGCACCCGCTGGTGAGTGCTCCGTCCCTCTCTCCTCCCTCCCTGCTGGAAGGGCTGGGGGGGGGGGAAGGTGGTCCCACGGGGGCAGAGGGGCTGGGGGCTGCGTGGTGGGGGTGGGAGGAACACTGAGGCAAGTGATGCAGTGGCGTGTCTGGAGTTGGGGTGGGGGAACAGTAGGTGGCAGCACCAAAGCCAGACAGCATGCGCCCAACACTGGTGGCATGTGGCGTCAGGAGAGACCCCTGAGGCAGGCCTGCCTGCAGCTCACCACTGTGGGCACTGCACCCAACCTGTGCAGCACAGCACGCCGGCGTGTACTGAGGGGTCCCTGTCCCGAAGGACAGGGACTGGGAAGCAGGCGGATGGTCAGAGAACAGCAGCTGCTGTCAGGCTGCGCACCGCACCAGCTAATGGGAGGGACTCTCTTCTTTGCTTCTCCCCAGCAGCTCCTGTGCCCTTGGCACGTGGCACTCCTGGCGCTCCCTCAGGCCTGATCACGAGGAGAAGGAGGGTGTGTCGCTCGCGGGACAAACTCCTCGAAGACCTGGTCCACATCAGCGGGCCGACCGAGCCACACTTGGTGGCGCAACAGGAGCAGGAGGATGCCCACCGGAGGGTTGAGCAGGGGCTGCAGAGGGGCAATCAGAGGCTGCTTGAGTGCATGCTCAACCTCATGGAGTGGCAGACCCAGTCCCTGGAGTGCCTGGAGGAGCGTTGATTCCCTCTGGGCCCCATCCTGCACCCCAGAGGCAGCGCTCCTCACCGGCAGGCCAGGACCTGGATGGATGTCTGCAAGCCGGGACCTGCCTTCCAGAAGCCACTAGCACTAGCCCCTCCCCCTGACCCTCTTCACTCCCCCGACCCTCTTCACTCCCCCCAAACCTCCCAATCCCCACTGATCCCAACCCCCATTTCTCCCTCTGAATAAACACACTGCACACCGTTATACAGTGTGTCGTGCTTTTTATTGGTGTGGGGACAAGGGGGAGACAGGTGCATGGGGTGGGGGCAGGGAGGAGGCATGGGTGGGTGGTGGATGTGACGGGGCCTGGTAGCAGGCCCGCCCCTCAGTGCTCCTCGCTATCGAAGTGGGCCATCAGCCACATCCCGGATGAGCTGTGCTTGCCGCTGGACCCGCTGAGTGTGGGGCAGGGTGTCATGAGGCTGCTTGTACTGCACAGCGAGCTACTCAGCCTCCCATACATGAGGGGATCTTTCCCCCCGCAGCTCGCAGAGGTTGTGCAGGCAACAGCATGCATTGATGACTACCAGGAGGTTGCTCTCGCTGAGCTGCAGGCAGGTCAGGAGGCCCTCCAGTGGGCCTTGAGACGGCCAAAGGCACGCTCGACGACGCTGTGGCACCGGTTGAGCCTCCGATTGAAGAGGTCCCTGTTGGCATCCATGCAGCCAGTGTATGGCATCATCAGCCAGGGGAACGAGGGGTAGGTGGCATCCCCGAGGATCAGGACTGGCACCTGCATATCCCCGATGGTGATGGTGTGGTCGGGGAAGAAGGTGCCCGCCTGCATGCACCTGCACAAGGCAGAGTTGCACTGGACCGTGTGCGTCGTGCACCTTCCCTGGCCAGCGCACATAGATGTTCTGGAAGATTCTGCAGTGGTCCACGAAGGCCTGCAGGACCACAGAGTAGTACCGCTGGCGGTTGACATAGTCCCTGGCATGGTGTTCTGGGGCTTGGATGGGGATGTGAGTGGCATCCACAATGCCCTCACATTTGAGAAAGCCAAGTCCGGTGAGGCCAGCAAGGAGTTCATGCAGGTTGCCCGGGGAGATGAGGCGGGCTAGCAGGACCCAGCCCTGCAGACCTGCATGACGGCGGTCCCCACAGTGGCTTTCCCGATGCCAAATTGCCACAGAGCAGTCGGAGTCCGGGGTTGCCAGCTTCCACATGGCGATGGCCACTTGCTTGTCTATGGGCAGGGCAGATTGGAGTCAGGTGTCCATGTGCTGCAGAACCGGGGTGAGCTCGCAGATGAGCTCGAGCAAGGTCCGCTTGCTCATCCTAAAGTTCTGCAGCCAAAGGTCATCCTCCCAGGTGATGAGGACAATCCACTTCCACCAATCGCTACAGGCCTCATGTGCCCAGAAGTGATGAGGCACGGAGCCCAGTGTTGTGAGCGCGGCAGCTTTCAGGGGCAGCGGGGGGGCGGGGGGGGCGGGGCAGGCTGTCGTCTTCCTCCGCGCTGGTGGGTTGCCAGACAGGCCTGCTTCACAGCTGAAGAAGCTTTACCATGAGCTGGCAGGTGTCGCACAGCTGCCTGGCAGAGTGCAGGAGAAGAAGCTGATCCATGACCTGCTCAGGTTCTGAGTTGCCAGCCAGTTGCACAATGGGAAGGGGTTGAGCTCACTTCCTGTTTTGAAGGCGTGGCCAGGGGAAGGGAGACCTTCTCTGCTGCCATGCTGCCACACTTCCCACAATGCATCCCTCCAACCCCCTCCTAGTTGAATGATTTGGGGCTTTTTGCCTGGGAAACTCCATCTTGAAACAACTTCAAGCAAGATTTGGGCCCTGCCTGGTCTCAGCCAGAGACTGTCTGTAGAAACATCTGACAGCTGAACATCTTGAGCATAAACTTCTATTATGAGGTCAGTTTAGGTAGAGAAGAGAAGGAGAAGAGGCTGATCCATGACCTGCTCAGGCTCTGAGTTTCCAGGCACAATGGGAAGGGGCTGAGCTCACTTCTTGTTTTGAAGGCTTGGTCAGGAAGGAGGAGACCTTCTCTGCTCCCACGCTGCCACACTTCCCACAATGCACCCCCCCAAACCCCCCAAGTTGACTTAAGAGTCTAGTTTAAACTCTCTATGTCGACTTAATAAGGTCAACTTAAAGTCAACTTAATAAAGGCTACTTACTAAAGTCGACTTAACTTTTTAAGTGTAGACATCGCCATAGAATCTTAGGGTTGGAAGGGACCTCATGAGGTCATCTAGTTCAACCCCCTGCTAAAAGCAGGACCACTCCCACTAAATCATCCCAACCAGGGTTTTGTCAAGCTGGACCTTAAATGTTTCCAAAGATGGAGATTCCAACACCTCCCTAGGAAACCCATTCCAGTGCTCCAGCACCCTTCTAGTGAGAAAGTTTTTCCTAATAACCACCCTCAACCTCCCCAGCTGCAACTTGAAACCATTGCTCCTTGTTAGGTCTTTTGTCACCATTGAGAACAGCCTAGCTCCCTCCTCTTTGGAGCACCCCTTCAAGTAGTTGAAGGTTGCTGTCAAATTCCCCCCCCCCCCTCAGTCTTCTCTTCTGTAGACTAAATAAGCCTAGTTCCCTCAGTCTCGTCTCATAAATCAAATGCCCCAGCCACCTAATCATTTTCATTGCCCTCCGCTGGACTCTTTCTAATTTGTCAACATTCTTTCTATAGCGGGGGGCCCAAAACTGGACACCGTATTCCAGATGCGGCCTCGCCACTGCTGAATAGAGGGGATAATCACATCTCTCGATTTGCTGGCAACACTCCTATGGTGCAGCCCAATATGCCATTTGTCTTTTTGGCAACAAGAGCACACTGTTGACTCATATCCAGCTTCCCATCCACCATAACCCCCAGGTCCTTTTCTACAGTGCTGCTACTTAGCCAATCGATCCCCAGCCTGTAGCAGTGCATGGGATTTTTCTGGACTTTGCACTTGTCCTTGTTGAACCTCATGAGATTTCTTTTGGCGCAATGCTCCAATATCATTCTCACAAGGGGGATTAGCGAAAGAGGGAGGAAACAGAGCCCAGCAGCTCTGGGTAGCCCAGCTCCCTCTTTCCCCTCCTATGATTCCTCTCCTTATCCCTTTCTTTCTCCCTTCCAGCACCATTCAGCAGAACAAGGCCGGTTCAGAACTCTTCAAACTGGCTCATCTGGGAAGGAGGATAAGACTGCACTGTAACCATTCCCTGAAGCCTGGGAGAGAAGAGTGAAGAATCCCAGGAGCTGCAGGAGGAGCTGCAGGAGGAGCTGAAGTGAAGCTGGGTGGAGGAGAAGGGAAAAGTAATGTGGGGGGTTGTGGGACAGTGCTGATTCGGGGGGTTGGAAAGGTGAGCAGATGTGGGGATCACAGCTCCTGGCAAAGCCCGCCTTACTCTATACGTCTGGGAGAACTGATAACACAACTGCCACACACATACTTACTGGAGAGAGTGGGGCCATGTCTATATTGGGGGCACCATCTAAAGTCGATATTAGCACATCGACATAATAAAACCAGAGGAGAGTGTCCACAGGATATTCCTGCTCTGGCTCCTTCAGTTGCCAGTATAAACACTGGCTGCCTGCTTGACAGCCCCCCTTGCCCCCTGGGCTGCCGCCGGCCCTGTGCCCTGTGCGGGTTCAGTGGGGGGCTGCGGGAGCCAGTGGCAGCTCCAGCAGGGGTCCATGGCTGCCGAGCCTCAGTGGGGCTGCGAGGTCTAGTGGTACCATCGGTGGGGGGCTCTGGGGACAGGCAGCAGCCTCGGCGTGGGGCTGCAGGGGCTGGCAGCAGCTCCAGCTGTGGGGCTGGGGAGATGGCAGGGGAGACAGCTGTGGGGCTCCCTGGGCTGGAGGATGGGTGTTGCCAGCTGGCAGGGGAGCCACAGTGGAGCTGCAGAGCTGTGGGGACCGTCCACATTGCATTTAAGGCAAATTATTAAATTCGCCTTAAACGCTATGCCTTTTAAGGGGGTGGACTTATAAGGTAGACTTTTAACAGCACTTACTTCAACACTACAGCCACGGCAGTGTGCGCACAGCCTGTAGAAGGTTGAAGTAAGCAGCGTTACATCGACCTATGCCCTCAGTGTAGACCAGGCCTGGGTCAGGGATTGCACAAACCGAAAGACAACCCAAAAATAATACCCTATAATCTTTTTAGAAAAAGAATTTCTCATGATTTTTGAGCCAGTCTTATGAGTGTTTGAGGTCCAACTCGCAATTTTTAAACATTTAGATTGCCTATACTCAGCCATTCTCAACTGCTGCGTCACGACACATTAGTATGTCATGACAGGTGGCTGAGAGCTGCTGAGAACTGGCTCCTGTGAGAAGCTGGAGCCCGGCAGCAGCTTCCCACAGCCACAGCTTCCCAGCAGCGGGGCTTGGCAGCAGCAACTGCACAGGCCACTGTGTTGCACATGCTATTGATGATGTTGTGACACAAAAAACCTTGAGAACCGCTCTAATGAAAAGCTTTGGGTTTGATTTACTGACATTCCAAATAAAATTATTCCATCAAAAAATCCTTGCTCAATTCTAGAAGGCTTCATAGTAAAACAGCATATAACACTCATTTCCCTTAAATTAGTAGTGCTGCAACTCCAGAGCTAGATTTTAACATTAAGTATTCCCTTCCTTTCTTACTGACCCTTCCTGACCTGAACTCTTCCACTATTAATCCCGCAGCTCTACCTCCTTAGAAAATGTTTAGGCTGTCATGACAATCAGAGAGGAAAAAAATGTCTATTTCAGAAAGGATTTAACACTTCATGATTGTGTGATAGGCCAAAAGCCAGAACGAATCAAATCTCCACAAGTATTAAAATGTAAATTAGGTGGAGGACCCAGAAATACTTGTCTCCATAACTGATGTTGCCGCCAAACCCTAGTGTCCTTGTCTCAATCTCCAGCAAAATAAGATGATAAAATATGATAAAATATTGTCCCTGTTAGATTTCACCTTAGCATAGTCAAGTAGCATTACCACTCCAGGGGTGCGTCTATACTTGTAAATTAAGTCGACTTAAGCAGGCTTAAATTGACTTAATTTACTCTGTGTCTACACTTGAGTTTCCTTAATTCGACTTAAGCAGTTCCTTAAGTCGAATAAAGGAAAAGTTAGTTTGAATTAGTAAAACCTCGTTTTACTTCAAACTAACCCTTAATTCAAACTAGTTAGTTCGAATTAAGTCAATGTGGCCATGTTAGTTCAAACTAACTGCTTAGTTTGAACTAACCGGCACATTGACCTTAATGCAACTGACTAATTCAAACTAAGCAAGTGCCATGCGTGGCACTTGCTTAGTTCGAACTAGCATTGTAGTGGGGCCATGCTAGTTCGAATTAAATTAATTCAAACTAACTAAAACTAGTTCGAATTAGTTGGTTCAAATTAACTAATTCGAACTAACTTTGGTAAGTGTAGACGTAGCCCAGGAGATGTAGTTCCAAGTCAGTACATAGGGCTTATCTCCTTAAAAGCAGTTGAAAAGCTAGTACAATTTTGTGGTTAGATGTGGACAAAACAAACAAATAAAAACCTAGCAGCCAAGAAGGAATGGGGTTATAATTTGGCCTGGGACACTGGTTAACATCACCAGGTGACCTTCAGCAAGTCATTTGACCTCCTCCATCAGCCCAGCTGGAAACAAAAGCAAGATGTCATTGGAAAGCAAACATTGCATGTAAACTGCGGTTTACTAGATAAATAAATTACAGAAGAGAGTTTTATGGCAGTCACACAGCCAGAGTTCTGCACGCTGAATAGAAAATGGTAACATAAAACTTGTGTGAATCCTGTGTAACAACATTACTGCACTACAGACTCCTCTATTGAAGTTGCAAATGGGCCAAACTGTTCCTCAATCTAGGACACTGAAATCACAGCCTGCCAAATTCCGTTATCCCTGCTCATTTTGATAGTACCTTATTCCACCTGCAATCCCACCAATTTCAATTTAACTATTCACAGAGTAAAGTGTTGCACAACTCAGTGGCAGTCAGCCTGGCAGAACCTGCCCTTCTGTGCCACCAACAAAAACCAAACTGTAGTAAGGGCTCAGTTGTGCACAATGGGGACTATTTATTCATGTCAGTAATCCCATTAATTTCAATGGGATTATTCACGGGGATCAATATGACTAAAACCCATACAGATGACTGTCACACTGTTACATTTAGAGTGTGAGCCTTCTCTTATTAAATTCAAAGGGAGTTAAGCCATTGCCTTTAATGGGAGCAGAGTCAGGCTCTCTGTAAAGTGGTGGTTGTTCTAAATGTTCAAAGGTCCATAGGGTTCTCTTTCTGAGTGCAGTCTTACAAGATATTGAATGAGCAACAACTTTTGAAGCCAACGGAAGTGGAGGGCTCTCTGCACCTTACAAACTCAAGCCCTCTCTGAGATTTCTTAAAGTGTCACATTGTCACAGAACATTATGCCAAAAGTATAAAATTAATCTTTCAAATGCACTTTACATTTTCCATCACTTTCAGTTTTTAAATGGTGCATCAGGTGACACAGGAACAGTAAGAGCTCTTGTTTACTCCCAATTTACAGCAGATTCTCATGGTAACACATTCCAAACTTGGGACTCTCTCCTAGAGCAATGGTTTTCAAACTTCTTTTTTTCAGGACCTAGTTGAAAAAAATCATATATGCCCACAGCCCATTAATTACATCTTTCAGCAATGCATTTCAGTCTTGCGACGGCAACAGGGGGCTCCGCCACCCAATACCGGAGGGTCTGTGACACAGTATTGGGTCCCGACCCATAGTTTGAAAACTACTGGTCTAGAGGAGAGATTGTACAAATCACACAGCCCTGAGTAGGGGGCAGTATAGAGCTACATTCCTCCTAGATGAGCAATGGCAGAATTTATGCTTGAAGAAGTAACGCCTATCTTGGTGTTGCTTGGTGCAACATTCAGTGAACTTTTTACAATACCTGTTAGAATGATTCAGATTGCTGCTCCTGGTGGATTGATGCTATAGCCCTGCACTATCTTCCTGCACTACTCTTTTCAGGCCACTTGTTTGCTGGGGAGAAAAAAGGTGCATTATGTCCTTGCTTACAGAAACTGTTATTATGAGTGGTCCTTGCACAGGCAGCACAAGGAGAGATGGAAGGAGGGAAAAGGTTCTTACACATGCCCTGTCCTTTCCCTAGGGACCCACAGAAGGGTTCCTCTCAATGCAGCCCTCCAAGCATATCTGAATGAGTTAAACTCTAGACTGCTGGCTAGGTTTTGTGTGTGTGTGTTTCCTTCTCTGTGTGAAAATAGGAATATTGTGCATAAAAAGCCTGTTGGGAGAAACGTGTTTTTCCTCCATCAGAAAGCAGATGGCATGCACATTTTGTGCATCATTTATAAATTATTTCAAAGTCTATTTGTCTATTCCAAAGAGATTATTGGAATCTCCATCTGCATTTTAATGTAATTGTTTCCATGTCACATGAATGAGGCATAGCAGGGTTACAAAGAAATGATGATCACCGTAGTTGGCAGACAACAGTAAGAATTTGGGGGAACCCACTTACCCAACCTCTCCTTACTACACGTCATTTTACTTATTTGTTTGTTTTTTATATGAAATAGTGAAAGCTGCATCTGTTATGATAAGCCAAAAGTGAACTGTAAAGGACAGTGCTCTTATGTATGATGTCTCATCCTTATTCTCTTCTCACAAAGAGCCAAAGCACGCCCTCTGTGGGATGCCAAAACTGGAGAGAATTTCCTAAATTATCCTGGTCAGGATGAACTGACCATCTTTGTTCACTATGAAATGTGGTTGCTTGCCAAATCACATACCAGGACTCAGGATGATGGAGTAAGAAATCACAATTCATCTAAGAGGTTGATACTCACCCTTCTATAGATTTTCTCCCACGAAAGCTCATGCAATAAATAAATCTGTTAGTCTTTAAAAGTGCCACAGGACTCTGTTGTTTTTCTACAATAGACTAACACGGCTACCCCTTTGGAATTTGACTGCAATGACTAAGCTAGACATTGGGGCTTCAGATGAATAAGAATGGACAGGGCAGCCTAGAGGGAAGAAACTCATATCCTGATGCCATGGAAGAATGTTTTTGCTCCACCCTGAATAAGAAAATGAGGAAAGCCTGGTCTGCAAGAGTTGTGGATTGTGGCTATTGAGTCCATGATTATAGGCTGTGATAGATGGGACCAAAGTTAACAGCCTTTTGGGAGAAGTGACTTTTAATCAGAGACTTGAAGGAGGAAAGGTATGGATAAAATCTGAATAGAGGATGGGAGATTGCGCAAGAGTCCTCTGAACTGTCCCACTGTATACACAGTTTTACTCATTCCAATCTTCCCCAGCACAGATTAGGTAGAGTGTTCAGATCAGTCCCATGGATGTCCCAACCAGCGGTGTTTCAAGATCTACATGAATCTGGACACAAAGTCTATGTCTACGACACTTGTTAAGTTAAGTCGACTTAACAGAGCGTCTACACTTAAAGTCAGCCTTGTTAAGTCGACTTAACAGAGCCTCTGGTGGAGACATACCCATCTACACTGGCTTTAAGTCGACTCAAGTCAACTTAATACGGTCGACGTAAGCCTTAAGTCGACCTTCAGAGGTGGTGTTATTAAGTCGACTTAAGGAAGTGCTTAAGTCGACTTAACAAGCGCCCAGTGTGGACGCAGAGTTCTGTAGGTCGACTTAAGCATCCTTAGGTCGACCTAAGGTGCTAGTGTAGACACACCCAAAGTGTCTCTGAGTCTCTGCTGCTTCACAGTCTGCTCAATCCCAGGCATACAATGTTGCATGGCTCCTATATGAATCTAATTTAAAGCTACACAGCATAACTCATTAAAGAATTCCATGTAAACAAACCTATCATTATTGCAACAATAATGCTCAGCCATAAGTACTCAACACCCAGAAAATTCCCAAACTTAGATGATCTCCACCTGTCCAGAAATATCAACTTGAATTTTATTATTAGTCAAACGTAGTATAACGGGAAAAAAATATTTTAAAGGTTTATGCATGAGGGAAGCACAGTTAAGCTTCAATGTTCAAATGTAACTTTGAGAACGACTTGATCTTTATGGAATTTCCTTGTTTTGATTCAACTCCACAGAATAACCATTTGTGCCAGAAAAAGGAGCAGAACCAGATCACCGTCCCATGTTTTCCACCCAATGCTATTGACTCTATTATAGTGACAGATATGTTTGGGACCAGGTTAACAGCTTGTTGAAAGAAGTGACACATAACTCTGATACGATACCAAACTCTGGAACACTCTGATACTTTGTAAATGGTATGTGTCTACATTATCCTAATTTTAGGAAATATTTACTGATTTTAAACATTCAGAATATTAAAATTATTGAATCAGTTTATCTAAAATTTGGCTTGAATCATAGTCCTCAGTGGGATGTACATAAGCCAAGTTTTAAGTATAAATTGTGTGACTTTAGCAGCTGTGAAGAGTGTATTGTTTCACACTTGCATAACTCAGAAAATACATTTTTCAATTAAACTTTCCAAAAATATTTGCCTTCAGAAAAAGACCAAGCAGGGAAATTTTCAGATTAAAAAGAATGAATCTTCTAAAAGTGACAAGGATAGTGAGCACTGCATATGAGCCTCCATAGACAGAAATCAAACTATGGTCAAATGAAAAAGGGAGCTTATATATAAAATCTAGAACATACGGTTAATATAATCACACATTATCATATACTGTTGAGAACAATCTTACATTTCCTGTAGAATATATTGGTTGGCTTCATGGCTGGCCCCAGGCCAAATGGAACCTAAGACAAAGAGCATCTTTGCCCCCACTCCCCCTTTGTTAAACTTTTGAATAACTTTTTTTTTAATTATTACATTTGTAACCCTTTCATGACTGAGGCACGATTTGCATGCATGATTTATTACTTTATTCACATTTCCATTCCTTATCTTCAGGTAAATTTGCTAATTCCATAGTAATAGGACTTCAACATTTACACTTCATACCTCAATTTCTTCTGCATTGGGATGATTGCCAACACCTAAAGCAGGGGTTACCAACCTTTTTGGCTTGAGGGCCACAGATAACATCTTTACAACCCTGAAGGTCCACCAGTCTTCGCCACTGCAGCCCCATGGAAGGAATTCAGCAAGGAGGCAGTGTCCTTGCTGATCTCTCATCTCCTTCGCTGCAGCAGGAGAACCACACCACACATTGGAGCCCTGTGTTCTCCATCTGGGTTCCTAGGCTGTGACCCCCTTCTGCAGCCACGGAGATAGCAGATCAGTGCTCCTATCTCCCTGGTTCCAGCAGGGACCCCAACACCTATGGACCTAGTCAAAGCACTTTGCTGAGCTCCCTAGCTGCTACAGGCAGGAGAGAGGGAAGTGCTGATCTCCCCTCTCCTTTGCCTGCAGTAAGGAGCCTGCACCTGTTTTTAGCTCCACAGAAATGTGCTTCGCCTGGGTCCAGAGGCAGCAGCTCCCTTCTGCAGCCAGGAGGAGGAGAGCCATGGGCCACTTTGAAAGCCCTCATGTGTCACTTTTGGCCCTCAGACCACAGGTTAGGAACTATTGACCTAACCACAGTGTTGTGTTTCAGTCCCTTATTAGTCACAACTTACATCCTTTTAAGTCTTAAAACACAAGTACACTTTCATAATTACAAAATAAAACAAGGTTCACAATATCACAACTGGGCTCTCACTTCACTTTGGTTTGTTCTTATATATCACTGACTGGCTGTCACTCGTTATATGCATGCAAGGACACAGCTGACAACATTCTAGGAGGTTCAAGGAAAATGTAGAAAGTCTGGAAGGTTCCACAAGATTCTATAAAGGTCCAGAACATTCTAGGAGATTAGTGAAAAATGAATCCTCATATGGAATACCTGAAACATTTTACTTGAGACATTCTACTTGCCCTTTTGTTGCTAACAACAAAACAGCACCCTGAGCCTGCCCCTCTCTCCCCCGCAAGCTGGCATCCCAGGCAAGTACCTGGGTTGTTTGTCCCTAAATCTGGCCCTGGTTAACTTAATTGCTCTCCTTCACTTCCAATTGCTATGGACTTTCTCTTCAGCTCCATTGTTAGGAGCCTATATTTTTGAAGAAGACCCTCAGTTTCTATACCTCTAGTTGCAATACATGTGCTCTAACTGTAGTGCATTTAGGCCAAGAATCCCTAATTTTATGACATCACAAAATGATATTTCTGACCTCCTAAAAGTGTGAAGTCAATAGTTCAACAACCTCCTGCAATTTAGTCTTCTAATACTAGTAAACACCAATAGTAAAAGAGATCCAGATATAGTTCTTAATCAAATTCTGTTCAGGATGGGGCAGGAGGGAGCTACAAAGCCAAGAATTTGTACAGCCATTAATGCTGGCATTGAAATGATAGGTCTCCACCTACTGATGAAATGCACTTAGACCGAGTTCAAATGAAATGTGAACTTCTTGAGAATAACTGGCCAGGAAGTAGTACAGCAGAAACGGATTCCAGGAGAAAGGGGCAATGAGTTGGATCAGAAATAGAATATAAGTCAAGAGTGTGATGCAGCTGCAAAAAAAGCTAATATTATCATGGAGTGCCAAGTATGTAAGACATGGGCGGTAACTGTCCCACTCTATTCAGCACTTGTCTGGCCCCTGTGGTGGTGGCTATACAAACTCTGGCAGACTTCACAGCTGACTCTTGCTGCATCTTAGAGCACTGGATGCAGTTTTGGGTGCCACATTTTAGGAAAGACAGAGAGTCCAGAGGAGAGCTACAAAAATTGTGATAGGTTTAGAAAGCCTGATCTATGAGGAAAGGTTAAAAAACTGGGTATGTTTAGTATTGAGAAAAGAAGACCGAGAAGGGATTTGATCATAGTCAAAGGCTATGTCCACATTTAAAATGATTTTGACTCTGTTAAGTTGACTTAACAAGTTCGACCTTGTTAAGTCGACTTAGCGAGTTGACTTAACTTTTTAAGTGTGGACATAGCCAATGGAGTGTAGAGTAGGGAGCCGCGGTCCCGGCAGAAAGGACCCACGGGTCCCTTCTTGCCAGGAGCCCTGCTCTCTCCCCGGACCCATGTGGGTCCTGACAAGGAGGGAGCTGCCAGCGCTCCAGCTGACAACTGATCCCTGAGATTCCGGTCAGCTGGAGTGCCATGGAAGGCAGTTGCCATGCTCTCTTCTGCAGACTAAACAAACCTAGTTCCCTCAGTCTCTCCTCATAAGCCATGTGCTCCAGACCTCTAATCATTTTTATTACTTTCTGCTGGATTATCTCCAGATTGTCCACATTCTTTCTTTAGTGGGGGCTGGAGGAGAGGGCAAAACTGGACACAATACCCCAAACATGAGGCAGCTGCAGCTGTGCTGCTGCAGTGCTTCTAGTGAAGAAAAAGTCTAAGTGAGTTCTTTGGTGAAGGAATAAATTGTATCAGAAAATACATTCATAGAGTTTTAAACTTTTAGGTCAGAAGGGACCATAATCATCTAATCAGACCTCTTACACGTTGCAGGCCACAACCCTTACCCAACCACTCCTGTTATAGCTCCCTAAACTCTATATGAGTTCCTGAAGTCCTCTAATCATGGTTTAAAGACTTCAAATTACAGAGAATACACCTTTTACACTAGTTTAAACCTGCAAGAGTCCCATGCCACATGCTTCAGAGGAAAATTAAAAATTCCCAGGAAAAGAGAAGGATGTAGCTAATCACCTCACCTATAAACTGACAATCATGCGTAAATCTGTGCTTCTTCTTACTCTTTAACACCTCCATTTACCTCATCACTTACCCGCTTTTATCCTGATTTTCCGACAATAGTGAAAAGTCACAAAGGGTTTCTGATTTTCATTCCACACAGTAATCAACTTATGGATGCTGTCATATGTGCTCAAGCACAACCCTTCACTCTTTGCTGAGCAATGCTGTTTCTCTGAGAATTGCTATACATGTAAATGAAGAAAAAAATGCTCTTCATAGATTCTAATGCCAAAAGGGATCTTTGTGATTATTTAGTAGTTTGATGTTCTTGTATAACACATGCCATAAAACTTGCCCCAAATAATATCTAGAGCATATCTTTTAGGAAAAAAATCCAATTTGATTTTAAAGTTGTCAGTTATGGAGACTTCATCATGATCCTTGGTAAATTGTGCCAGTGGTTAATTTACTCTCATTTTTTAAAATGAACCTTATTTCCAGTTTGAATTGTCTAGCTTCAACTTCATGGCCACTAGATTATAACTTTCATTGATACATTGAAGAAACTATTATTAAATATTTGTTCCCCCTGTTGATATTTAGAGATTGTTATCAAAGCACTCCTTCAACTTCCCATTTGTTAAACTAGATAGACTCAAGGATCTCAGTTGCTGTAAGGTATGTATTCTACTCCTTTAATTATTCTCAAGGCTTTTCATTCTTTGTTAATAGATATAATATGTACATTTAGAGTTAGTCGTATCACTGACCTGTCCTCTTAAGTATTTACCACTCCCTCAATTGTTATAAACTCTGCAAACTTTATAAGATGATTTTGTTTTCTTCCAGGTCATTAATAAAAATGTTAAATAGTTTAGGGATAAGAGCATTGTGGAACTCCACTAGAAACACACCCATTCAATGATTGTTCCCCATTTACAATTACATTCTTAGATCTATCAGTTCGTCAGTTATTGATCCATTTAATGTGTACCATGTTAGTTTTTAAATCTTTCTAGTTTTTTTTTCCCCCATCAAAATGTCATGTAGTATCAAGCCAAATGCTGTACAGGAGTCTAAATATATTACATTCACACTACTTTGATCAGCCAAACTTGGAATCTAATAAAAATAAAATATCAAGGCAGTTTGACAGAATCTGTTTTCCGTAAACCTGTGTTGTCTGTCATTAATTATATAGACAACAGAGTCTTGCGGCACTTTTAAAGACTAACAGATTTATTAATCGCATGAGCTTTTGTGGGAGAAAATCCCACTTCGTCAGACGCTTTGAAGATAGGAAAGTTACAGAGTGGGAGGAAATTAAATGCAGGGGAGTGTATGACATAGCATCAGGTCAGGCTGTAACAGCAAATCAAAGTAGGTGTTAGGATTCAAAACACTGGGGAACAGCACATAGAGGAGGGGGGAGGTCAATTCACTTGATGTAATGCGAGAAAATGCGATTAATAAATCTGTTAGTCTTTAAAAGTGCCGCAAGACTCTGTTGTCTTTCTACAATAGACTAACACGGCTACCCCTTTGGAAATTAATTATATAGCCTTTATTAAATCTTCATCAATAGAGGCCTGTAACAGTTCCTTTATCTTGTTTGATATTGGTGTCAGACTGACCTATAATTACTCTGGACATCCCATTTACCCTTTTAAAACATTAGCACAATATTTTCTTTCTTCCAGTCTTTGGGAATTTCCTTATTGTTCCAAGACTTTCTGAAAAATCAACATTAATGGTCCAGCAAGCTCCCCATCTAGCTTGTAGTGTGGTAGAGTGGTGTCCCACTGACTCAGAGTGGGAGGGACCACTCTCTTAACCTGAGTGGATGACACCAGGCTGGGCTCTTCCCCTCCCACCAGAAGTCAAGGTTAGACCTCTATTAAGATCAGAGGGAGAATGCCATGCTCAGCTGGGCCTATGAACAGGTGGCCCACATTGATGAAGCTGTGATCAATCCCCAGAGTGTGACACAGTAACTTCACTTTGAGCTGAATGGCAGTCACGTCTACCATGTCAGGCAGGACCCTCAAACTCATGACACCCAAACCCAATTAGTTATCTGCTGCTACCATCAGAGGGCCATCTTCAAGCTTGCTCATGATGTCCCTGTGGCTGGCCACCTGGGACAAGAGAAGACCCTAGCCTGAATCCTATCTTGCTGCTTCTGGCCAGCAGTCTATTTGGGAAGTAAAAGACAACCACGTCTTGTGCCCAGAGTATCAGTTAGCCATTCCTCTGGGAGTGTTGAAGGCACCTTTTGTTCCCCTTACCTGTAATGGGTGGATTGCAATAGACCCCATTGGACCCCTCCTGAAAAGTAATGCTGGATTTCGATATAGCCTCATCCCCCTCATAGGAAAAGTTCAGGCTCTGCAGGTCAGCCCGACACAGATTACAATGTGATAGGTATGGCAGTTTCTGGGCCTCAAAGTGTATCAATCAAGGCTGGATCAAGGCCTGGGGGGGCTCAGGGATGCCCACCCTTGTGGGCCTCCCTGTGCTGGGCGGCAAGGTTAGGGGCTCTGGGAACCTGGTCAGCAATGAAGAGGAGGTTGGTGGGGGTGAGGGAGGTGCTGCGGCCAGCACTGCTGCAGGCTGGTACTACTGTTGTGGGGAGGAGAGGAGGCAGCGGGCAGGTGGTGCTGCTGAGGGGTGGCCAAAGGGAGGGGGCGAGGGCTGCGCTGCTGTGGAGGTTGCTGGGGAGGGGAGGGGAGGGCCAGAGGCCACAGTACTCCTACCCTTTTTGGGTGCAAGTTGCTTGTGGAATGGAAAGAATATTATCCTGTGATATGACTATTGCATTTCTTTCTTTCTTTCTTTCTTTCTTTCTTTCTTTCTTTCTTTCTTTCTTTCTTTCTTTC
>ML685779.1:24180915-24276501 GCA_007922175.1 Pelusios castaneus
TTCTTTCTTTCTTTCTTTCTTTCTTTCTTTCTTTCTTTCTTTCTTTCGAAGAGAAATGTTTATTGAAGTTTTCTGTATTTATGATATTTCTACCACTTCCATCTAATATTTGACCAATAACATTGTTAGGATTCTTTTTTGGTCCTAATACTTAAATTCCTTTTATTGTCCTTAACTTTCCATAGGTTTCTACTTGTGTCTCTTTACCTCCTTTATCAATTCTCTATAATTCCTACATTCTGATTTATGTTCATTACTATAAACTTCCCCCTTTCTTCCATTTGTTACGTATAATTTTTTAACTTTCTATACTTTCTTCACTTCCCCTCTAAACGAGGTATTTTTGTTTTTAAATCAATACTGCCTAACCTATTGTGAGATTGTGGCTTTTATAATTTTGTTTTTACACAATTCTCAACTACCATTCACAATCCTATGATTAAATGCTTTGGGTCATAAATGTTTTCATCTTTATGAAATTGGCTCTTTTAAAGCAACAAGTGTGTGTGTGTTTGTGTGTATATATATATATATATATACACACACACACCATTAAGTTTTAGGTCTCTGATCAGTGTTCCTCTTTATCTGTCAAAATGAGATATAATATAGAATTCCCCCATACTGAATAGAACATTTTTAATTAGGACATTTTTGGAAATTCCAAGAATATTTTAGTACTGATTCAAATTGAAGTTCCCATAGCTACACAACCTTTTTTTTTCCTGCACATTACAGATAGGTGCATACAGAGTCTATCATCCTTTTCTCTAGCATAATTTGGTGGTCTGAGAAGACACCAGCTAAAACCTCATCTTGTGTTTCACCTGTTCTGACATTGAACCATAAGCAATCTATATCATTTCCTTCTGAGTTATTAGGGATTTGGAATGAGGTAATGCCATTTTTGACATAGAATGCTACTCCCTTTCCCTTTTTGCTCTTTTGATCCTTCCTAAATAGGTGATAATCATTATATCTAACACTCCAGTCACAACAATCATCACACCAGGTTTCAGTATTTACCTATTAGGTCAAATTTATGCTCATAAATATGCAATTCCAGTTCCTTTTTGCTACCCAGGTTCCTAGCATTGATGTATAGGAAATTAAAGAATTTCTTCTCTTTCTTTTCTTTAGTTCCTTGATTAATTTTATTCTCAACATCTCAATCTTGTGCTGAGTGCTCATAATTTCCTTTATTTACCCTCCTTTTTTGTTATTAGTTTAACACCCTCCTGACTAAGGTAGCCAGCTTGTCCCTGAGAAGATTGGTCCCCCTTCTACTGAGGTGGAGGCTATTCAAACTACAGAACGACATCTGCCCTTAGAAAATGGATCAGTGTTTCACCAAACCCTCTCCCCTCTTTAAACTGTATGCGTTCAAAAATGTTTCAGGGAAACTGAAAAGACTGTGCAATAGAGAAGAAGCCTGAGGACTGATTTGAGGAAACTTGTACTGTAAATATATCAGATATAATAGGCCTTGGAAAGCGTCATTACTCCTGGTAATGATGGACGAAAAGGAAACATTGAGCTACCTGCATATAAAACATTTTAGAGAGACAAGGTGAGTGAGGTAATATCTTTTACTGGACCAACTTCTGTGGGTGAGAGAGACAAGGGTTTTTGAGCTTACACAGAGTTCTCATCCATAAAAGTTGGTCCAATAAAATATATTACCTCACTCACCTTGTCTCTCTAATATGCTGGGACCAATACAGCTACAGCAACACTGTATAAAACATTTTGACAGAGAGGTTTTTTTTTATTATTATTTTATTAGTTAGGAGAAAAAGATTGTATAGTTGAAAAATAGATGTTATTACTTCCAATAATTCTAGGTATTAAATAATAGAACATTACAGCACATAATGTTTAGGGTAGTTATGTTAGTGTGCCCTAACTGTTGAACAGTCAAAACCACTAAATGAATTTAATAAAGATCATTTACTTTTCATTTGTGTCCAGAGAGAAACAGGCCTTGTGCACACGATCACTTTATCGCGCATTAACAATCATTACCGCGCGATACCAACAACAGCGTACACACATGCAATAGGGCTGTTGCGCGTTAACTGCCTTGTTGTAGCGCAATACAAAAATCACCTCGACGAGGGTCGTAGCAGTTAACGCGGAACAGCTGTTGCGCCTTTCCACTCGTGTGTATGCTTACTGCGCAATGATTGGCCTCCGGTCCCAGCATTCCAAAGTCGTCCTCTCTGGTCTTCCCCCCAACCGCTCTGTGGCTGTGACAAAACAGTCCCCGCCCTGATCAGATTCCCAGGATTTTCGAATTTCTCATCTGTTTCACTTCCTGTTCTTTTCCTCGTGGAGTGGAGTGCAACTCCGATCATCAGTAGCAATGGCAGCCTGTCGTGGAAGACGCGCACCCCTTTGGAGCACGGCAGAGGTGCTGGACCTGATCAGCATCTGGGGAGAGTCCGCTGTGCAGGCGCAGCTACGCGGCAGCAGGCAAAATTATGATACATTTGGCATAATTTCTTGGGCCATGTCAGAGAGAGGTTATGATAGAGACACTGCAGTGCAGATCAAAGGTGAAGGAGCTAAGAATAACCTATCACTGAGCGAAAGAGGCAAACTGCCGTTCTGGATCAGCACCTGCTACATGCAGGTACTATAAAGAGATAGAAGCCATCCTCACTGGGGACCCCACAACCACTGCAAAGAGTCCCGTGGACACATCGCCCCCCCCCCTCATCCACTGAATGCCAGACCCGAGCAGGATGAGGACGTGATCAATAAGGAGGAGGAGATGGAGGATGACCTGGAGGAAAGCACAACAGCGTGTAGCCAGGAGCTCTTCTGCACCCCCACTGAGACATCCACCCAAGACATGAATTGCAGTGTGTCCTCTGAGGCGGCAGAGGGGGGTTCCGGTAAGTTTCTCTTTCGTGCAGCTATGGCTCCTGCTAAAATATCATTGTCGGGGGGGGGGGGTGCTTGTTGTCTCGGTCCCCGCTGTGCATGCTCTTTACTCTGCATTCATTAGAAGTGCATCAACACAAGCAGTGATTGTCAAAAAATCATCTGTATTTAGGTCAGTAAAGGTTTCCTCGCTGTACCTCCAGAGCCTACTACTCAGGTTAGATGGGAGAGCGTTTGTGTCTACGCTCCCAAAGATGGATACTCTGCCTCGCCAGTTGCAAAGCACAGCCCTGGGAACCATGGCAGCACACAGTGCAGCAGCATACGGTCCTGGCTTGCAACCGGTGGCATGTAGGATATGTATTCTAGCTGGCAGGAGTAGTCTGAGGAGAGAGATATCGGGTTCCATCTGTGTGCCCTGTGCAGAATATTAGCCCCCAGTAAGCTTTCTATTAGGACGTACCTTGTCCGCTTCAGTGAAGCATAGGATGTTGACTGCCCTGCACCTTCCAGTGGAATGTGCTACTGGAAGGTTACATTGGTTATCTAGGCTCTGTGTTAACAACAACTTTATTATTTTTAGATTCGACCTTCACAAGGTCGGTGTCTACCCCAGCTGACCACATGAGAAACATTCGGCAGCGTGCTTAAAGAAACAGGGAGGATATGTTTCAGGACCTGCTGAAAACAGCACAGGAATCCGCGAGGGAGAATCGAGCCTGGAGAGAGGAATCCCAATAGAGGAGGCAGAAACACAGGGACGAACTGATAAGCGTGATGAAGGAGCAAACAGAACTGCTCAAGAGCATGATTGCTTTGCAGATCCAGGCGATTAATGTACGGGCTTCACTCCATACAGTTCAGCCGTGTCTTCCTCCCACACCCCGTAGTCTTTCAAAGAATTTCTTTGAAGGCCACCCGTCCCCCTGGTACACTACAACATCCAATCCCCCCCAGAGCTACTTTTTAGAGACCCACAGCTACACCCACCTGTAACCCTCCCCCCCTTTAGGTTTTAATAAAAACAGTGACAAATAATTTGAAGAGTGGCTTTATTTGTACACATTGAAAATCTCATAAGGTGCACCTGATGTGTCCTGGAAGTTAACTAGGGGAAGGCATCATTGAAATGGTCCCTGAGTGCCTCCCTTATGCAAGCAGCTTCTCCTTGGGCCCCCCTAATACTCCTAGTGGCTGGCTGTTCGTATGCTTCCTCGAGGCACTGTGCCTCCATAGCCCACCCCGGGGAAAACTTTTCTCCCCTACTTTCACAAATGTTATGAAGGACACAGCACGACGCAATCACAGCAGGGATGTTGTCCTCCGCCAAGTCCAGTCTCCCATACAAACATTGCCAGCACCCTTTTAAATGGCCGAAGGCACACTCCACGGTCATTCTGCAGCGGCTCAATCTGTAATGGAACCACTCCTTGCTGCAATCTAGGTTCCCGGTGTAGGGCTTCATGAGCCATGGCATCAGTGGGTATGCTGGGTCTCCGAGGATGACTATGGGAATCTCCACATCCGCCACAGTAATTTTTTGATCTGGGAAGAAGGTACCCCCTTGCAGCTTCTGGTACAGGCCAGTGTTCCTGAAAAGGCGGGCATCATGCACCTTTCCCGACCACCCAGCATTGATGTCCGTAAAACGCCCCTTGTGATCCACAACTGCTTGCAGCACCATGGAGAAGTAGCCCTTCCTGTTGATATACTCAGTTGCGAGATGGTCTGGAGCCAAAATAGGGATGTGTGTGTTCCCCTCTATGTGTGCTCTATGGCTCCCCTGCAGTTAGGGAATCCCATGGCAGCAAAGCCGTCCACAATCTCACGAACATTGCCCAACGTCACCGTCCTCCGTAGCAGAACGCGATTGATGGCTCGGCACACTTGTGAGAGGGCTAATCCGATGGTTGACCTCCTGACTCCAAACTGTTTTGCAACCGACCTGTAGCAGTCATGAGTCGCCATCTTCCAGACAGCAATCGCAACACGCTTCTCCACGGTTAGGACTGACCTCATGTTGGTGTCTACGTTGCAACGTAGGGGCCAACTCTGAACACAGTTCCAGAAAGGTTGCTTTCCGCATTCAAAAGTTTTGTACCCACTGCTCGTCATCCCACAGCTGCATAACAATGTGATCCCACCACTCGGTGCTAGTCTCTCGCGACCAGAAACGGCGTTGCACCATGTGCAGATGATCGGTGAAAGAGCTGAGCAATGCGGTGCTGTTGCTCTGCATGGCATCGATCAGCCCCTGCTCCTCAGCGTCCTCGTCTGACTCGGAGCTCATTGCGTACTGAGCAACGAGCCGAGATGTATTTAGAATGCTGAAGGTGACAGTGGAGATCAGAGCAGGATCCATGCTGTCGCTGTTGTGATTGCTCGCAAGTAGTGCGTCACTGCACTGTTGAAAATAGGCGCGAGTTGCTATTGGCAACGAGGAAGATGCAAGGGGAACACAGTGCACCACGGGAAACTGAGATTTTACCCATGGCGCTTTGCGTTCCTTTCCTTCATCCCATGATTCCAAGCGCAGATTGAGGGAAAATTGAACTGTGGGATAGGTGCCCAGAATTCATTGCGCTACACCGTGATATTGCAAAGAATTCTGTTGCATTACAAGGAGCGACATGTGTACGCGCTATCCCGCAATAAAGGTCACATGTTTTTATAGCGCGATTGCCATGTTGTGCTTTAATCTGATCGTGTGTACATAGCCACAGTTTAACAGCATCTGTAAACTGTAGTGAGAAGAGTCTCTAAAGGATGTTGTCAATTTTTGCCATATTAATTACAGAACTTTAACCTTTCTACAAAGAAAACGATCACTTCATCAGCCCTACTTAGGTAGTAGCCTCAATGAGCATTTTGCCCGAGTAATGGATAAAGGATCAGAGTGGAATAGTCTTTCAAAAGGTAGTTAATGTCACTGGGCTGTGCTTTTGCCCAACTCAAGGTATGTTTTGCCACACCCAGTCTTTTGTACAGAGGTCTATTTCTTTAACAAAGGTTAGCAAACAATCAGGAGGTCTTTTAACTCAGTCCATGGCCTCAGGACCGCCCCTCCCTGGGGCCCCTGCCACTCTAGCCCTTGGCAGCTTCCCAGTTTCAGGCAGCTCTATTCTCTTCTTGGAGCAACAGCCCCAGAGCTGCTTCCCTGGGTCTTTTATTGCAGAGATGCAATGCAGGAGCTAGCTCGTCTCCAGGGAACAGCATTTTTTCAGGACCTGCTTCAGCTGCCTGCAACTAGCCCTTTATAAATCCAGATGTAGTCTTGTGTGCTTCACTTGGTTTAATGGCATTCACCTTCTTTGAACCAGGGGAGTTGGACTTTGTTTATCCAAAGGGTCCAGCTACCCCGTGACAGATGATCATAGACTCATAGGCTATGTCTACACTTGCACTTTTAAGTCGTCTTAATTTACCAGTGTAGATGCAGCCATAGAGTTGTAGGTCTGGAAAAGTCCTTGAGAAGTCACCTAGTCCATCCCCCTGCACTGAAGCAGGAGCAAGAATATCTAGACCATCCCTCACAGATGGTTTGTCTAATCTGTTTTTAAAAATCTCCAGTGATGGAAATTCCAGTCTGTCTTGGTAACTTATTCCAGTGCTTAACTAACTTTATAGTTAGAAAGTTTCTCTAATATCTAAATTCAGTCTCCTTTGCTGCTAATTAAGCCAATTCCTTTGTGTCTTACCTTCAGTGGACATGGAGAACAACTGATCACCGCTTTCTTTAGAACAGTCCTTAACATCTTTGGCTATGTCTACTCTTGAAAGTTAGACAACAGAGTCCTGTGGCACTTTTAAAGACTAACAGATTTATTTATCGCATGAGCTTTCATGGGAGAAAATCCCACTTCGTCAGACGCTTTGAAGATGGGAAACTTACAGAATGGGAGGAAATTAAATGCAGGGGAGTGTATGACATAGGATCAGGTCAGGCTGTAACAGCAAATCAAAATAGGTGTTAGGATTCAAACACTGGGGAACAGCACATAGAGGAGGGTGAGGTCAAATCTCCTGTTGTAATGAGAGAAAAATCCATAGCCCCTGTTTAACCCCAAGACAACTGAGTCAAATTTGCATATAAGTTCGAGTTCTGCAATTTCTCTTTGAAGCTGTGATTTGTTATTCATCTGTTTCAACACAGCTATTAACAAGTCGTCAAGGGATTTTCTCCCACGAAAGCTCATGCGATAAATAAATGTTAGTCTTTAAAAGTGCCACTGGACTCTGTTGTCTTACCACTCTTTAGGTTGACTTAACAATTAAGTTGATTTGTTAAGTCGGCCTAAAGACTATGTGGCCACTCTAAGTTGACTTATTCTATAAATTGACCTAGGGTACGGGTCCCAGCGAGAAGGAAGACACTCTACTTTTTCCCTGGGACCCGCGGTTCCTTTCTCCCCGGGACCTGAAAGGGTTCCTGGGGAGAAAGGAGCCACGGCTCCCTTTTTGCTGGGATCCGCAGGTCCCGGGGAGAAAGGAGACACAGCTCCCTGCTCAGAGGGACCCATGTCTTCCTGGCAGTGGATCCCTTCTCAGCGGGGAGCTACAGCTCTCTGCCGTGTCTACACTTGAAAAGTTAAGTAGATTTAACAGAGTCGACTTAACTTTTCAAGTGTAGACATAGCCAGTGGTAGTAGATAACAGAACTAGGAGCAATGGTCTCATGTTTAAGTTAGAAAGGTCTAGGATGGATATTAGAAAAATCTTTTTCACTAGAGTGATGAAGCACTGGAATGTGTTACCTAGGGAGGTGGTGAAATCTCCATCCTCAGAGGTTAAGATGCAGCTTAACAAAGCCCTGGCTGGGATAATTTATTTGGAGTTGGTCCTGCTTTGAGCAGGGGATTGTCCTAGATGACATCCTGAGATCCCTTCTAACCCTAATCTTCTGATTCCATGTGCCGCTCTAGCACTTCTGTGTCGATGCTCATTAGAGTGACAGGAGGGGTTCTCCCATCACTGTACTTAATCTGCTTCCTTGAGAGGCTGTGTAGCTAGATCAACATAAGAATTCTTCCCTCAACCTATTTCTATTTAGCTCAGCTTAACTTTGTTGCTCGGCATTGTGAATTTTTTACACACCTAGAATGATGTAACTTGGTCAACCTGGCCTTAGTCGAACAAACTATAAATTCCTGAGCCCTCGTTGTTGGTTTACTTCATGGAATTTATCTAGAGATTAACCAGATGTTAATGGTGAGGAAATCATGAAAAATGTGAGTGCTGATAGTGCCAGTGGATCATTCCGTAACTGCAAACCAACCACCTACATTACACATTTATGAGAAGCTATTAAATATAAATAAATACACATGTGCACATTCCCAACATAGAATGCTGTTAGGGAAAAGGGTACAAAAAAGAGCCAACTTTATAAAGACCCATTAGACTCCCCTCTTCACTTGAATTCTTTCTCAAGGCCAAATTCTGGTCCCATTTCAGACAATGGAAAAAATTCCATCAACTTAAAAGGATATTGGAATTTATCCTTTATTGTGGACTAGACTGTGCAACCCTTCCTTGTGTTTATGAGTATTTACTCATACAACAGCCTTGCTGAAGTCTGATAGACCTAATTGACCATTGGAAGCACAATGCACAGGTTCAAGTGAGAGATGTTGGAAATTCATAAAGTGAATGTTTCCTCGTTCTAGAGGCAGTGTTTTTTACATAAAAAGGTCTCTAAACACCAGTGTGTCTATTAGTTATTTCTTCCTCAAGTTGTTTGATGGGAAATACAGACATCTGTCCATTTATTGTCTGTTCCCAGGGATATTTTCAGACGTTTACTCTGCCCTTTTTGATCTCCCAGCTACTGCAGCCAGATGACCATTAATAATGGGAGAACTGTTTCTGTGGATAATTTAACTTCTTGTATTCACTGGTCAGATAAAAATAGAACATGTGGCTGATATAAAAAGAGCAGATATTTTAGCAAGTTAATGTTCTGTTAAAGGAGATGGAATACTTGATACTGTACTTTACACAGAGCTGAGACCAAGCTGAAAAGCTCTGATTTGGGGTCTGAACTTTAACAAAGATCAGGGGAGTTCAAATCTAATGTTTTGTTTGAGACCTCTTCAATTTTTTGGCACAATTAACATTTGGTAAGAAAGAAACCGGTAGCCCGTTTGAAGCTTAAGTATTAAGTGACATTATTTCACAGACCAGGAACAAAGCAATCAATTACTAGCAAACAGCAGCAAAAACAGCTGGCAGGGAATGCTGTATAAGAGCAGTGCTGAGCAAGCTGAGGGTAAATGAAATGTGCCTTTGATAGAAATCGTATGTCAGGCCTGAACAGACGAAGCTGCGATATTTCCCATGGTTCATGTTAATGAAAAACATTCCTTATGTCTTCCAGGAAAAAGAGTTGTTCTTGTGCAGCAAAGTATTTCTGTTTAAATTTTTTTGTTTCTACAGATGTTTTCTGGGAAAAAAAATTATTTATCTTCTCTTCATGCAATCTGTATTCACAGCTATTTATTTGCAGTGGTTATTCTCCATAGTGCAGAGAGGACCTTCAATTAGCTAACTTTCAACTCATTGTTTAACCAAAATTTCAAAAAACAATGCATCTTTTCAAACTTGGGTGCCCAAAATTATATAACAATGTGCAAAAGAGTAGCTTAGCACCTCTTAAAATTATGTCAGCTTTAGTTAAGTGCCTAAATATGGCTTTAGATGCCTAAGTTTCTGGCACCCATTTTTCAGAATGCTGGCCTCTGCTTATAGTAAAACAAAACTGTCTATCTGACAAACTATCTTAGTTCACAACAAGTTCAGACAACCACAATTGTACTCTGTTGGTTTAATCAACAAATAAATATTAAAACCTACAAATAGGCAACATTTACAGGCTTTGGAGCCAGCCAGTTGATGGTCAGGAGATGTATTCATTTACAGAGCATGTGTGCCAGTGCTGTACCAACAGAGGAAGACATTATTCTTACACAAGGAATTTACAATATCATATTCCAAACCCACAAAACATTTATGGCATGTGTATAAATTTAATCATGTGATTAATTCAATGAAATCAATAGGATTACTCACATTAATTAAATTATACAGACGCTTAACTGTTTGCACCTTAATCAGATACAATCTATACACTTCAGACAAAATGCTCTAGAAGTAGGATTTTGGAGCATGTTTACACAGGGAAACTGACAATAACTATTCTAGAATAGCTATGAAATTTTAAATTGACACTCTATCTTATTCCAAAATAACTTCTGCCCTGGGTAGATAAGTCCTTAACAAGCTCATCATGGAATGTATTTCTCACAAACGTTGATATCAAAGATTCTTCACTATCTCTCAACTCTCAATTACAGCTTTGGCTTTCCCTCTTACAGAAGATTGTTGTTCCACACTTTTTGAATCAAAACAACTTGCTTTGTTTGCTGAAAAAATCGGAACTGACCTTAATCTGTGATTTACCCCTCCTTGCATTTATACATTCCCTTCCACAGTGTAGTTTTCCAATTCATGCTTCTGATGGAGCTGGATTTTACCCATGAAAGCTCATGTGATAAATAAAAGTGTTAGTCTTTAAAAGTGCCCCAGAACTCCTATTTTTGTTTTGTTTTTGCTGTAATAGACTAACATGGCTACCCCTCTGGAACTTTACACTATTTTGGCAAATGGAGCCACATGCCTTCAGTAAAGGAAGAGGTTAGCACCTTGGCTAGTTCTCAGAATACAAAAATCACTTCAGTCATCTATAGAAGGGTATCTGAATGGTAGAGTGGGTTAAATGGTAAAAGAATTGACAGTTTTTCAACTCTGGATCACCAATTTCTATTTAGGGCCAAACGAACAGTGATTGAAAGCCACTGTTACCCAATAGTTGTTTAGCGATTTTTGTGAAATGAGCTGGACTCTTCGTGCAGCTTGAAGCAGATGGGAACCCACATCAAAGGTCAGAGCTGAGTGGCACAGTGTGAGAGAAGGTGGTCCTGTTTTCGCTCATGTTACACCTGTACTAAGCAAGGTCCATTATGGAGGAACCAGTTGCAATGTCACAACTAAAGCTCTTCCTTTTGCCTTGAAAGCTTTGATTTAAAAATACAGCTTGTCCTCCCCAAAAGTAAAGTAATAATTCTGTGAGTACAGAATGGATTTTCTAAGAATTTATAAGTAATTTTAACTCAGACACTAAATAACGCATTTAATGAACTAATGCGTCCATTAAGAAAATTCAAAGTTACATTTAACACTAAACATTTCTCAATCACACTCATATGGTTAATGCATGATGTCATTACAAGATGAAGTTGAGGTTGTTTGGAGGCCTCTGTTATGCATCTCCATACCATAATATGTTTGGATTTATTTTAGATATAATCCTACTTCTAAATTGCCTGTGTTTCTGATGCTTGGTTTAGGGATCATTACAAAATCCATTAAAATGGACTTACAATTGAGAGTAACTGTACATTTTTTATAGGTAAAATACACAATGTATTTTGTTCCCCATTGGAATAAATAAAAAACTAGTTCTATAAATGAAGCAACTGCAGAACCACATGTTAGCTGGACAGAAGATTCTGGATAAATGCTTCTGCAGATCGGACAGAGGGAAAAAAATCACTTATATTTAATTTGATTTTTAAGTTAATGTTTAAAGAGAAGTTAGAAAAAACCTCATGACAGCCTGTGATGGGACACACACCCTCATCCCCCCGACAAATACAGAGTATTCCACTGACAGATGTATGTAACACTGAGCAGTAATGCAGCTAGCTCTTCATATTCCTTGAGCGGGACACGTAGGGAGAAAGAAGACTCTGGAGCAGCTAATGACCCACTTTTTCTGATGGGGGCTGTATCACAAGGTTAGGAACTTCACGAGACTCTTTGCTCAGGTAGGTTTCCTACCTTTTCAAACCCAAGTTTGAGATACAAGTTGTAAGTTATAAGATATAGGCTGGCTTTCTCATTAAAAACAGTGATTTTCACCTCTCTCCCCATCTTCTTATATGTTGTTTCACACTGTTTGAATCAAAACTACTTGTTTGATTTGCTGAAATAGTCTGACTTGATCCTGTGAATTACTTTTCACTGCATTTATTTTTCCCTCCCATACTTTGTTTTCCATTTTCTAACATCTGAAGAAGTGAGATATCTCCCAAAAAATCTCATGTGATCAATACATTTGTTAGTCTTTAAAAGTGCCACAGGACTCCTTGTTTGTTTTTCTGAACTAGACTAATTCGGCTACCCCTTTGGAACTTGTCACCAGTTTACAGTCTCTTTTTCTCTCTGCAAACACCTGCTCAGCCCCAACCTTCTTGGGATGAGGTGATTCTTTTGAACATCTTTCCTTCCTAAACTCTACACCTCTTCTCTGCATAGGTATAGAAGCACAGCTCTGTTTGTCTGTCTCCCTATCCCCCCCTTAAGCCATGTGAAACACACTTGTGGGTGTGTTTCATATCTATACACATAAATGAAACTGCAGAAAACATGCTACCATACCAATAATGGAGAACATGTCGTGAGTATTCAAAAATAGTTTGCATGTCATATTTTGCATTAAACCATAGCATTTTATTGCAAGGTGGACAAGAAAGATATACAGATCCCATTACAGAGATGTGTGGGAGAGCAGTATGTCACCATCCTTGCAATGGCTACACTCCATGAAGGACTCAAATGCCCCAGATTATGCACTATATATAGGGTTCCAATCCTATAGATTACAGATGCAGTACCAAGCATGGAGAGAGCATGGAAATACAGATTATTTTTTCCAGAGAGGTTGGGCCTGGGGAGATGTTAGTACATGAAACGTTTCTGATCTTGGGAGGGGACAGGTGTGTGTTGAAACATGTCCCCATCTCTCTAACTGAAAGGCTAACTATCATTCATGCATTCAGGAAGCACCAGTTAGGTGCATCTACAGAACATGGTCAACCTGGAGAAGGGGAGTTTAAAAAGGGGAAGCTCTCCATGGGAAAGGGGGATGTTTGCCCAGAAGGAAAAGCTGCTAGGGACTGCCAGGGAGCTTCACTATCAAGGGGAGTCTAACAAGAGGTAGTGACCAGCCTCCTCTTTTCTTTCCCCCTTGTTTGGGGACAGATGGACATTGTAAGCCCTGAAAGGCTGCTTCCAGCCAATAGCATGTGGTAGGGTCTTGGCAGCACCACCACGGGCTAGAGGTCATTGAACTCAAAAGGGACCCTGGGGGCGATCTGAATTCCTGCCGGGAACAGTGAGATTGAGGAGGGGGATCCTATAGAAAATCAGGGACAAGAGTCAATGGCAGGACTCAGGTTTAGGGTCAGCTGACTATGCAGCCATGGAAAAGTCTGCGCTAAGTTAAAAAAAATAAATAAAATTCAATATTAGTGATCAAATAGGTGTAATGAGAATATTTTTACTGCATAGTTTGGTATATTCACCTCTATTAACTTCATGGAATCTGAGAAGGAGACAACACTCAAGCTAAATCCACTAAGCCCTGATTAATTATGAGGCATTCAGAAGCTGAAGAACAACTATGTGGAATATACAGTGAATTTCACTGGACTGCTGGACTCACATGCTAAGAGATTTGTCATTGTGCAACCAATTAAAAACAAATTAATAAATCTGAAGCAATGATTTAACATTTCAGCCCTGTACAGGTATGAATTGCAGCAAATGTTACATCCCCAAAAGTATTATAAAGCTGAAATCCCCCTGTTCTCTTTCTATATTGTAAATCTGTGATTCTTGTGCAAGCATGTCCTGTTATAGGCAAGAAAGCTGGATTCCGAATGGTAGCCAGCAGGAGACTTAGAGACTTTTGCAGCTTTTAATGACTTGCAAATCAAAAGCATGAAAACCAAACTGTACCTTTTGAACTGTTTTCCCGTTCAGCCTAGATGGTCCAAATAATTCTCTTCTGTACCGTTCCTGTTATTTTCGCTACTAGAGTGTCAACCCTTTTGGTATATTTTTAAAACATGAGGGTGGCAGGGGAGACCTGTCCAATGATCTCAAAGCATATGTTTTTGATTCTAATAGGATTATGGATACCAAAGGAATAAAAATGGAAATCGCTGCTGCCAAGATATGAAAGAAAGTTTGCATAGTAAAATAATTTAAACCCTAACATTTGGACCCAATAAGGCTAACAGAATGTTTATTCCATATTTTTGGAAAGCTTGCTTTTTCTGCACATTAAGTGGTACCAATAAAAAATAATGATTCTCACTCAGTCTATTTCTATAAATTATATTGTTTTATAGTTTACCAGGGTAAGATTATATGTCAGATCCTATGGCAAGCACCTGGATGTAAAATGAAATAAGCTAGTTACTTCTAGTGAGAAAAAAAGTCCTATTTTCCTTTTCAAAAATATTAAATTGAGGCTCATCATAAAACAGCCAAATACTTTTTCTCACTTAAGAAATTATCATTTGCATCTAATTTTGACTTGCTAGTGAAACCTTGAGGGACTTGATTCAAATGTAATAACAATCTGAGATATGAACATAAGTTTGCCCAGTGGGTGATTGCCTTTTTCATGGATTTAGGTTGCAATGCAGCACACCATGTGAATTAAATACCAAAGGCTATGTCTACACTTGCAAGTTAGGGTGACTTAAGGAGGCTTAAGTTGACCTAACTTAGTCCCTGTCCACACTAGGTTTTCATTAAGTCGACTTAAGAAATTCCTCAAGTCGACTTAATGAAAGGTTAGGTCTACTTAATAAGAACTGCCAATTAGGTCGACCTAACCCTTAGGTTGACTCCTTAGGTCGACCTAAGCACGGTGTGGACACTTAAATCCACTTTATTAGGTCGACCTAAGGGCAGTGAGGTCGACTTACTAAGTCCCTGTTCAGGGGAAGCACTTTGTTAAGTCGACCTAATAAGGTTGATTTAAAGTCGACCTAACTTTTTGTAGTGTAGACATAGCAAAAGAAGCTAATTAAAAAATGGTACTTAAGATGCAAAGTCAAGCACACTGAAATTAGGAGGAACAAAATTTAAGGATGCTCTTGCAACCCTTATTTGGCCCTTTTTTGTTTATGTTTTATAATTAGAAATAATTGGAGATGTTCTATCTTTTGTTGTTGCTGTTTTTGTTTGTTTGTTTGTTTGTTTTTTTGTTTGTTTCAACAAGTAGCAACATTTTTCACTTGGAAATTATCCATCAGGAAAATTTAAACAAAGTATGTAGTTTGGGGGCAGGTCAAGTGGAATAAAAATAATTTAGTCTGTCAAACTGAAACAAAACATTTTATTTCAGGTCTATTCAATATTAAATGTGTGTTCCCAACTTAGTTTCCATAGTCTATCATGGGTGGTGTAGTCTGAGTGCTTTGTGCCCCCCATATTTCTCTATAGGTCAAAACAAACAAGGAGTCCTGTGGGATCTTAAAGAGCCTTTAATAGAACCTTAAAATGTATTTGGCCATAAACTTTTGTGGACTAGAATCCACTTCAGTGAGTTCTACCCCACAAAAGTTTACACCCAAATAAATTTGTTGGCCTTTAAGGTCCCACAGGACTCCTTATTTATTTTCCTTAAACAGACTAAAACGGCTACCCTGCTGGAACTCTATAGGTCAGTTTCCTCAGCTGAACCATATTTCCTATGATGCACTACTTTCACCCTTTTGACCAAGTCATATGGTGCTTCATGGGAGATGCCATCTAGCAAGGGAGAACTGGAGCACAAAGCACACCAACAAGAACTCTCTTTAGACACCATGGGAGTTCAGGAGGTTCCTGCTTAATGTGGAATCAAGTTGAAACTAAATGTTTCAATGTTTCTGAATTTTCATTATTTTGTTTAATTAGAAAAGAACCCACAAGAGTTAAGATTGTATATATAATTTTATTATGTCCCTTCCATGCATGTATTATGATACAGTCCTTATAACATGCTATTACAGTAATTTGGGATTAATGCTAAATATTTAAGGCTGTAGATAATTGTTTCAGTTTGTAATACACTGTGTGTGCCAGCCACTCAATAAAAGAAACATATGAAAAATTTACCATAAGTGGCACTTAGGTAATATACTACAGACAAACTAAAACATGGAAACAAGGAGTCCTGTGGCACTTTTAAAGACTAACAAATGTATCGCATGAGCTTTTGTGGGAGAAAATCCAACTAATAGTAAAATATGCTGCAATACTAAGACCAAAAAAGTTTGCAGCTAAATTTATTTCCTAATCACCTCAATCCTTAGCACTACCCTTCTTACTGTTTTCAAAAGGCTACTCAGAAATTGGAATTTCCAGTTATTTATAATACAGACATCATGGGCATTGTGTTTTGCAAATACAGTTCCACACTGTGGGTCCACTTCTGCTCTCAATAGCAGATGTGCAAGCACAATGAATTTAATGGCAGGCCTCCATGTAGCAGCTCAGAATATATCCCATCCATTTTAACTATTATCCTCACTGCCATAATTCAAGAAAGACATCTTGCACTGAACCAAAGAACCAAGATAAATAAATAAAAGAAACAGCTGCTACTGTTTGCTTACTGATCCTCTTAGAGTTTTTTTTTTTTTTAAAATCTCTCTGGCAGGGGTACAGTACAGAATCTCTTGATATCTCTGTCTAAGATCACGTTCCCTCTCTCACGCACACAGAGTTTCTCAGATCCTATCTAGTGTCTCTTTGCAGATGAGGTAAATGGCATAGATCCTACTCAGTGTCTCATTATAATCTTCTTGTTTTAATTGAGCTGGATTCCCCCCTTCCTTCCCTTGGAAGAAAGGTAAAGAATATATTCAGTGAACCAATAATGCTATGGTTCATATATAAATATGGTTCACTGACATAATTTCTACATTTACTCCCATGAACCAAAGCAGCTGTCAAAGTACTGTATTCCTTTAAAGAGTAGCAGATATGCTAGGAGGGCACCAAAGAAACTTATATAGCTCTGAATGGCATCTTTAAAACAGCAGTCTGGGAGCAGAAGAAGAGCTCAGGGGAATCTACAGAGCCACTTACTCTCCAAAAATAAAGAGAACAATGCCTGATTTTGTTGAAGTTACCAGTGCTCAGTCATTGTTGGTTGAGAACGAAAAATGTATACTTTTACATTCTTAGCACAAACCCATAATTCCAACTGGCTTGGTGGCTTAGCATTTCTACCTAGGGGGCTAACGGGACTCAACATCTGCAAAACTGTGCTTTGATTATTGGCACCTTCGCACACCAAGGGATGAAAATCCGAGCAATCGACAGTCAGAACTCACATTTTGACATGTTAAGCAGGGGACTGTTCCTCAGAGAGTTTGCCATTTGGAGAAGAGGAGTAAGCTATATCCTTGAAGGAGAGGGGAGAAAAAAAAGTAGTCAACAGATATGAGTGTTACAGTATTTCTTCTACCAGGGAGAGTGCCTGTTGGAACCAGCATAAAAGGAACAAATTATGAGTGAGAGGGGAATGGAAGGAAATTGGCAAGCTTGGTACTCTAATGCTTATTCTTTGTTTTCACCATGTTCATTACGATCATTGCAAAAGTGAAAATGTGTAATTATTTAATACTAAAAGTAGACGAAAATACGATGAATTCTACAGTGAGAAAAACTGCCATATATTATTTCCTTTACAAAAAGTTTTCACTTTAGCGTCCTGGCATCCTATTTAAAGTTTTTATAGCTCTGAAAACAAACAAAAATATTCTACCTTAATATTCAAAAAGCAAGACTATAGCAGGGCATAAAAAGTATAGCAGATCACAAAAAGTCAGGTATCCTTTAGGGTGCCCAGATGGCAAATATGAAAAATCAGGATGGGGTAGGGTGGATAACAGGTGACTATATAAAACACAGCCCTGAATATCAGGACTGTCCCTATAAAATCAGGACATCTGGTAGACCATGCTAGGTGCTTTGTTACCCAACAGTTATTTCAAACAGCAAACTATTCCATAAGCATAAACCCATTTTTCTATCTGCTCTTTCCAAATTTAGCACTTCAAGGGATGTCATGACAGCACTGGAAACATTGCCCAGTGCCAGGACATAATCACAACACTGCTGTTTGCAACTTCAGGGAGTTTTTTACAATAGATACCTGAAATCTGAAATCCAAGTAACTAGGAAGAGCATTGGTACCAACTAGATCATACCATCCTTACTTTGGAAGCAACAACTGGACAATAAAAAGGAGATGAAATACCCCTATTTCAGTAGCCTAATCAGGAAGAGCTAGCATTCCAAATATTCAACTGTAAAATGTTCATTTATAGATTTTAAGGCTAGAACAGACTATTATGATCATCTAGTTCAACCTCCTATATACTGCAGGCCATAAAATTTCACTCAGTAGAGGGTATATAAATGAATATTACTGAATCCAGTAATTTATCTTAAACCAGAACATCTTTTAGAAAGGCATTCAGATCTGAATTTATAGTTTAAGGTTCTGCCATTGCCACTGAATATAGGTGGATTAGACAGAAGATATATAAAGTGGTCTTTGAAAAGCACAACTCTAACTGTAGGAGGAGCCAAGAAAAGGATTTAATATTCTCAACAAGAGATTCTCAAACTTTGGCCACAGTTCACCAGGGATCCACACAGCACTTCCTGTTGAACCTGAGAATGAAAACTTTCAAGAACCACATTGTGGAAGGATTGGGGATTGTTGGGAGAGGAGTCGTGCTTGTAAAGGGATCACCTTTTTGCAAAGAAGGCTGCAGAATTAAAAGGGCTGTAGAATACCAGTTCTGGGTAAATTTTATGTCTTCACAGTGCCTTTCATTCTGAAGGACCCCAGAGCACTTTGCAAAGCACAGCCTGATTGTCCTTTACAGAAGTTGTACACCAGGATAATTCCTTTGACTTCGGTGGAGTTACTCCTATTTGAACCAGTGTGAGAGAAAATTCAGACTACCAGCCTGGCAAGGCAGAAAAAGGCAGTGATTCGCATCAGCAATGCTGTGCAACAATTAGGTGAAGGGTAATTTCTCCAGTTGAAATTACAGTGGAAAGACTATTGAATGAAATGTAACTACTCAGAACGGCTACAGTCAGGATACAAGGATTCATATTTTTCACTACAAGGGAAAGTTACATGTGATTTTTTAATAATCTTGTGCGTTCAGAGCCTCTTTTCTCATGAATAAGACTCGTGCTCCCTAGAGAAAGGCATCTACAGTACATGCCATACAGAAGGTATCACGAGCGCCATTCAAATCACAAGCTGACCCAATATTGCTTAATTTATGGCATAGCTGTAAAGCTACCATATTGTGGGATCTTGGGCTCCATTGATTGCCCTATTCTTTTCATTAGCTGTTTGATGTGGTGGTAGCTTGAGCATTTGAAATGATAGATAGAGCCCTGCACAGGTACAAATATGTGGATCCGCATCTGATCTGCATCTGTAAGAAATGGTCCATGGATATGCATTTTGTATCCTTGGATGTGGATATAATGTGGATATCCACATATTTGCAGGGCTCTAGCCATGCACAGATAAGAATATGTGGCTCTGTATCTGATCTGCAACTGCAAGAAATGGTCTGTGGATATCCACATTGTATCTGAAGATGTGGATATCTGCAGATATAATGCGGGTGTCTGCAGATTTGCAGGGCTCTAATGATAGAGCGGAGCCATGTCTTGTAAGGGGCTGCCAGCCGCAGGCCTGCTGCTGTGACCCCCAAGTAAATACTTCACGACCCCCTGAGAGGTCATGACCACCAGCTTGAGAACCCCTGCCTTAACCTCTTCACAGATCTCTATACCTGCTATGTCAAAAACCAGGGGTCAGATCAGTCCATGGGGAGGCTTTTTTGCCATTACCAGAAAGGCAGAGGGGGAGCAGAGGACCCTTCGAGATGAATTTTTTTTTTTTGTAATAAATGATTATGTCTCTAATTTATACAAAAGTCCTGATTATGTACTCCAGACCTGAACAAAAAGCTAACACACATATTCAGCAATTGAACTAATGCCAATTAACAGGAACTAGCTTGTCACCCTCCCATCTCACCTCCAAATTAATAAAAAGAGAAAGATTTTTGACTTTTAAAACTCTTTTAATAAAATCAGGACAGGAACGAGAAAACAAATTTCAAATTCAAAAACAACTGCCCATCCTGAATGGTAGAAAGTGCATTTCTGGTAGCTCACAATTGAACACATTGTTCCAAATTGCTTATAAAAGTGTAATCTCTAAACTTCACTGGAAGGCACAAAACTACTAGAAATCTAAACAACAAAAGCATCACCAACCCCTACCAAATAAAGCAAGCAAGGAGTCCTGTAGCATTTCTATAGACCAACAAAGTTATGCATCGCATGAGCTTTCATGGGTGTAATCCCACTTCGCCAAATTCATGAAATGAAAGCAGGTCCATTTCATGCATCTGACATAGTGGGATTACACTCACAAAAGCCCATTCAATAAGTAAATTTGTTAGTCTTTAAAGTGCCACAGGACTTCTTATTTGTTTTGCTAAACTAGACTAACACGGCTACCCTTCTGGAATCCTACCAAATAATTTACATTGGTCTACTTTTTTAAATGGCTAGCTTCGTTTGACTCTCCCTCCCCCCCCCCCCCAAAAAAAGCCTGCAAGGCATCCCACAGATCTATTTGTGACCCTATATTTAACTGTAAAAATAATTATGGTAAGACAAAAATCAAGGGACAATAACCAAAAGATATCATGAAGTAAAAGTAATATGGACCTAGTGAGAAACATATGAAAAACAGCCTCCTCCATGCCACAAAAAAGACACAGTATCTCCAGAATCAAATGATACTCTCATAGGGTGTATGAGGCTCTTTGAGGCCCCCTGCTGGAAGCTTTGTAGTCCTACCATATCCCACCCCAGGAAATAAACACTGAAGGTGGGGTCCTCATCAGAATGAAGCAGTCCCAGTTAAAAGATGCTGCAGGGCCTGAGCAGTTCACTTGCTGGAGGGGACCAAAAGGAAGAAGAAGGACTAAGGACTGGAGAAAACCCTGCTCATGCAAGGACAGGACTGTTACAAGCTCTTCAGGTAAAAAGGCCTAAGAGAAGACCCTGATAAATCAAGACAGAGACTGAAAAACTGTTCAGGTGAGGCAGCCTGGGAGAGGCCCTGCTCAAACATGGAAAAATCAGAGAACCCAAGAAGAGGAAGAAGTTGTGTGGGAAGTGGTCCGGTTAATAGCAGCAGCAACTATTACAAGGAGCAGCATGTGTCCACTATTTATAGGGTCCCTAGGTCAGGACCTGGGGTAGTGGGTGTACTTAGGTCCCCCCACTGGAGGTTCGGTGAAAGCCCTGATAAGGCTGGTAAGGAGGCCCATGTAAAGGTTAGGAGAGTATCCAGGGGCGCCACAAGCAAAGAAAGTTCAGGTTCATACCTGCACAATGTGGTGAGTGCACCTCATCAAAGATGTACAAACACATGGTTTGTAGTAACAGCACTGTGAATAATACTCCACTAGAGATCACCCAACCTCTTTACAATCAAAGACTTGTATACAGTTCACCAGGCTGACTGGCTGGAGTCTGCCATCAAAACCTATCTTCTCCACAGCAGACTGGGATAATCAACAAACATTCAAAAATGATGAATCTTTAACACAAGTATATGTAATGACTTATGGCCTAAATTATTAAAAATAAATTCAGAAGACCCTTGAGTGCATGGGGCTGGACTAGATGATCTCTTCAGATTCAACTTCTCTGATTCTATGAGTCAAGGCAAGCAAGCTGCCAGACTTCCCAACACCCCAATCCATAACAGAAGCAACAAGCAAGAAAATAGAAACATATATTAATTATATTATATTATATTTTGTATTATATTATATAAGGAATGGCTCATTCAAGAAGACAACTGGTCCAGACTGACAATAATGTCCCTAGGAAGGACTGATTCCACCTCTGATAAAAACTGAGAAACCCAGAAATATTAATGAAACCCAAGCTTGTTGGCCAAGATACCTGGTGAGACCTATGTCAAATTAGTAAAATCAATTAAATGAACCACTTTTATTACACCTGCTGCAACAAGGGAAGAGACAAGTCTCCTAGAAATAAAACTACTAATTCTTATGGCAAGGTTATAAAGAAGAGGCTCAGCAAGCAGCATCGGGAACTCCACCTATCATACAACCTCCAAAAATCTCCAAGAATTAAAATGCTTTTAATCAAAATCAGGTAATATTCCAAAACTGAGATACTCAGGATCCAAAAAAGGACCCAAACTCAAAGCCCTTACCTGCTGAAGAAAAGTAGCAGCTAATTGCTTCCAAGGAACAGGCTCATCCACAACTAACTGCAATAGAGACCATGAACCAAAAGTAGCAACTCTGCTCATAAGAACAATGAGATCCTGACCCCCTTCCACAACAGGCAGATACAAAATACTCTGCCTCAGCCAATGATGGCCATCCCAGAAAAAGTCCAAAAAAAACTTCTGAACTTTTTCTAGGAAAAATGGAGGAGGATCCCAAACAATACGTTATGCCACAACATAGAGGCAATTAAATCATTCTTTACTAACACCCACACTTGGAAAGAGCATTCACACCAAACTCCACTTCCACCTTTTCAGCTTCCCCCTCCAATTTTTCCATAATCCCCTCCCAATTCGGACCCAAAATATAATTTTGTTTCAGCACAATTCTCAGTGCCTTAAGGCCAGTTTGGCTCCACAATAGCTTCTCTGGCAAAGTCCGGGAGTAGGAGATCACTCAGGCCCTGCAGCATGCAGGTCTGAGGAAAAAGAATTACAGCAAAATTCCTTATCCCCACATGCACTTTGCTCTTCAATTTTTTTCAATCTGTACCACTTCTGTTTGTCAAACAGAGACATCTCATAGTATAATGAGCAGACAGCAAAAACAGAATAATGTCAGTCTTCCATTTCTACTCCATATTTCCCTCTTCAGTCTTATCCAGAAATCTACCAATAGCATCCAGAGTACATCCCCCCCTTAGGAAGTTCAGGACCCAGAAAAACTGTGAGTTTATTATTCCTCACACTCTCAGAGTCTGAACCTAATACCTGACAATCCTTCATGGCCCGATCAAAAGCTACCCTCAATAGTGTGCTTTCCAACTCCATTGACCACATTGCAGCACCTTCAGAAACAGGAGACCCCTCCACCATCAGTGGCCATTTGTGGTTTGGGTTTTTTTGCAAGTCAGAATCTTTGGCCAAGGCTGCAGATTCCATGGCAACAACCTCAACCTCCATTTTGTAGTCAGGGTCAGGCCAAAATGTCACTGAGTCAGGAGCCATAAAATGAGCAATACCATCTCCCCCACGCTGTAATGAGGACACTAACTGTCCAGAACCACCTTCCCCAGAGACATCTTGACCCTGCCAGTCTCTACCAGAGCCACTGCATTCTGTGCTTTATTCTCAGAAACCCCCACATTCCCAAACATAGGGCCACCATTCCCAGGGGTAGCCTGACTCTTCTTAGGACACAGACTGACCAAAGGTGTCAGATTCCCGTAACAAAAACAGGCCATGACCTCAATGGCAACAGACACAACATAGTCCCGCTCCCCAAACCTATACTTCAGGGAAACTTTTAAAACTTTGGAAGCATTGTTTCATATCAGATAAATCTACCTATGGAAAGACAAGATATGCTGAACCTCTGGGGTTTACAGCCCAAAGGAATCATTCTAACAGCCTGGTGATCTTACCATAACTAGCTAGGTCTCACACATCTCCTCATTTCCTGAAGAAGGAGGAACATTATAGATAGTGACCTTAATAGCAAATGTTGAGAGATGCACTTCGGGGACAAGAACCACCTGCTCACAATCCCCCCCACAACCACCTGCTCACCAAGGCTAAGTAACAGAGCAACAAAAAAACAGCAGCCATGCTCATATGAGAGGCAAATGTCACATTTTTAAACCCTAACACACTTCTCCACAGAGGCAGAGTCTGGAGACAAAATCTACAACCTGGGCCATAGGTTAAACCCTCAGAATCCACAACAAACTGAGGTCTCTGTCCCCTTGGGCTAGCCATGCCAGCCCAGAGGGCAGACAAAAGCTTGCTAAAACAAATGAAATCCTGAAATTAATCACATAGCCACCACAAAATTAAACAAATACAGATTAAAAAAACAGACCCATTTCCTCACGGAAAGAAACACAGAGAGAAGAGCAGAGCACACCCACACTCAGCAACCTTCCTAAAAACTCCCACAATCCTTAGAGAGAGAGAGAAAACAAAAACACTTTTTTAAAAAAATCCTCTAAGGAAAAGGCTGGGAAAATAAACAGGACTTGCAGTGTGCCCTGAAGGTCAATAAACCTGGGATCTATCAGAATGAGGGAGGAAGAGAATTCCAGATCCTCTCCTGAAAACACCCTTATCCCCAGCTTTAGATGAATAAATCTAGTTCACGTATCCCAGGAGATTTCAAATGGTGGGAGGACAAAATAAAAGGCAGCTTCAAAAAGGGAAAGGGCACATATAGAGCTTCTTCCATATCAGGTCTCCTCACTCTTATATAAGGTAATAAGATTTCTCACCTGGAATGTAACTTGAAGGGGTCCTCTTCTTCCCCATGTGATCTGCCAAAAGCCTCTGGCAAAAGCGTATTGTTACAGCTCCACTGCTCTGGAAGGCAAGAGGTTAACATCTTTCAGTCACAGGTACTATATGAACCCCAGTTCAGTCACTTCCTTTCAGGGAGAAAACTTCAAAGTAGAAACATAGAATTTAATACTCCAAGTGACACTCCCGGAGGGACCGTGGGAGGGATGCAGGATGGGAGAAGAGAGGACTATGACAAACAGGATTACCGGTGCATGATCTTTTTTTGCTGTACATCTTTCTTCACCCATCCTACGCAGCAACAGTCTGTGAAGACTGGATGTAACAAGCAGCATTTCACCAGTCGTGTACCACCCAGCCAAACTCAGTATGCAGCAAAGGACAGAACCAGCTGGCAAAGCCATTGACGACTAGATGGTCAGCTTGCATGTACAAAAGTCAAAGACCTGAAAGGAAGTGGGTGAATGGGGTTTATATGGTGACTGTGACTGACAGATCTTTAACTCCTGCTTCCTGACTGGTAAAGCCATATTGCTGTCTGTACGTGCAGTTGTCAGGCAAGATGAGAGAACAAGAATATATGACAAAGGGGTTTTTCTATATAGATATTCTGCCATGACAGTAGCCACTCTTAGAAACATTTCCCTTAGCTAACATTACCGCAGTCTTTGCACGCAGTGCTCGTGGGGGCTGGGAAGCCCCATGGTAGAGCTGTGAATTCTCACTCCACAAAACAGCAGCAGTGTGGTGCCAGGATGTGGGCGGGGGGGGGAGGGAGGATAGGGGGCTGCCCCCAAGCCATGATTGGAGAGGCAATGAGCATACAGGAGTCAGACAGAAAGATGATGGGAAATCCCAGTTTCTTAGCGGTGAGCCCTCATGGAAAGGAGAAGAAACTGGGGCAGAAGCGATGTAGGAACAGCCTGAGAGTTAACCTTGGGTGTGGGGAAGAGACCAGAAAGCAAGCTGAGCATGGAACCCAGTCAGCCTGTACTATGCTGCATGGAGACCCAACCAGATCCCAAAGTAAAGAAGGCTCCAATCAGTGACTGAGGGATTGAGCAGAGCGAGGCAGATCCACAGCACCTTTGATATCCCCTGCAGTTGAGTGGTACAGATCTGTAAGGTGCTATGGCTACTAGAGAGACACTTCTGTGCAGAACCCAAAGCTGAGGGGCTGCTTTGGGGATCCAGAGGGCAGAGGAAACCCAGCGAGGAAGCCTAAGCCAGCATTGGGACTATGGCAGTAGATAAATGCAGCAAACACTCTTGTGATGATTGGACCTTAATCTTAATCTTAATTAAGTAATCTTAATAGTGAGCTCAATGGTTAGAAGAGAGTGGGAGTCCATAAAGTATTACAATAAGTAAAAACATATTGATGGGAACACTTGCGAAAGGGACACAGAAAGACAATTCAAACAAAAAGGCCCACTGACATAATTCCAGGACTGTGTTAAAACATGCGGGACAAACAAAAGTCTGACACTGAAAAATCAATTAACCAAAATTGATGTGTCAGAAATTAGGCCAAAATAAGGAGAGGAAAAGCTATTCCATCCATTGTTCTATCTTGGGTCCTAAAGAAAGATAATTTGGGGGAGAAAAATTGGAAAGGTTACAATATCTCCTGGGATCCCAGTATTTTGTTATTCTCCCGATTCTGAGGCTGTCCTGATCAGACCGGGAAAGAACCAGATGACATTTCAACTTCTACTGCCTCCAGCTGAATCCCAACCACCGCCTGGGAAATGAGACTTTGTTCTCTTTCCACTCCCACCCCTAAATGTGACCTTTTCCTTCCTAGCCTTATTTCTTCTCTTTCCTGTTTCTCCACTTTTTCCTTTCGTCTAATATGAGTCTGGCTTAGCTGGCCAAGACTGCGCATTTTGAAACACTGCTGTAATCCTGTAACCAGAAAGAGGCAGCTAAAAATAATGCAGCCCAATGCAGGTATGAGTTTGCCAGGTCTCCTAGTGGCTAATAAGACTATGTGTCATGTCTGTGTTTTTCCAGCACTGAGGTTGCAATAAAAGTCAGAGGCAGAAGCTGCATTTTCCCTTTGCTGTTCTTTCTCTCCACTTTTGTATGTGTTTTTCTTGTTTTTCTTCTTTAACAACTACAGCAATAACACATCATCAGCCTATCTCAGGTCTCCAGAGCCTCATGCGGCTCCAGAGCCTCATGCAGCTCTTTGGCTGTCCCCTAGTGGCTCCGGGTATCGGCTCCCACCCGCCACCAGTGGACCTTGCGGACAATCTAATCCTGGCTTTGGGGTCCAACTCCTAACTCCAGGCTCGCCCTCCCCTCCTCCCCTCACCCCTCGCCAGGGGACCCTGGACCAACTCCCAGCTCCCCATCACCAGGAGGCTACATCCATTTCGGCTCTCAAAATGCTTGGTTATTGAAGGAATTTTTTTAAATGGCTCTTCTTGTCCTTCGGGTTGCCGACCCTTGGCCTAGCTTCTCTTTGAGACTCCATCTTTGAGGCTGTCAGACAAGGATGTCTTTCCCTTTCTTTGCTGCTAAAGGGAAAGGAAATAAAGGTGACGTTAAACTTAAAATCTCATTCGGTACTTTACTGTTCAAATGCTTTAATTGTTTTCCCTTTTTCTGTATCTTTAATACAATGTGAAAAGGCTTTTTAAGAACATCTTTGCCATAGAACTAAATAGGCTGAGGTCACTGTATACCAAACCCCAAAGTGTGCTTAAAACTGTCCAATGTTCTTAGAATCTTAGAGATGGAAGGGATCTCAGGTTGAAAGTCATCTAATCCAATACCCTGCTCAAAGCAGGATCAACCCCATCTAAATCATCCCAGCCAGGGCTTTGTCAGGCTGAGCCTTAAAAACCTCTAAGGATGGAGATTCCACCACCTTCCTATATAACACATTCCAGCGCTTCTCCACTCTCCTAGTAGAAAAGTTTTCCCTAATATCCAACCTAGACTTCATCACTGCAACTTGAAACCATTGCTCCTTGTTGTGTTATCTGCCACCACTGAGAACAATCTATCTCCGTCCTCTTTGGCACCTCCCCTTCGGGTAGTTGAAGACCATTATCATATTCCCCCTACTTTTCTCTTCTGCAGATTAAACAAGCCCACTTCCTTCAGCTTCTCCTCATAAATCATGTGCTCCAGTCCCCTAATCATTTTCGTTGCCCTCTGCTAGACTCTCCAATTTATCCACATCCTTTCTGTGGGGCAGGGGACAAAATTTGCCATAATACTCCAAATGTGGCCTCACCAGTTCTGGATAGAGGGGAATAATCACTTCCCTCAATCTACTGGCAATGCTCCTACTAATGCAGCGCAACATCACGTTAGCCTTCTTGGCAACCAGGGCCCCTTGTTAACTCATATCCAGCTTCTTGTTGACTGTAACTCCAAGGCCTTTTTCTGCAGAACTGCTGCTTAGCCAGTCAGTCCCCAGTCTGTAGCAGTGCATGGCATTCTTCTATCCTAAGTGCAGGACTCTGTACTTGTCTTTGTTGAAACTTATCAGATTTATTTTGACCCAATTTGTCTAAGTCACTCTGCATCCTATTCCCTACCCTCTAGCATATCTATCAGCTCCCCCATTTTAGTGGACAGTGAATGAGTTATGTTAATACTTTTGACACTTTAGACCCATATATTTTAGCTAAATAAACACAACATCCCTAGAGTTGGCATGCTGAACTCTCACTCTACAGAGATTGGGGCTAAAGATGATCTGCTGATGATAGAACAGAGCATTTGTATTTGTAATAGCATTGGAGTAATTCCTGGATGAATTACTGCCTCCTGAAAAACCGTAAGAGCGGTCTCCACCCCACGACAAGGTGTAAGAGTGTACCCCTCTCTGCTAACAAGGAAAGCCACCACCTGACAGTACCCTTTTTTGAACTTGAGACACTAATACTGTGTATTCTGGGGTAATGGTAGCTAAGACGATTGTCAGGATTGAAGCAGTTCTTTCACAAACATGAAAGTCACATACATATAATCAAATGCCCCTTTGCAGAGTGAGATTTTGCTGAGATTTTGTTCACTTAGTTCTTGGAAAACTGTCAAGGTATGTAAGGTCAGGACAAGGGTCTGAACACAGACAATTTTCAGGCATGTAGGGCCAAGCCCAGGGTCTGAACACAGAACCAACAGACAGGAATTCCTATGTTCCAATCTTCTTTCTAACACAGATTCCCTCTGTGGCATTGGGCAAGCTATTAGACCAATCTGGCCTCAGTTTCCCCATCTGTACAATGGGGATAAAAATACTGCCTCCACTATGTTGTTCTGGAGATTAATTCGTGTGTGTAAAGCATTCTAAGGAGTAAAAAAACCTGCTAAATATTATTATTAATGCTGTAGAAAGCACAAGGAGCTCTGAGTATTGTTTGGAACAACCACAAATTAAAGAAGAGATCACTAAAACTAGAACGTCAGTTTGTAATCTGAATTGAATAGAAACAATTCAGGATTTCCATACTGTATCACTGTACATGGAGCTTCCTTGGATTGAAGTCCACCAGGAGCCATTTCAGCCCCTTCAGCACGTGGAATCGGAGGTGGAAACTATTTGGATGTGCCATGGCAGGCATGAAGGCAGGGACAGAGGACTCATTTCTATGCACGTCCCACATAAGGGACTGCATTGGGCTGAAATAGACTCTGTGGCACAATTCCACAGCTGCCAGGGCAGAAGAGTGAATTCGTTGTGTGTCCATGTACCCAACCAGCACTTGACCGGGCCACTCAGGCAAGTTACTGTGCAGAGAACTTGGTCCTGTAAGCAGGTTCCACTCAATACATTATTGAAGGGATACACACCCAAGAAAATCAAAAACAGAATCCAGCATGCAGTTGTAAATATTTCCTGTACCTTAGGTGAAAAGTTCCAGAGTCTGGAAAATCAAACAGAGTGCTCTAGCCACAGAAAGAAAGATATAAAGCTGTCATGCCCTGATATTAAAATCTGCATTGTTTTTATTTCAGAGAAGTCTCACCATAAATATTTTGTCTGAAACCAGAACTAACTTTTAACACCCATCATAATCAGATGACAAATGTTGCCCAAACTGTCCAAACACCTGTAATAAGTCTGACCCCCATATCCCCTTCGCCTGACTTCTCAGATAACAAAGATGTCAGCTTGTGACTCACTGAATCCACAGTATTAGTTTGCATATAACTAATAGCGTATAAACCACTGACTCATCTTAAATTGACAGAGATCTTTTAAACATAACATTACAAAGTAAAAATACCTGACCTGGCAAAATATTTGAGGAAATTAATCTGGCCCCCAAGTCCAATAATAGCACATTTGAAAAAATAAACAATTCCTACCCACTGCAGGTGGCACATTAAAAAAAAGGAAATATGAACGTAGCAGCAATAAATATTAAATCCAACCACTTCTCCCATTCTTTGACTCAAAATTATCCTTTTCCCATAGTTTTTGAGCAGTTAGTTTGTGTTCATTGTATTTTGTATTAACACTGCCCTTTTTCATTCAAAGATCTCTTAGTATGGAACCAACTGTCCTTATCCCCATTTTACAGATGATGAAAAAGAATGGGAGAGGATCAGCAACTTGCCAAAGTCACATAAGGTGCATATACATTGGCAACTTAGGTTGACTTAAGGATGCTTAAGTTGACCTACACAAAGCCACATCCACACTGGGCTTTTATTAAGTCGACTTAAGCGCTTCCTTAAGTCGACTTAATAACACCACCTCTAAATGTCGACTTAAGCCTTAAGTCAACTTCTTAAGTCAACTTAAAGCCAGTGTGGATGGGGAATAGCGCTAAGTCGACCTTATTAAGTCAACTTAAAGCCAGTGTGGACGGCTATGTCTATTGTTAAGTCAACTTAACAGTGTCAACTTCACAAGTGTAGACATAGCCATAGTGAGCTGTAACAGAACTGGAAGTATATTTAGGTTTCCCACGCTTTATTAACTGCATCTATTAAAGTAGCACCTAGAGGTCCCATTGGGGTGAGCACTTAATATATACATAGTAAGGGACAATCCCTGCCCAATCCTACAGTTTAAATAAGCATGACAGGTCGGAGGCAAAATGAAATTAAATGAGTTTCCTTAGATCACATCTGAAGTCAGCAGCAAAGCTGGGACTTAACCCTAGAGAGCTTGAGTACCAGTACCAGTTTTTAACCATAGTGTCATCCTCCTTTCCTCACCTAGCCTTTTACTACTACACCACACTGCTGATAGTTGGAGAATATATAGGGCAAAAGGTTAATCTATTTACGTTCCTTGCTATTGGCACCTAAACAAAGGGACTGCTTTCACGTATACTCTTCTCAAACTTCTGACAAATTGGAGTCTAACTCTTTGTATAGTGGACAGGCTCAGAGAACACATGCAATGTGAATTCAGGACCATACATCAAGTATCCTGGCATGACCATTATTTAGCAGGCTTTCAGGCTGTTTCGCATACAAGGAGTGAATAAATGAACAATCTTCCATAAGGTCAGTTATCACTGCTGCCAAGCTTACAGATCACATACTCTCTAATCCTAGATTCCTTCCTAGTCTCAGGCAAGAAGACTGCACCTCAAAGTAAATATAATTGGCAGATAGAAGGGGAACCATTACCAGTGACAATTCCAAAATCTATCTAAAAGTACAGCAATTAGCCAAATTAGCAAGGTGGGTCACAAAAGGCTTAAAAGACCATGGACATGGAAATGTAATTCAACAGCAAGGCTGTCTGCTTGTCTAACATACTGGACTTCCAGAGCAAGAAAAATGCCAAATTAAAAATGCAGTTCCATTCTACGTATTATATTGCATTATATCAGTGGTTTCCAACCTGTGGCCTGGGGGACAAAAATGGCATGCTAGGGCTTTCAAAGTGGCCCATGGCTACACTCCTCCTGGCTAAAGAAGGCTTGCTGTTGCCTAAGGACCCAGGCGTAGTGTGTTTCCACAGGGTTAAAAGATCGGTGCAGGGTCCTTGCTGCAGCCAAAGGGGAGGAGAGGTCGTAGCAGGTAACTTGGCAAAGTCCTCTGCTTAGGTTCATAGGTGCTGGGGGTCCATGCTGGTGCCAGAAGAAGGACAGCACTGATCTTCCATCTCCCTGTCTCCAGAAGGGAGCCACAGCCTAGGTGGAACACACAGAGCTACAAGATGTGTACAAAAAAACAAACAGAGTCCTGTGGCACTTTTAAAGACTAACAGATTTATTTATTGCATCTTCAAAGCATCTGACAAAGTGGGATTTTCTCTCATGAAAGCTCATGCAATAAATAAATCTGTTAGTCTTCATAAGTGCCACAGGACTCTGTTTGTTTTTCTGTGAGGGTGCATCTTCACTTGTAAATTAAGTTGACTGTCCCAGGTCCACCTAGCCCCTAGAAGTCGACCTAGGCATCCAGTGCGGACACTCTATGTCGATTTTGTAGGGTTCCCTCAAAGTTGACTTAAAATTTGAGTGTAAACATGCTAAGTCGACTTAAAGTCAACTTAAAGTTAAGTCGACTTAAATTATCAAGTGTAGACATAGCCTGATATACTAACACGCTACCCCTTTGAAAGAGGTGTACTGCAAAGACATTGCCTCCTCACTGAACCTCTTCCATCTGGCTGCAATGCGGGGCCTGCTGGTGGAGACTGGTGGCCCTTCAGAGTTGTAAAAATTATATCTGTGGCTCTCAAGCCAAAAAGGTTGGTAACCACTGCATTGTATTATGTGTCCACATGATAGGCTGCACTCACCTATCCTCTAGACTTGTAAAGACCAACAAATTTATTTATCACATAAGCAATAATAAAAAAAGAAAGTTAGTCTTTAAAAGTGCCACGGGACTCATGGTTTGTTTTGCTGAACTAGACTGACACGGCTACCCCGTTGGAGCTTATCAGCTCTGGGAAGCAAAAACTTCAATCATGCCACAAACACATCCCTAAAGTTCCCACATTACGCAAGGGATCATCTGAAACTTGGGCTGCTAAGGGAAGGGATCCTAGTCCCAAAGCAAATTCCTCCACCAACTCTGAAAACAAAGAAGTTGGTTTAGCTATTTTTAAATTAAACAAAAACACCTTATCTTTTCTGATTTTTTTCCCTACTCCAAGGTGGCATACTGGTAGCAAATGAATTTCACAAAGAAATTACAAGACTAGATTTTAGATTTTTAAAAGATTTCAAAAATAAGGAAGATTTTGCTACTTTAAAGGACGCTGTGTCCATTATATTAGTCAAACATCACACTGTTTAAAGTTTTCAAGATCACCAGAGACTTTAAAAGACTAAGATTGGAAGGTAAGATGTGAGCAAATCTCATATATCTTGTTATGAATCTCTTTGTAATTATGTAGTTAAGTATAGGAATGTCACCATTTTGAATTTGGCAAAGTAAGTAAAGTTGACAAAGTAAGGTAATGTTTCTTATCTAAGATGGCATTTAATGTCACAGGCAGCAAACATGTAGCTAATTATTCCCTTGCATCCAAGAAAAGGAGAAATTTTTAGAAGTCTTTAGGTATCATACAAAATGTGCATATGCTTTTAGAGTAGGCAACTTTTAGTTTTATTTCTTAATTCTAATCATTATTATGTATGTTTGTCACTAGTATGCATAATAAGAGACAGTTCTTGAATCAAAGGCTATGTCTACACTGCAAAAAGTTAGGTCGACTTTGTTAATTCGACTTAATAAGGTCGACTTTAAGCCAACTTAAAATCGACCTTATTAAGTCGACTTAACAAAGTGGTGTCCATGGACGTGGACTAAGTCCACTTTGTTAAGTCAACCTAACTGCCCTTAGGTCAACTTAATAAAGTGGATTTAAATGTCCATACTGGGCTTAGGTTGACCTAAAGAAGGGTTAGGTCAACCTAAGGAGGCTTAAATCGACCTAATGGATGGTTCTTATTAAGTCGATTTAAGCTTTCATTAAGTCGACTTAAGGAATTTCTTAAGTCAACTTAATGAAAGCCTGGTGTGGACATGGCTTATTTAAGTCTACTTATGCCTCCTTAAATTGACTTAATTTGCCAGTGTAGACCTAGCCAAAGGGCTTACAGTCTAAGCTTACACCTACTTTATGAGCTGGGGTGCATTTCTCCTGCTCGTGTACACATACTCCTACTGGCTTTCATTGAGCTAGCACAAGTTTGCGTACATGAACAAGGGTATCACATTCCCAGCTCATAGTGCTGATGGGCTAATTAGGAAGGACCAAAAGGAAAAAAAAAGTGGGAGAAAGGCAATATAATCTCAATTTACAAATGAAGAACAGAGGCACAGAAGGGTTAAATGACTGGCCCAAAGTCACACCAGAAATCTTGTTAAAGATGGGAATAGATTCCACATCTTCAGAATCCCAGGCCACTGCCGTAAATGTAAGACCGTGCTTCCTGTTGTGTAATAGGAACTGGCTTGGTAGCCTTGATCACCAAGGCAGTGTCCTCTCTCCTGAACCATCCAGGCAATAACCTCAACGTTTTTTTGGAAGGTACCAGTCTTTAGGTCAGAAAACTGTTCATCTTCAGTGCCCGGTCACTTTTTTTGACCTCTTTGCCAAGACTGTCAGCAGCACCAATTGTTTGCAACTTTATTCTTGAGCACTCGACACTTTTGCCTACCAACAAGTCACCATTGTTCTGGGAATGCCTGGCCTTTTACAAAGTATGAAATCCAATCGAAAACAGAACTGGAAGGGAATGTGTATGAAACTGCAATAGCAGAACAAGTTGTTCTATTAAATAATAATTATCAGTCTTTGGCATTTCTGTAGCATCTATTGTTCAAGGAAGCATTAAGGAGGTATCCCAGTGAGATGCAATAGGTATTATTATCCCCATTTTATAAGAAGAAAATCTGGGCAACATAGGGATAAAAGTGGCCTGATTTTCAGAACGTTGAGTGTCTACAACCCCAATGATTTGAATGCAAGCTTTAGGAAGATCTCAGTACATTTGATAATCAGAACACTTTTATTTAAGACTCTACTTTAGGCATCCACATATGAAAAAGTTGGCCTATGTGACATGCCCAAGATTACACGAAAACAAAATTCAGATCCCATCCCAGATCCCCAGTTCCCATTCCTGAGACTTTTCTGTTCTGTATGGGTATGTATACCACGCTCCTCAATAAGGTATTTGAGCACCTTCCAAGTAGTACATTAAACAATGCAACTAACATTTGTCCATTCTTGTTTTCTCATGCCTTCCCCAGTAGAAGAAGGGTGTGTAGAGAAGTGTCTTGTTTTGGAATATTTTTAATATAGTATATGCACACCTAAATGTTGCTGTATGTTTATATTAGAGATAGCAAGATTGAAGAAATGCGCCTTGAACTTGAAGCAGGAGGCGATGTGATGGCCCTGAAATCCCATGAGAGTCCATTCCACAATGGTGGGCTGCCCCCTGAGAAAGCTCTGAATCCGATAGAGATGAGCATTACCCTTGAGGTAGAATGTTCCCTAGTGCTAAAGGAGTGCAGTTGTCAACCATGGTTTTCTCTTCTCTTGTCACTGAGTACTTATCATAGCCATGCCTCTCCAGTGGCTGGATGTTAGAAAGGAGAGGTCAGTGCTGATCCTAGTATTACTGGCAACTAGCTAAGATTCTTCTTTAGCACCTGTTGAGACTCAAAGGAGCCCAGGTGTGACAAATAACCACAATGGAACGAAGTGAAGAATCATCAAAATAAATAAATTCCTTCATGTGATCTTTACACACTTCATTGCTTCCCTAAATTCTGAACAGCAACAATACCTGCCGTTCCAACTCACCCAACCTAACCTAACAGAATGCCTCTGCTATGTAGTTATTTTAGGGATCTTTTTAGGAAAATATTTGGCTTCCACATTTATACATCGGTGCGAAACCATGAAGATGAACAATTAAGGATGATCGGTTTTGCTGATTACTGAGCACTATAAAATAGAGGCTATATTATGTAATAGCCTGACAATTTTTTTCAAACTTATGCCCCTTTTCTATTTTTCTTTTCTTTTTAATTTTTGTTATTGTTCATTTCTCCCTCCCCCCAACATAAACAAAACAAAAGAAATTCAATGACAATGAGAGATGGGTTGCAATCAAAATTGCAGATCCAAACACCCTCTTTTAGGGAAGGCTAGATCTCATCCACAAGGTCCTGATTCTATAAACACTAAGGGTATCCAGTAACTTTATGTATAGTGACTAACCACACTGAAGCCAATGGGACTACTCACTGTCCACAAAGTTAATAATTCATAGAGTCACAGAGTTTAAGGCCAGAAGAGACCATTAAATCATCTAGTCTGGTCCTCCTCCACAGACCATTAAATTTCAACTGTTTACTCCCCTGTTGAGGGTTGAGCGTGTGCATAAGTCTTTGCGGGATCAGGGATTATATATGTAACAGTGGGCCAAAATCCAAATCAAAACTGCAAATGCTTAAGTCTCGAACAAAATTCTGACAAAAGCATTTCCTTTATGATGAAAAATGTTATTGAAATACCACATTTTGAAATATTTCAATTATTTCTTCTATTTACTGCAGCATCTATGCTAATCAGCCAGGGGATTGGACATGTCCTCCAGCCCACAGATCACACTCCCTTGGATATACTCACTGGCCTTCTCTCCTACTACTCTGAGGCTATATCTACACTAGAAAAGTTAAATCGACTTTGTTAAGTGGACTTAATAAGGTTGACTTTAAGTCAACTTAAAGTCAACCTTATTAAGTCAACTTAACAAAGTCGACAACTTTTCTAATGCAGACATAGCTCCTTATCTACCTTATTAAGTCGACTTAATGCTTTAAGTCAACTTAATAAGGTCAACTTAAGTGTTAACCCCTGTCCACATTGGCTTTAAGTCAACTTAAGGAGTCGACTTAAGGCTTAATTCGACCTAAAACGAGGTATTATTATGTCAACTTAAGCTTTCCTTAAGTCGACTTAAGGAAATGCTTAAGTTGACTTAATAAAATCCCAGTGTGGACGCGGCTTTGTTTAGGTTGATTTAAGCCTCCTTAAATCTACCTAAGTTGCCAGTGTAGACACACCCTGAGTGTTTAGATAGAGAGATCATGCCATGCTGCAAGTATTGCAGGGAGAATGTGCCTGTTCCTATTCTCTAAATTACACCAAAAGGAAAGATATTCTTCAATTAAAAAGTGTAAAAGAATCTTTATAGTGCAAAAAGAAAATACAAGTATTTATGACCCATTAATATTTCTGCATGTTAATTAGAACATAAAAGAAAAATACGAGTAAGATAGGAGAATCTCCCACTTCAGAATCTTCAGGATCCTCTGTGGCTGTGGAGGTTTGACTGCACATCTCTCACCAGTCTCTGCAGGTTTTAAAGGGACTGCACCCCAACACCTGGGACACAATTTGCACGCACAGAATTTGTGCTTGTATTTTTGCACACATTGCAGATGCAAATATGAGTATTTGCAACTTTGCTATCAGGAAGTTTGAGGTTTTCATACCTGTGTCCCCACTTGAATTGTGGGTGTAAAAAGTAAACACAAAAATTGAACCTGGAAAAGGGTGTATGTCTTTCGGAAAACATATTTTTATACTCAAACTTTGGTAACATTTAGCCTTTAAGCAATAAGGAATATTAAGTAGATCTGATTGTAATTTTTAAATGTCATTTTATTGTTCTTAAAATATTCTTATTTTAGAATAAAACTTTCAAAATATTTTGCAAATTTAATTTATTTTCAAAATAAAAGTTATACCCCATAAAGGAAAAAATATAAATCTTTATACAGTTTGATATAATTTATATAATCTCTATAGAGATAAACAAAGAATGCAACAATACAGAACATACCCAAAGTCAAATCTGGAAGTCTTTACTCAGGCAAAACTCCTCTTAATGCCTGGGAAAAGGCTGAGTAGAAACTCAGTATTTATTTGATTTCATGATATATATTTAATAGAAAAACATTTAGGGTGCATCTACACTGGCAAGTTAGGTCGACTTAAGACACTTAAGTCTACCTAAACAAAGCCACATCCACACTGGGCTTTTCTTAAGTCGACTTAAGCATCTCCTTAAGTTGACTTAAGGAAAGCTTAAGTCAACTTAATAACAGCTCCTTTTAGGTCGACTTAAGCCTTAAGTCAACTCCTTAAATTGACTTCAAGCCAGTGTAGATGGGGATTAACGCTAAATTGACTTTATTAAGTCAACTTAAAGCCGATATAATGGCTATCTCTGCTGTTAAGTCTACTTACTAAAGTCAACTTAAAGTGTAGTCAACTTGTGAAGTCGACTTAACAAAGTCGACTTTAAGTAGACTTAAAGTTGACCTTGTTAAGTTGACTTAACAAACTTGACTTAACTTTGTAAGTGTAGATATAGCCTTATATATTCACATATGTTTGTAATATTTCTTTCAATAATAAAATTTTTGAGAAAATAGCATTTAATGTTACATTTTTGGAGACAAAATGAGAAATACTTAGTAACACTGACATTTCTTTAACCTCTATAATGAACCATACACTTATTCAATATCACTTATAGCATGTCACATTGCTCCAGTGTTATGTGATCATGTAACGAAAGATCCTATCATAAAATGTAATATGCACAATGGGGCAGAATTAAGGTTAACGTGGGAGTCTTAATTCTGAATTTCCTGACTCTTGTGGGTTTATATCTCAAACTTAACATTGTATTAACATATTTTTAATTGAGCGAGAGAGGGAATGAAATTATATATTAAAAGCCTTTATTAGTTAAAGATGAGTGTTTCCCAAAGAACACATTTTACCCATTCATTTTTCATCCAAAGTTTTCTTTGTAATTGAAAACTAACTTCTCCAGCTTTTCTACACTGAGTTTCCTTAAGATTAGGAAGTGTGGCATGACAGTATTCATCTAAATATTCAGTGTAAAGATGAACTTCGTCTTACTGAGACAGAACCTATGCCTTTTAAAGTCAATTGCAAAATTTCTATTAACTAGAAAGGAACAGCATATGGCCCCTAGTAATTTAGATAACATATTCAAGATTTTGAAGTATTTAATTAAGTGTAGCAAATGCTTTCTCGCAACAAAAACTATAAAAATGACTAGAGCTGGCATGACAGCCTGTTAGAAAAGTTTTTTATTTCCTTAAGTTCATTTAATTCATAGAAGTGTAGAATTTCAAGAATAAAAAGAAAATATCCAGGAACGTTACTGCTTCTCCCCATCCTACCTCCATATCAGTCAGTTTTCATCAGTAGACTTCACAAATTTCAACTCCTCTATAGCAATTTTAATCTACAATGTAATATTGGGATCTTTTAAAATTATTATTGAATATAACATTTTACCCTCTCTTATGGAAAAATACCTTATGAATTGTAACTATTGTTTAAAGATTCACTACTTTCTTTTAGAAAACATGGTAAATCAGGGAACTCTGGAGACATTTCTACTGAACTGCCTAATTTTTCAAACATTTTTATCAAGTGGCAGGAATCTTCAGTACAAGCTTATCAAAAGGTCGGTTGAAGTCAGTGGGAGCTCTTTCCATTCATCTGAAAAGGCTTTGGATCAGATCCTATATACTGCAAGTGTAAAATACATTGGAGTTTCATGAGAAATGTTCATATTAAAGAAATAAACCAACCCCCAAAATATGATACCATGATGGAAATTTCCAAAGTTGCAATTTTTATGTCATTAACTTTCAGATTTTGGTTGTCTTCATAAAAATACCATGCCCTAAAGATGAAGTTCTCTGGAGGCAGCTCTTCCTTTTTGCATGGCTTTTTTAGTGGGCACTATTTGAAAAACCTGATTGATAAGAGCTATATTTTGGATCCACTTTCCAAAAGAAGTCAGTTTTATTTTGGAGCTAAAAACCAGTGTGTCATGTAACCCTGTCAAGTTTCCTCTTATGACCCCAGTGAGAAATCAATAGAGTTTTATAATGTTAGCCACAGCTTTGTGTAAACACCATAATACTTTATGATGAGAAACAATCTTCCGCTTTTTATTTAAAAATGGCTTTGATTAGGGGGATTTATGTGATTTATGTCTAGTGTGACTGAATTGTTGGGGACAGTTAAAAGAGCATGTGTTATTGTTTGAAATCTGTGTCCCCCAAGAATAGATCATTCCTTTTAGAAATGCAAATTTGGGGCTTTGTAGCAATTATGGTAATAATATGGATTTTGATTTCTAAGCATATGCACTTAGCAAATTATTTATATTAAAATTATTAGTTATATATTCATTTTTATTACACTTTGAATATGTATCAGTAAGTGCATTTACCCAACTACTTTATGGCCAACGCTCGTGATGATTTTCTCTCAAAAGTTCACACTCAGTTTCTCTTTTTTGTTGTTTATTTCTCATAGCATAAATCAATGTATGTTAGGGTGGGTCTACACTTGTAAATTAAGTCGACTTAATTTCATCTGCGTCTACACTACAATTTCCTTAAGTCGGCTTAAGCTTCTGCTTAAGTTGACTTAAGGAAATTTTAAGTTGACTTTATAAATCCTAGTTTTAAGTCAACTTAAAGGGCCCCAGGGCTCCCCCACTGACCTCCCTGCCAAGGTGCCTGCACAGCCAGAGCCTGGCGTGCACACCCACAGGGCAGGACACAGCCCTGCCCACCCTGCTCCCGTACCCTGCCCCTGTCCCTATCCTGCTCAGCCCCCATGTACTTTAGTACAATGGGGAAAATGCTGAGTCCCCTGGCACTTTTAAAGGGGTGCCCCCCCTCCCACCATGGACCACTCCCAGGTCCACCTAGCCCCTAGAAGTCGACTTAGGCAGCAGTGTGGATGCTCTAATTCGATTTGGCAAGGTCGACTTTAAGTTGACCTAAATTTACGGTGTGGACATGCTAAGTTGACTTATTTGAACAAGTGTAGACATAGCCTTAGAGATTACAAAGCAACAAATATTTTAGAGATGAGCCAGAATCCCAAACCTCAGCTGATGGAAATCATTAGCACTTCCCAAATTAGGAGTTTGGCTTTCTTATCTAAAGCTATGCAAAGAAATGTCTATTATTGTGTTCTCTGCCTTTGCCCACACACGAATTCAAACTCACACGTTTTTCTTTCACTCCCTTCAAAACATCCCCTATGGTCTCTCGTTAGTCTATATTCCAAAATCCTGTGCACTATGTCAGTCAAAGAGACCCATAATAATGTGTTCATTTATTAAGTCCATTCAGTGCACACTGGTTTTATAATTTCACATTTTAAGAGAACAGCAAAAAGTTGCAGTTAGGATTTTCCAAATGCTGAGCTCTATCTTCATTGTCCCCCCCCCCCCCCCCCCCCATTTAAGTCAACTGGAGCCTGCTGCTGATTTTGGAGCCCTAAGTGCTTTTGAAAAAAGCTCACCCTACAGCCATGAACCAGATGAAGCGTTCAAGAGCTGCGTATTCTCCAGAGCCCTCAGCTAGATTGTGCCTTCAATGCACAGTCCTCAGTAAGGAGTGGTACCAAGCCACCCTGCCCAGGTGGGAGGTGCAGAAGAGATTGTGCCCATCCCAAACTTCCTGATGTGCAAGGAAGTGGATGCTGGCTCACCATTCTTTAGTCTGCACCCTCAATGCACAAGTGGGATGGGGCAATAGCATTCTTGTAAATGTACTTCCTCTGTAGGGCAATATGCAACCCAGGGAATGCATGAGGGAGCAGTCTCTGAGTGCTTCACAAGCTCAGAGATTGTAGTTGTGACTGGCATTTGCATGGTGTCCATAAGGTCTGCTAAAGTGCCTGGAGTCCTCTGTATTAATTCCAGTCACCATGCCCTATAGATGCAGCAAACTTAAAAACTGGGTTCTTGACGTTCAACAGTTAAATGTTATTTTCACAACCCAAAGCAATTAAAAAAGTATGAAAAGTTCCAGTTCTGTACAAAATTTCAGGATTCCCCTTCTGAAATCATTCGTGAATCAGTGTGTGGTTGTGATTCTCCTACACCAGAAAAAAATGTTTTTTAAAAAAGCCCAATAACAACAAAAAAGAACACTGGCAAACACATGTAAAAAGAACTTTACTAAGGGCCTTGCCAACCCAGCCCAAAATAAAGCTTGCCACAGCAGGCAGATATATCTCAGATGTGTAAAATGTTACGTACAGTAAATATAAATCAGTGAAACACTCATACTTGTGCAGATGTACACACATATTTCTAACCACATAACCCGTTAAGCAGATCTCAGGGTTCAGTGTCCATTAAACATTTGTGTGCAACTCTTCCACCTGGAATCAAAGGAGCTTTTTAGCTATACTCTGGTGCGTTGAGAAAGACACGTCTAAAAGTCTTTTTAAAGAATGGTTTCAGTGTAAGTCAGTCTATTTTTTTTAACATTTTTATCTGATTATTTGGTTAAAAGATTAGAAACTAAACCTTTTATTTATCCAGGGCAGAGAACTTGAAGCTGCAAGACAAGCAAGCTTCCCGATGCTGCCCTTCCGACGACCTCGGCTCTGACCTGCAGGGACCACCCTTATTAGAGGTGAGAGGTAACTCAGGCTCCACTCTCGCTTAGTCTGGCCCTCCTCTAAGTAGAAACTCTGGTGTTTTATGAGATGATCACATGTCGGCGAGGGACAGAGCTGAGGCCTTCACGTAAATTTCAAGTCGAGGGGGGAAAGGCAGCATTTTATCACTGTGCCACCCAAGTCCTCCGTGTGATTCCCATTTATTTAAGAACATACTTAAAAATTCATGGGCCAAATTCTGTCTACATTTGCCCCCTGAGCATATTGCTGCTGTAACCCACATCCTCTCAGTGTAGTTATACGCATCTTAAGTCAATGCCGAATCTGACATACTTTATTTGGTTTCGTTTTTTAATTTGCTTCACTGCATTTTAATTTATCCAAGGGATCAACTTACTTTTGAGTGTCAAAAAGCCTCCTGATTATACAACAGAACATTTTAAAAAGTTCAGGCTAAGATAAGATTTTGTCCTCACAAAAAAATCAGTGCTTTTGAGAAGTTGATAAACTTTTAATATCTTAAGAAGTCAAATACAGTTGCTTTAAATAGCAATGAAAGGCTGATTCAAGTTGTTAAATTTTATGTTGTGTGTAATGTTGTAATTGATGTCAAGCCTTTCCCTTATTCTTCACACTGACATTGGGCAGCCTCCTGAACTCAAAGAGCTCAATTACTCAAATTCAGACCAAGTCATCAAGCCCCGAAATGGCCGGCAAAATGAGCATTTATTGCTAAGAGTTGAGAAGGTAAAATTCAAAATAATTAAGCCGTAGCCAAATTTAACCAGTTTCTTCCCCATCCATTTATTTTGGTGGATAATTGGGCATATTAGGTATTTCATTGCACAGTGTTTCTCCAGTAAATGAATATAAAACTTTATTACCCTTGTAAAATACATGCTGTGAATTCTGATGCTTCTGTGAGTTTGGGAGAACTTAATTGTTCCCTTTGCAGGAAAACATACTTACCTAGATCTTTAAGTGAACAAACCAGCTTCCCAAATAACTGCTGCTTAGAAGCAATGCACCAAGCTTTCATTAGAACATTATCTTGGAAAAGGCAAATCCAACACATGGCTTCTAAAGATAGCATCTTCCCCTCTCTCAAACCATTTCTTAATTTAGTGCTTCATCTATCTCTTGTCGTTATTCTTGTGATTTTCTTTCTTAACAAGCCTAAGAAAATTATAGCAATTTATTATGTCGATTCTAAAAGCATGAAATGCTTGAGTAACTTTATTTTTTGCTACTTTTATCCCTGAGTTTAATGGGACTACTCAAGTGTGTGAAGATATACAAGTGCAAGTGCTAAATTAGGTTTTGATTTTTTTTTTTTAAAGGAGGAGGAAAAAGAATAACGGCAAAAGAAAAAAAATCAGAGAAAGGGAAGTATAATCAATAGGCATCAAGAATACCTTCTGCTGTCACTGTACCAGCCCTCATTCCATTGTGGGTGACCACTCATTTCCTGACATATAAGACTGGACTGTAGTATCACTTTTTATCTATAGTCCAGAATCCACAAGTCCTATCCTACAAACCCACAGATATGCATGGTACTCGTCCTTCTCCCATGAGTAAGAACAAGTCATGTGAGTAAGGGTTTGTATTGGGCCCCACATACACTCTCAAGCATTTGCTTTAGACACATAGCTGTCCATTTTAAATTTTGTATCCTGATTTTTTAACCTTAGCACTAACGCGTCAGTTCCATGCACTCCTCTCCATTGCTTGTAATTAGGCTAATTACTTCTCATCCTGTTAGCTGCCAAATCTCAAAAGAAATGTAATGCATATTTCCCAGAATATACTTCTTTTTAGTTGTGATGCCAAGGTAATGCGTTTCTGATTCCTTAAATCCCTTGGACAGTTAATAAATATCTATATGTAGAAACAGGCAGCTGTTTCTTGCCTGATCCTAAAATCTTAAAATGTCAAAACCAGCAGGACAGTCACCCCTTCAGACCTTTAATTTCACCCTTAACAGATCTGATTTGTTGAAGGAAGTAACAGTTTACACACTGAAAAAATAAATGGTGCAGCAGGCCATCAGACACAGTAGGAGGTGTGAAAAATGGGGAGGGGGAAGTGACAGTGATGGAAACAATCAACTAATGCAGAATGAAAGCACCTTTCTTTCTCCAAGTGGAACTTAAAGGAACTTCAAACATATTAAACTAAAACAGAAATTCAAACAACCAAATTGTTTTCTTTTTTGCAAAGCCATTTGCAAGCAGGGCCGTCCAGCGGGGCACAGGGTCAATCGGCCGAGGCGGAGACCCCGCCCCCGTGCTGGAGGGGTCCGTGGCAGGCCGGTCCACTCCACCCCCCAGGGACCCCTGTCACCCCCCAGGGACTGGAAGCTGGCCCCGGCCAGGACCCCAGGCTGCTACCAGCACCGCAGTCAGGGACCCAAGGCCACCGCCGGAGCTCAGCCACTGCCGGGAGTCAGCCCCAGCCGAGGCCATGCTGCCGGCAGGGGCCGGCCCCTCCCCGGCCGTAGCCAGGAACCTTGTGTGATGCTGGGGCAGGCCAGGCCGCCCCACAGTAGGCCTGCTGCATGCCGGCTGCCGCCTGGCCCAACCTGCATACCTGCTTGCCTCGCCCCTGGGCCGGCCAGCTGCTCCATCCTGGGGGCGGGGAGGGCTGGACCAGGGGCCGAGCAAAGTGCTCTCACCCCACCCCACTGCCATCGGCTCGCTGCTGAAGGCAGCTGGGACTGGGGCGAAGCGTGGCCATGGGGCCGTGGCACGGGCCCTGCACTGCCCCATTAGGAGTGGGATAGCATGGGGCCGATGTAACCACGGGCCCCGGGGCGATCGCCCCGTTCGCCCCTCCCAAGGACGGCCCTGTTTGCAAGAGCAGTTGAAATCACAGACATTTCTCCTGGTAAAAACTAAAATTTCTGCATCCAGAATATACAATCACTTTCAACTTACTTAGAAGGGCGGCATTTGTTCATCGGCATATCTCCAGAAACCATGTATTCACAATGTGGAACCTTACTATCTGAATACAGGATGGAGTTTATATCTACCTTGTATCATACTGTGGACTGAAAATGTGGGGTGCATCAGCTGTCTATCTAAAACAAAGTGGTACCTCAGGAATATTATTTCAGCCCACCACAACTCATATCTTATGAATATCTAGCAAAAATGTGAATGTGTATAATGTCATTACAAGACAGAGATGGTGGGTCCCAACACTTATGGATTCAATGGACCATCATTTGTATTTCACTCTTTTCCAGATGACACAAGGATTAAAAAAAGATTTAAATTTGGGGCAGTGAGACAATTATATGTTACAGGGATACTTCCAAGGGCGGTAGGACTGAAATGTGACAATCAGTTCTGCTGGACAATTCTGCCTTCAGGACAAATTCCATTGAACAAATAAATAGTGATTCCATGTATGCACAAGCCATTGAACTCAAATACATATTTCAGGTATGTTTCTTCCTTAAAATAATAAACAATTAAATATCACTAGCCTTGCCCTCACTAGCAGTCCTTGGAAGCCATGTGTGTTCATGCGTGGCAAAAGCAAATTATTTAAGGAAGGACATCAGTGTCAAGGACCTAATGGATTAATATAAACAATAACATGGTTTTTTTTAAAGCATACTGTGAATTACACATTAGCTATGTTCTGTTAAATAACCCAAAGTTAACATTAAATTATGCCTATCTGCACACTTTTTGGAAACAAAGCTTTGTCTTTAAACCAGGCCATAACAGACCATTATATCCCTGCAATTCTGGAATTCAACAAGCTGTTTTAAAAACCCACTGGAAACATTTAATTCTATATCAAATTATAAGTCTTTTTTAGAGCCATTTCTAAGGTATGCTCTGAAATGGCTACAGAAATCTGTTGGTTTCAATCTCATGCATTTCTATAGGACTTTTCCATTCAGATTGATGTCACTAGAGGCAAGAAAGGATGTAAGAAACCTTGCTCTCAGGGCAGCCACACAGCAGATGACCATGTGTTAGCTCCCAGTTATCAAACCAACTGGGAAAAGGACTAATGCTGCCTTCTAGGCAAGGTGGTGGAATTATCATTGCCTCACTCTTCTGCATACCAGGATGATTCTCCTGCCCTGAGTACAAGCTACATCTTGGCAAAGGTATAGCAAGAGCTACCTCTCATTATGCTTCCTCTGCACCCTGCCGTTGCTTTGGAGCCCTTATGTCTGATATAGGCATAATGGACCAGATACCAAGCTGGTGTAGACAATCTGGGCCCATTAACATCGGATGAGAATCTGTCTGACGTCTCCAATCATTATGATTCTGGTAGTACATCACCCCCACTCCTTGGTATTTTATAATGCAGCTCATGATACGGTCCTGAGCCAGTTAATTATTTTATATAATATGGATTTGAGACAGTGAGGTTGGACAATTACTCTGCCAATATGTGCAACATCTAAATTAAACCTCAATAAATGTTTGGAACTTCGTAGCAATTAATTATACTTATTTTTACACATTAACTTATGATTTCCATTGAAGTCATGGCCTTAAATGTAGTCAATACCTTCCTGAATCAGACACCATATGCACAGTTGGGAAAGTATAACCAAACTAGAAAACGTTCAAAATCAAAGAGGTTACTGAATTGCGTGGTTATAATCGTTTTACATTTTCGCATGCTGCCTCTATGTTCAAAAGTAAATGATCCATGAAAATAAAACTGAAAACCTCACAGAAACAAATGTGATTGCAGTTAAGTTCATAATTAAACCTAGGACGGGGTCAGAGTTGTGATGCTCATGGAAAGAAAATGTCTTAATTCTGGAGATTTTTTTCAAAAATAGGTTAATATTATATTTTTTTACTACACAACAATACTAACAAGAGAACTGAAGCTGGATCAAATACCATATATTTCGCAGAGCATATTCTTAGTATCAACCCATTATACTGGTCTAATTACTTTAGTTTTCTTGTGAACTCCTTCAGTGTAAACAAGCTGTATTAGTGTCCTTTAGCTGTGGGCTTCAAAAGACCTACAATTACAAATTTTATTGCTCAGTGTTACAAGATGATGGTATCTTAGGAGAAGGTGACAGTGAGTTAACAGATAGGTCCCCAAGGGCAACTGGCCCAGACCTACAGACTCCCTTTTCCAAACAGAGAAACAGGCACTATTAGCAACTTTCAAAATGATAAATCTCTTTTCTTCAGTAACCCAGCCTAATGTGGCTGAATGGACTCCCTTTCATTCACATTTTGGTACTAATTAACTCTTAGCATTTGGCTTTGTCTCTTCAGACTCTCTAGTTTTTTTAGATGGCATCTCTGACAACAGCATGCAATGGCAAACACAAATAATGTCAGAACAAACCAATTACAAAGTGAATGAGATTGTAACTCTCTCCTAGTAAACCACCAGGAAGCACAAGTATTTTGACTCTTGGTATCTATCTACTTTAGGGTTTTCAGTAGTGGCCATCATCATGATATCTACACGTTGGGAGTAGGTAGAGATAAGTATGTAGATTAGATTGCCAAAAGTCATCAAACTGTCCTCATATCTATTTCTAAAGTGCTCGTCGCCATAGTATCTAGTCATTCGCACTGTTAGAAAAAGGTTGTCCAATAATATAGATCACTTAAGTATTTTTATTTTAATAAAGAAGGGCTGAAATTTGAATATTGGATTTAGATCCGATTAAGGTTTAGGCAGGGAGTTTGTTTCAACACTAGATTAAAGCTAGCACTTTTAATGAAACTAATCACTTCAGGTATATTCAAGGAATTTGAGGTTTCCATTTTCGTCCATCTCTCCTTTTGACATCTGTCACCTGAAGGAAATATGTACCAAGCATAAATGCCTAACGATCCATTTTTATTATTGCATCATGCAAGTCTGCTTAGGAATCTGTGCATCAGTTTGGATAAAATAAGAACCAGTTTACACCTTTACCTTTACCTGAACCAAATCTTTTTGAAGGATTGAAAAAAATCTGGATACTCTACACTTCATTTGTCTCATCACTTCATGATATCAGGCAGAAGAGCCAAAATACCATTAGAGAAGCTTGGGGAAAGCACGATACAGAAGAGCCTAAAGAAGGAGCAGTATTACCTGGAAAATACCGTAACAACATTTACACATCTTCTGACATATCCTATCACCGGGGCATGGGGCGTATCACTCCAAGTGTGCAGATATCCCATGGTCCATGGGGAAATTCCATACAATTCAGAGCATTCCTTGAATGTTACACTTATTTCTTCAGGTCTTTGATTCCCCTCTGCAGCACAAATTCTGAGGCAGCCAATATGCTATGGACCCTTTTCCTCTTTCTAGTCTAACATCCCACACATCCTGTGCTGTAACACTGTAATTGTCAGAATTATCCTCAGCTGTATTTTTTTCATAAGTTTACCAGGGAAAATACCGCACAGAGTAAACATACTCTCTCTACCCACAGCACTGCCACACTGTGTTCAGAAAGAGGGGTTTTCACAACACTTCATGGCACTTGGGCCCCTGTTCACCCCTTTTTACAAACACAACTTATTTTGGCTGTCATTTGGACACTTATCATGCACTTCATGCTCTAAATGGAGGGGATGCTGTGTCCTCCAGGCTTTATCAGAAACTTCATGAAATAAAGATTTCTAGAAATGGATCAGAATAAAATCCCTAGATCTGAATCCCACAGAATTTTGCTTATGGTATTTTGTTTGGTAAGTTGCTCTAATGGTTAATTACTCTAACCATGAAAAACATATGCCTTATTTCCAGTGTGAATTTGTCTAGCTTCATCCTCCAGCCATTGGCTTGTGTTATACTTTTCCCTGCTAGATTGAAGAGCCTATTATTAAAGACTTGTTCCTTGTGTAGGTATTCATAGGCTACAAGAGTCCTGTGGCACATTAAAGACTAACAAGTTTCATTTCTTCGGGCATAAGCTTTCATGGGCTGCAACCCACTTTGTCAGATGCAACAGCAGATACATCTGACAAAGTGGGTTGCAGCTCATGAAAGCTTATGCCCCAAAAAATCTGTTAGTCTTTAAGTTACCACAGGACTCTCGTGTTTTTGCTGTACACAGACTAACATGGCTACCTCTCCGGTACTCATTGACTGTAATCAAGTCATCCCTTAGCCTTCTTTTTGTTAAACTAAACAGATTGAACTCCTTGAGTCTATCACTATACAATGTGTTTTCTAATCCTTTAATCAGTCTCTTGGGTCATCTCTGAACCATCTCCAATATATCAACATCATTCCTGAACTGTGGATACCAGAACTGGATACAGTGTTCCAGCAGCAGTCTCACCAATACCAAATACAGAGGTAAAATAACCTCTTTACCCCAACTTGAGACTTCCCTGTTTACGCATTTTAGGACTGTATTTGCCCTTTAAGCCACAGCAACTGTGAGCTTATGTTCAGCTGTTTATCCACTACCACTACAAAATCTTTTTCACAGTCACTGCTTCCCAGGACAGAAACCCCCACGGTGTAAATATCACCGATATTCTTTGTTCCTAGCTATATACATTTACATTTAGCCATATTAAAATGCATAATTTTTGCTTGCTTCCAGCTTAACAAGCAATCCAGTTTGGTGTTTCACCGACCTGTCCTTATCGTTATTTACCACTCCCATAATTTTTGTGTCATCTTCAAACTTGATCAGTAATGATTTTATGTTTTCCTCCAGGTCGTTAATAAAAATATTCACTCGTGTAGAGGCAATCATTATTAGTTTGTTTAGCACTTACTATGTGACACCTTAATCAGTGGCATGGAAGGCAAAAGAAGTGAATCTTGGCTTCCTAATAGACTAATCTGCTCATCAGAAAGTTTAGCTAGCCAGTGGAAATCATGTTCCTCTTCTATGGCACCATGGCTTTAATAAACTGAAGGGGAAGAAGTCTCCTCCCTTAGTAGCTCTTTGCATTTGATTCATCAGGTGGTTTAAATCATAACCTGAGTCATCAACTCAAGTCTTCAAAATTTAGAGCTCTTGAGGTCAAAGAGTGAATGGGCACGGAGAGCGAATTACCCTTTAACTCTGAGGAGTCCTCCCTGGTGCCGGGTTCAGTAACAGCCATGGAGTGGGAGTAGGGATGTTGGAGCTATCATTCACAAATAGGAAAGAGAGGAAAACAAAATTAATGACTAGCCAGATCACATAAACCAGAGATGGGAATTAGAGTGCAACAATGATAGATTAGAGACCAGAGCAAGGATCATCAGCAAAGACGAGGGGCCAAAGATTTAGGTGCTTCTGCAGGATTTACTAGATCACATTTATTAGAGGACAGGAATATTCAGCGACACCAAGGTGAGGCCTTCAACCAGCAGTGAATCAAATGTGACACTGTATACACTCCAATATTAAACAGAGGTCCAGGTATAGCTCCAATGAAGGACCCAAACCTGCAAACTCAATGAACACATGAAACTCAATGACAGTTCCACATGTGAAGATTTTGTAAGATTGTATATCTAGATTTTTAAGCCTCTGGTATCAGGAGTTTCAATTTTCCATGGCTGCATTCCACACTCGGCTGAGAAATAGAGCAGGGATAATAGTTTTAAACCATCCTTGAACTCCCCATATTTTCAAGCTATTTGGCCCTCAGCATAAATTAAAGTATCCTCGGGGCTGCTATAATTTATGTTCTGGCTGCAATGGTCAACATAGGCCAGTTGTATTCTGTTAGTCCAGAGTGCCCCAAATGCAGTGGTATGAACACACTCCTGCACACTCCCTTGGTATACCCAGAGCTGCATGAGTGGGCACCATCACAGAAGTTCTATAATAGGGGTATTCCACAGATACCCTGTAGAGCCCCTTTCCACAGCTCTTCCACCTAAGCAGTTAAAATAAATGAGGGTGTGATGAAGTTCCATGTCATTGAACATTTTATGGGCAAGTATAACTAGCAAATAGCTAGCTAAGTGAATGAAGATAACTAGTGAGCCCCTCCTGTGTTAAGTGAGAGAGTGAAAGTCTCCTCTAAGGTAACAGAGACAATCTCTCACACTTTCATACCCCTAAAAAGATTTAACTTCAAGACATGCAGTCTACTCCAGTAAGAATGATTTTAAATAAAAATAACTGTATTTCCTTGTTTGTGAGTGACCCTCTAAAAATGGAGTTACAGGGACAAGACATAGAGTACTGGAAAACCAGTATATTTATATACCTAATGTGTCCGATTGATGTCCTGATTCAGAGGCATTATGCCTGTACAATACCTGCAAATGGACAGAATGTAATCCTTTCCTGAGGATCTATTAGGCTGACAATACTCAAAGGCTCTGTAAGAAAATTTATGAAAGCCTGCCACTGCGGAAGGGCAGCAGGGATATTTTCTGAGTACACTTAATCAAGTTCCCATCTGTAAAATGCAAATATAGCCCAGTTGTGAGTGTGTGTTACAAGTCCCTCTCTGTGCCAATCCACAGAGAATATCCCCTATCTCCAAAACCTTGGACTTTTTAGCTCAAGCTTTTAACTCTGGCAGTCTCCAGCTCAATCCCTAACATGCCGACTACAAAGGTGGCCATCAAACAAGTAATAATATCCAACTGATATCCTTCAAAAAGGTATGTGTGTAAAGTACAGGTATGGTGGAAAAATACTCTATCTCCGAAAACTAATACAAAGATAAAAGGCCATGAGGAACTCACATATGAAGCATTTTTTGTGGATGAGTGCTTTACTTAGTCATAGTGATTGACCTTTGGTTTATCCTTGACAGGTGCTCAGAGGGAGCTAAAAAGTTTGGACTCACCATCAGTCTGGGGAAAACTGAAATCCTCTTCCAACCAGCTCCATCAATTACCATTGAGTCAGACTAAAGAACGTCAATCACTTTACATATCTTGGCAGTACCATCCCAGCTGACAGTTCTCTGGATCAAAAAATATCAAACAGAATAATTTGTCAGAGGATATTAAACCAGAACACCATCAAACTGCCCACACAAGCGATGATCATAAAATCATAGAATCATAGGGATGGAAGGGACCTCATGAGGTCATCTAGTCTAAGTCCCTGCTAAAAAGCAGGACCACTCCCACTAAATCACCCCAGCCAGGGTTTTGTCTAACTGGGCCTTAAAATTTCCAAAGATGGAGATTCTACCACCTCCCTAGGTAACCCATTCCAATGCTTCACCACCCTCCACGTGAGAAAGTTAATAATGATATATAAAGCAGTAGTGATGGTGTCCTTTTATATGCATGTGAAACATGGACAGTTTACCAGAGACACCTAGAGCAATTTGGAAAATTCCACATGTTCTGTCTTTGTGCTGTTGTTATAAAGGTCCACTGCCAAGATAAAATGTCAAGCATTAACATCCTTGAAAGAGCAAAACCAACCAACATTGAGACAATGATTATCAAAGCTCATCATAGAGTGAATTATTAGACAGATCATGTTATCAGAGTGGGTGACGATAGATGCCCAGGAAAAGTCCTTTAGGGTAAGCTGAAATTCAGAAAGCACTGGAAGGGTGGTCAACATAAACAAATGACTCTTATAAGCCAAATATCAATTCATGTGCCATGATACTGATAACTTTGAAGACACAGATAAGTCCAGACCTAAATGGAGTTCTACCATCAATAAAGGCTGTAAATGTGTTGAGAAAGATGGGCCCAACATACAAACAAAAAAGGCCACATAGCATCATACCAAGTTTTCAGGGGGACCCTTCGCATCCCTACATGATATCTGTTTACAGCCTGGCTCCTTGCAGATCAGACTATAAATCACAAAAGAACTTATGAGATGCTGTGGCATCATTATCTGATATAACGGACAGACATAATAATAATATTCACAGGAGAACTGGCTAGATTAATTACTTCTTGCTTGTAAGACACTTTGGAGAGAGAGAACCATTGTTATTGAGGAAAACACAGAAGCAAGGAAAGCTGACACCCACTAACAGATATGTGAAGTATTTTATAGGTCTGCCTTACATCTAACCCTTCCTTTCAGAATTAGCTAAGATATAAAATAAGAATGAATAGATCTGAAAAAAGAATAAAAACTTTTTCTTAAGCAGGGTATTATTCTATTGATATAAAAGTTTTTTGTTAATTGAACTTACATCTCACACACAGATCACAACCAAGATCTGATAGTGACATGTTATTTCCAGCACATTTCTAAATTGCTCTTTGCTGGGTGGCTGGAGGTGCTTTCATTATTTTGGCATCTGCTCAAGCTTTCTCTACCTTTCAAAAAAAAATCCTGTCCCTGCCAAGTTTTCTTTCCTCTTCTCTTGCAGAAGGCAGTTCCTTGCATATTAGAAATAAATTCATAACAGTAACTGAAACACAAAGCAAATGACCAATTTTAGCAGTTCTTTTTGTATTTTAGTCCTGATATGGTGTAGGGCATCGGCCTGTTCTTCCCTGTCTGTCTGAGGGAGACCACACCCCCTCACTACGACATTCTTCCAGGTACAGGTCAACTAAACGGGAAATTAGCAGGGTTGCAGGAGTCCGGGTCCCTTCTGCGGGGTTAGTGGTTTGTAGCCCAGCCCCAGGTAGGGCGTGGTACCAAGTTGTCTCCAGCCATCAGCGGTTGAGTCCAGGCAAACAGTCTCTTGCCTCAGGTAGGGCACACAAACAGCCTACAGCCTCAGGTAGGCTTTACAGGCTGAGATCCGGTAACCACACGAGGGGTGGTGTGGGAAAAGGGGATGAGGACGCAGGCCCACACGGCTCCACTCTATCTCAGCCCAGGTCCCTATCCATAACAGAGGGATCTGCCATGGAGTCAACAGGTTCCAGCTGCAACGTGCTGACTTGACCCCTGGTTGCACAAGTCCCGCACTGCCACTCAGCTCCACTGGGCCACTTCCTGCCCCCTGTCCCGGTGGTACTTGATCCATTGCTCCCCACTCAGCTTCCTCAGGGTACTCTGCCAGGAGCAGGTTACTCAGCCCCTCAACCTCATCTGCTGGTGGCAGGTCTGGCAATTCCTTGGGGCTGTCAGCAGAAGCAGTTTCTGCAGGTCACACCCTGCAGGGTCTCCTCCCAGTGGTAAGTGGCTAGCAGTTCCTCCAGATCACCAGCAGCAGGCAGTACCTCTGGTCCCCAGGGGCAGGAAGCTCCAGCGGTTCCCCAGGACTCCAGGCTGTCAGCAGTTCTTCTAGGACTAGGTGGAATTGACTTGCCACCTTGGTCTGCTCTAAGAACACCTCCTTCTTTAACTTCTAATTTTTATATCTTATAAAAGATATTTTGCTCCTTTTTAAGACATAATGGGTATGTCTACACTAGCAATTTAGGTTGACTTAAGAACCCTTAAGTGGACCTAAATTACTCCCTGTCTACACCAGACTTTTATTAAGTTGACTTAAGAAATTCTTTAAGTCGGCTTAATGAAAGCTTAAGTCGACTTAATAAGAACCACCCATTAGGTCGACTTAAGCCTTAAGTCGACTCAAGGACGGTGTGGATGTAGAGTAACCCTTAAGTTGACTTTATTAAGTCGACTTAAGGGTGGGTAGGTCGACTTAACAAAGTTGGCTTTAAGCCGACTTAAAGTCGACCTTATTAAGTTGACTTAACAGAATTGACTTAACTTTTTCTTCCAGCTGAGATATAAAGGTGTGGTGTGTCTTGAAATGAGTGCCTACACCTAACCTTTAATTGATAAATATGCCATATTTCAAGACATGCAACAAATTTGAACACTATGTAAGGTGATCAAATTTCTGCAGCATAAATCTAGCATGGTCTAGAAGTGATTAATATAAAGTGCCTTTTTAATGATCTCAAAAATCTGTTGATTTTCACTACCAGCAAGTAATGTTCAAAGTTATGGTATCACAATCAAAAGCGGTCTTAGCATTTTTGGGTAGGCTTGCAAAACAATGTTTCTTGTTAGCCATTCACCAAATAGTCAATTCCTGCCCATCATTATTACAACAAAATGTGTAATTCACCTCTTAAAAGTGCATTGACAATAAGCAGTTTATTTTAGTTGCTCAGTGTTACATGCCTGTGTCTTTGTCCTCTGTGCTGGTCATAGAAACTCATTGAGCACAAGCAGGCTAGTGAATCTCTGTGGAACTCAGAGAAATAGCAGGAGAGGTGGTGCCAAACCTGCCTGTGGACAGCAGGGAGAGAGTATTATCATGCATTTCCTTAATAATAATAAGTTGGAGCCTACAAAGAAGAAGCTCGCACAACAGACTCATTTTCATTATACTTCAGGTCTCCAGAGAAGGCCTACCCAGAATTCAGGGAGTTGGGGGCATTTCTAATTCCTTTCAGTTACTTGTTGAATGTGAAATCATATAGATTTCCTTACTGTGCTTAAAGGTGCCTCACAGAAAAGGAGTTTCTCTAAAGATTCTCCCCATCCCTCAGCTTGAGCTGCAACATTTACACAGCTATTTTTAGTGTGCTAGTGCAAAACCCACCAACACAAGTCTGTTGACCTGGGATAGAAGACTTACCCCCACATGCAGTGTAGACATACCCCTATGGGCCAGCCTAAGGATCTGGGAGTGGGATATAAGATTAGTCTGTGTAGCACCACCTTTAGCTGATTTATTTTAGAAGAAAAGGGAAGTGGAGAATCTTCAGGTCAGCATCAGCCTCCTTCTGTATGGAGGATTCTGTTTAGCTGACATCACTGGAAAAAGTTTTGCAAGACCTCAGTAAATTAGGGGCTTTCAACTTTCAAGGCCACCATCCTCCTGACATACCACAATGGCTTCTCGGGTGTCTATACACCTTCTTTTGTTGGGCAGGAGATGTCACCTCTTGTGATAAATTAGTATTTCACACTTAGCAATAATGCGTCTCTCCTGACAGTGGGGCTTTCCAGTTTCATAGGAAACACTTAAATATTTCCTTATTACAAGGGATACAGATATTATCAGTGAGATCAACCCATGCAGCAACTTACACGCATTCCAAAAAGTCCAAACACACTCTTATAAACTTGAAATCTGTTTTCACTGTGCTAACACACAAGTGAGCCAGACCAGTTTCCAGCTATGTATTTGTTAATTTTCAGCAAGACGTAGGGACCGTGGCATAAACTGGCATGTTCTGCCAGCATTACATCATGTCTATCAAATCTGGATGTCTAAGCTTGGCTCCCACATTTCCCTCTATATCTAGTCAGAGTCCACCAAAATTCCCCACACTGAGCCAGATCCTCGTCTGGTGTAAACTGGTGTAAACAGCTCTCTTGACTTCAACTGAGCTATCCCAATTTATATCAGCTGAGAATTTGGCCCACTGAGTAGTTACTAAATTGTTACTTCTTAAACAGTCCACTTGCAGCAAATGAAACTACTCAGGGTAATCTAGCTAAATTATTACTTAGCATGAGCAAAGGGTACAGGAAATCAACCTTTTAAAATTCATGGATTTTTTTGGACATCAGCAATGGGAAAACTTTGGGTTTTCCAGTTTCATAGTGATGCCCCTACAATTCCTGACCAAAGTGCCTTAGAAAAGGGAAGCACCTACATACAAATGCATAGCATTTGTTATGAAAAATGAACACTGAAAGCAGCATTTTTCACAGATGTATTAAAGAAAAGTACAAGTTGGTAGCTTTCCATTTATGGTTGTCATGGTTTGCCAAATATAAAATCAGAAGGAGGTTGGCAAGAGTTGAAAGGAAGAATTGCCACTTTTCTGTATTTCTTACTCACCCATGTGCCTGTCTATTACACATTCTTACCTTTTCTTCTCTTTTCTCCATTCTTTGTCACCTATATACCTTCTTGCTACACCTTCCTAAACCTTCTTCATTCATCTCTTCCTTATGCTGCCTTTTTTGAGACCAGAGATAGAAGAGGCATCAGCCAAGGGCATGGTTTTCTTTTTGTTAGTTTGCTCCTGCACAGCTCACACAGAGGACTTCTTCTTGCGCTTTCAATCCAGCATTGCTTCTAGAATGGGACGACTATCAGGAGTCAGCAGACACAGTGCCATTTGGCTAATAAACAGACAAAAGTCAGGAAGGCTGGACAGCTGATGTCTGATTTACATTTAAAATAAAAATACATGACAAGCTGTACAAAAATGACTTGGCGGCTTGAAAAACTGACTGGGTGGCAACCCTAACTCTGTTTGATCTCATTTTATTTGTTGCCTTATTAAATAACAGTGCTAGCAAGTTCTTAAGGAGGCTGGAGCTCATTTTTAAAGCAGATCTACACACCATGAAAGACAAACCTCTGGTACAACATGGCCAGTTATACAGGAAAATGTGGCCTTTAAGGCCAACAAGATTTTTAAGCTAAAAATATGAGGCATACAACACAGTCTGAATCATGACCGTTCACATGAGGTAAAAGAACAAGATTTACCTAGGTGAGCTACAGATCAGCCAAGGTTCTATACATTTTAATCCAATATGAAAGACAAAAATCAGTAAAGCCTGGTCTGACAAAGATGCTTGAAATGAATGTGACTTGAATTCTATTCCCAGCTCTGACATTAACGTATCGCATGACCAGGTGAAGTCATGCCACGTCTCTGAGCCTTGGTCTCCCCTTAGTGTAAACTGTGGCAAATACTTACTCTAGTAAAGTGCTTTGAGATCTACAGATCATATCTTGGTTCCACTAATGTCAATGGGAAAACTTCCATTGGCCTTTTTGGGAATGGGGTTTGACTCAGGTATATTTAACTCTGTCTGCTCCTTCCCAGCTATTTTCTTGTGAGATATTTAACTCCCTTCCACTTATTATATCTTTAAGTGTTGGTATATTTTAAAAAGTAATATACAGTAGAGCTACAAAGATACAACCACCAGAGTTATGAATTGACTGGTCCACCGAACACCCTGTGAAACTGGAAGTAAGAAATCAGGCAGCAGCAGAAGGGATTAAAAAAAAATAAAGCAAGTAAGCAAATACTGTGCCTGTATTTCAATGCAGAGCAGAAACAATCTGGGGTCTGCACTGTTCCTGTAAGCCAAGGGCACTACCCCACCCCACGACAGGAGTAAGCTGTTTTTACCATACCCCTTCCACTCCAGAGCCAGAGAAAGAAAGCTCCCTGCTTATGAAAGGAACTGAATGTTGTAGCCAAAGACTGTCCTGGAGCTGGGCATCAGCTGCTTTCTGGAGGAGTTTTAAACAGCCATAGCCTGTGCACTGATGTGGCCCAAGCTCTTCACTCATGCCAGCACCTCTGGAACTGCAAGAGGCAGAGGATATTACACTTAGAAAATGAAAACCAGAAGGATCTTATTTGGGGACAAGACAATACGCCACAGGAAAACACAATTATGTTAATAGTTAATATCTGGCACTTACACACACACACCAAATGTTTTGCTGTTGGTCACGTATAATTACCATCTGTACGCTCTTGCATGCTGTGCAGAACATTACCCAAAGCTATGCATTCTCACCCATCTTTTTACATCTTTTCCATGGACCTTGCTGAGTCACACTGCCTCATGGCAGATATGACGTTGAACTTGTTCTTGATGGGGCTTTTTGTCCCTTTCTTTTTAGGATAGATTCTTCTTGCTTTCACCTGCATTGTTCTTCAAGCATGAAGGTGGTGCTGGTAGTTTGTCTTCAGGACAGGCTGGCATTGGAGACTGATCCCATCACACATACACCTCTCATTCACACATCCAAACTAAGTTTACGCATCTAAATGAAGTTTCAGCAAAACTTAGACTGGGCAATACAAAATGGAGTAAGCAATTCAAAGTGGAATTTTGGGTACAATATAGAGGCACATCAGACTTTGGTTATGATGTTAAAGAACGAGTGAATGAATGAGCACGGTGTTTTTATCCATGAATAATAGGCATTATTCCAGCTAGACATTCTTCTCAGAAGCAATACTATGGTATAAATTCATCTTTAAACCTACAAGGAGGAAAGATCGCTGGCAGCCAGTTGGCACCAACCCCCTGCCATGTGCTGTGGCAAGAAAAGAATTGTGCAGAACAAGCCCTGGGAAGAGGAAGCTGCAGGATGGGGCTTGTACTGCCAATTGTGCAGAGCACTCCCCCCCCCCCCCACCCCCACCCCACACACACACAGTTCAGCTCAAAGGCAAGAACAGGAATAGGGCAGGGAGCTGCTAGCAAACCAGGCAGTCCTGCCAGGTGCCACCTTCTTAGAGATCTCTCCCAGCCTGAGCTGGAAGACACTGTCTGCAGAGTACTGTACCATGTCTTGTTGGCTGCATAGAATCATAGAATAATAGGGATGGAAGGGACCTCACGAGGTCATCTAGTCCAACCCCCTGCTAAAAAGCAGGACCACTCCCACTAAATCATCCCAACCGGGATTTTGTCTAACTGGGCCTTAAAAATCTCCAAAGATGGAGATTCTACCACCTCCCTAGGTAGCCTATTCCAATGCTTCACCACCCTCCTAGTGAGAAAGTTTTTCCTAATATCCAACCTTGACCACCCCAGCTGTAATTTGAAACCATTGCTCCTTGTTCTGTCCTCTGTTACCATCGAGAACAGCCTACCTCCCTCTTCTTTGGCGCAAGCCTTCAAGTAGTTGAAGGTTGCTATCAAATCTCCCTTCAGTCTTCTCTTCTCTAGACTAAATAAGCCTAGTTCCTTCAGTCTCTCCTCATAAGTCATGTGCCCTAGCCCCCTAATAATTTTTGTTGCCCTCTGCTGGACTCTTTCTAATTTGTCCACATCCTTTCTGTAGTGGGGAGCCCAAAACTGGACACAGTATTCCAGATGCGGCCTGACCAGTGTCGAATAAAGGGGAATTGTCACATCCCTCGATCTGCTGGCAATACTCCTACTGATGCAGCCTAATATGCCATTGGCCTTTTTGGCAACAAGGGCACACTGTTGACTCATATTCATCTTCCCGTCCACCGTAATCCCCAGGTCCTTTTCTACAGTGCTGCTACTTAGCCGAGCGGTCCCCAGCCTGTAGCAGTGCATGGGATTTTTTCGTCCTAAGTGCAGGACTTTGCACTTGTCTTTGTTGAACCACATGAGGTTTCTTTTGGCCCAGTGTTCCAATTTGTCCAAGTCGCCCTGGATCCTGCATCTACACTTGAAAATTAAGTCGACTTAAGCTTGCTTAAGGAAAATAAAGTCGACTTTATAACACCTCCTTTAAATTCGACCGAAGGCTTAAGTCAACTTCCTAGAGTCGACTTAAGCCAGTGTAGACATGGGGTAGCCCTAAGTCGACTTAGGGCTATCCCAGGGCTACACCAATGCCCTCCCTGCCAGGGGGGCACAGAGGGAGCCTGGCATGCTCCCCCACAGGGCAGAGCAGAGCCCTGCCCAACCTGCCCCTTTGCCCTGCCAGGGTCCTGACCTCCTTTGCCCCATTGTACCTATGTAGAATGGGGCAAAGGCTGAGCCCCATGGCATAGGACAAGGGGTGCCCCCCCTCTATCCCTGTGGACCTCCCCTAGGTCCCCCTAAGCTCCTAGAAGTCGACCTAGGCATCCAGTGTGGACACACTAGGTCTTCTTTCTAAGTTCCCCTTTAAGACGACTTTAATTTTAAGTGTAGATGCACTAAGTCGACTTAACTAAGTCGACTTAAAGTCGACTTAGTTAACATCGACTTAAATTAACAAGTGTAGACATAGCCGTTCTGAGTTATGAACATCCTCCATTCCTGAGGTGTTTGTATCTTAGAGGGTCTACTGTCGAATGCTTAGCAAAGAACTAGTTATAGGTGCCCAATTTTAATTTAGTTTGAACTCCTGTTGTGAAGAATACTGTGCTGGGTCTCCATTTTGAGTTCCCTTTATAAGCTCCAGTCTCGTTCTATAACTGCCTTCACTTAACGACAATAACAACCTGTAAGTTCTTCATTTGTCAATCACTGTGCTGTTCCGGCTGGTGGAAAAACACAAAGATAAAATCAGAACATAAACGTCTGCAAAAGACTGGCAGACAAACACTGAAGTGTAAAAAGTTTAATTATTAAGGCAAGTGCAGGTTTTTAAACTGTATCACCCCCTGAGTGCAAACAAAATACTCTAATCCCTCAGTTACCAAAATCAGCTGGCAATTTCCAAAAGCTGGCAACAGCAAGCAAGCTATTGCATGACTTCTTTTTAAACAACAGAGGTGGGAAGGTGCAGGGAGGATAAGAGAAAGGGGAGGGGAGAAGCTTGACATCTCATCTATCATTTTTATTAGGCTGGGTCTGCAGACATTTGAATTGTATTTTCCTCATTCTTTTCAATGAAATTGAGAACAGTAACACTAGCGTTGCAGTTCCTCATGAGTGATAAGGCAATTCAAACATCATAGAGCCTCCTGTTTCACATATTGTTAATTTATATGTGAAAGAACTTGGAAGTGTGGTGTTTTTATTTAAAAAACTACCAGGTATTGTTGCATGTCTGCCTGGGGGTATGTGCAAACCCTCAGCCGAAAAGTCTGAAAAAACATGATCCTCCAAATACATGTGCACACAAAATCAAGGGAAGGAGGAGGCTGGGTAGATTGTGGAAGCTGTTTTCTTAACCTCTGTAACATAGTCTCAGTTAGACTCTGCTCCATCCCACCCTACGACCCACTCCCTGTGTGCTCCACAACCTCAGCCAAAACACTAACAACAGCTTGAGCAAAAAGAAGCTTTCACTGTGAGTGAAAAAGAGAGGAAAGAACTTAGAGTCTTTTAGAGACAAGTGGCTATGTCTACACTTACCAAAGTTAGTTCAAATTAGTTAATTCAAACTAACTAATTCAAACTAATTTTAGTTAGTTCAAATTAACTTAATTCGAACTAGCATGGCCCCACTAGAATGCTAGTTCAAACTAAGCATGTGCCATGCATGGCATGTGCTTCGTTCAAATTCGTCAGTTGCATTAAGGTTAATGTGCCGGTTAGTTCGAATTAAGCAGTTAGTTCGAACTAACATGGCCACATTGACTTAATTCGAACTAATTAGTTTGAATTAAGAATTAGTTTGAAGTAAAATGAGGTTTTACTAATTTGAATGAACTTTTCCTTAATTCGACTTAAGGAACTGCTTAAGTTGAATTAAGGAAACTCAAGTGTAGACACAGAGTAAATTAAGTCAACTTAAGCCTGCTTAAGTCGACTTAATTTACAAGTGTAGGTGCAACCACTGTGTCTGTTAAAGCCAAAGACAAATTTGGGGTGAGTAGGAGGCTTATGTCCATTACCTACTAGCTAAACTCTGAACCCTGGTCAGCAGAGACCAAGAGTGAAATTCAGCTCCATTGACGTCAATGGCAACAATCCTATTGACCACCACATGATCCAGATTTCACCCCAAAAGTTACTACCAGATGCTGTTATCTGGCTGTGCAGTAGCTTACATGACATAATGTGATGGTCTTCCTCAAGCTCCTAGTGGACTAATTACACAACACAAACGACCAAAACATTTGGCATTAATTAACTATCTCAGCAGAGAGGCTAAGTATGAACAGAAAAGGCTAAATTTCCATCTCAACCCTCCGGAGTGTTTCCTCCAGCTCTGGTTTGGTTTTACTTCATGATGCAGTGCAGGGAAGCTTGTCCAGTAGCGATTACATGGTTGAATAGATTATTTCACCTGGCAGGGTTGTGAATCCAGCACCTTTCACCAGTGTTAAATATAACTCCTATTGTTTACAGAGTATTTTTAATGTCGCTCATTGCATTGTTACTGATTTTTTCCCTTCAGGCACATTAAATGCAGTGAAGAATGGAGGAGGAGGACAACCCACATGAGAGAAACCTGCCCAGGAAAAAAAAGAAAAACTCGAGAACAAAATTAATGGTATATTAAATATTTGTTTAGAAATTGAACAAATGTAAATTGCCCTTTCATTTTTTTTGAATTTCTTGGAGTTCTCGCAGATAAATTGATTCTGGAAGAAATCCCATGCCTAGGATCAATCTTCATTCAAAGGTTCTCTTTGGGTTGATTGCTCTTACAGTGGCAGCAAACAGATAAATGTTCCACTAAAGCATTTTTACTGTAGGTACAATACAGTCCAAGTAAAATCAAGTCAATCAGCGTTGAATTTGCATCACGAATAACCTACAATGAGACAGGTTTAATGTTTTAAACCATCATCTGTCACTGCCACAGGGAAAGAAAAATTACTTTTCACTTCAGCTAAGTGGTAGCTCATTGCAACAAACTAAAAAGTCTCTGAACTTCTACTTTTGTTCTGACCTTATAAATTATTAGGAAATGCAAAAAAAAGGAATAGCAGGAGTTGCTGGGAAACTTTCAGCTAAACAGACAAATGAAATTGCTTGCTCATACCAATGAGCTCAGTGGGTCTGATTCACCTCCACATAAGACTTCTTTGACAGTGACTTTTGCAGTTGTGCTAGATTGACTGTCCTAGAGCCTATTGTCCACCCTTTACATATAGCAGTGTTTCACAGGGAATGTCTGCACAACAGCTGGGAGGCATAATTCCCAGTTTGAGCAGATGTACACAAGCCAGTTTTGCTCGAGCTAGCATTCTAAAAATAGCAGTGTGGACATGATTGCTGGGTAGTAGCGTGGGCTAGGTGCCCAAATATGTATCCAGGGGGTCAAGTGAGCCATCACCAATGCCGCAATGGCCACATAGCCATTTTTAGGTGCTAGGTCAAGAAGAACTAGCCTATGTACATTTACTCAAACTGAAATTACACTTCCCTGCTGCTGTGTAAATATACCTTGGACTCATAGAAGGCTAGGATTGGAAGGGATCTCAGGAGATCATCTAGCCCAACCTGCTGCTCAAAGCAGGACCAACTCCAGCTAAATCATCCCAGTCAGGGCTTTGTCAAGCTAGGCCTTAAAACCCTCTAGGAATGGGGATTTTACCACATTCCTAGTTAACCCATTCCAGTGCTTCACCACCTCCCTATTGAAAAAGTTTTCCTAATATCCAACCTCAACCTCCCCTTCTGCAACTTGAGATCATTCCTCCTTGTTCTGTCATCTGCCACCATTGAGAACAACAGTCCATCCTCTTTGGATTCCCTCTTCACGTAGCTGAAGAACATTATCAAATCCCCCTTACTCTTCTCTTCTGCAGACTAAACAAGTCCAGTTTTGTCAGCCTCTTCTCATAAGTCATGTGCTCCAGTCGCCTAATCATTTTTGTTGCCCTCTGCTGGACTCTCTCCAATTTGTCCACATGCTTTCTGTAGTGGGAGGCCCAAAACTGAACACAATACTCCAGATGTGGCCTCACCAGAGCCAAATAGAAAGGAATAATCACTTCCCTAGATCTGCTGGCAATGCTCATAATAATGCAGTCCAATACGCTGTTAGCTTTCTTGGCAACAAGGGTACACTGTTGATTCATATCCAGCTTCTTGTCCACTGTAACACCCAAGTCCTTTTCTGCAGAATTGCTGCTTAGCCAGTCAGTTCCTAGTCTGTAGCAATACATGGAATTCTTCTATCCTCTGCATTTGTCCTTGGTGAATCTTTTCATATTTCTTCTGGCTCAATCCTCCAATTTGTCTAGGTCACTCTCTATCTTCTCCCTACCCTCCTGTGTATCTACCTCTCCCCCAAATTAATGTCATCTACAAACTTTCTCAAGGTACAATCCATCCCATTCTCCCAATTATTAATGAAGATGCTGAACAAAACATGGTTCTCTAATATACTACTGGATTGAGAAGCTGGGAGGAGTGGAAACTGTGACATTGTCTCTCTTGCCAACTGGTATTCAGAATAATAAAGACGGAGAACAACTGATGTATAGAATAGATGGAAGCATGGGCAGTCCCAAAGGGACATATTCTAGGGGTGAAAAGTTACTTTTCCCCTATGCCCATCCATTCGTTCTTGAGTGGACTCGACTAATAATTCTCTACTGACATTTGTTTACCCACAATGTATTTAAATATTGGCTTTAAAATTTTAAGTGTGTGATCAACAGCTTCACTGGATCAAGAACTGATGTAACACTCTGCATGACTGAGGCCTTGTCCTCTGCATTAACAAAACTTCTAAAGTACTCTAAATTCTGAACTGTTTCAAACAAAGAACCTGTAGAGGGCACTAAAATGTTTTCAGATCCTCTATCTGAACCCACTGTGGGTTTTGTTTGTTTGTTTGTTTTTTTAATAGGCTCCACTTTTTTTTCCCAGTCAGGTTTTATAGCACAAAGTTCCTTGTATTCACTTTTTGTATGATTACATGAAAGGCTTGTTAGACATGAGGCTATTGTAAGCACAGATGAAGTAGTTCAGCATGATTTGTTAAGGGATCCGCAGAATGATAATTCAGTACTATATACTGACTTTTCTACCCAGCAGTGAGGAAGTATATAACCTCACTGGAAGTGCTTTGTTTTGTACTGTGGAACACTCCTTGAGTTTTACATTCACTTGGCTTCAAAATGTTTCCTGGGTGTTTACCTGTTCTTAAGCAGTGCCATCCTCAAAACAAAGGGTATGTCTACACTAGCAATTTAGGTTGACTTAAGGAAGCTTAAGTCAACCTAAATTACTCCCTGTCTACACCAGACTTTCATTAAGTCGATTTAAGAAATTCCTTAAGTCAACTTAATGAAAGCTTAAGTCGACTTAATAAGAACCACCCATTAGGTCGACTTAAGGCTTAAGTCGACTCCTGAAGTCAACTTAAGGACGGTGTGGACATGAAGTAACCCTTAAGTCAACTTTATTAAGTTGACTTAAGGGTGGTTAGGTCGACTTAACAGAGTGGACTAAAACGACTTAAAGTCTATTAATCCACTTTGTTAAGTCGACTTAATATGGTCGACTTTAAGTTGACTTAAAGTCATAGAATTGTAGAATCATAGGGCTGGAAGGGACCTCATGAGGTCATCTAGTCCAACCCCCTGCTAAAAGCAGGACCACTCCCACTAAATCACCCCAGCCAGGGTTTTGTCTAACCGGACCTTAAATATCTCCAAAGACGGAGATTCCACCACCACCCTAGGTAACCCATTCCAATGCTTCACCACCCTCCAAGTGAGAAAGTTTTTCCTAATATCCAACCTCGACCTCCCCAGCTGTAATTTGAAATCATTGCTCCTTGTTCTGTCCTCTGTTACCACTGAGAACAGCCTAACTCCTTCCTCTTTGGAGCACCCCTTCAAGTAGTTGAAGGTTGTGATCAAATCCCCCCTCAGTCTTCTCTTCTGCAGACTAAATAAGCCTACTGCCTTCAGTCTCTCCTTCAGTCGACTTAACAAAGTTGACCTAACTTTTTCTAGTGTAGACATAGCCAAAGAGATTACAACAGCACTTGCTTACCTCCACCATTTTGTTGAATGATACATGAACTCTTTCATGAACAGAGAGCACCATATTTTCCTTTATGTTTTGCACACTGGCAGTGCTCAAGTAATAACTAAAAAATGCCACTGGTTTTTTTGTACAGTTTTTTTTTTCATTCATGACAATCCCTTTAGCCAAAAAATATTGCCAAACATTTTTGTGAAAAATGTAAAATTTAGATAATGATTTAAAAAAATGTTTAGGTAAGACTAGCCATTAAAAATATGGGCAAAAATGTCATGGCGAATTTAATAAAAACAGACAAATTCTATAATGTCAAGAAGTTTGTGCAATTTTATTATCTTTAAAAGACTTTTCTTTGACGAAAAAAAATAAAAAACGAGCATAAAAAGTGTTGATCCACTCTAGAGAATACTGAATGCTCTGATAATTTTTTAAAGGGGGGCTAATACTGGTTTCTATTCAATTTATTTGTCTCAAAGGCTATGTCTTCAATGCAAAAACCATATATTTTTATATCAAGTTAAGCAACAACATAAAATCCCAGCAGAGACAAGGCATTGTCATCTTGATATAGCCAGCTGAAGTAAACCCCAGGTACCCTGGGTGGAGGGAGAGTAATCCAATAATCAAATCATTCAGCTTCCGAGTAGAGCCGAGATGCAGGGCTATGTAGATTTATGTAATGTAGAATCCTACCTTTACATAAGTTTTGCAGTACTTGGGACTGACCCTGCTTTGAGCAGGAGGATGCACTAAATCAGAGGTTTTCAAACTTTTTTCCTCAGGACCCAGTTGAAAAAAATCATTTATGCCTGCAACCCAACAATTACATCTTTCAGCAAAGCATTCCAGTCTTTTGGTGGCGGCAGCAGGGCGTGCTGTGACCCAGTGCCTGAGGGTCTGCGACCCAGTACTGGGTCCCAACCCTAAGTTTGAAAACCACTGCACTAGATGACTTCCTGAAGTCCCTTCCAACCCTAGTCTTCTATGATTCCATGAAAATAAGAATTGTTCCATTAACATTAGATATGGGAACATATATATTGTCTGAACTTTGGTCACATTTTGCTCCTGATACATGGTGCATGGAGGGCCAGGTGGCCTCGTTGAGGTACCTCAGTCTTTTAGGACCAGAACTCTCCCTCAACAACAGTCCCCACCTCAGGGTCTTGTGTGCATCATCTTCTGCACAGGTGGAGTTCCCTCAGCAGACAGTCTAAATACACTGCCCTGGACTACTAGCTACCACTGTCCCTTGAGTTTGGGTTTGTGGCCCAGATTATCCAATTCACTGGGGTGGTTTTCATCCCATAGCACACACCCACATGTGAGTCAGGGCTGTCATCAGTTTGGTGAAACCGAAACCCACAATGTCTCTAGCCTTCAGTCACCCAGTAACCTCAATTGCCAAATGCTCCTAGGTCTCTTCCATGCCCCCCTTGGGCTGGGGAGATAACGTTTATTCCTTGATGGCTGCATCAGTTGGCAAGCTAGTGACCTTTTCTCTCAAGTAGGGAGGCAGCTATCCCCTGTCTCTTTGCCAATCAGCCCTCAACTAAGCCAGACTCTCTCCTTTTTAACCTTCTCAAGGCCTGGCATTTTCTGCAGGTATAACAAGTCTAATTGGGCCCAAAGTGTGTCACAGACATGCTGGCAGGCAGTTTCTCTGCTTCATCACAGCTCCCCTTGCAGTTTGGTTGGTGAAACTAACTTGGTTAGTATCACCTGATTTATAGTTATTCTCTTTGGCTATGTCTACACTTGCAAGTTAGTTCGAATTAAGGAAGCTTAATTCGAACTAACTTAAGCCTTGGCCACACTAGGCTTTCATTAGTTCGAAGTAAGGGCTTCCTTAATTCGAACTAATAAATTTGATTCCTTAGTTCGAATTAATGGTTAATTCGATCCCTTAATTCGAACTAAGTCAAATGTGGCCATATTAGTTCGAACTAACTGCATAGTTCGAACTAATCGGCAGATTGACCTTCCTGTAACTGACTAACTCGAACTAAGCAAGTGCCTGCATGGCCATGGCTAGTTCGAGCTAGCATTCTAGTGGGGCCATGCTAGTTCGAATTAAGTTAATTCGAACTAACTAAAATTAGTTTGAATTAGTTAGTTCGAATTAACTAATTTGAACTAGCTTTTGTAAATGTAGACGTAGTCTTTCTGCTTATACACAATCACATAATCCGAATCACTTAATAAACTGGGTGCAAATAAAATCTATTCATATTAATACAGCATAATGTATAGATATACATCTAGGAACAAAGAATGTCGGACTTGTACATGATGGGGACTCTCTGCTGGAAGCAGTGACTCTGAAAAATTTTGGGGGTTATGGTAGACAATCCCCTGAACATGAGTTCCCAATATGACACTATGCCCAACAGCGATAGACTCAAACAGTTCAATCTATTTAGTTTAACAAACAGAAGGTTAAGAGTTGACTGATTACATTCTATTAGTAAAACAAACAAGGAATCCTGTGGCACTTATATGGTAAGTACTTATAGTACTTATGTGAGGAACAAATATTTAATAATGGGCTTTTTGACCTAGCAGAAAAATATCTAACTTGATCCAATGGCTGGAAGTTGAAGCTAGACAAATTCAGTCTAGAAATATGGTGTAAATTTTTGACAGTGGGGGATAATTAATAGTTTGAACAAATTACCACAGGTTGTCTTCAATGCTTAACTTGCAATGGAAGAAGTGCCAGGCTCAAGAAATTTGGTGCTGGGGCTTAATCAATTCTTTTTTAAAAATTTTCACAACTGAACTGGCAAGTCCAGAATGCCAGAGATATTAATAGCTAAGACTACACGTGCCAGAGAGCTCAATCCTGGCAAATCCTGGAACAAATTAAGCACTGATGTGATGGTTCTCCCTCACTGACCATTTTAAAATCAAAATCCAATTTTTCTAAAAGATATGCTCTAGGAATCATTTAGGGGAAAGTTCTATGGTCTGTGTTATATAGACTAGGGGCTTGTCTTCACTAATGGGGGCAAATTTCCCTCCAGCTCAGCCTCCTGAAGATAGCCTGGTAAGTAAGCGGTAGGCAATTGGAGGGAGTTACGCAAGGTATTTTAAGTACTACCCTCCGGTTGCCACCGAAATCATGACATGGTGTAGCCCAGGGCTTGATGATTATAGTGGTCCCTTCTGGCCTTGGAACCTATGAATCCACCCTAGAATGATACTGTTGCATTTGGTTTCCAACAGTGAAAGGAAATGTTTAAAGACTTTTTTTTAAAATGCACCACCACCACCAGTGTTCATTGGAATTTGTGTATTGAGATGAGAAAAAATATTTTTGATTTTTCCATTCGATTTGATATTACCCCATATACTCCTTACACATAGGAATGGATATACTGAGTCAGACTAATGGTCCCTCTAACCCAGTATCCTACGGTGTGTCTACACTTGTAAATTAAGTCAACTTAAGCTTGCTTAAATCGACTTAATTTACTCTGCGTCTACACTACACTTTCCTTAAATCAACTTAAGCAGCTGCTTAAGTCGACTTAAGGAAAAATTAAGTCGACTTTGTTAAACCTCCTTTTAAGTCGACTTTCTGCTTAAGTCGACTTTCTAAAATCGACTTAAGCCAGTGTAGACGTGGAGTACCGGTAAGTCGACTCTAAGTCGACTTAGGGGCCTCCAGGGCTTCCCCACTGCCTTCCCTGCCAGGGTGGCTGGCACAGGGAGAGCCTGGCATGCCCCCCCACAGGGCAGGGCAGAGCCCTGCCCACCCTGCCCCTATGCCCTGCCAGGGTCCCTGTCCCCCTTTGCCCCATTGTACCCAGGTACAATGGGGCAATGGCCGAGCCCCCTGGCACTTGGCAAGGGGTGCCCCCCCGCCACCATGGACCAGTCCCAGGTCCACCTAGCCCCTAGAAGTCGACCTAGGCATCCAGTGTGGACGCTCTAGGTCGATTTTGTAGAGTCCCCTCAAAGTCGACTTAAAATTTAAGTGTGGGCATGCTAAGTTGACTTAATAAAGACTTAGCTAAGTCGACTTAAATTAACAAGTGTAGACATAGCCCTAGAGGCCAATGTCAGATGCTTCAAAGGTAATGAACAGAACATGCGGTCATCAAGTGATCCATCCACTCCTAGATTCTGGTAGTTAGAGGGTAGAGACACTCAGAGCATAGGGTTGCATCCCTGATCATCTTGGTTAATAGCTGTGTCTGTACCACATAAATTGATCTAATTCTTTTTGACCCCCATTATAGGTTTGGCCTTCACAATATCAAGAAACAAGTTCCACAGGTTGATAGTGCATTATGTGAAGAAATACTTCCCTGTGTTCAGTTTAAACCTGCTGCTTATTAATTTCATTGGGTGATCCCTGGTTCACATTTTTGGAGATTAGGAACTGCATCCAACTTCTATATAATGAGAATGGAACTCAGCCCTAAATGAATAATTGACTGTTTCCAGATTAATACATGCACATACACGTGTGCTAGTTTATGCTGCTAAATATTTAAACATTTTCAGATCTTTCCTCTAGGTCTTGCAAGAAATGTCAGCTAAAACCAAAAAGAGAATCAACTGAATTGAAAGTCATAGTGTTTATGCCTAAAAATTCATTTTAATCTATTAAAGGAAGAAGTCCAAATGTGCTACTACACATCTTTACACAAGCTAATTTAAAACAATTCAGACCAACAGTAACACTTAATTATTTTCCCCAACCTTCCATAATTCTGATAAATACAAAGAAGGATGAATTTTCAATTCATTCCCTCCACCAATAAGTGGTGCTAGCCATGTAAGAATTTTCAGTAATGCTGTAATTGCAGTTCTCACATTCTTATACCCAAAATATGCTGAATACAGAAATCCCAGATTAAGGAGACCATATCTCGATCTGCATTAGTATCATCTCCTGCAAAATTAAGAATGCTTTTGATAAGAAGCATTACTCCAAGGGAGTTCACTTTCTGGCATATGTACTGCATAGGTTTTGCCAGACTACCAGGTCTGAATCAGCACCGTACTCAACATTTTATCCACAGGCTCGCTGTTCATGTGCTTTATAATATTGGACGCTGTTCAAAATAAATAATGGAAGTAACAGGCCACAGAACTGAACTTTCCTCTGAAAAAGCTCTAATGCAGCATCTTCATGCAACAGGCAATAACGTTTTCTGTACCAAATGAGAAGAAATGTACTATAGTAGTTAGGGCAGACGACTGAGAGATCTGTGGTGAACTCTTGGCCCTGGTGAAGTCTGTGGGAGCTTTGTTGTTGATTTTAAGCAGACTATTGTTTCACTCCTGAGTTTTACTAAGTTCTGCCAGTGATATTGTGAGTTGGGCAAGTAGTCTAACCTTCCTGTGGCTCAGTTTCCCCACATGAAAAAGGATAATATTTCCTATCTCAGAGGGGTGTTGAGTAAAATGCCTGGATATTTTCTGATGGAAGGAATTGTGGGCTCAGGCATGCCAGACGTTAAGTGCAAATAATTTCAATTTACTACACTGGGATTTGAAAGAAACCAGTTCTTCACAGGCCCAATATATAAGTACACGTGTTATGGTCCTAATTCTGTGGTCCTCAGAGAGGCAACATTCCTAATGGATTTGGTGGAAATTTAGCCTCTATATAGACTTCAGGATTTGGCCCAATGCTAATCTTTCTCACAGTCTCAGACTTCCCCAAAAGCACATAATACATAACACAGCTCACACTTAACTTGTACGCATGTGTCAACCCTGATTATTTGCTTAGTACATGATGCTGAAGTTGAGATTAAGGTTTTTGTGATACACTATTATGGAGATTAGTGTGCTGTGCATTTCCTTATCCCTTAGAGGCAGAAGAAAGTTCTCTGAAGTAAGGGCAAGTCTGTCATTCTCAGTGGAAATGTGCTTTGTGGTATTATACTGGTAAGAAGTGTCCCATAACTTGGAATTTCCTTGCTTTTTAGAGTTTGCAGTGGGGGATGTCACAGTTAATCATCCTTAATCTCTTTCGAACTAAATTTCTGTTCATAGAGTTGTAACAACAAGTATATTGATATGCAACAGTTATTCAATTAAGAGTGAATCTCTGACACAATTCAGCACAATTCAAAGTCACAGATTTCTTTCTTTTCAGTAAGGAATGTCTGTTAGAGCCAGGAATTATTTTATCACCAAGCTAAATTCATATCAACAATTAAATAACCACTTACACAAAGTGGAACTTTGCTTAGCAAAGAATAAATCCCTACAGTGCTTTTTTAAAGTCCCTAAACTCTTTTTTTCATTTCATTTATTTCTATGTTTATATTTCTAAGTGGCAAACTTTTGTTTTTCTGGGATTATAGTGGTCGACTTTTTTTGTTTAAATAGCAATTTGTGTTTGAGATTGGAGAAGCATTTTTTATTCAATTTGATGTGCTGTTAGCAATAAAAGAAGATCTAAATAACTCACAATAGAAAGGTCTAGAGGACGCGACTCTGTCCAGTCTCTGATATCAGGTCTCCAGAAGACAGAAAAGAATTGGAAAATCACTAATTATTGCCCTTAACCAGGGCTGGGGACCTTTCTCATCTTTCATGACTTGCTGGCATCAGCTTGAGATCTATGTGGAAAATACATAGGCTATTGGGACAGAAGTAAAAGGAAAATGTTTCCTAAAAAGAGTGCAGGACGCCATCACACCTTCAATTGAAGGCCTCATATAGGCCTTGATTGAGCAAAGCACTTAAATACATATTTGATTTTAAGCATGCATTTTAAGCTATTTTATTCAGCCAAGCACTGGGAGACAGACCTCTCCTTGCTTTCAGGCAGCCCCCTAACCTTAAAAGGATACTTACCAGCAACTACAGATCACAGAGCAGAAACACTAAAGCAGGAACACAGCCCTGCAGCAGACCACGCTGCCAACTTTGCCCTCATATCTACACTGAAGACACCATCACAGGGCCTAATCATGCCACCTACTCCATCAAGGGTTCGTTCACCTGCTCATCCACCAATGTGATTTATGCCATCATGTGCCGGAAATGCCCCTCTGCCTTATATATTGGACAGACAGGACAGTCTCTGCGCCAAAGAATCAATGGACACAAATCTGACATCAGAAACTGCAATACTGCAAAACCTGTAGGGGGAACACTTCAACCTCCCTGCTCACTCCCTTAACGACTTGTTAATAGCTGTGTTGAAACAGATGAATAACAAATCACAGCTTCAAAGAGAGTCTGCAGAACTCGAACTTATATGCAAATTTGACTCAGTTGCCTTGGGGTTAAACAGGGACTATGGATTTTTCTCGCATTACATCAAGTGAATTGACCTCCCCCCTCCTCTATGTGCTGTTCCCCAGTGTTTTGAATCCTAATACCTACTTTGATTTGCTGTTACAGCCTGACCTGATGCTATGTCACACACTCCCCTGCATTTAATTTCCTCCCACTCTGTAACTTTCCTATCTTCAAAGCGTCTGACGAAGTGGGATTTTCTCCCACGAAAGCTCATGCAATTAATAAATCTGTTAGTCTTTAAAAGTGCCACAAGACTCTTTTGTCTTTCTTAAATCCCAATGAAATCAAAGGGATACAAGCATGTGTGCTTATGTGCTTGGCTAAATAAGGATGGATTTAAGCATGTGCATTTGAGAGCTTTGTTAAATTTGGACCTAAAACTCCAGCCCCCCGTCATTATCTAGATTGTGACCTTTTCCCCACAGTGACCTCTTTATTTCATTGTGAATCACCATGCATGTTGATGGAAGCATTTCAATAGTAATAATCGCTGTTATTGGATAGAAAAAAAATAAACCAGGACAACAGTTCCAGTACCCAATGTCAAAGACAGATCTTGCAATCTTCTGCCCCAAACCATACCTCAAGAAAGATGGCAAGGGCCAGTGTGAGCACAGAAACAATCAAATAATTCAAAGATGAGAGACATTATTTATTATTATATTGCTATTATTTATTTGCATTGTGATAGCTCCTAGAAGCCCCAGCCATGGGTCAGGACCTCATTGTGCTTGACACCGATCTTGAAAGCTCTTCTGTGAAGGCAGATACCAGCCCCTAACCCTGCAGGGGGCCTCATTGACGCTATGGGGTGCCACACAGCTGCAGATGCTGTATCCCTGAGGAGTAGCTTGTAGGATGGGAACCTTAAGGTGGAAACCATTTTATACAGGACTAAATATAGTAATCCGTATATCCAGGTCATTAGCAGGGTCTTTTAATGTGTCAAAGGGCAACATAAGCAATACTATATCACAGCATAGTCATTACGTATGCAAAAGAAACTGCGGTAAAGTAGAAATACTCAACACACATTCTCGTCTGCCATTTCTTGGACCACAGAATTGCCCCTAAAGCAACAAGATTCTGGACACTACTGAAAAACAGTAGAAATCCTTGGTTTGGGAGTACAACTTTCCAACTGCTTTCATGAATCCTGCAAATTAAATCTCGTTGATTTCAATTTAAAAAATGCCAGGGCAATTACATGAGATAGTTAGGTATTAAATGCAGACCACCCCAGAATTTCTTTAAATAAAAGCCGGAAAGAGATTACCATTCTCTGTGCTGGGACCTGCCAGTCACAAGAGGACTGAATGCCTGTCAGGATCTCTTACATTTGACTTGGAAGCAGCTCATATCAATATGTAGACAGGAAATGGCTCTTTAATCACAGCAAAGTCTCTTCTGATTTTGAAGATTAAATCAACCACGGGCTGGTAGTATTTTTTTTCTCCTCCAAGATAACTATTGATAGCATTTGAGAATGATTAGCCATGCTGCATGGCATTAGTGCACAGCTTGGTCTGATTTCATGCATTACAGACCAAGCAACACAACACTGATATCAGATAACAGACTGTCTTAGATCTTAGAACCTGGCCTGTAAATGATAGATGGGGAAGAGGCAAAAATGAAATATGGAAAGGAAGAAGGCTACCCAGGTTGTTAACAGTGATTTTATTAGAAACACTACAGGGTGGCAACCCCATGCAAAGACCTGAGTATTTCCACACAATCACCACTCAGAGGGGTGGAAGTTTCATACGTGACTCCTTGTACATCCTTGTACGTCATAGTAGCAGTTAACCATTACTAGAAGTACCACTTCCTTGGAAGGAATATCAAGCTAGACAGACACAAACTTAGGAGTCAACATAGAGTTTGGGAAAAGTTTAACTAGTTATCAGGAAAATCTTTATAACCACATATGCAGGCAGGCCATTTGACAAGCTGCCAATAGTAGCTATAAAACTAGAGATACCAAAAGCTACAGATGGCTTCCACCTTTCAAAGGTAGCTTAGAAATAAATCCTCATTAGGCCTTTAGCATGCACCATCCAGGAGGTGCAGTAGACACATCACTCATGGTCTTTTATATTTCAGACAACCCACAAAATTTCTCTCACTCTGGGCGAGATAGTAATTTGATGATGTGCTCTGTGTAAAGGTGGCTGCATCTCCCCAGAAGTAGACCTAATAAATACCTGAGATTTACAGTTCATCCCTTGCTTCCTGCTTGCTGGAGGGGAGGAGTCAAAGTTACTTCAGCCCTTTTTACAGATCAACTCATTAATCATGGGCGCCCAGTCCATTACTTCAAGTGATGATTGTAGAAGGAAGGAAGGCAGAATCTCGGGTTTCTCCCACTCTCTGCTCCTCTGTTCATTTACTTGCAGCAGAGAATCGGACAAGCAACCCTTATTCTCCCCAGCACAACCACAACCAGTCTGAGAGGGAAATACTTTCCTTTACTCTTCTATGCAGCTGGAGTAAAGGCTTAGGCAAGCCAGCCCTACTGAAATACATTTTTCACTGTGTTGTGTTATGTGTCTCTAGTACCATAAGAACATAAGCACAGCCATAGTGAGTCAGACCAATGATCCATCTAGCTCAGCATCCTGTCTTCTGACAGTAGCCAGTACCAGATGATTCAGAGGGAATGAATAGAACAGGTAAACATAAGGGGCCATATTTAGTCTCAGGCAAATACTTGTACATTTAATGTGAAAAAGATTTGGGTAATTGCTGGAAGTATATTGACGCAATATCCTATTGACTGACTCACAGTGGCAAGCTTTTTATCCTTTACATTTGAAAGACAACAGAAGTTACATTTGAAGTGTGTGATCGGAATTGTAAGGTAAAATTATGTTTTCTATTAAATTTCTGCCATATAGTACAAGCTCTGGAAGAAAAAGATTGTCTTGATGGTTGGTATTTTAGAGCATCTAAAAGTGTGCTCAGGTACTTCATTTATGTTGAAAGGGAACGTGGTCACATGAACTATAATTTCACACTTCTGCCATTCAACATCTAGGTCTGAAAGGAAAGACCTTTTGAGAGAAAAGAGGCAACAATATGTTGTTCTCTCAAGCTCTGATCCAAAGTCCTTCAAAGCCAAGGGCATGATTCCTATTGACCAGTAGGTTTTAGATCAGCTTATACAACTTGGAAGGGGCTGTGTCAGTAACTGGAGTATGGGGAGAAGGGCAGTGAAAGGTTATATATAAATATACTAGAGGAAGGCTTGTATCAAACCATTGGAACTGAACACCCCAAAACTTAAAGAAAATACAGACTTGGATCTGAAATGTGTCATGCTAGAGTATCTACAATCCTTAAGTGTTTATTTAAAAGACTTGTACCTGGCTAACCTTGACATAACAAAAGCATGTTGGGACAAAAATTTATAAAATGAGTTACACTTAGCAAAGGACATAAAAGGCAAGAAGGAGAGGTTCTATAAACATGCTGGAAGCAAGAAAAAGACAAAGGAAAGTGTAGGCCCACTACATAGCGGAGAAGGAGAGCTCATAACAGATGACCTCAAGGATGCTGAGATATTCAAAGCCTATTTTGCTTCAGTCTTCACTTAAAGGATTCATTATGACTGGGTGCTTAGCATAATTAATATTAACAACAAGGGAAAGGAACACAAAGGAAATTAAGATGTTGAATAATACTTAGATATTATAGATATAGTCTAGTCAGCAGGGCATGATGAAATTCATCCTACGGTACTTAAAGAACTAGCCAAAGCAGACTCAGAACTGTTAGCGATTATCTTCGAGAACTCATGGAAGAGGGATGACCAGAGGACAGGAGAAGAGCAAACATCTTTTAAAAAGGGAAAAAAGAGTACGTATCTATACCGCAATAAAACATGTGCAGCTGGCCCATGTCAGTTGACTCAAGCTCCTGGGGCTCGAGTTATGGGGTTACAAAACTGAAATGTAGATATTTGGGCTCGCACAGGACACCCAGGCTCTGAACCCTCTCCCACCCCCGGGGTCTTCAGCCCTATCCCAAACATCTAAGTTGCACATTTTCAGCTCTACAGCTTGAGCTTACAAGCCAGAGTCAACTGACACAGGCTAGCCACAGGTCGTTTTCTGCAGTGTAGACATAGAGTGTAGAGTTCCTTAGGACTTATAGACCAGTCAATTTAACTTAAATAACCTGCAAGGTAGTGGAACAGGTAATTAAACATATAGTTTGTAAGCACCTAGAGGATAATAGGGTGATACGTAATGGCCAACATGGATTTCTCAGGAATAAATCTTGCCACACCAAATTGCATCCTTCTTTGACAGGATTACTTGTCTATTGGATGGGGGAAAGGTGTAGATGTGAAATCTCTTGATTTTAGTGAGGATTTTGACACAGTCTCACGTGACATTCTAATCAGCAAACTAGGGAAATGTTGTCTAGATGAAATTCCTCTAGGTGCATGACAGAGGTTTACACCGTTTTCCATTTTCAGCTCCAATGATACTTCCATTCCACAGCAGCACAGTGATACATGAGGATTTCAGCCAGCCATAACTAGCTACCAGAGAGTCTAGCTGCACCAGTTCTAACCCACACTTCAGGCAGGCAAAACCACTGGAAGTCATCAAATGTAACAAAGCAGATTATCAATGCTTGAAAAAAGGCTCAGATGCACCACTACAAACTGTGGTTTGTTGCAGCTCTGTCTGTCTACACTAGGGGTTTGCACAAGAAAGCAGCCACACAACTGGCTGTCTAATGACAGCCATAAATAGGGCAGTTAGTCCGAAGACAAAGCCTGGATCAGAAACTCCTCACAGTTTTCTCTAGAACATAATACATCAAGATGCCCATCCACCAGGAAACACTCAACAGCAATTTAGTCTGTGTCTGCTCCTTGACACCCACAACAGCATCTCTCCAACACGTTAGCCTTCATTGAGTAAAGAATCTACGGCTCAAAGGCTATGTCTACATTGGCAATTTAAGTCGACTTAAGGAGGCTTACGTTGACTTAAATTAAGCCACATCCACACTAGGCTTTCATTAAGTCGACTTAAGAAATTCCTTAAATTGACTTAATGAAAGCTTAAGTTGACTTCATAGCTATCACTCCTTAGGTCGACTTAACCCTTAAGTCGACTTAAGGACGGTAAGGACGTGGAGTAACCCTTAAGTTGACTTAATTCAGTCGATGTAAGGGTGGTTAGGTCGACTTAACAAAGTGGACTAAGTTGACTTAAAGTTAAGTCAACTTAGTCCACTTTGTTAAGTCGCCTTTAATAAGGTCGACTTAAGTTGACTTAATAAAGTTGACCTAACTTTTTCTAGTGTAGACATAGCCAAGGAGCTGCTTTTTGGATAACACTACCTTTTCAGTTCAAGGTTACCCAAAAATAGATAATGTAGCAATAACTCAGATCTTATTTATACTGGAAAAATGAATCATGCTAGAAAACATGTCAACTATAGCATGCTAACTCACCTGATTTTTCCCTCACAGTAGAGAAGGACACTTTAGCTGCTTCTGATTAACCTTTACCAAGGAGGGAGGTTGGATGGGCCAACTGACCAAGAGCAGCTAACAAATTATTCCCTTGTCTACATTAAGGTCAAAATCATTTTTAACATTGACCTAGTCAATTCATTTTCCCAATGCAGACAAAGTCTCAAAGTTCTTAGCATTCTACAATTCTTCAATAGCCAGTGTGAAAACATCCATTTTCCCTCTTCCTAGAAAGTAAGCTGTCCACACATCACAACAGCAACACCAGAGTGACCACTACTGGGCACTCTTGTTGGCTGTCACAGCACAGTAAAAAAGTGAAAAAGTAAAAATTTTTCAGGACTTCTTTAAGGAAGCAATAAAAAAAGTACTAACCCAAATTTATACCCTTTGCAGGCTACCTTTAATGACCATGTTTGCTTATTAAACAAAAAAAAAGGAAAACCTTTTTTATAAAGTAAATTCTGCATCCCATAGTTGGCCATGAACTTCAAATCATGAGAAGTTTTTTTTCCAAAACCCTTGAAAAATGGTTTAAAAACCAAGACACATTTTCTTGAAAAGTGAGACCGTACACTGAGCAACAGCGTATAAACTTGCAGTTAGAGGTTCTTGTCTCTGAAGTTCAAAAAGAATGTTTCCTCAGGTAAAATGCTAAAAAAAAGTAAACAAAAAACAAAAAAAAAGCTCATTAAGATTTCCAGTGTGCTCCCCAGTTGCTGCCAACCTGGACTTACTGAAAGCCTTTGGGGTTGTTCTAACAGCAAATTAGCGGCTCATAATATCTGGACTAGATTCAACTGTCCCATTGAAATAATGCCATGCTTTCTTTAGTACTACATCCAATACTGTAAACTGAGAACTAGTTAAGCTTTACCTTGCCCTCAACAATAAATCTGGATTATGTTTTTCTGTTAGTTACCAAAGGAGAATTTTACTGAGTCTCTGCCATTACTACACTGATACATATTCAAGTAGAATAATTGTTTACCTTCCTTTCAAATGCTCTCTGCAGAAGCTGAAACAAGATCTCTCAGGACTCATCAAAGTTCAAGAGAAGGAATAAACAGCTCTTCTAAGCTGCTGGGTTCTTTGGAATCTCACATGGCTTTATCACGCAATGTCTAACTTCCCTGATGGTTTCCCAACACTCCAGAAGTTCAAAGTGAAAAATATTAAGAAATCAGACTATTCCAAGCTGTCGGCACAATCTGGTATCAAAGTCCTATAATAATCTGAATAGCTGTCAGGATAGTGGTATGAATTTTGAGTCACAGCCCACAGGAATTTTTGCATCCAGATCCCATTAATCATCCAAGCACTGCATATTGCTCCTTGTGCAAATCCTTAATAGTCAGATAGCACTGTAAATTATGACAAGTTGGAACTGGGGTCAGACTCTGCCCTCAGTCATATCTCAGCAATGCCATACCACTAACTTCACTGAGGTTGTAAAGCTGTAACCAAAATCACATTTGGCCCTTTGTCTTTTATATCACTCATACAGCACATCAGTTTCAATGAGACTACTCATGTGATTAAAGTTAGGCACATAAGAAAGTATTTTGCTAAACTGGGGCCTAAGTGAAGTCAAGAGAGGTATGCCTGTTTATGCCAGTGGAGAATTTAGCCTTTGGATTTTTGCCAGGGCAACCAGGTCTAACACTTCTACTCTGATGTGAAAAGTGCCCTGGGACCTTTAATTAAAATTGGTCAGAAGGATCTTGATTTTATGTCCCATCAGAAAAACAAGCAAAAAATTACATTATATGTACATATACCTAGTGAACAGCTTCCCTTTAATTTATCATTACTTCTAAGTTTTTAATGCTTTGGAATAGGCATATGCTAATTTAAAATTTTTTTTTTTTCCATTTTCAAACAAAAGAAGGATCCATTTAAAATATTGTGATAAGCTTTTTTTAAAAAATCAGACTTAATTTTTCTTCCACAGGTAGCTAGAACTCATATTTACTACTCAGTTAGGTAGCAGTTTAGCTTCGGAAAAGTTACTCAGTTTACACCAAACATTTGGCCTCATGGAATATTCACAACTGTATTTTACATTGCGGCCGGCAGAAGGAGACATTTTAATAAAAAGCTGGCATTTCGCAGGATATCCTTACTCTACATGTGAAGTCCTGAAAGCTGCAATTTACAAGTTATTGCACCCAAAAGAACTGTGGATAGTATGTTGTTGCTAAGCATTCAAATTAAAGGCTCAACCAATGAATCTTCTAATGTTGCTATTTCTGTAAATGATGCAGTTGAAAGTAGCTTGTACATTTTGGGCACCAAATTTCTGCTGGTTAAAAATCACAGAGGCCCAAACACAGTAGGGCTGGCTCCTGTGAGCTTCTTAGTTCCTTACCTCCAGTAAGGTCAAAGGAAGATAAGATTGTCTGTTGTCTTGCAGGGTGATGCATTGGAGCAAGGACTTGAAATTTAGCAAGGTAGGTGGCCTTTGTGTCAGTGACGTTCCTCTTGCATCCCCCATGGAAATCCATCCAGTTTGGCTAATTTATAATCCTCTGAATTTTCAGGAGACACAAAACTCACAAAGTGGGTTCCTAAAGGGATGTCAGAAATACAAAGGCATTGTTCCTCAGAAAGTTTCCAAATAAAGTTATCATATTATAACTAGGAGATGAGCCTAACAAAAGCTGAACAGAGGCCAGTCATTTTAGAGATACAGAGAAAAGAAAAAAAACCCTGTATCTCCCTATAGTCCAACAATATTTGGCCCTACAAACCAGCCTCATTACTTGTAGCATAGGGAATAGGTTTATCCTATGAAGGTAGTGGAAAATTCCTGGAAATTTTCAGCCAAAACAGTTTAGCCATTTCCAAGAATGAAGCTAATGGAAAATATATTGTTTTGCACATGTTAAAACATGCTTGAGACCTTTTTCTGAATAGCTCTAGTGCAAAGGAGAAGGGACCTGAAATTTGGCAGTGGGCTGACCTTTTTTTTGTAAGAGATGTACTTTTTGCCATCCCTGTGAAAATGCACCCAAATTTGGCGAAATTACAAGCCTTTGAAAATATCTTTTTGAACATGCTCAGTAGAGACCTCTTCAATTTGAGCCACTAAACTCTCTATAGATTCCATACTTAGTAAGTCCAAGCCTCTCTCAGCTCTTAACATTGACTGGACTGTGTGTGCACCATCTTCACAGAGTGACAGAGCACACTCCACTCCAGGGCAAAGCCACACTTCTCCAACAGGCTGCTCTGGGCCATGGTGAATCCAGGCACTGAAAGGCAAGGAGTCTGTCACTTCTGTGCTGTCAATGACACTTCTGCTGGTCCTCAGGCAGTGTGGAAGAGGAAGCTGTTAGTTTGATTCAAAAGCAGAGGAAACAAAACATGGGCAGTGGATGGGGAGGAAGGATTAGGGCCGGACACGAGGGGTTGAGGTGTTATATGGGCAGGGAAACTCAGAGCTGGACAAGAGATGGGGAGGCTGGAACTGGTTGGGCAAGAAGACTGGGATTTGAAGTCAGGGCTGAAGGGAGACTGGAAGCCAATGAGGAAAATGGGATTGGAGGGGAATGGGATCCAATTGGCTAAAGAGGGAGGGACAGTGAGATCAGATGAGGAGCAAAGGGGAGGGAGGAAATCTGGGACTGCCTGGGCAAAGAAAATGGGACATGAAGCCAGGGAGGAATAGGAAAGAGAGACAGAACAGATGAGAAATCCAGAGAGACTATGACTGGGAGCCAGTGGAAGGTGTTTCAAGTACTATGTGCTGGGTAATAACATGAAAAGACGCCATGTTTCTAAAAAAAAAAAATAGATACTTATTAAGAGAACTATTTACAGAGGAGCTGCACCTACAGCTACTATTCCAGCCTTGTGCTCACGGACTGGCTTCCTGGTTCCACCTCCGCAGTATTCTCTTCTGCACCCTCTGCTCCTCCCTCAAAGTTCCATGCAGGATGCTACAAGGGGAAGTGGGAGACATACCAGATGAGGAGCCAAAAAGGGGCTGTTTGGGCAATGAGACTTGGCTAGTTGTGGGAGAGGGAGAAGATTTGGATTCAGACAATGAGCCTAGAGAGGGAGTCTAGGACAGATGCAACAGAGAGACTGAGACCAGGAGTCTGGGGACTGGGAGCTAACAAGAAAAATGGAGGAACTGAAATCCAGTCGGCAAGAAGGGAAAAACTGAGCTTATACAAGGAGCCAGGGAGAGCAGAGAGACTGGGACCAGGAACCAGTGGGTGCGTCTACACTTACAAATTAAGTCGATTTAAGCTTGCTTAAGTCGACTTAATTTAATCTGCGTCCACACTACATTTTCCTTAAGTCGACTTAAGCAGCAACTTAAGTTGACTTAAGGAAAAATGAAGTCGACTTTACTGAACCTAGTTTTAAGTCGACTTTGCTGGCTAAGTCGACTTTAGAAAGTCGACTTAGCCAGTGTGGACGCAGAATAGCCCTAAGTCGACTTTAAGTTGTCTTAGGGGGCTTCAAGGCTTCCCCACTGGCCTCCCTGCCAGGGTGGCTGACACAGGCAGAGCCTGGCATGCCCCCCGACAGGGCAGGACAGAGCCCTGCCCACCCTGCTCCTATGCCCTGACAGTTACCCTGTCCGGCTCAGCCCCCATTATACCCAGGTACAATGGGGCAAATGCTGAGCCCCCTGGCACTTGGCAAGGGGTGCCCCCCCTGCCACTGTGGACCAGTCCCAGGTCCACCTAGCCCCTACAAGTCGACTTAGGCGTCCAGTGTGGATGCTCTAAATTGATTTGGCAGGGTCCCCTTTAAGTCAACTTAATTTTTGAGTGTAGACATGCTAAGTTGACTTAAATTAACAAGTGTAGACATAGCCAGAGTGACATAAATTGGACACAGCAGGAGGGAAGCTAGATCCAGTGAAGAACTGCGGTCCAATGGGGAAGACTATGACTGACTGGGCAAAGAGAGGGTACTGGTGCAAGTTGCTGGAGAGGAAGCGAGAATGAGACTGAGACTGGATGGGGAACCTGAGGAGAGAGACTAGGACTGGGAAAAGGGAGAGATACATCAGATGGGGAGCTGGAAACTGATTAGGTAAAGAGAATGGAATGAGAAGCCTGAGGAATGGAAATTGGGACTGGGTAGGCAAAAAGAATAGAACTAAAACATTGATCCAGAGCTGGAAAAGAAACAGGCTTGGGACCAGGACAGATTAGAGGGACAGGGCAGAAAGGCTCAAGTTGAGGGGGGAAAGGCAGAAGAATCTGCGCTCACCAAAGTAGCCTTCACTGCAGAGCAGGAACAATTCCTGATGTGCCACATATGGAGGTGCTGTGATCTAAGAATACTCTTACGTATCCCAATTATTGAGTTAGCCTATGTAACTTACATTCCGGATAGTGGAACCTTTGCTATATGCCGAACATGCTTGAATTCGGTGGGGGCTGTGCAGGAGGGTAACAGAATGGTTCCCCAGACAAGAGTATCTCAGCACACACACCGACGACAGTGGAGGAAGCTATTGACTCAGGGTTCCCTTATCCCTTATCCGAGGAAGAGGTGAGCCTTTTGTTTTTCTCAAGCTGGGTACCTGGAACAAAAGGATACTAAATAGCTAAAAGCCCTCTGAAAAGAAGGGAGTTGGTAGTGAGCTCTGACCCAGAGAGGCATTGTAGAGAAGAATCTAAAGAAGCTTGTGCCTCCCCCAGCTCAGCGTTGTCCCACGGGGGGAATGGGGCCCGGGGCCAATTGGCCAAAGCAGGGCCCCGCCCCCCATGCTGAGGGGAGCATGGCACCCGCTCCTCCCTGGGCCGGGACACGGAGGCTTCTGCCTGCAGGGGGTGGGTCAGAGCCTGCTCCGGCTCCGGCCAGAAGGTTGAGGCCACCTGTGGGGGGGAGCCGGAACCAGCTGTGGGGGAGGGAGCCGGTCATGTGGGGCAGGCCAGTCCAGAGGCTGGGCCCCATGTGCTCTTCCTTTGGGCCTGCCTGCTCCACCCTGGGGACGGGGAGGGCCAGCCCAGGGGAGGGCATAGCCCTCCCGCCCCGCCCCGCCCCGCCCTGCCCCACTGCCTTTGGCTGGGTGCCAAAGCCAGTGGGGCGACCGTAGGAGGAGGGGCTGCGGCGCACGCACAGGCCCCGCACTACCCTGCTGGGAGTTGGACAGCGTGGGGCCCACATACCCGCGTGGCCTGGGGCAATCGCCCCGTTCACCCCCCTCTAGGGACGGCCCTGCACCAGCTCCAGGGACTGAGGAGTCTTCAGGAAAGGCAGGCCTGCATATAGGCTGGTTGTCATTTTAAGCTCTGCTTTTTCGAAAATGCCTTTGTTCTGGATAAATAATATTTTGCTTTAAGGGAGGCTGTTTGGTGCCTGGATGCCACTGACATTGCTCCCAGAGGGAACATAACTTCAGATCTTGAATGTGAGCCAGACCTGCTGAGGTCTTCCCAGCTGATCTACAGGGCCCAGTCTGACAGTGGGAGAATCTCGAGATTCTGTAAAAAGTAACCCTCGGGTGACTGTGGCAGAAACTGGGACGTGGGGATTTGGTCTGTAAATAAAAGAGCACGAGCACCACTGTTAACAACGTGGTGATTCTCTTTGGGATGAGGGGACAAACTGTAGAGGAAAACAGGTAGAGGTAGCTCTTTCCTGTGACAAGTGGATGTAAAGGCTTCTACACTGCTGAAGGTCCATGTAGTAGTCTATATGGCTATGTCTACACTTGCACTTTTAAGTCGACTTTAACTAAGTCGACTTAATTAAGTCGACTTAGTGTGTCTACACTTAAAATTAAAGTCGACTTCAAGGGGAACTTACAAAGTCGACCTAGAGCATCCAGTGTGGATGCTCTAGGTCGACTTTGTGGGGCTAGGGGGACCTTGGGCAGGTCCACGGTTGCGGGGGGGGGGGCACCCCTGTGTACAATGGGGCAAAGGGGGACAGGGACCCTGGCAGGGCAGAGCCCTGTGTGTGACACTGTCTGGATTTAGGGAAGCATTTATGATGTTATTTTCTATGGATATCTCATAAATGCTATAATCCATAGGAAATATGTCATGTTTGGTATCAATAGAAAGGTAGTAATTTGCTGGGAATGATTATGTAGTTTATGTCTAGGAATTCTATTTTGATTAGAAGTTAAGAATTTGATGTTATATCCATACTTTAACTTGTGTCATTCTGGACAAATGCCTTAGACAGAGGGTGTGAACAACCATTGTCTCCTTAATGTTTAGGAATTTTCCAGGTAGAATGGTCCCAGGAAGTATCCTGATGAGCCATTGAGGACATAAAGAATACAACCATTGTATCCTTAATGGCTCATCAGTTTACTCCCTGGGACTATTCTACCTGGAAAATTCCTAAACACTAAGGAGACAATGGTTGTTCACACCCTCTGTCTAAGGCATTTGTCCAGAATGACACAAGTTAAAGTATGGATATAACATCAAATTCTTAACTTCTAATCAAAATAGAATTCCTAGACATAAACTACATAATCATTCCCAGCAAATTACTACCTTTCTATTGATAACAAACATGACATAGTTCCTATGGATTATAGCATTTATGAGATTTCCATAGAAAATAATATCATAAATGCTTCCCTAAATCCAGATAGTGTCACACTGTGCCCACATGCCCTGCCCTTTGGGGGCATGCCAGGCTCCCCCTGTGCCCCCCCCCCCAGCAGGGAGGGCATTGGTGTAGTCCTGGGGTAGCCCTAAGTTGACTTAGGGCTACCCCAGGGCTACACTGGCTTAATTCGACTTTAGAACGTCGAATTAAGCCTTAGGTCGAGTAGAAAGGTGGTTTAATAAAGTCGACTTAATTTTCATTGTCGACTTTATTTTCCTTAAGTCGACTTAAGCAAGCTGCTTAAGTTGACTTAAGGAAAGTGTAGTGTGGACGCAGGGCACATTAAGTCAACTTAATTTACCAGTGTGGACGCAGCCTATGATGCCACCCAATGGAACTTTTTCAGTTTGCTGATTTAGAAACCTAGGACATCATGCATACAGAACCTACAATAAAAACACATTATTATGGATGCAGAGTCAACCACTCAAAAACTAGAAAATGCCAGAATCAAGATTACATGTGCAACGTTCATCTGGTCCCCCTGTTCATATGCATGATGAAACTGTCTTTAATTACATTATCAAATGCTATTTTTTTCCATAGGACCCTGGCCTCAGTCAATGCACAGGAAATAAAACTCTCTATATACACACTTTATTCCACCATAAGAGTGCTTCTTCTGGTTAGCTTATATTGCTTGGGTAAGTGTTTAAACAAAAAAAAAAGTACTCTTTTAGAGGAATAAGAGTGTTTATACAGAGGAAGCAGAAAGGAGGAGTGGTTATACTTGCATAACTGGCAAATCTTTTCCATGTTAAGAAGACCATAGTCTCAAGAAGTCTAACAACGTAAAGGGAATCTGAGTACAAGAGGCACTAAATCACTATAAAGGCATCTAAGTTTACAACACATCTGAGTTTGATCCGAGTGCTTTAACCACAGGCAGAATTACAGCCGTCCTTACCTAGGACTCCGTTTTTGTCAGTGCCAAAGTCATATTAGGGAAGGATCTTTCTGACAGTGAAGATACGCAGTAAAGAACCAAGAAGGCTGTAAATTTAGAATGGCAAAGGAAAGCAAGGCAAAAATTACCCTTGCAATGGAGAAGAACATTGTGGATCCACTGCTGCATCTCTGGATCTCTAAAAAGCATACTGCAGCCCTGGACCTCCATACTTTAGTTGCTGCCACTTTGTTCTTTGCTCAGTAGAGCAAAGTAAGCAAGTGGGTATCAAATTGTCTAAATAAGGACTTTTTCCCTCACAACTTGGTTTTACCTTTTGCACAGTCTCAGAGTGAACTCATAATCCTAGATTGAGGGCACCATGGCCTGTTGCCATGGAAATAATTGAGATGAGATTTACCATTACAACTTCATTGCCTGACGAGGTAGGGAAGGAGAAGATGAAGCGAAGGTGAGAAAAGCTTACCTGTAAACAGGAAGACCTGCTCACTTGCAGACACAGCAATGAAATGTGTGACAAAATTCCCTGGGCCTGAGACAAAGTCCATGGAATTGAATGGAAAGACTCCTTATGATTCCAATTGCCGTGGATCAGGCCCTCTGAGTGCATGTACCGTATTTTTCGGACCATAAGACGCACTTTTTTCCCCCCAAAAGTGGGGGGGAAATGAGGGTGCGTCTTATAGTCCAAACCAGTGAACCCCCAATTCCCTAAGGAATCAGAAATTGAAGAATGGCAGGAGCCGCTGGGGGATCGGGGGTGGCAGAAGTTCCGCCGGAGCTTCTGCCGCCCCCCAAACCCCTGGACTGAGCTGGGGGGCCGGCTCCGATTCGAGCCGGCCCCGCAGCTCAGTTCCCGGGCTCGGCTCTCAGCAGGAGCCGCAGCGCTTAAGCACCGCGGCTTCTTTCTTTCTTTCTTTTTTTTTCTTTTTTTTCCTCTTCTTTCTCTTCTTCGCCTTCCTTTCTCTTCCCTTCCTTTTCTCTTCTTTGCCTTCCTTTCTCTTCCCTTTCTTTTCTCTTCTATTTAGTTTACCGGTACTATTTGGTTCAGAATATTTTTTTCTTGTTTTCCTGCTCTAAAAACTGGGTGCGTCTTATGGTCAGGTGTGTCTTATGGTCCGAAAAATACAGTATTTAAAGTGGGGGGGAGGGGCGGGGAATTTGTTAAATTTCTCCAAAGTGTTAAAAAGTTCCTATTCTACTTCCCAAACTAGTTACATTAGTGTTTTACAGAAAGTTACATTCTAGAGACTTTTCTATAGTCTATTCATCATTCTTCCCTTTTCCTTGCTGGTATCTGATGTTTAAGGCCTGGCTTAAGTCCTTATTGATTGTCTTGAGTTGCAGAAATGACATCTTTAAGTCCCTAACTTGTTTCTTAATTTTTACACTAAATCTTAGCTCAGATCACCATATAAGTCTCCTTTTCCTCATCATTCTCACTCCATCTGCTCTCTCTGGAGGGACATTTGTTTTCCATCTTCCAAACTCATCTCTTCAAACAGTATGGAAACTGCCAGCTCCTGTGAAGATTTGTAGGGTACTAAATCTTAAACTTTAAACCATTAAACATGTTTATCTAGGTAAAACATTGAGCAGTGAAACTACAAATGCTCTAGGTTCCCTAGCATGTGGGACAATATTTAAGATGCTCAGGTTATATTGACCAGTGTTTCACTGCCTTTTATCTTCTTTTAACACTATCTGACTGTTCTCTGGTAAATCAATTCACCTGAGCAAATAAATTCTGATTGAATTATATTTTGTAAAGTTTGTGACACTGCAGTAACTGAAGTGATGGGCAACCTCAGAAGGCAGAATTTCAATAGGATTCAATACCTTAAAGTGTAGCTTCTTACCTGACTCTTGTAGGTCTACAAGAATAAGTTCTCTCATGAAGTTACTTGTGCTTCCCATTTCCATTAACAGTGGATGTAACATCAGAGCAGTCTTTCTTGGTACCACAGCACTGCTGGCCCCACGAGTTACCCAAGAAGTACAGATCATGCAACAAAGAAAAATTAGCCAAGGCCTTGTTGTGGATCTCTGTTTTTCCAAAGCTCTGGAGTTTCAGTTCAAGGAATAAATAAGGGGATGGGCTACTCCTTTCTTCACCCAATTGTCTACTCAAAATATGAATTATTCACAGAATTCAAGCACAGGTATCATTGCCTATCAGAAGCTTTAAATGCCTGACTTTTTATCTAGAGATAATAGATGCTTAGTCCAAAGACCTGCTTTTTGTTTTTCCCTTCATTAATGAGTGTCAGGAAAGTGCTTTGAGATCTCATGATAAGAGGTATAGAAACGCAAAGTCAAGATTATGCATTTCATTCATTACTCTTATTTGTAATGTGCTGTTGAGCACTGACAATATTAACAACAGAAATGACAAAGCGTACAAAGAGAAATATGGGAAGGAGGAGAAGTCACAGAAATTAAAGATGGAAGAGATCTATGAAGTCATCTCGTCCGCTCTCTGCCAATGAAGGCTTCCTCCCTACAGTATAATACTGTATCTAGTCCTTTGTGAAGTTTTGTTTTGAAATGAGGAGGCTGCCTCCAAAGCAACAGCAGCAGGTGTGACCCAGAAGAAGGAATAGGTGGATAGTAGATGTAGCCCCAAGAGTAAATGCCTGCAGCAGACTTGCCAAAAATATAGCCACAGAGCATCACAGAGACCAGTTAATTATAAGTGGATTACTATGTGCTGAAACTGATACACTTTTACAGTGTATTTGTTTTGTCAGCCTTTTCCCCCTTTGGGAGGAGCACTGTGGTGTCAGTTTATTCTAGTTTCTGAAATACATTCTGGTTTTGAGTGTGTGCCTTCTCTCCAGCTGTCAGAATGGGCTGCTACTCTCAAGATGCTTCTTCAGCACTCTATGCTTCTGGGAGCCCAGCTCAGCAACCCTTGCGCTGAACAATACCCGCTGTATGCATGTGAGTAAACCCATTGACTTCAGTGGGACCATTTACATAGCCAGATGCTCCACAACACAAGTAAGCATTTCCAGCTCAGGCACTGAAGTAGTAACACATACCACATTTAACTGCATAACACATAACAAAAACAATGACTAAAGGTCTAGAAAACATAACCTATGAGGAAAGATTGAAACAATTGGGTTTGTTTAGTCTGGAGAAGAGAAGACTGAAGGAGGATATGATAACAGTTTTCAAGTACATAAAAAATTGCTACAATAAGGAAAGAGAAAAATTGTTCTCATTAACCTCTGAGGATAGAATAAAAAGCAGTGGGCTTAAATTGCAGCAAGGGCAGTTTAGGTTGGACAGTAGGAAAAACTTCCTAACTATCAGTGTAGTTAGTTAAGCACTGGAATAAATTGCCTAGTGAGGTTGTGGAATCTCCATCACTGGAGATTTTAAGACCATGTTAGACAAACAGTTGTATTGTCTAGATAATACTAAGTCTTGCCTTGAGTGTACGGGATTGGACTAGAAGATATCTGGATGTCCCTTTCAGTCCTATGATTCTATGATTTGATATGCACCGAAATAAACTTTGATAAACCACCAATGATTTACTATCTACTTACTGTAAAAAAAAACCTGTTTTTTTCTGAGTCAGTTTCTTGCTAATGATTTTTCCCCTCTTACGAAAACAAAAACATTAATTATATCAAGGTTAAGTGAAAAGGTTCAAATAAAATAAGAACTCCCTGAACCTTTGCAGATGTTCAGAATCTGACTAAGCCTTTTTTGACATTCTAAGAGGCCTGGGATTTTCTATTTCCCATCACTTAAGATGCAGGAGTGAAGGACACTGTCGGGAAATAGAAGACAACTCTAAGCGATGTGGCGGAGATGTGCCTGGTCTGTTGTTAAACTGATAAGAGGTCTTGGCACATGGAAGAGAAGTATAGTAGTTTGAGGGCTGTAGGGAGTGGAGGGCTCCAAATTTCCAAATAGTTTGAACATGCTATGAAAAAGCATCCAGTTGTGTCCTCCAAACTTTCCAAGGTTTGCCCATTTCAGCATTCCTAGAATCACATTAAACCACATTGTTGACTCTTCACAAAAGAAAAATTCATTAGGTTGACAAGCAAAAGAGAAAGACAAGTGGAAAGCGGGGATAATACATCATTTTTGCATTTATATGGCATCTCAGAACACAATGGCTATGTCTACACTTGTTAATTTAGGTCGACTTTAGCTAAGTCGACTTAACAAAGTCAACTTTAAGTCAACTTTGTTAAGTCGACTTAGCATGTCCACACTATAAAATTAAGTCAACTTAGGGGGAAACTTACAAAGTTGACCTACAGCGTCCACACTGGACACCTAGGTCGACTTCTAGGGGCTAGGTGAACCTAGGAGAGGTCCACAGTGGCGGGGGGGGGGCACCTCTTGCCAATTGCCAGGGGGCTCAGCCTTTGCCGCATTGTACCTGGGTACAATGGGGCAAAGAGGGACAGGGCCCCTGGCAGGGCATAGGGGCAGGGCTCTGCCCTGCCCCGGGGGGGGGCATGCCAGGCTCCCCCTGTGCCACCCCCCCTGGAAGGGTGGGCAGTGGGGGAGTCCTGGAGAGCCCTAAGTCGACTCTCAGTCAATTTAGGGCTACTCCAGGTCTACACTGGCTTAAGTCGACTTTAGAAAGTCGACTTAAGCCTAAAGTTGACTTTAAAGGAGGTTTAATAAAGTCAACTTAATTTTCCTTAAGTCGACTTAAAGCAAGCTGTTTAAGTCGACTTAAGGAAAATGTAGTGTAGATGCAGAGTAAAGTAAGTTGACTTAAACAAGCTTAAGTCGTCTTAATTTACAAGTGTAGACACACCCAGTGTTAGGAACATTAATTAATTAAGACAAAGAACGTCAATTTCAGGTAGATGAGAAGAGAATAAAACTCTGAGGATTTTCAACAGAGAAGGGTAGATGGGAGGAGTAAGCTCTGACAGATGAGCCAGTGAGGTAGGAAGAGAACAAAGGATTAGTCATGGAAGTGAAAGGATCACAAGATAGCAAGGAGAAAGTGATCATTTCAAAGGCAGCAGAAAGCTCTAGGACTGTGAGAATGGAGCATAGATCTTGAAACTTCACTAAGAAAAGACCAGTCAAGATCTTGGTGAATGATGTCTCCCTGGAATGGAGAAGGCAGAAGCTAGACTGAAATGGATCTAGGAATGATTTTAAACTAAGGAATTTAATGGAGCACTTATAGAAAACCTACTCAATAAAGGAGTATATTAGAAAAAAAATTTCACTAGGAAGATGGTGAAGCACTGGAACGGGTTACCTAAGAAGGTGGTGGAATCTCCATCCCTAGAGTTTTAAGCCCCAGCCTGACTGGGATGATTTAATTGGGGTTGGTCCTGCTTTGAATAAGTGGTTGGACTAGATGATTACCTGAGGTCCCTTCCAACCCCAATATTCTATGATATGGTAGATGAGTCAAGAGTGGGTTTTAAGTAGCAACGGGTGGGGGACTGGGGAGGAGCCTGTGAACAGAGTGGCAGCAGGTAGAATAAACCAAAAGATTTAGGATAGAGATATGGAAGGATTAAAGGGAGGGCAAGGGAAGTTAGGAGTCAGGAAAAGATAGAACTAAAGGGACAGGAGGAGGGTTTGGAAGAGGACAGTAAATTGAAATCTCTTTGTCAGAGATAGGAGAAAAAAGAATGTTGAAATGGGAGTGTGCAAGGATATAGGAAAGGGAGAAGGAAGGTATTGATACTGTCTTCTCCTTAAAGGAGCTGGCCAAATGCTACATGGAGAGGGAGGAAGGTTGGGAAGGGAGTAAAATAGGCAGTGAAAGTTGTAAGCATTGGACTTATTGAGAGAGCAGAAGCAATGCTGTTTTGTAGGAAAATGGCTGTGTTGAAGGAGAAAAGGATAAGTTTGTAATAGAGAAAGCATTTAAAATGAAAGCATATGAGATGTACTATATTCACCATTTCCAGATTTTACAGCACTTCGTGCAGGCAGCATAAAATGTAGGATTTGTTTCCTTGCTCCTCCAGATGTCATTAAAAGTGGGCAAAAGCATCATGTTGCTACACTAACAGAATAGCAAACACTGCAATTAAACGTGGTGGTAGAATGTCCTGATTTCATGGATGTCACATCATATAAATAACATTATCTGGTTCATGATTCAACATTTGTGATGTAAAAGGATTTCAGGCTTGTATACGAGGGAACAATCACTTTCCAGCAGTCATAGCACTTAGTACAGTGACCAGCAGATCCAGGTCCCCGAGCTGCTATACACACTCAACTCACACTGACGTCAGTGGAAGTTTGAAGGTATTTAACACCTTCCAGGATTGGACCACTAGAACTACTTCCAGAAGGAAATAATCTTTAAGAGATAGATCATTTACTGGTAAATGTAGCATAGTTGCAAAAGGGCAAAAAAATACATTTTGCAAAAAACATATCTTCTTTAGTGTGATATCCCCAAGCTACAAGCTTATTCACTCTTGGCTCTCTCTTCCCATGGTCTTATCTGTTATGAAATTGGCACAGAGCTGAATCCAAAGGGATTTTAGAGTTGGAACAGAACAGTGAATTTTCTCCAGGTTTTCTTTTCTGACAGAATTCCCTAACTCCCAACCTACTTAAGGGGGAGCCGTGAGCGAAAGCAAAATTATCGTTTTGTCTTCTTCTAAAGCCAGAACTCTCTAGAGGGAATTACACTTAGAGGGTATATTTTTCCCCAGAACTTTTACCACCATATCAGCACCTTCCATGAAAAACATATTCCGATTGTTCCCTGACAAAAGTTTGAATTTATGAAGATAGATTAAACAAATTAGTTCTAATCAATTCAATAGAATTTTTGTTGTTCTATAAACAGTTGCTTCTATGAAGTGGAATTTAATATTTAATCTTGTATAAGCAGCCAGAACATTTATATAAAGTTATGAAGTCTGCCAGATTACATATAACAGCTGCAAAGGAAGAATAGAATATGTTTGCAAAGAAAAAAAAATCTAGCTTCTAGGTCTTCTTTGGAATATTCAAATTGCAGGGTTCTAAGTTAAAAAGGTAAATTTTTCAACACTCAAACAAAACGTTTTAAAATGATCCAACGTAAAACAACTTCAATTTTAGTCTTTGTGTCTGCTTTCAATTACTTTAAAGAGGACTTTCAAAGTTCTTTTGAAGAGAAAAATTAAGGAAGCTTTGCTTTATGCAGTAAATACTCTAAATATTGGTCCGCAAAAAAGTGATGTTTAATTAATATTTCTCTCTTTTTTCTGCCTTATTGTGATGCCCCACAATGCATCACTTTTTAATGTTACAACCATCATGGATCCAATCTACAGGATAGAGGAACATTTTAAATTAGATTATATGGTTTCCAGTGGCTTGAAAGCTGCCTTGATGCTAAAGAAGAATAATGCATTATGAAGCACCAGAGCAGACCAGTCCTTTGGAAGAGGCCTGAAATTTTTGTATCAAGTGTTAGAATTGCATCCACTTTGGTCCCTTGCTGTTTGGGACCTTCCATGCATAAAAAAATCACTTCCTTCTTGTTTGTTCAAACATTCACTTTTTAACTGACTTACAAGGAGAGACTGAAGGAAGCAGGCTTATTTAGTCTGCAGAAGAGAAGACTGGGGGGGGGGGCGGGATTTGATAGTAACCTTCAACAGTGCTTTTTTTCTGCCGGAACGCACCGGAACGGCGTTCCGGCACCTTTTTTTCCTTCTCCCACCCACCGGCCGCCTCGACTTCCTGGCCCAGAGCCGACCCCGCCCCGCTCTGCCGACAGCGTCGGCCTCCCGGCACGGGGCCAGGATCAGGCTCCGTTGCCGGGGTCTGTCTGCCCTGCCGGGGCCGCGTTCGGTCCCCGCTGGTCCCTCCCAGCTGTGCAGGCTGGGCCGGGCTGGGGAGATTTAAATCTCCCGCCCTGAGCATGCGCAGATACAGCGTGCTCAGGGCGGGAGCGGACTGGTCGGCAGCAGCTCTGCCGGCCGTCCCTGTGGTTCCCAGCCTCCGGCCAGGTAAGGGGGCTGGAGGGAGGCCTGGAGAGGGGTGGGGGGACAAGGAGACGGGCCGGGTTAGAGGGGTGGGGGTGGGGACAAGGAGACGGGCCGGGTTAGAGGGGTGGGGGTGGGGACAAGGAGGGACCCCCGCGCAGGCCGGCAGCCCCCACCGCCCCCTCCAGACCCCCGGGGCTGCTTCCTTTCTCTTCCTCTTCCTTTCCTTCCTTTCTCTTCTTTCTTCCTTTCCTTTTTTTCTTTTTCTCTTC
>ML685779.1:24276511-24370195 GCA_007922175.1 Pelusios castaneus
CTTCTTTCTTCCTTTCCTTTTTTTCTTTTTCTCTTCTTTGTCTTCCTTCCTTCCTGCTCTTTGTCTTTGCTTCCTTCCTTTCTTTCTTTTTTTCTTTGTCTCCTCCTTCCTTCTCTTTTTTCTTTCTCTCCCTTCTTTTTTAAAACTTTTTAAAAATTAATTTTAAATAAAAACCTTTCTTAAAATTAGATTTCAATTCCAAATTCATTCCAATTAAATTAATTAAACACAATTAATTAATTAATTCTATTTACAGTCACTTTATCTTCAATTAATGCCTATAATTTCTGTCTTGTGAGTTTTCCCCAAAAATTTATTCTGAAAAAGTTTTTCACACGGCTTGAAAATTTTGCACACAAGCCACCAAACCTAGAGGGAACATTGGCTACTAGTTGCGTACACAACAGCAGGCCAGCAGGCTAACATCGGTCAGTCCCACACTCTGGGCCTGGCCGGAGCCCACAGCACCAACAAAAAGTGTGTGGATGCATTACTGCCTGCCACCCAGTACCCAGAAACACAGGCCAGCAGCAGACGTGATAGCTACGCATTCACGTTTTTTTCTAATTATAATACGGCCCCCCAACAGTCTGAGGGACCATGAACTGGCCCCCTATTTAAAAAGTGTGAGGACCCCTGCTGTAAGACCTCACAGGTTGTCTTTCAGTATATTAGCGGCCTGCATAGTTAAGAAAACTTAACAGTTTTTACCTTGTATTTTTATTTCTTTGATATATTCAAAAATTTACTGTTTACTGCACTATTTTCAGTGTTATTTCTTTATGACACGACGGACATCAATAGGAGTTCCGGTACCTTTTTTTTTAGAAAAAAAGCACTGACCTTCAACTACTTGAAGGGATGCTTCAAAGAGGGGGGAGCTAGGCTGTTCTCAGTGGTAACAGAGGACAGAACAAGGAGCAATGGTTTCAAATTACAGCTAGGGATGTCGAGGTTGGATATTAGGAAAAACTTTCTCACTAGGAGGGTGGTGAAGCATTGGAATGGGTTACCTAGGGAGGTGGTGGAATCTCCATCTTGGGAGATATTTAAGGTTCGGTTAGACAAAACCCTGGCTGGGGTGATTTAGTGGGAGTGGTCCTGCTTTTAGCAGGGGGTTGGACTAGATGACCTCATGAGGTCCCTTCCAGCCCTATGCTTCTATGATTCTAAGGTACTGAAAATCCCAGTGGGCACTGCCTTCCCTTTTACAATGGAAATAATGCCTGTAAGGAAAGTTACAGCTTTCATTTCCTTCTGAAATGTTTCTCAAGTAGGGCCTGGGTTACAAAAGATGTTAGATACCCTGAACTCTCTGTGAAATCTTTAAAAAGATTAGAGGGCACTCAGCACCATGCAGGATTGGGTCCATCTTGCTTAGGTGTGGAAATCCAATTAAAGGCATATGCCCAGATCCATGGGTCCAGCTCAGTTGCACTTAGAACAGTGCCTATAATGGAGGAGACGGCGACTAAAAACCCACATTACTGCTTCTCTCAATCTGGAGCCAGAAGCCAGTTCAGCTCCTAACAAAATTAAGACCAACATAATAGCTGCTCTAAGTTATGCCATCAGGAATTTACCAGCAGCACCACACTAGGAATGATCTACCACCTGGGAATTACAGCAGTAGAAGAAAAACCAGTCATGCATCCTACTGATCCCTGCATGATACAAATGCTGTGTGAAGGTTTGAGGGCTGGGAGTAGGTGGATTCTATAATGGCAGCTATGGTGCTTTATAAAATGAAGAGATTGCCTATCTTAAGGGAATGCATAGCTTTATTTTAGGATAGCTCTCTCCCCTTCTTACCATTGGAGCTATGAAGAAAGAAAGAAAGAAAGAAAGAAAGAAAGAAAGAAAGAAAAAGACTAGAGCCACAGAATCAGGAATAGTCTTATAAATACAATTTTCAGCCAGGCCAAAAATGATATTATATACACATCAGAAATCCAGGTATAGCTTCTCTATGGGTATTTCTTTAGTCATGTCCAAGATTCACAGGACTAGCCAACAGGAGAGAAAAAATATTTAAACTGAAGCAGTGGCTTTTGTAACTCCTGATTTCTTTTTTTTATGGTATTACAGTGCATGGGGGCAGGGTGCTGGTGAGTGACGAGAGATCGTATGGCAATGGGAACAGGCTGGATCCCTTAACGGCTTAGTGCCACTTTTTTTCCCCCCTACATACAGCTTTGTTTGTAAAAGTGTAGCATTTTTGTAAAGAAAATGTTATTTTGCAGTGGGATTAGCTGGACACGCTTGAAAGCTGTGATCAGTCCAAACTCTCTCTCACTTTTTTAAAAGGAGTGACAATTGTGTGTTTGGGAACATTGAAATAAATATGAATTTCACTCTCACAAAGATTCCAAGTTAAGTGGGAGGCTTTTGTTTTACAGTTCAGCGTCCTGGGACAGACTATTGTTGGTCCACGCTGTGCAGATGTAGCCATGGCTGATTATCGCTGCTCCCAAACCCTGCAATGTACAGTTTCCTCAAGAATCACTCTCTGGTGACTGATTTATTTCTGCAGAAATGTGTACATAAAACAAACTTATTTTATAACTACTCTGCATTCAGCTCTGTGCGTCCTCTGCCTTTAACAACAGAAAAAAAATCTTTCATGGAGGGAGACAGCGATCTACTGAAATACTCAAAAGGGAAAAAATGAACACTACATACTTGGAAGGTTTGTATTTTTTTAATAATAAACCAATGGAAATTTGAGATTTGAATGGAGGCCAGGGAAAGGAAATCAGCAAGGGAACCCCCTACCTGAAAGGAAAATATAAACATTTGTTTTATAATAAAATAGACCTTCCTTTATGGAGCTCTCTTAAAATTCTACATTCATATAACTTCTTTCATTCATAATGCAGGCATACTGCACCACCGACATGCAAGGAAGTCCAGTGTAAAGAGCAGCAACCAGCTGGCACACGGAGCACACTGCCTCTAGGAGGGTGGGAAATTTAGACTAAGGGTAGTTGGAAAAATTCCTACTCTTACAAAAAGAACCATGGATTCTTTAATGTAATGCATAAAGCAGGCTGAGCTACATTATTGTATGAAGTGAATTGCGTAGTGTCCCCAAAGAATTACAGCTGCCTACAGACATTTGCAGTCTATGTCCTGTGTGTCTTGAGGAAAAGAGGCCTCCCATAGGCTTTAAAAAAGATTTTTAAAAAGAGGCCTCCTATAGGCTTTCCTCGCAAAAAATACCATAGAAAATGGCCTCTACATGTGTTCATTCAGTACTGAAAGCTTCCAATGCTCAATATTCTTTTATATGCAGCCTATACAATCAGTCAAATTCCAAAGGGGTAGCCGTGTTAGTCTATTGTAGAAAAACAACAGAGTCCTGTAGTACTTTTAAAGTGACAAAGTGGGATTTTCTCCCATGAAAGCTCATGCGATAAATAAATCTGTTAGTCTATACAACCAGTGTTTGTGATGTCCACACCAACTGTTAGGGAGCAACTTTGTCCTGTCCATGGCAAAGAAACTCCACCAATGAGCTAAGCAGTTTTCAGGTGGCAAGTACCTTCTCAGCTCCAGAGGTAATCCCTCAAGACCCAGAAGAAGTTATATCCATACAGTTGCTGCAGATTGGAATTGGCTCTGGTTAAGGAGTTTTTCATACACACGTTTGTCTGACGGACTAGGCTAAGAGGGAGGTTCTCATTCTCCAGGACTGTTAATCTGGCACCTTTCAGCAGGATAGTTCCAAAGGGGTAGCCGTCTTAGTCTATTTGCAGAAAAACAACAGAGTCCTGTGGCACTTTTAAAGACTAACAGATTTATTTATCGCATGAGCTTTCGTGGGAGAAAATCCCACTTCGTCAGATGCTTTGAAGATGGGAAACTTACAGAATGGGAGGAAATACAGCCTGACCTGATCTTATGTCCTACACTCTCCTGCATTAAATTTCCTCCCATTCTGTAAGTTTCCCATCTTCAAAGTGTCTGACGAAGTGGGATTTTCTCCCACGAAAGCTCATGTGATAAATAAATCTGTTAGTCTTTAAAAGTGCCACAGGACTCTGCTGTTTTTAAGCAGGATAGAATTTACACCAACCTTACTTTTAAAAATAATTAAATCAGAAAAAGAATTGTATTGAGAGACAGAATTGTATAAATGCTCAATGGGACGCTCACAGTTACATGGGTGTTGCAGCTAGTAGCTGAGTAGGTTCAGCCTAAAGACAGGAATATGTTTTGTTTTGTTTTTTTCATCCTGCTATTAAAGAGGCAATATCTGCACTTACAACAGTGTCTAGCTATGCACCACTTCGAAAGCCTCCAGCAACAAGGACGCAGAGGGGAAAGCCACCTGACAGCAGGAAGATGCTGAGACTTTCCCCACTGCCTCTGCCAGAACCTTGCCCAACTGCCTGAGCCTTTTACTGTACCTGGGAAAAGCGCAAACAGAAGGACACTACACTGCAGTATGGATGCAGGAGATTTTGCTCAGGCATGTAGGAAGCCATGTAGGGTAGGCTCCTCACGATTCAGGCACGTAGGGCAAAACAAACAAGGAGTCAGTCCTGCAGCATTTTTAAAGACTAATACATTTATTTTTCTCATGAACTTTTGCTTAAATGGGGTCTGAGAAAAGAAGGGTTCAACAAAAAGCATCAACAGGTTACCATGAAATAAGGGCAGGATTTTGATCTCAGTGTAAATCTACAGCAACTCCACTGACTTCAGTGGAATTACTTCATTTTACACCACTGGAGCTGAATTTAACACAATAAGTCATTGGCCAGATCCTCAGTTGATGTAAATCCATGTATCTCCATTGAATTCAATAGAATTATGTTAATTTGCATCATTGGAGGATATGCCCCCGTGCATTTCAATATACATCTTAGGACAGTTTCCAATATAAATATATAATTTCCAATCCAACAGATGTCAAAAAGACAGGAGCATTAGTAACAGCTGCTCTTAAGCAGTGTAGTTTCAGTGCTGAGTTCTACATGCCTAAACTAAACTTCTAATTATTAGCAAAAAAGAAAAAAAATTCCAACCTTGTCATCAGCACAGACATATACTTCACACATTTCCATTCTTAAAGGGAAAGTTTTCAACACAAAAGTCTTATGAGTAATGGCTATTAGAAATAGAATTCTTGGTACACAGACACAGAGCATTCTGTGATTAAATGTACTCCAGACCAAAGGTAGGTGAATTATTCAAATGATTAGTAAGAATTATTTAGGAAGACTATATGCCATATAGTAAATGAACACGTTTGAGGACTATAAACCCAGTTTACATGGTGGCCGATTCAAATCCCATTTTCTTCCTCTTTTATAACATTATTTTCCCATTACATGCCTTTCTGATCCTTGGGCATGAGTCTTGTTCATTTTGCACATCTACTGAATGCCACTTCAATGGAAATTATACTATTTTACCAACCATACTCACAACTGCATTACTCCAGTTTCATGAATGTGCAACCAGTGGGAATCTGACCAGATATCAGTTGGTTAAAAATAGGTATAAATGGGTGGTTGTGAATCATAGCCCCAATATACGAGTTACAGCAGCAGGGACCTCATTCTGATTTTGTCCACATCATCACACTGATAAAAACGGCATCTGGAAAATGACCAGCATATTCATTTTATTTTCTCTTTCAAGACATCCGCCTGAATTCATACATCGAAAACTGCAGCTGCATATTTAAACTGGATGATACATGGGCCAGAGGCCAAAGCTAGGTTTGAAGGCTCCAGCTTCATTCCTTTCAGTGCAAAACAAACCCTGAAATGGATTATTTAAAATACTAGTTTACCACAACACTATGTCAAATACATAGAAGGGCAAGAGTCGGGAAATTAACCATTATGATTCTGTCACAGTCCCTTAATTTGACTCTCTTGCACATATGCAGGAGAATCTGATTTCTGTTGCACTTATGTAAATCCAGAGGAAATCTGTTGGTTTCAGTGACATTATTCTAGGTTTAAAGTCATAGTCACTCTAACATGCTGTATTGCACTGACATCAGCCCTGCACTGAATATCTTTTACTTAAAAACAAAAACAAAGCAAAAAGAACAAAAACAAAACAAAAAAAAAAACCCAGAGGTGGAGCATCATCACACATCAAAATAAATGCACCGTGGGTCAAATACCAGCCTGCCCTTTGCAAAAGATAAAAGACCTCCTTGCAGGAGCAAGCCTTTAGCGCCATTCCATGGGGAAGAGGGCAGTATATAGAGAGGCTATATAGGAGGTCTGCACCATGAAAAGTAGCTCCCAAGAAAACACTCCTTAGATACAGATTCAATCAAGATAAATAGGAGGCAAAGTCAGAGAATTCACGACTGCACAAATCTTTTGGTTCTTTCCCCACAACCAACTCAGAGCAAGAGGAAAGACGCCATGGCTTCTAAAACTACCCCAGCCTTTAATCTAGAGTAGCAGTGCTTTTCTCAGAGCTAGTATACAGGAAGATTCCTCACCACCTTGCCCCCACAGATCCTCAGTTGTTACTCAGACTAGAGATAGAATTTGGGCTGAGTGTGTTCATAGGATACTTGTAATGTATAGTGTGAAATTCAAATGAGGACAAAATATAAAGGAATATACAAACCAAATGAAAAATGAATCATATAGAAATTATTGCAAGGATGGAGCCCAGATATTCATAGGACCATATAATTTAAGACTGGAAGAGACTATTGATCATCTAGTCCAGTGGTCTCCAACCTTTTTCCAGCAGATGTCACAACGCTCGCTCATAGGTTTCAATGGCAACTGCCCTTCAGAAGTAGATCACAATCTACTGGTTGGGGACCACTCTGACTGCCACCATAACCCAGACTACAGAATTTCACCCACTTACCTCTCTATTCATTATTATTATTAATATTTGTATTTCTGTAGATCTAGAAGCTTAGTCAAGAACTAGGACCCCATTGTGCTAGGTGTCATACAGCTATAGAAAAGACAGTCCCTCCTCCAAAAAGTACACAATCTAAGTATAAGACAAGAAGCAACAGCTAGCTACAGATGAATTGACAGGAGTGTATAAGGAAATTCTGAGACAATACTTGAACCCAATATCTGTGTTAGACTGAAACCTATCTTCCATAAATGCATACATTTTAGGATTTTATACTGCCGTCTATCACCACAGTATCTGTGCATCATCCATGTAAAACCAAGAGCAATAGCTAAGTTCCCAGAGGACTTTATGGATTTTCTGGCACTTCTTTTTCAGGGTCAAACAACAGGAGTTCTTCATCATGTAGGTGACAGAATAAAAAGCTTTAAAATAAAATACCTGAAAATCTTTCTTCCTTATTCATTGTGTTTAACATTTTTTCTATTTAAATGTGAGTTTTTCATTAACATTTTGCCATAAAAATTGTTAACTGAAGCTATTTAAAACATGAGGAGCACTTGGATGCACAATGCCATTGAATAACAAGGCCCTTATTTGGGTGACTAAATAAGTACTTGGGAGTCTATCTTTAGCCACCTGTTTTAGAAAATGTTGGCCAGAGCCTTACACATCTAGGTCACTATATGAAATGAGCCATTCTCAGTCGTGTCTGAAAGTATTTAATATCTCTTGACTCTTTAATGGTCTGTGTGCAATGTTTCTCAGCTCAGTTCCTAGTGGATGTGTATCTATGAAAGAAAAACAAAATCACAATAAGAAACTGTAATCCATTTTTACACTCCAAATTTAACTGGAGATGGAATCTGTTTGGGGGGAAATGATGGGAGGGCTTTGGGAATGTAACTTCTTAGTATGTTGTACTAATTAGCATTTTATCTAATCTGATCATCATCTGTGCTTTTAAGTTTATAGCTAAATTTCTCTAATTCACTTTTACAAAATCAGCAAGGCAGTAAGCAGTTTTATTAGCCTCTCAATTATAAAGAGGCTTGGAAAGATTACATTTGTGAATAATCGGTGTCTTTGTTCCTTCTGCCAAAAAACAGTTTTAAAAAATTCCATCATTAGTAAGTGAAATTTACAGAAGGGGATAGTGGAAAACATGAAATATTGTACTTGTAGACAACTGGTGTGCTTCCTTGCAGTTTTATTTGGCAATATATCAGAACTGAATCTCATGAAATAGGATTTTATTTATGAATCTGTTATTAATCTTGACTTCTACGGTCATTCCATTAGGAATAAAGAGCAATTAGTATCAGAAGTTTAAGTATCTTGCTGGTGAAAATAATTAGGTCATTAAAATGGGGAGGGCGGGAGGGAGTACATAGAAACAAACATCAATATTATCCATCAAAATTCATAACAAATAAAATGAAATTCTTCCAAGTCTAATTATGCTCACTGCTTCTTTTACCTCTGGCAGGTTTTCACTGGCGTGGAGGCTGTAACAATAGAGATTTTCACTTCTGAAGAGTGGTGAAATCAACAACTGTTAGTATGATTGGTAGATTACTGGAATAAAATACTTTTTGCATAGCCTCTTGTCCAAGATTCAATCAGGCTTCAAACCAAAACATTCCAGACCGAAAGTTCTCATGGATTTTCAGTAAAGAGCATGATGGGAAGGGTGGGGAAATATTTACTAATGTTTCTAAGGCTCTTGAACTTTATTCTTTTTGCAGAATGAATTTACTACTCTAAAATATAATGTCCCCAATCTTCAATATGTGGCCTCTCTTTATATGTGTGCAGCCTGAAGTTCATGCATCATTTGCTTTGTGGCTTTTTATGGACAAGCTGTATAATTCAATCAGGGCCACATATGGGAAATTGCAGGTCAGGTAAAAGTTGAAAACTCAGCCCTATCATATTAAAGATTCTGAGCCCCATCCCCATTTGCTGTAAATCAGTGTAGCTGAATTGACTTCAGTTCCACCTACTTATATATTTTGGAATAAACTACCAAGGAACGTGGTGGGCTACACCAAAGTCTAATATGGTGAAACAAAGTTTTTCATGGGACCTGGTGTGACCTGAACACATGGTAACAAATTTTCAAAGTTCCAATCTGGGCTATTTTGTTCAGTTTATAGATGATGGCATGTCAGAACTATTTTCCCAAAGAAAAGGTGCTATTTTAACACGCAAAGTGCCCTGGGCTGGTCTTGTGATTAAATCATCCTCCAAAGATACAGCAGCAGTTAGAATGAGAAATTTTGGAATGTTCTTTGCATATCAATACTTTTTTTAAGCTCTTCTATCCAGGATGCTTTCTGAATCACTTGTAAACATAGCCATTGACTTAAGAACGCTTTGCTCTCTTTTACCAGTGTTTGTTATCCCCAGCTATTTTGCATAACTCAATTTTCAGTTAAAAGGAATTATCTCAACCAGCGAGTCAACTGGGACAACACCTAATTACTGATCTACAACAGGCTAGCTCTGAATAACTTAACCATAGGCAAATCATTACGCTCTGATTGGCTATTGAAGACTCTTTAATAACCAAATGAAAACACAAAGATTTGAATATTGACTGCATCCCTGTGCTATAAAAGTCTCATAAACACTGATTTTCTTATGATAAACATGGAGGTTATCACAGGTCTTAATCCCCATACTTGAATTATGAGGATTGGCTTTCTCCAAACACACAGATATGCACATGCTGAGAAACCTGAGATACCTAGTGAGGAACAGAAGGAATTTCTTCCTCCAAGAAGCAATGTCATACATGTGGGGTTCATAGTGTTTGGCGGGAAGTTGCTACACCTGAAAAGATGTGTAGTCTGCTAAACCCTGTAGTCTTCTGCCAGTGTACAAAGCACACTATTCTGTCTTCATCCTGCCAAGGCACGCACCTCCTTTTGGTCCATAAGAAATTCAGGCAGCACTACCGTTCACATACCTTTCGTTTGTAGACAAATTATGGCTGCCCATATGATCTGAGGGGCAGAAAAGGGCTCTTGAGTCCTGTCCACCTCCAGGGCACCCATAAAAGGGCAATAATAATTGGGCCTCAAACTTCTATCAGTGACCAACCTGACTGAAGGATCTTTTCCAATAGGCTTGACCTTTGTGCTTAAAAGAAAGAAAGAAAGAAGTACACCAATGTTTTCTAATCACTTCCAGCAATTTAAAAGTGAACATCATTATAACCATCAATCTTAGCAGCATATTAAAATCTTTTCCCCACTCTAATATATTTACTCATGGGGGGCTGACAAACTGGCTTCTACTGTGGGAGGTGAAAGCAGGTAGTTACCGGAGCTTTATTAAGAACATAATGTCTTCAAGATTTTGCATCACTTAAATAGGTCATAAACAAAGAGGGGAGCGGTATTTACTGTGCTATTAAGGTAAACAAAAATACCAACCCATGGGTAATTATGAAACTGATTCATTCTGTCAGGTGGGTTTCAGCAATCTGGTTCTGATTTTCAAACAAGGGATTAGAGCCAAAGCATAGCCTTGCTATAATAAATTAACTATATTCTAATACTTATGTGGCTCATTTCTTTTCACTTCTACTTTCATTTTACATCAGTGAAGTTTGGCATTTCTGATTCACTTCTTAATCTGCATTGCACCAAGGGTTCATGCTATGGTAGAGTTTTTGGATTTTGCACAGTGATCCCAGTGGTGAAAAGTGAACCAACTAGAATACCTGTTAAGTACTGACTCCAAGAAAGAAATATACATAGTTTATTTATTAGGCATGGAGAAGCTCTGGCATTAAATGGGTGGAAATGAGGTGGAAAGATGCAAGGATCCAGAAAGCAGGAGCTACAGAAGAGAAATCTCTTGCACCAACTTTGGTGATACTAAAAAACAAGATGGAGAGGACAGAATTAGTCATGTGGAGTGAGCCAGGACAGCTCAGATCAGTGAGAAGATCCATGAAGAAGGTTGCAGAAAGTTTTCAAAGCATTCTAAAAACTGAGGAAAATGATTGATTTTATTTCTACTAATGTCTTTAATATAAATTTGTTCATAACTTTGGATAATATTTTCAAAATTTCCTCAGTAATTTAGGAACTTAAGATATATTTTCAAAAATTATTTACGCTCTTAGGGCCCCGTGTCCTATTGATTTTCAAAGCTCAACGTGCCCAAGTCACTGAAAAAAAAAGAACTTAATGTCCTAAGACACTTGGGCAGACCTGAAAATTGTATACACCAGCCTTAAAGTGGTATTCATTGTCCAATGTACTGTCTTACGCAGCACTGTTCTCTGCAGTCAATTACAATGCAAGAATAGAATAATAGGCAGGATGGAAAATCAAAAATGGGAGATGTCCCCATGGAGAAGAAACAAGGTCAATCACAAATCATCACAAGAAGTGTTTGATAAATATTTCTGTTCTAACATGATCCCATGGCCAGAAGCTAGACAACTTCAGACCGGAAATACGTTTTTAATGGTCAGAGTAGTTAACTACTGAAACAATTTACGAAGAGTTGTGGTGGATTCTCCATCACTGACATCAAGTGAGCATCAAGATTGAACTTTTTTCTGAAAGGTATGTTCCAGAAATAATTTGGGGGAAGTTTTGTGGCCTGTTCAGACTACATGATCACAACATCAATGGTCCCTTCTGGCCTTGGAATCTATGGATCTATGAAACCTCACTTGCTTCCCATATACATTCTGAAGGCTACTGCAAACATAATTCTCCAGCCCCATCATTTTGATTTGGTCACCCTTCTCTTTGCTTCCCTTCTTTGGTCCCTGTTCTCTGGCACAAACATAAGCTCTTGTCTTCATTTCCAAAGATCTTACTGGCCTATCCCCACCTCACTTATCATCTCTCATTTACTATTGAAATGTCAACTCTTATCTCTGATAGGCCCATCATCCCAGCCTCCACTCCCCATTTGTTACATTTTCAAATAAGCACATTGGTGCTTTCTCTGATGCTGCCCCTCATGGTTGGGAGGAGCTTGCCGTAGATATCTGCAAACAACCTCATAATCCTTTTTTCAAATCCCTCCTGAAAACTCTCCTTTGCTTTCATGCTTATAAAAAAAACTTGAGAATGACTAGCTTCTAGTATGCTAAGACATATCAGGCTGATCAATATTGCCTCATTTTTACTTATACTCCTCTGTCTGTCTGTAGCCATCTGGTGTCTCATCTTAGACTTAGGCCAGCTCTACACTAGCCGCAGAACTCAGCAGCAGTCGAAGGGAGATATGCAAGTTATTTCACATTATTTTACACTGCTTACTTCAGTGTCTCCACTGCACTGAGTAGCAGGGAAATGCTCTCTCTTTGACTCAGCACTACTCTTCTTGAGGGTGTGGACTTACTACATTGATTTCTAACCACTCAGTCGAACCGGAAAGATAGAACTGACAGCAGCAATATGCTGTTGTCAGCGTAGACTTGGTCTTAGACAGTAAATTCTTTGGCCCAGAGACTGTCTTTGTTCTGTGTTTGTGAAGCACCTCAGCTGCTAGGAATTTATACAAATGAAAATAAATAAATAAATAATAAAGCCATCACATATCTCTTAGCAAAAAATGGTTGACATGTTATTACTGCGTTTGAAAAATTAGTGATGATAGAATGTCAAACTAAAGCCTACAAAATACAAGGTCACCATAACTTAAAAGCAACTTATTTTGATAGATTCTTTACTTCCCTAGTATGGTCCACTAAATAGTACAAAGGACAGGAAATAAACAATTAGACCAGATCCTCAACTGGTGTAAATTGGCTTAGTTCCAACTTTGTCAACTTTGCCAATGACTTGCTGTGTGACCTCAAGACAACCATGTTTCTTCTTTGTGCCTCAATTTCTTCATCTTTAAGAAAGAAAATGTGGATAATACTTACCTTTGTCGAGTTCTTTGGGTGCAAAGCACTATGTCTAGGATGTTGTTTTTTTATATATAGCAATATAGTAAATTTACAAGGGCAACATTCTGACAGAGCAACATTCTCTTCTCCAGCTCACAGTATAAAGCTCTGCTGTTGCATAATCTGTAGGCATGAATGGATGCTGTAAACACCCCCGGCACAATTCTGATCATGCAGAAATCAGAGGCTGAGTAGAAGCAAGTGGAATTATCACTACCAGAAATACTTTTTTAAAAAGAAAATGCAAATATTTGGATCTATTATTATTATTTATTTGCATTGTGTATCAAATATTCAGTCCCAATTGTGCTAAGCACTATATGGTTAGAGTGAAGGTAGTCCCTCCTCCAAAGAGTTTGGCATTTAAGCGTATGGATACTTATTTTTCATTTTGTGCCAATCCCTAGCTACATATGTCGGTTGACACTCACATCTTCTATTCCTTGATAGACAAGAACCTCTTGTGTAGATGTAGTTGAATTTTTTTTTCGAACTGTTTAGCCCTTGTCTAGAGAATATTCTAACAAGATTAACACAATGCAAAAATATCTCTTATTAGGAAATTAGTCCACAATAAAAGCATGTATGTATAGCTAAAGACTATGTGTGGAGTTGAATCCAATATGAGACTCAATATCTCAGTTGCTGCTGTGCAGCTGAAGTAACCAAACAACATCCAATTTTAATAGTAGTTGTCTGGGTGAGTAGAATCTGCATAGCTAATGTCATGACTTCCCAGTTCTTCACTGCACTGCATAAGAAGGAAAGAAGTCTTTATTTCCTGGATAAACAGGGGATAAACCGTCTCCACACCCCTGAAGTAGCCAAAACTGTCGGTTTAAGTTGACTAATGACAGACAGCTTTCAATCTTAATAACTTTGATACATATGAGGTACAAATGTGTTTACAGAAAAAATATTGTTAAAAAAACCCCACCAACACACAGACTTTAGAGAAAGCAGACAGCTTTCGGCTTCTAGCACAATGCAGGTCCCCAAGAGCCTGCAGTTAACAGCTATTTTAGGCCCATTATTGGAAGCAAGTTTTCTTCTCTCTGCAACAACACTTTGCTGCACATTATAGTCAAGGTTAATATATACTTCAGCCTTTCCTTTTGGAGCTATTGCAGCTACTCTGCTAAATGTTCCTCACAAAATACACTTACAGTCTCCTCAGATTTGATCAAGAATTTCTCCCATATAATAAAACTGAGAACCAGCTCCTTGCTTCACTGTTCTTCTTAGTGATGAGTTTAGGACTGGATCAATACAGAGGTTATAGGGGTTGCAGCCCTGAGCCCCAACCTAAAGGGGGACCCCAGGCTGCAACCGCTAAGACCCCTTCATTGATCCAGCCCCTCTGTGCTGCTCAGTCCACCACAGCAGTGGCTGGGCCTGGGGACCACTTGTAGAAGCCCTGCTGGTACTAGGGAAGCGGGACCCTGGGGCCAGAAGCTGCTCTCCGTGGCACTTCTGCCCTGCCCCCAGGCCAGCTGGTCTGCCTCTGGGGGAAGAGTGGATCAGCGCATGTCCACTATGCTCCATGGGCAGGGCTGCCCCATGCACCAAGTGGTCCCATCCTCGGGGCCAGAGCAGCCGGCCCGGGATGGGGGTAGAGCGGGAGTGCTGCAGAGTATAGCCTCTGGCCCCAGGACCCTCACTCCTCATAGTGCCAGCTCACCCCCAAGCTACCTTGGTGGGGAGGCCCCAACCCCAGGGGATCCCATGGTGGTGGGGAGCGGGCAGGGCCCATGAAAGTGGGTAACCTGGGGCCTCTTAAGTGAGTCTCAACATCTGGGGTCATATTCTGATCTCACTTGCACTAATGTAAACTTGAGGCAACTCATTTAATTGATGTGAAATCATGCCACTTTTCCAGCAGGTCAATTTCAGCTCATCTTCAGCACCTGTTATCAAATTTTATTGGAACCTCTTCTGTTCTGGAAGAGCCCTGCAAAATATAACAAGCATGACTCTAGTAGGATTGTACATAAATAAATAAAGTCTTCATGAAATTATTCATCCAGTCAGGGAACAGAAACATGAGAGGTACTTACATGTTCAATCAAATGAAACCAACACAGCACAAATTATTCACAGAAATTTGAGAGAAATCATAATCTGTTGAGGGACAATGAAAGAGACAAAATTAAACAGATAAATTATTCACTGTGAATAATTCAGGAATCCAAAGTCACTCACATTTAAAACAAAAAATAATCTTTGTTCATAATATTAAGATTAGGATTTATCCTCTTTGTGGATTGGTCAAAAAAAGGGTACAGTGATCACCCATGTTTGAACAGAGTTGAAGATCTGTTGGCAGAATTGTGGCATTGTGGGTAGCCAGCAGCTTGCTTACTCCACCTCATAAAGGAAAAGTTTGCTCTGTGGGAATGAGTTGCCGAATATATCTGCTGTCTGGGGACACCCCATGCCTGCCATTGAATTTGTTGAAAGTCAAGACAAAAAAGTGTCTTTGCATCCTGGAACCCAGAGGGCAGGCAATGGAAATGTAGAACAATCCCATTGGACACTGGATAGAGCCCAGCCTTCACTTGGATCATGTTACATTACAGTTTCTTTTCGCCACAATGGATTCCTATCCCTGGGTAAATATGACTCTAACCCTATTGTGCTTCCTTCCAGTTGCTTCCCAAAAATTGTCAGAGGTTTTCTTGTAAATGTGTTCCGTATTATTATTTTTATGATAGCCAGTAAAGAAAAAGAATGGCAGTCCTCTTCAATAATGGCAACATTTCAGATTTCTTTGCAAAGGCTCTTTACACTATAACTTTTTTGCTGGGAAACACTGTACCTATTCTGGTTTGTAATTATAGCTGGGTGAAATTTTTCAGATACAACTTTTGTAGCAAAAAATGCAGATTCGTCAACATTGAAACCACGACTTTCTGTAGGTTTTGCAAAATTGTTTTGATTTAAAAAAAACCTAAACATTTTCTGAAAAGAATAATAACATTTTATTTTGACATTTTCCAAATGAAACATTTCAGTTTTTCAGTTTGAAATGACTTTTCATTTTGAATTATCCTTAATTACATTTTTTAAAAATCAAAGAAAATTAAATGGTTGAAGCTGAAATGTTTTGGTTTGAGAAAGCCAAAACAAAAAAACATCTTGTTCCACTCAAGGCAACATTATTTTTTAACTTTTCAATGAAATTTTTGGTTCAACATGATACTATTTTTTTAAAAAATTCACAATTACCAGGAAAAATAAACCCATTATTTAAACAGTTTCAATCATAATAGCACAACACAAGAACCCCTGGGGAAGAAAGGAAATTACTGAATGCTGTCATTTGGGTCTTCTCAAAGAAGCAGCAAACTTAATCTATGATCATCCCTTCTCTACTTCTGCCCAGTTCCTCAACTGAGTCAACCACTTATTGGCCAATATTACCAAAGACCGTCGATACAGTCTATACTTCATACTGTTCATGTTCATATTCTGCTACTAATGGTGAGCACATCTGCATCTGTAGTGAGTCAAATTTTTTTGTGAGTAAGTAGCAGGAGAGGCAAATGTGAACACATCGGACAAGCTGGCATGAGCCTTTCATAGCTGGAGTGACTAAGCATATCTCCAGTGGTTTATTTATCACATCTCTAGTACCCATGAAGTACTTTAGAGAAAGTAAAACATGTAATTCTTTTATTGGGCTAAGAAAAATTATTACCCAGAAGTTTTATGCCTTCCAAAACCCAACTCTTGGGGAAGAAATTAATTGAAAAGAAATTCCATTTTAAGACTAAAAACCATTTTTAAAATTTTTATTCTTGTACAGTGAATTTTCTAGGAGTCAGTCCAGTAAATATCTTATTACTGAGCCAGCTGGTTTTGATTAGGATAGCTCAACTGATGTTCAGCTAAGGAACTGGGCAATAAAATGATGCCAATTGCCAGCCTGGTCAGCTATTTTCTTTGCAACCATTGCTTTTTTAAGCACTGACTTTTTTAAAAAAACTTTAAATGTACAAAAAAGATGGAGTTAACAGGCTTCAGTAGATCTATTATAGGTGCCTCTCCTTTGTGGAGACAGTGAACTCAGTTCACCTGCAATTTGACCAAAAAAAAATTGTAATGGATGAAATTGAAGCTCTGATTACAGCCTGGGAAGTTTACTTTGCAGGGCAGCACGAGTGTGTGCTTATTTTACATTTCCTGTCCCCTTAGAGCTAATGCTGCTGAATTTGTATCCCTAAAATAAGCCTTCAGGGAGTTCAATTGAAGTTATCATCTCTGTAGAAAAGTTTGACTTTAAATGATGCAGAAAAGTCTGAAACAGCACCAATCAGACCTAACGTCTGAAAAAAATAGAATCAGACAATGACTACAATGCCCCACAATGCCATTGATTTAAAGACAAGGATGGGACAGGAAAGGTGGAATTTGTATTTTGCAGTATTCTCAATACAAAAATATACCCAACCAGACTGGACAAGTGCATTAACAAGACCACAGGTTAACTGAAGAGTCAACTAATAGTAACTTCAACTCAATGAGTAACTTATCAGTATAAAACAGCCTCACACTAAATTAAGATATAAAACACCAGGCTGTATCACTACCGAAGACTGAACCTACACATTAAACAGAACAAAAATCTTTGCTCCTTTTTAGTCTCCACACCTATCACATGTGCCCATATGACCTACAAGGTAACAGAGGAGCTCCATCATGGAATCCTAAACAAGTACTCTTATGTACCATGTGTGTAAGTACTATTAACATGAGTGAGGGTTGCAGAATTGGGTCTGGACACCCAATCAGATTAGAAACACTGTATTAGACTCCAAGGTGACATCCAGCATTTCAGATGATCCTATCTAGCACAGGGAATCTTAAAATTTACCAATATAGCTCAAGGGTCAGAGACTGAAAGCATTTTTTCTGGTGTTATTTTGTTTTGTGACTTATAATACTAGCCAATATTAAAAGCTGGTGAAAATGGCTTGTCTATTAAGATCACATGAAAAGTTACCTAATTTTTCAAATGCCCAATTTGAAGTCAGAAATATATAGCTAAATCCGACTCTATTTTAAGCCATCAACTCCTGACTGTCACCCTGCAACCCGCCCCTTATCTTGACCTTATCTTTTTTCAGTTTGCCGCTAAGAGGCATGTTTCATGAAACAAAAACCTGACTAATTTTCAAACTCAAAGCAAGTTCTTTCCCTATCGCGGCCATCAGCTAATTTCCTTAAAACATCATCACATAATCAAAGGGCTCCAGGGACCAGCGTCCTAACTCTGTCCTGTATGACAGATGGAAGATTCCTTTCTTATAAGTCTAGAGTTCAAGGTTGACAGGAGTCCTTCAGGGAACAATACTCATTTTTTCCAAGTCAGTACCAGCTACAGGTCAACTATGGCGCTAACTATAAAAAACCCAAAGAGTTTTCCTGTTCCTCTGTCAGTGCTCTTTAATGTTAACCTGATGGGAGTACCTATTCCTAATACAATTATACTAAACATCAACAAAAAAGCATACATGCGTATTATTTTCTGAGCTGAACATTTGACCTCGTGTGTTGTTGCCCAGGTTTCATTGGACAGAAATATCCAAGTTATTTGTGTTTGGCCCACTCCCTCCTGTTTGCTCCCTCAGTGCTCTTAACTGCATTAAAGAACAAAATTGGTAACCTTCACTGGTGTAGCTACTTACCTCTAAACCTCAATAATTAATCCCAAGTGGATGACAAATACTATGCAATTTATTCTCTGTTTGGCTGCAGCTTGAAGGCGCATGGGCTCTGAATAAGTGAGCTCTTTGGGTTCAATCTGGAAAGCATATGTTTCCCCTCCATCATTCAATCCATCAATTGCAAAAAGGCCTGGGAAAGGCACATGGCACATTTTGATATTACTCATTAACATTAATGTCCTTGTCATAAAGATATGTTTTATTTGCAGGTAACAAACAGCCTCATGGGCATCTGGGAACACTTTGAATGATTGCCAGAAAAAAAGAAATTTGGGTCATAACTAATGATCAACATCCTTTTTTAATCAAATGAAGCCGTCATAATGTGTTGATTCTCTGGGGGAGCAAGGACCTTTCACCTTACTGAGGCCTGCAGTAGCACTAACCGATGCGAGTGAGTAGCCCTTTTCTTCAGAGAGTTGAAAACGGGATCTATACATCAATGTGCCCGCACGTATGACACTGTAAGTATAAAAGAAACTGTGGCTGATTAATGAAGATAGTGGGAGACACAAAAGATGAAATAGACAAGAGGATAGTAGTATACCTCGATTGAAATGGTCTTCTTCATCACTCGCATCCTTCCACTATTCTGCCTCAAGCAGAATTCTCACTGGCATCAATGGTACAGAAGACCATTATATTTTTATTTTTTTATTTTTGCCCTACCATCATCTTGTAACAAATTTGTAAAGATTTTGCATGTAGAATATAAACCGCAACTCCAGACACTCTTAGGCAATTTACAGTTCACAGTGCGGCCCTGGGATTCTAGCAAGTCAGTCCTCTCTTTCTTTCAGACAATGGAAGACTGTTGAGTAGTGCTGGTCAAAAGTTTTCCATCAAAACTGTTTTTCAGCAGAAAATTAAATTTTTGATCAAAAGTATTTTGCAAGTTATGTCTGTGTTTAGTGGAAAATTTTTACTTATCAAAAAACAGAGTTTTCATTTTTCAGACATCTTAAAACTTAGAGCCAAAACAAAAGAATTAAATCAAGAAATACTGCAACAGTAACTTATTTAAGTTGGGGTTTTTGGGTGCCTCATACCTCCATTTTCCTCTATGGGTTGGGCTGCCCAGCCAGACTACAACTCCCATGAATCACGTGGAAGTTCCATGATGCATTGTGGTTACTCTGCAAGAGGAGGGACAGGCGTGCATCAAGAGCAATGTAGTCCAGCCAGGGAGTCAATCCCATATAGTAGAATGCAGGCATGGGACACATGAACTGCTTATCCCAGGATGCACTGTGCTGGCATTTCCAAATAGAATTTTCAGTTTTTGACTTTGTGCTGAAAAGCCAAACTTGTCATGAAAATTTTCAACAAAAACAGTTTTTTGTTGGTTTCTTCAAAATTTTCTAGAGAAAAAAAATTTCAGCCTGGTCTACTGTTTGTTACAGTAGTGGTATTACTTAATAAGCACAAACAATGTCCACTTTGCTGTAGAAGATATTAAGAAAGACAATTTGTTCTCTTTTGCACTTAATTATTCCATGAGTGAAAGGAACTAAGGTCTTGCACTCTTTACAGAAGTTTGTGCTCTCAGAGTGCCAGTGCTAGGGAGTTGTTCTGATTCTTGAGAGCTAGTGTGTACATTGTACCTAGAAATAGCCAAAAAATTTCAGTCAAAACTATTTTTGGCAAAAAATGCAGATTCAGAGACAACAAAACATTTCATGATTTCGGGCAGCTTTTACTCCATTGTTCATTTAGGGGGAAAGAAATAAAAAAAACTTGAAATGGTTCGTATGGATATTCTCAAAATGCTATGCTAGATATTTTAATTCAAACTGGCTTTATTTTTAAAAACACATTTTAAAATGCTCGAAATCTAAAAGAAATTATTTTTTAATTTTACAGACTTAACAGCAAACTGAATACCTCCACATTATCATCAAAAATATATCCGGAAGTGTCTCAGTATACAAAACTCACCAAAGGAAGGCCTCATTATTCTACAGCTATCCCACAGGACAGTGGTTCTCAACTGTTGTCTCATGATATATCAGTGTGTTAGGGCACATGGTTGAGTATGTTGCCCAGAGGTGACCATTGACAACTTCCCACCCTGCCCCCAACTGCTGAAACAATCCCACCTGGAGTCATCTTCTGGCCATGGGAGCTTGCTCTGCCACCAGAAGCTGTGGCGGCAGTGGGGGGCAATTAGTGCCATCTCCAAAACCCCTGTGGCATGGAGTTACAGCAGCAGCAGGTTGCAGTGGTGGGGGTTAGTGCTGCAACCAAAGCTCTCTGCAGCAGTGGGGAGCCTCAATGGGGAGAAGGGGGGCGTCCAGTGGTGCTATGTCGCACATGGTTGGAGATGCCACCAACATGTCATAACGCAGACATTGTTGAGAACCCCTGCCATGGGATACAGATCCTGACATCCTGAAACAGAGCCGTCAGCGTTTCCTGAGGTGCTTCTGATGCTGGATATATTCAAAGGCTTAACTGTGTCCTTTGCTGCAAAATCTTAGCCAATTGTACTCTAGCATTTGTCATTGTAATTCAAGATCCCTTCATTGAACTATAGTTTAAAATTCTTCTGTGTTGCTGTAACTGAAATGGCATCCCAGATTTGTGTGTGTATAATGTATATCTCAGATTTCTCCCTAGATAGCCCTTTACATATCAAAGAAAGAAACCTCCTGTTGAAATGTTTTCCTATTCACTTACCCTAGAAAGTCACATAAGTTTTTAAAAAAGAACACACGCCTGAGCAAAACTCTAACTACAGCATCAGGATACCCTCTTTTTGGATGCCCTGCCAGAACAAGGGCCATATGCTGGCATAGATCCATTCACATGACTCCATCCACATCAGGAATTCAGTTAATCCTTCCCCAGAGTGCATAAGCACAGCTATTATTGGCCGCAATGGAAGTTCAAAGCATATGAAGACAGAATTTGGCCCAAATTCAATTGTGCACATGGATAAAGAACATATGTCAGATTTTCAGCTGGTGTAAATTGGCATAGTTCTGTTGAAATCAATGGATCTTTGGCAATTTACATCAGCTGAGGACCTGGTCCTAGAGCTCAGAAGGTCTACACTAGAGTTGGAAGGTATAAACTAAAGCTAAACTAGTTAAACTAGTTCTAATCAATGAGCTAGAGTATTAAACACAGAAATGTAGTCGTTATGGTGCAAGCAGTGTGAGGCCTAGCTGTCCCAAGTACCCACATGGGTGGGCTAGCCCAACCTGCCATTCCATCGCTAGGGCTACACTTTTGAATTTGAGTGTACTAGCTCAGACAGAACTAACTCAGATAGGTCTGCTTGAGCTGGAGTGACAATTTTCATCTCCACTGTTGACATATCCTAAACTCATGACATACACAATTAGAATCAATTGTCAATGGGAAGTAAGAAATTTGAGTGTCCGAATCCCATTCAATTTCAATAAGATCTAGGTATCTAACTAACTTAGGCTTTTTGAAAATTCCATCTCCAAACTCTCTTGGACTTCATTTTATATTCCCCAATGATACACAATTACTATTTTTAATATTTATAATTGTTTTCCCACTGTACTCAGAAACTGTAATCCAGATTGTGGTCACACTGTATTGGGCACTGTTCAACATGTCATACAAAAACATAGTGCTTGACCCAAAGAATTTAAAATCATGATTAATTATAAGATGCAACAGGTAGATGAAATCAACAAATGGCTGTGTCTATAGAGAGGGACTAGCAAACACCTAAACTTCATTCATCATAAGTATTACTTATGTATTATGATATTCCTAGAGGCCCCAATCCCTGATCCCATTGTTCTATACTTAGATGGTTCCCATTATTGCATCTGAGCCCTCACAATATCCCTGAGAGATTGTGTTTCCCTATTTCCCTTTTGTTAAATGGGGGGAACTGAGGTATCAAGAGATTAAATGATTTTCATAGTCACACAAGAACATTGAAGCAAATAGGGACTTGACCCCACATCACTGGAATCACAGTCTAGCCTTGCCTTCTCCTTATTTCCCCAAAATTTATTGTTCAAACTCAGAGACAGTATGAACAATAAAACAATGTTTCTTTTACCTGAGTCCTGCTTCTTCCCTGTTGACTTCATATCACATTTATATGTACATGGAGTTTCCACTGTTTTGACTTGGAATGCTTAATTTACATAAAGACCAAGAGACAGAAGAAGAAACAGCTTTTTATCTTGCGGAAAACCTGTTTGCCAATTCTACTTTGATACACACTTTAGGAACATATTGTCAGCATACATATATAACTCCTTATGTAATATCTGTCCATATATTTCACAATGACCTATTGATTAGCATAACTGTAGGTTTCATTTAAGACCTCACATTATATTCTTTAGGGAACCAGAATTTACACAGCAGGATCAGGATACTCTTGTAACTGCCGTGCCAGCTGGCATTTCGGGGTTATCCATCACAGCCTGTCCATTATTACTGATCTGCCATTGGTCAGAAAGAGACTGTTAGCAGTGCAACCACTGCTGGAATATTGTGTCTAGTTCTGGTGCCCACAATTCAAGATGGATGTTGATAAATTGGAGCCATGCGAATGATTAATGAATTATTAGAAAACAAGCCTTATAGTGAACAAGCTCCTTAAATTTATCTAATTAATTTAACAAAGAGACAGTTGAAGGTAACTTAATCTTATGAGTACCTACATGGGGAACAAATATTTCATAATGGGCTCTTCAATGGAAGGGAAGGTAAAATAGCATCCAATGGGAGAAAGTTGAAGCTAGACAAATTCTCACTAAAAACAAAATGTAATTTTTTTAATGGTGAGAATAACTAATCTTTGGAGCAATTTACCAAGAGTCATGGTGGATTCTCTATCCCTGACCATTTTTAAAAACAATATTTGATGTTTTACAAAGTTGTATGCTCTAGGAATGATTTTGGGCAAGTGCTACCCTGTATAACACAGGCCACAGACTAGTTTATCACAGTGGTCCCTTCTGGCCTTGAAATCTAGGGATTTCTGAAAATATATTTACACTAATCACTAGATTATACTTCCTATCTAAATAAACTAATTATTATAGTACTGGTCAGCAACCCCCAGCAAACGTGACAATGGTGGCAAGTGAGCTTATTTGGAGAGGTACGCTGCATCTCTCTGGTACCACACTGAGCTGCTCCTGCCACCAAAGAAGCTGCCTGGCGCAGCTCCTCTCCATGGCATGCCAGGGATTGCGGCAGAAAGAAACCTCCTGGAGCATCTCCTTTCGGCAGTGACTGGGACTGGGGTCCCCAGGCATGCCGTGAAAGAAACCACCTGCGGTGGCTCCTCTCCAAGGAATGCCTGGGGTGTGGTCCTCAGGCATTCTGTGGAAAGAAGCTGCAGGGAGTGTCTCCTTTAGGTAGTAGCCGGGGTGGAAGTCCCCAGGCACTCCACAGAAAAAAGCTGCCTGGAGCGGCTCCTTTCAGGTGGCTTCTTTCTGCTGTGTGCCTGGAAACCCCCCACTCCAGTCTGGCTGCCTTTGAATTTCCAGGTGGCAGCCACTTTTATTTTCAGCGGAGGGGCCGCCGACACAGCAGAGGGTCAGGGAGGAGGGGCTAAAGCAGGGGTCAGCAAGAGTATCAACCCCTGAATTAGACAAATATATCTTTAAACCTGAAGAGTTCTTCCTACAATATTATATTTTCTGAGTGTAATTATAACCAGCCTGTCAACAGTATCTAAACTCACCATTTTCCCCACAAAGGTTCATAGCACTGTACATTCAGTGCACTAGGTGAGTGTAACATTTAAAGGAAGGGATGAAGTGGCAAACACTGATTTTGACAGCTTTGGACTTGGTACCATTTCTCTGTAGAGATGCATTCCGACAGGCTCCCCAAACTATTATTTGGGGGTGAAGTATACAAGACTGACCTCATGCCCAAAACAAGATGGCAGCCTGTCTGCAAGCCTATTAGGCTATGTTTACATTGGCAGTTTAAGTCGACTTAAGGAGGCTTAAATCGACTTAAATTAAGACACATCCACACTAGGCTTTCATTAAGTCGACTTAAATGCCTTAAGTCGACTTAATGAAAGCTTAAGTTAACTTTATAACTACCACTCCTTAGGTCGACTTAACCTTTAAGTCGACTCCTTAAGTCAACTTAAGGATGGTATGGACTTTATTAGGTCAACTTAAGGGTGGTTAGGTCAACTTAACAAAGTGGACTAAGTCCACTTAAAGTTAAGTCAACCTAGTCCACTTTGTTAAGTTGACTTTAATAAGGTCGACTTCAAGTCAACTTAAAGTCGACCTTATTAAGTCTACTTAACAAAGTCGACCTAACTTTTTCTAGTGTAGACATAGCCTTAGTGTCCTTTCATACAAGAACTCTCCTATCCAGGAGACTGCTGGTACCCACATCACCTTTCCAGACTGGAAATGTTTTCAGGCTGCTTCCTGTACCTAGTTTCTGTTTCGTTTAGAAACTCAGACAACTACACAAATAAAAAGAAGAAACGTTTTGAGTTTGCGACACTCCTAAGGTAGGACTGAAGAAGGGCAAAATACTCCCTTATTTTGTTGATTAATATAATCAATTAATTAAATTCTCTCAGCTATACTTCTCTTCCCCTGTCTTCAGAATGTGGTATCTTACTGCCCATTAGGCTTCTGCAGCAAAAAAACCCCTCCTCCACACCACTAAAATAATATGTGTTGAACAGTTGATATAAACTGAGACAGGTATCCAATTTCCACCTGTCGAGCACGAAAAAAATATCAATAATCCTCTAAACCATTATATGCAGTTACAGAAAAACGAGGTTTTTTAAACAGTACATTTTTTTAAAGTTATCCATGAATTATTTCTGCAAATGTTGCATGCAAAAATTAAAGCTGCCCCCATGAGCTATTGCATCAAGAGAGATGACAGATAGGAATATGCATTAGTGAGCCGTGTTTTCTTCCAGTAGGACTGAGTGCATTAATCACATGTTCCTTAACAATCCTATTTCCAAAACGATGCAAGGAAATCAGAGAACCTTTTTTTTAGCTCTGAAATCAAACTCCTTCAGTGTTTCAAAGATATTTCCATTGGGGCTGCAACAGAACGGCACATGCCAGGAAACCTACAAACACCTTGTCAACACATAGGCTACTCGAGTATTGAGACAATAGCTATCACACTGGCCAATATTGCCTCATTGTTTCTTTATGCTCCCCCATCTATCTCTGTTCATCTGTCATCTCTCACCTTATACTTAGGCTGTAAACTCTTTGGGACCTGAACCATCTTTTTGTTCTGTTTGTGCAATGTCTAGCACAAGGTGGTTCTGGTCCAGGACTAGATCTCTCAGAAGCTACGATAATACAAACAATAATAGTAAGATGTTCCTGAACGAGACTATTGAGGGTACAAAGATGTGCACTGGAGAGGATCACAAAATGTGGGAACAGGCAGTCTGAAGTGCAAGGATAAAAAATGGTTTTGAGCAGTAATATATTGAGTATTCTGAAGGTCTACATTAATGACTATGGTCTTCCTGCTGTGGCAATTGAGTGGAGGAAATAATAATGGAGATTGAAAGGTATTCGGCATTTGACCTTTTGCGACCCAGCCGTTTTTAGTAGAATACGATAGGGATAGGGCACATCTGCTCTCAATAGTAAATGTAAAAAATGACTTGCAGCTCTGAGGTCTGAAAACCATAAACTTGGGTTAAAGGGGGAACATAAAGAACCCCTGTAGATTCAATATGACTTTATGGTGCAATAATAATTCTGTACTCTGGACACACAATTATTTTCTCCTGGAAATCTTAAGAAAATGTTGTGTCAACTACTGATGTAAAAGCACATCAACAATGTGCATTTATGAGTAGTTGACCATCTAACTATGGACACCATACAGGTGCACAGGCTCCACTAGACAGACCTAGACAGCCATCTCACCTTGTTCAAAACACAAAGTTGAGTTCATAGCCAAATCCAAAGCACGGTTCAATTCAGCATCCTGAGCTCCCACCTGCTCCACTCCCAATAGTAAGAAAAAAAGCATTGCTATCAGAAAGAGCTGGAAAAAACTGCCTAGGCTAGATTAGGACACACCATTAGGTGAGCGTGCTATGGGATGATACATGCAAGGGACCTCTCCCCATCTTGCACACCCCATAGAAGAGCCTATCAATTGCAGTCCCTGCATTTAATTTGATATCACTGGGTCTCCACATGAGCACTGCGATGTATTTGCATATAAACAATTGCAAGACCAGGCTTTAATGATAGATGTGCTCCTTGCCCCGAACAGGTTATTATCAGAAAAAACAAGCAACAGACAAAGGGGGAGGGGAAGAGAACAACTGAGTTTATATGATTTTAATAAGAACAGCCATATTGAGTCAGATCAGTGGTCCATCTCGCTCAATATTGTGTCTTCCAACAATAGCTGGGGCCAGGTGCTTCAGAGGTAATTAACAGAAGAGGGCAATTATCAAGTGATCCATACTCTGTCATCCAGCCCTGGTTTCTAGTAGTCAAGGGCTTAGGGACATCTAGAGCATGAGACTGCATCCTTGACCATCTTGGCTAATAGCCACTGATGGACCTATAGTCCAGGAGCTTATCTAGTGCTTTTTTATTTTTTTTTAATCCAATTATACTTTGGCCTTCACAACATCCCCTGGCAATCAGTTCCACAGGTTGACTGTGCAGTGTGAAAAATAGTATTTCCTTATGTATCTTTTAAACCTTCAGCCCCTTAATTTCAAAGGGTGATCCTTTGTGTCCTGTGAAGGGGTAAATAGCATTTCCTTATTTATTTTCTCCACACTATTCATAATGTTATAGTCCTCTAATAGATCATTGCTTATTCATCTCTTTTCTAAGATCAATAGTGTCAGTCTTTTTAATCTCTCCTCATATAAAAACTGTTCCATACTCCTGATCATTTTTGTTGCCCTTCTCCGTACTTCTTCCAATTCCAGTACATCTTTTTTGAAATGGGGCAAACTGCATGCGGTATGCAAAGTGTGGGTGTGCCATGAATTTACATGAGGCCATTATGATATCATCTGTTTTATCTATCCAGCTCCGAACAGTCCCTAACATTGTGTTAGCTTCTTTACTGCCTCTGCATATTGAGCAGATGTTTTCAGGAAACTACCCATGATGAATCCAAGATCTCTCTCTCTCCCTCTCTCTCAATTTTTTTTTATAACCACATATGCATTTGGCTCCTAGAAACAATACAAAACCACAGGTCTTTGTAGCCCATGATTTTCCTGACACGGTAGTAACTAGCAAATGGCAAATAGCAATACTATAAAGAGGTTTTGAAGTAACCAGCTCTTTCAAAATATAAGACCAGAACAAACCATTAAAAACTGAATGCTGCCTTTCCTGTTGTCTTTAAGTGCAAGGCAAAAAGTCTGCAGAAAGATTTATTTCCCCATTTGTGAAGCTGGAGGGGGAGGGAGGAAGGTCCAGCCATGTTGCTCTTCACATTAGAGCAACAAGAACTGTGTGCCCTTTAGGGCAGAGATAGTCTATGCTCAGTGTTTGTACAGCATCTAGCACAATGAGGATTCCATCTTTGCTGGGGCCTAGGTACAACCATAATGAACACAATTCATAATCATAAAAGTGCCACAGAATTCCTTGTTTGTTTTGCTGCACACTAACATGGCTACCCCTTTGGAAATGATCTCACAGGTTACATCCACTGACTCATCCTACTAAAATTATCCATGTTGACCTATGTCACTAGTGCAAATACAGCCCTGTCTGCTACAGGGTCTTTGATGCCGTGTCCCCATTCCCAAAATAATGATGTCTGCACTGACAGCCTTCTACAGCTGGGATGCTGCTGGCTAGCTGACTGAATTTCTCCTACAAGGCACAGAAAAATATTTGTATCCATATAAAATCAAATTTACCCATAAAAACTGACAAAACATAGCTGTAGTAAAGAGAGACAGTTGGGGTTTATGCCTTACCATAGATCTGACCATTTATTTGCTGTTGCTAATCATTTAATGTGACATTCTTTTTCCTTCCACCTATGACAAACAGCAAGCTGGTAATATAATCTTAAAAAGATGCAACTTGAAGAAAAATATATTATTTTGGAAGCATATCCTGGGTCCTTCATTATCTGAGCAGCATCTTTCATTTTTCTTTACATTTTATCTTCGTTAAGAGTACTTGTGGTACCGACTGAGTTACCCAAAAGGGTACACATGAAAGAAGGCATGAAAAATAAGCTGTGTAAAGAGCACTACTCTTCAGGAAACTTATTAGCATTTATTGCGTGGTCTCAGGTTACATGGGTTGCATGGAAAGAACAAAATTTATTTAAGTGGCACAAGACACAACTCAAATGAAGCATTCTGGAAATGTATGTTGAGCATGTAAATAAGAAAAATCTCTTAGATTTGGGTCCCAGTAAGAAGTGGATAAATGGGTACAAGATCCTTTTTTAAAAAAACAGGTCAGTGGTAATGACAGAACTTTTTTAAACTCTTAGTTGAAGGGAAATGCCATGGAATTAGGGAATGGAGTGTAATTTACAATGGGAGAAATCCCGGGCTATCACATTCATGACCTACAGACATCCTATGTCTTGCTTCCTCCTACCCCTACCCTCAGCCCACTCCTCCTCCCCGCCACCCGCAAAAAAAAAAAAAAAGAGACATACTTAAGGAACAGTTCCATGGAGATCCAAAGCTGATTTCTGCATCTGGAAGACTTCTGAGCTTTTTCAATGGCCAAGTCACAGTCATCACTCCCACATTAATAGAATCTGATTGCTACTGATGTGGACTGTAGAAAAAACCTTGGAAGTCTCTCCCTTGCGGTAAAACAGGATATATATTTACAGATGACATGCATGTGCTGCCACATGAAGAGCATACAATAAAAACCAAGGCTAGTTCTAATCACATCTCTCCTTAGCTTGAAGGATGATAAAGAATGCACACACAACATTACGCCAGGAAAGCATAAATGTATCTGTAAAGTGTGTATTACCTTGTCGTAGGAGGAACTTTTATTCCTCTCTGGCTTTGTTCTCTCCAAGTAGAGGGTCATGATCTGAACTTCCATTATGACTGTTTAAAAAGGCATCAAAGGGTCGATGAATAAAAGAATGTTATTTTCCAAAACCACTGGGACACTTCCTGTCAGTTCACATAATTGAGTATTACAGTATTTAAATTACAAATTGAGGATTATTTTTACAGGTGTCATTTTAAATATAATATGAATTTTTTTGACATTACATCAGCCACGCCACACAAACCAGCTGCATTTGGCCTTGCATGTGTGATGCACATGGCTAAAATTTTATAATGTTACATCATGGGCTACAAAAACACACAGCATAAATAGACAATGTAATATTTGAGTGAGAGAAAAATATATAGCACAGGACCTGTCTTGCAGAACCCCAGATCTAGCAGGGACAGGGAAATGTAAATTCTTATTAGAGTTCAGAACGCTAAGAAAGGTCATGCTGAAGATGAGTAGAGGTCAGATAGACAGTGCTACAGTGCCCTCACGTGGACACTAATTATTTGTGCGTGTATGTGCAATTACTTATGAGCAAAGACAACAACTAACCTGTGCTACATCAGGAAGCTAAACAAACAAGACTTAAGCCATAAGGAAAATACAAATTATGCACACTGGTAAATCTGCAAATCAACATAAAAATGTTAGAGCAACTAAAAAAAAATCTTTAAAAGTGTTGTTAATCTTTTACCCGCAAGTTGATGTTAGTGGCTGCAATCGGCTTTCAGCTGCTCTCGTTTAGTGTGGCTTTTAAAAATGTTATTATCTCTGTAATTTGTCAGTTTATTTCTATGGTTTTCATCAAATGCTATGTCTGCAGAGCAAAATTCTGTCTTTGCTCATTTGCTGAAGTAGCTTTCAACTTGCTTGAGAAATTATTGCATCAATTCTGAATGAAGTGTTCTGTTACCAACAAACAGTTCTGAGATCAATAGAAAAAAAGTGTCAACAGCTTTATGATATTTTTAATAAAAAGAATCTGAGCAATAGATCTGAACAGACAAATGAAAAATCCCCAAAACTTTCACTCTTATTCTGTGCAAAAGTGAGAACTTGTTTTATTTAAATGAAACCTTGGATTCAATCCAGCCATCTTTACTCAGGCAAAAATCCTACTGAACATTATTTATAAAAAAGGCCTGCAAGACTGAACACTCAGAGAGATACTTTTCCAAAGCACAGAATCACTATAGGAACAGCATTTATGTGCAAGTCCACAATACTAATTTTAGATTTACCCGGGAATTTTGCTTTAGTCTATTGCAGAGGTTTTTTGTGGCAAGGAATATAATTTCAGGGATCTGGAGAACAAATGTAAAATTAGATATAGGTGTTCTAAATAAAGTTTAACTACATTTAAATGCTATTCAGAGTTAGATTACAACTTGATGTATCTACACAGCATAACAATAATATGAATTACAGTCTAAAAGGTAGTGGATACGACCTAATAATCTATATCCTAATAAACATCCACCTTGCCCTAGCTAGATTCCCTGAAATTCACACATTCACAGAGTTTGCTCAGGTTCTTAAAAGAATAGGAGTTAGATGCTTAAATACTCTTGAGAATATGGGCCTTCTGCCCTTCATGTGCCTACATTAAAACATTGTAGTTTAGTAGTTAGAAGTAGAACTGGCTGGAAAATTAAGTATTCTGCAGAAAATTATGAAATAATTTTCATTCCTCAGGTTTTAATAGGAAAAAATATTTATTTGAAAAGTCAGGGAGTAGTAATGCCTCATCTTTCTCCCCTTCTACCTTTTTTCTTCCTTTCCCCCTTTTCCCAGAAAAAAGTGGGGGAGGATCAGTGGAAAAAGGAGAAAGAAAGAAGAAAGGAAAAAAACCCAAAAGCCGAAAAAATCAATGGTTTTTTGTAGAAAATTTGATTTTTTCATGAATATTTCAGTTTAAAAACAAAAGCCATTTTCCCACAGCAACAATAAAATCATTTAGAAAATGTTGACTATCTTTATGTGGTGGGGTGGGGTGGTTGTCTTTGCTTTTGTTTTATTTTCTTTTTCTTTTTTCAATAAGACCTGAAAAATCTCAGCACTCACTTGCTGTAAATAATCTGTCTGATTCTCAGCCAAAAAGAAAAGGGCCATTCTAGCGTCAAAGACAATGACATGAAGACGAAAAAGGTAATGCCTAAAATTGAAGATGATGAGAAGAGCAAAGAAAAGTAAGATGCTTAGTTTGTTTGTTTGTTTGTTTGTTTGTTTGTTTGTTTGCAGGAACTGAATATTATCTTGAACTATTGTTCATTTTCTCTGCCCTTCGTGGGGGGGGGGGAAGGTTTAGAATTCCAAAGAAATACATGAATTAAGTTTAAAGCATAGAGCAGTGTTCCCCAACCAGTAGACTGGGATCTACTTATGAAGGGCAGTTGCCATTAAAACCTATGAGTGTTGTGCCATCTGCTGGCGAAAGGTTGGAGACCACTGGCATAGAGCCATGGTTCCCATAATTTGTAGGGAGGACCAAGCTCCATGGGACCTTTCTGGATTATCTTCAAGAGTAGTTTTATACCTCTTGTAGGTCATAAGGCTCTATGTGCTCCTTGTGCCAGTCCTATAGCATAACAGAAAGGACAGGGAAAGGAAGAATTCCAATCACTGAGTAAAAGGAAAGGTCTGGAGGTGGTTTCTTCTGGTCACAGAATCAGAGAAGGGATCAGGCTGCTTGTTAGTTAACAATGGTGCAATGCAGCACTAACGGGAGGCTATTCTGGATCTAACCCTAGAAAATAAGCAAAGTGGAATAGAACTTATATGCAAGAACATGAAGCCATCCAGAACGTAGCGGTCAGACCTCGGGCCAGCGGTCAAAGTAGATTCGAAACAGAAGGGGGAGTGTCCATCCTTCCTGCCAAAGGGAGAGGGAGCTCTCCTGAGCTTTAATTCCTGGCTGAAGCTGGGTGAGATGTCCAGCCATGAACCCCCTTAAACTACTTTAATGGCACCTTGTTGTGTTAGAAACTCAAAATGCAGACCACCTCCCTAAAGGCAACTAAACATTCAGTGAACCTGGGCCCTTGGGGGTTTTACTTCAAAAAATCAAGTGAGGTTTGTTGTTTTGTTTCAAAACTAGGTGAAACCGAGTGGTTTGGGCTGAGTTTCGCTTCAGTAATGTTGGGTTCATTCGCATCTGAAATTCAAAGCAAATAATATCAAGAGGATGTGAGCCCACGTGGATCAAAACCAAAGCAAATGTTTGCAGGAACCCCTGAGAAATGGAAGTGCTGAGTTCACACTGTTTTAATTATAACATTAAATTTGAAAGATTCATATGGGTTAGAAGCCATGGAAGTGAGGCACAAAGGTCTTTGCCTTGAGGAAAGCTGACTTAGAGGGAATGTAAAATACCCTAAGGAATTTGGATTGGAATCCTGCAATGTATAGGAAATCTACTGCAGAAAAGTGGGAACTACTTAAAAACCAGCTGGAGAGACCACAATTGAAATTCATCCTGGTTAAATCTAAACACGGAAAAGGGCAACAGAGATCAGTGTGGTTAAGCAAGGATGTAAAGACTCATATATTGTGCACAAAGAGTCTAACAGAGGACCTTTAAAATATAACTGGGACTGGGAACTATATAAAAATAGTTAGAAGCTAGTTAAAATGAATAATTAGAGGAGTAAAGGGATTTAATGAATGTGAAACTACAGAGAATGCTTCAGCTAACCATAAAGGCTTCTTTAAAAATATTAATGGCAGAGACGAGGATATTCAGAAGACTGGCCCACTCAGAATGATAATAAGGTCTTAGAGCCAGGAACAAGGATCTGACAGTCAATCTGATCCTTAATGGCCTACCTCCTGATTTACACCAGCGTAAGGAGATCAGAACCAGACCAACAGCATTCAGCCTTTTTAATCCTTCCTCATAAATAAATCACTCCTTCTTACTCCCTAGGTGCAATAGTGGAAACTACTGTCTATTTATGAATTTCAGAGAAATAGGGACTGAAACAACTAATGGTGGAATGTTAGCAACATGCTGATTTACACCACTGAAGAATCTGGCCTTAGTTTTTTACTTTGCAAATTATTGCAAATTTAACCGTGGGTGAAAATCCACCATTTCTGACAAGATATAAAATCCTTTGCTACAAAATGACAGAAATTCATCTGGGAGGCAAAAGTGGAGGGGACGGGGAGAGGGGGCAAAACAGCTTGTTAGATCGAAAACAAAGTCATTTAAAATATCAGGAAAGAAGCTGCAGGTGTGGAACCTTGGTGGTTGCTTTTCGAACCCTCCTTTATTATTCATTTGAATTGATAATGTGTGCTTTGTCAGGACACCAGTTACATCCATTTCAAAAGCAGGGGTGATACTGTGGGGCAAGGACCAACTTCCAGTTTTCCTCCCTCTGCTGTGTAAACTGTTTACTAACAGGTAGTTAAATCTAATTCATTTATAAGAGTGCCTTTCAGTGACCATCTCACAACAAGGTTGTTCAGATGGAAAATATAACAATGAACTCTGAAGACTGATGTCTGGAAGTAGCAAGACCTTTTGAAGGTTCTTCCACTTAATTTTGGTAGCACAAAATAAATTGTGAAAATCAAACTGCGACATTGTAGGCTTTTGCTTGGAAACAGAGCCAGTTCTGAGTGAACTTACCTTCGTTTCAATCACAAAGTATTCCTGTTTTCAAGGGATAAACTCAAGTTTTTTAATTGTAAAATTGAGAATTTCGTCTTAAAACTTTCTCTTCATGAAATCACAGCTGTCTCACCACTTTGTATATGTCAATGTAGAAAATGTCACTGTGTAAAATTTGTGTAGGAAATCAACAGTCGGGTGGCTCAAAACACAATGAAACTACATTTTGACTACATTCTGAGAGATCTCCTGGGGAAAAAAAAATCACTTGTCTCATATACATCTAGCAACAGCTTCCCCCGAGTAGCAGTGAGGGATAAATTTGAACCAGTGTCTTAAAGGAGAAAGACTCCACACCCTGCCACCAATATATAAAGAAAGTATTTGTTCCATGTTTTTTGGCTGATCTTCCTCTCACAATATTGTCCTAATTCCTTTCTACTCCTGGTACCATGTGGTGTTCAGTGATCATTCAGTGGCTTAAGGGGCTTTCGAGAACTCTGTTTTACTCTGTGTCCGATTCCATCCAGCTGGGCATAACAAGAGCATCACAACATCCCACCCAGACTGTCTGGGAAGCCAAGTCTGTAAAAGCACAGTCCCCAATAGCACTGTCTATGGCCCTCAGACTGCAACTGACAACATACAGATAGACTGCTACACATCCATGAAAGTTTCAGAGACTTACCTAGGTGTTGCAGGATCAAGGTCTATGAAGAAAGAGTCGTGAAGCAGACATGCTACGGTAGTAGTGAGGAAATAAATAACTGAAGCACACATTGACGAAAGACACCCACAAATTCTGTCACTTTACCTACAAGGAGGTATACCTAAAAATAAAGATAATTGTTTATAAGGTGCCCCATGTCATAATTTATAAAAGCACCCACAATTAAAATAACAATGTATCAAAACTGTCACCATGAGGTTTCTAATCTTATGAGATCCCCAGAGACACCTGATAGGTGCTGAATGCTATTAAGACTCACTGAAGCCAATGAGAATTGAGGGTGCACAGCATCTCTCAGAAGATGCTCAGCATCTGATAGGCTCAGACTCATAATTACCAAGAGACTTTGTCAATGACTTGTCGTTGTCTTCATTAACAAGATTGGGCCCAAAAACAACATTGGCTTAAACCAAAGGCCCTCAAAGCCAATAGGAGACTTCCCACTGACTTCAATGTGCTTTAGATCAGGCTTCAGAAGAAAGAGTAATAGAAATAAATGAAAAGGAAACCTTCTAAATACAAGGCTGATACTGGCTGTGAGACCAATTACTTCAGTGCAAAACAAAGTCTGTTGTTAAATAAACGGGAAGAAGGAATGTCTAGGAGAAACGAGTTCCAGACTAGAAAGGCAGAGACAATGATGATGGTACTCCTAAAAGCTGGGTGCCATCTAAGTGAAACTATTCAACGAGGACAAGTCTCATGTGTGAAGTGTAAGGTGGCACTCCTGTCCACTTGTAGTACATGCCAAATATGGCATTTGCATCAGAAAATTTGGGAGAAGGCCTTTTGTGTGCAAAGTAAAATATTTTTAAATACTCCACAAAGGAATTTTATTTAGGTTGTTTTAAACAGTCATTAATCAGAGCTGTGGAAAAAAAAAACAGAAATGGAATATCTTTTGACGAGCCAGCAATTAGCAGATTAACAGGTCTGTTATTTTTGTATCTTTTCCCACCCTATGATCTAATGAAATACCAGCAATCTTTAAACACTCCACTACTCTAGTGCAAGTATCCTGGTCTTTCGTGACAAACACAACCCTATTGGAAATCATTGTGAATTTAGCAGTTGTAGAGCTAAAATACACTTGATGTCCTGTCCTTATCAATTTATCAGGAATGTTCTGTCAAGAGCTTGATATTAATGAAGACAGCATATGAAAAGACATGTACCTGGGTAAGTTCCAGTGTTTAAGCATAGTAAGGATATTAAGTAATTTAGTCCAGCATGTATATTGCAGAACAATGTAACATAGTATCAGACTTTGGGGGCATGCAATACATTTAACATAGAACCAGATCAGAGTAATGTACAGGTGTCTTTTCCTAACATTTCCAAAACCTCCCTGTCCCCTGTACATTTTTTTTTCCCCCATCTGAGAAAAACAGAGAGGAAAAATGCTTTCTGATTAGTAAAACTTAAAAGCTGTGCAACAATGCAAAGGAAGGGTCAGAGTTCAAATTCAACATGCTGGATCGCTTGTCTCCCTCAATCTGAATCACTAAATCAGCAGCACTCAATTGCTATGATGACAAGAAGAATTTGGAAGGGGAGGAAGGCTGCACTGGTATTGAAGAAAAAAATAAATCTATAAAACTATTGTCTTCATCTCCCTCCAAAGTCTGTGGAATTTGTTCATTTAAAAATATATACGTTCTACTTTCTCCCAAAGAAGATGAGTTCATACTTCAATTATCAGGTCCAGCTAGACATTATTACATTCTGTTTTAGCCCAAAATTTAGCTTTCACAGGAAAAAAAAACCCAAGCTCTAACCGAATAACCAATAATATAAATATTTTCCATATTTAAAAAGTTTTCAAAAAAATAAAAACCCCAGTAAATATTCTCCCTCCAGTATTTGCCATCCAAAGATTGCAGCATAGTGAGATTCTGAATGTAAAATTGACTAAGAAACTAAATTGGAGTCTATTTTCACTGAGAAATGCAAATAGCAAACTAAGAGCAAAAAGAAAAATAAATTCTACTTTGCAAATTCTCTCAGTTTCAATAATCTCAGGAGTCATTAGTAATGAGAGCACTGTGAATGATTCTGTTTTGCTTGGGGAAATGAAGATACCGGGTAAAGTTTTCATAAGCACCTAAGGGACTTTAGAACCTAAATCGCATTTGCAAAAGAAATAGGCACTTGGAGCCAGATTCTAAAAGTATTTAGACACACAAAGATGGAGAGAGGTGGCCAGTGCAACTTTCAAAAGATTCTAGGCCCTGAACACCTAACACTAGGCACCTCAATATCTTTAAAATGTAACCTCCAAGTGCCCAAATTTCACTGAGATTTAGTCTGTCAAATCCCTAAATCACTTCTGAAAAGATAAACAAAGGAATCATTCACTATGTCTACACTAGAAAAAGTTAGGTCGACTTTGTTAAGTCGACTTAATAAGGTCAACTTTAAGTCGACTTAAAGTCAACCTTATTAAGTCAACTTAACAAAGTGGACTAAGTCGACTTAGTCGAATTAAAGTTAAGTCGACTTAATCCACTTTGTTAAGTCGACCTAACCACCCTTAAGTCGACTTAATAAAGTCGACTTAAGGGTTACTCCACATCCACACCGTCCTTAAGTTGACCAAAGGAGTCAATTTAAGGCTTAAGTCGACCTAATGGGTGGTTCTTATTAAGTCGACTTAAGCTTTCATTAAGTTGACTTAAGGAATTTCTTAAGTCGACTTAATGAAAGTCTGGTGTAGACAGGGAGTAATTTAAGTCGACTTAAGCCACCTTAAGTTGACCTAAATTGATAGTGTAGACATAGCCATTGATTTTAAGTAAGAATAAGAAAATTTATGAAATCTCTTAGTGGCTCCTTTTTGCCACTAAAATGGCTCTGCGGAGTAGGCCAGAAGTCTCTAGAGGGTATTAGCCCACAACAGCAAATTTATATATATGAAAAGAATTTATTTTTCTGATCAAACATAAGAACAAAGTATAGGCATACAGCCAGCATACACCATACTACTGGGGGACTAAGAAAAAGGAACTACTAAAGGGGACTAAGAAAAGCCAAATACACAGGAGCCTCAATTTAGAAGTAATAATAAAATTGACACGACCTAGTTCCATTTTTGCCTTTATTTTGAAAAGCAATCATTTACAGATTCACTTCTGTCAAGATCTACATTGGCCCTGATTCTGCAAACTCATATGCAATGGAAAGCAGATGTGTGCATCTCTGCAGGGTGGAGGGGCCTTGTTACTAGTACAGCAATCCTCAGTCAGCTGCAATTCTTATCCACTTCAGTAGGTGCTATATTGACTATGCATTTAGACATTAAATTTAACTTCCACAGGAATTTTGTATGAGTCCAGACTGCAGGATTTTGCTCACTGTTAGTTATTCCCTAGGTACATCGTTCCATATTTTAGTACACCTTGTCATATAATAGAAGAATGCACACAAATATTATTAAAATTGTGGGCTTTCTACCAGCCTGAAAGTTATAGATTTCCCCGATTTTCAGGTTTCCACTTGATATGGAAAACACCACTCTAGAAAAAAGGGAAAGAATTGCCTTTTTAAAAAAATTAAATGTTCTTATTTACTTTTGTCCATCTGAAACAAGAAATAATCTCTAAAATTAAAGATACTCCTATCCACAAGACTGTTTAAAAGTAAATAGGCAACAGCTATCAAAGGGTACACATGAAACATGGAATTTAAACAAACCTAAACTAATATGTGAACATGAGGAGGAATCCAATGGGTTTTTTTAATATAAGTCTTTGACAACACTATGTTGTGACAGAACACATTTCATTTCTTAAACTTGCAACTGATATGCAATTCAAAATGTCATTTTGTTGGATAAGATAGCAAAAATTCCAAGAATCATTCAGCCAAAGGTAACTGCTAGTAAAGTATCATTTGAAAGTACAAAAAACTGAAACCAATGTTTTGTGAAGCACTTCACAGTGGATTGTTAATATCCAAATTCCAGTAGAACCACATTCTGCCCTTAGATATACATTAGGGGCACCTATTAAAGTCAACAGGAGCCAGAAGTGCATATTTTGGTATTTATCTTTGCAAAATAACTCTACTGAAGCCTTGATTACTCAAACAGAATGGAAGAAATGAAATAGTTTTTCGAGTAGCAGGTTTTGGATAGCTAGGGAAGTTTTCAGAATTTTATTTTAGAGAATAAGAGCTTACGTCACAAATTTAAAAAGTTTATCACATGTATGACATTAAGTATGGGATTAGTCCAAATGAAGTCAATGGGACTATTTGCATGTGTAAAGTTAGGCATGTGCACAGGTACCTGGCCGAACTGGGGCCTCATTTTGGATAAAAAGAGGTTGGCAACTAATAAGATAAAAAGATTTTTATTATAACTACAATTATGAGCTCAAAGGAAACACCACTGAAAAGAAGAACTGTTTACTTGTAGAAAGACTGAAATCCAAATGTATCCCTGTGAGTTTCCACCAAATCACTGCAATTAAGCCAAAGGTGAATTTGGTGAGGGTTAGTGAAAGTTTAGAGATGAACAAAAACGAAGTGCCCTCACATTGCTTTGAAAATAAACCACAATAGCCCTTTGAGCATTTGCACTGGTGTACAGAGATGCAAGAGGCATTTATCAATGGCTTTGCTTCCCATTACTCAACCACCACTACCTCTGAAGATGAAGCAAGGAAGTCTGTGATGCTATATCACTCACATCACCTGAGTACATGATTGCCCCACACACTTTGGAAAATTCATCTCAAAGGCTCCATTCCCTTCACCATTTGCTCTATTAATAACTATTCCTTCTAATCTGCCCTCTGATGTTCACACAGGTGCATACATTAAGCAGGAGGCAAACAGGGGCATGGTACCTCCCCATCCCCAATTGGCAGGATCACAACTCCTTTGGCCCCATAGAACTCAAAGCTGTGCATAGCTGCTGTCTTTTTTGGCTTCCCCTCCCATAACAGCCAGCCCAGAAGGTGATTGGGATATTTTCTCCCTGCTTTCTTGATTTTTCATGAAGAGAAAATAATGTCTGGAACTGGAAGCACCTAGTGGAATTGGACAATTTACGGAAGGACTGTCTAGCGGTTAGCAGGCGAGTAGTCTACGACTTGGAAGAACTAGATTCTATTCCCTCTTCTGACGTATGGCTTTGGACAAGTCACTGTTTTTCTGTGCCTTGGTTCCCTGTTAGTAAAGTGAGAATAATCGCATTTCCCTATCTCAAAAGAGTATTGTGAGAATAAATACATTAAACTTAAATACATCAAATACGGTAGTAAGGAGGGGGGACATAAAATACCTGATATAGATAGGACAGTCATCTATTATAAGTTTGTAGAGAACTTGCCTGGCTTCTACGTGCTACTATAACAGAAAATGCTAACTAATGTTCCTAGCTATTTCTGAGAGTGAAGATATTTGCTAGCCCAAAGAAGAACATAAAGCTGAAAAAAAAAATCACAATTCAGAACCAAACGTGAGCCACAAATGAATTTTCTCCAACCCGACCTAAATAGTCTTCATGCCTGCTGATGAATAATAGTTACTCTTTTGTCTGTGATTCCTGTGATCACTCATTTGCACTTAATCATATTTGACATCTCAAAGTAGGTCTGTACAGAAAAACAACATGGCAGTGAATCTCAAACGCAGGGTCAATTGACTCAGGCGCACGCTACAGGGCCCAAAATAGGCTGGATCTTGGGCTCCACGTAGCTATCTTTAGTCCTATCGCATGAACCGCATGAGCCAGAGTTGGCTGACCCAGACCCTGAGTCTCCCTGCTGTACGGCAGGGATTTTTTTCTCTCTCTGCAGATCTATCTTAAACTATATGAACATTAGATGTTTCCCTGCAAACATCTGGATAGAAGTTAGTTACCATCTCTCTCCCCCATCACACATCAGCACACTAGAATTGTTAAAGATCTACTCCCAGCTAGGGGGATCTGTAACATTGGCACAAAGCTTCATGCATTGCAAACTAAATAATCTTGATGTAGAACTCTATAACTTTAACTGATTAGTAATTGGGAAAGAGTTGAAAGTGGAAAAAATAGAGTTTAATTTGAAGGTGAAATATCCCTTGTGTACATTTCCATTTGTTAACAAAGGATTTCTATACTACCAGCATATTGTAAACTTGGAAGACATGGATTTTTTTTCTATTGCACCAGTCATTCACTGATGAATTGTTACTAACAGTTTAAATTAAGCCTCTGATAAAATAAAGTAATGCTAATCTGTGGTGTAAGAATAAACAGTTGGTCCAGTGGACGCTGATGGGACATCTACATTGAGCCTGGTTTAGCTGTATATATGGGTGCTGGGTATTTAAGGACAGGGAAGGCTTAGCCTTCCCTAACAGCCAGGCGTGGCCCCATCCTTGCTTTACCCCAAGCAGAGGTGGCCTTTGGCTATTGGGGGCTCTAAGCAAAGGCCCATTGTGGGGCCCCCTATAGGCCTGTGATGGCCCTCTATAGACCCATGCCCACCACCCCATGGCCCCTGCTCCCCCTGCCACCAAATCCCCCATGCCGCTCTGGCCCCAGCTCCTCCCAACATGGCCCTGGCCCCTTGAGCCAGCTCCTCCTGATGCTGCCGACCAAAGCAAACATGGTTTTGGGGGTAGGCGGAGCAGGTGATGGGGCCCCTTGCTGCTTGGGGCCCTAGGCATGCACCTGCTTTGCCCACCCCAAAAGCTGCTTCTGACCCTAAGACCCTTCTGCCCAGCTCGCATGGGCCTGGTAGCAGCATGGCTGATTGTCTCCGTCGCTGCCTCTCCCCTGAAGTGAGCAGGAGCTGGGAAGAAAGGTTATTTCCCTTGTTAAATGAAAGCAATTCTGTGTGTTTTAACACATATGGGGAGATTACAGAAAGAAAAGAAAATTCTTATGTTAAACATTTCTGAGCTGAACCTGTATAAGGTTCTTTGCTTGAAGCAAAAGCATGCCCAGGGCATTCGGCCTGCAGAGAAAGCAAGTCAGATCGGGGGTCAACACAAGCTGATTACAATAGAATCAAAACAGAGAGAGACTAATTCCGTCAATTTGCAGGCAGGCAATGTCCCCACTGACTTCAGCAGGAATAACATACACATAAGGAATGAAGGTCTGGGCTAAGATGAAAGTCCTAAAACCTCCAGTGAGAGTAAATGTTTGTAAGGGAATAGTGAAAAGAGAAAACAGATCTAAGTGGACAGGGCTAAGGGTGATGAGAAAGAGTAGGATAATGGTTGCAAACATATAATCTTAATACCCAGGACCAAGTAAGTATCCTGAAAATGAACGATATATCAATGGGGTGAATAATGCTTTATCCCTTTACTAGGCTCCTTTCATTCCAATCTGCTGTCATAGAAGTCATATTATTGTTGGAACACAGGGTAGCACTTGGTTCCTGAGTTGAGTTCTGCCGTGGTCCAGAAGAAAGTTAATGATTAGTCCATATACAGGCTGTGTCTACACTTATTACAGCATGCGAACGACAGGCACTACAGATGCAGCTATGTGTCTCTGTGAAAGGCTCCAGCAGCCAGGAGGCAGAGGGACGCTGTACTGCTAAAAATAGCAGTGTAGATGTAGGAGGCATTGGAATGGGCTACCTAGGGAGGTGGTAGAATCTCCATTTTTGGAGATATTTAAGGCCCGGTTACACAAAACCCTGGCTGGGGTGATTTAGTGGGAGTGGTCCTGCTTTTTAGCAGGGGGTTGGACTAGATGACCTCGTGAGGTCCCTTATATCCCTATTATTCTATGAGGCACTTCTTAGCCATATAGGAAGCCCATGAAGGAAATGTAGGGCACTAGACCATACTCACCTAAGCCATGTCTCACCAGAGGGTGTGCTTTACATGCTGCATAAGCATGGACATGATGGAGCCCAGAAAGGAAAACCCACGATCTCAGACAGACAATCAACTGCCCTACAGCAAACTGTTGTGATGACAGAATTTTTGGCTAACTGCACATGGGCAATCCTCTGCTCTTGAAAATAGGCCAATGGAATTGTTAGCGTCCATGTAGATCAGAAGCTTGGACTTCGAATCTCTCAAAGGAGACTCTAAACACAGTATCTGCATGGAACTCAATATTTACCAGATACTGTAGGCCCTACAAAATGAGAACTCCCATTGGTCACGATTCACCCATTGAAAATTGCATCATTTCTTTGGGTCCCTTATCAACTTCAGAAGAAGGAAGGGCTGAACCTATTAAGCTGTAGTTTGCCTGTGTAGTTCCAAAGGGTCCCAGTGTTTCAAAGCTGAAGTAGCCAAGTATTTATTGTTACACAGTCTCATGAGGAACCCTCAGAACAAGAGAGTCATTTTAATGTACTTGCTCAATTTTACCCTTTGAATTTCTTCAGCTACGTGGCCTAGTGGATAGAGAAGCAGACCAAGACTCAGGAAACCTGGATTCTACGCCCAGCTTTGCCACTGCCCAACTAGGTGACTTTGACGAAGTCATTTCCCCACTCTTTACCTCAGTTTCCCCATCTGTAGACAAGGATAATGATATTGACCTCGCTGCAAAGTGCTTTGAGATATGCCTATGAAAAGTGCTCAATAAGACCTAGGTATTAACTAATTTTTTTTATTATTATTATTCTTTCTTGTCCCAGTTCAAAAATTCAGCTAACTGTAACTTACCTTCCAGCATTCAAAAACTGTCCCATTACACTTATCACAAATCGGGATAATATCTACAAACCCTTCTGGCTTCAAATCCCTCCTTAAACTCCTGTCTCAAGATTTCTTCCTTCACTGAGCTTCTTTTCCTTTGATCTACCCACATCATCATTGAACTGAACTGTTGTCCTGTCTTTTGACTTGTCTATTTTCAGCTGTAAGCTCTTTAGGGTAGAAAACATTCCTTTATATTCTGTGAAGTACCATATATGTTTACAGTACTACACAGCTGCTTATTAATAACATGTTACTTATAACCATACAGCTTCTCCCCAGCTGCAAATTAGGCGCTGCCACGTCCAGTCTTCTTCAAGAAGGTTTATTTTCTTAATAAAAGCAAGTAAACAACAAGAACCGTCTTAGCTCAGTCCTTACTTTCAGGTTTCAGCCTCACCCCATCAGTCACCTCGAGCAGGTTCCCAGTTCTGGTTAGTTCTGCTCCTTCTCTGGGGCAGCAGCCTCAAGGCTATCTTCCTGAGCACCTAGTCCGCTTTACTCCAGAGGACCCACAACCCAAAGTTAGTTCCATCCTGTGTGACTTTCCCTTTCCTGGCACAGCCTCATTTAATCACTCCCTCCTGCCTCACTGCCCATTAGCAGCTCTTTGTGGTCCTAGGTGTATCCCAGCCTTCTTTAATTATCTGACTTGGACACACAAGCTCTGGTCCAGGGTAACTGGACTTTGTCTATCCACCAGGACCAGTTATCCTGCGACACAATAACAGACACTTTGAGTATGGTCATCTATCTATTTATGACTCCTATGACTGTAGTAAATGGGCACCTCACAAAGATGAATACTTTTATCCTCACAATACCCTTGCAAGAAAGTTTTATTATCTCCATTTTATGGAAGAAGACACTGAGGCCCGAAGAGATGAAAAGGAAAATTTGAAAAGGAAAAAAAAAACATTTAAGTGATTAAGGAGCGTAAGTACCATTTTCAGAAGTGAGTTAGGCACTTTGGAGCCCAAGTTTCACTGGACCACACATGGGGACTCCAAAGCACCTAAGTCACTTTCGAAAAGGATTTTCACATTGGAAAATCAGGCAGGTCACCAAACTGACTGGCCTAGGTTCACACAGAAAGTCTGTGGCAGATCTGAAAATGGAGACCAAATCTTTCAAGGCTCCATTTAGGGCCTGTACCCCAGCACCATCCTTTCCTCTGCCTTGTGTACCAAGAATTATTTTAAAAGGAAACAGATTGTCACAAGGTGTTTGTAAAAGCATGTTACACTGACAACACAGAGCTTGCCATTTCTTGGGATCAATATAATAATCCAAACTATAGCCCTGCATGTCAAGGCTCACGGCCAGCTTCAGTGAATGAAATGTCACTATGGACAATAGGGTCCTTCATGTCACGAGTGCTAGAATCAAACTACCCTAGATAGAATCACTTCCAAAATGAAGCCCCATCCAGCCACGTCTCATCCATCATGCCCAAGAGCATACAAACTCTATTTGTTATCCTCCTTCATGGCTCGTGAGGCTGTGTTTTTTCTGGCCGGTCTCCACAAAAAGAAATATAACAAAGGAGAGAGTCAAGGATGGATTAGAGCTATGAAAGAGATTTAATGACAAACACATTTGCATGTTCTCTTTTATTTTTACATTTTGATTTTACCCATTTTGTTGCAGCATTCTGCTAGGAGACATGTTAGATTTCATATGGTACAATAGCCAAAACCAATGACGTGTTCCTATAGTGTTGCCTCTCAAACTTTTCAGGGAATTACCCCAGGGAACTATCTTAACTGTTCTTAAAAAGAATTGTTCACATTTTAAGTAAGACATTTCAACTAATTATTAAAAGACCTTAAAAATAAAATGCTCATTTGCATCACCAACTGATCTCACATGCATGTTGCATTAGGATTCCTACAGACATTAGCATTTTAAATCAAAACAACAAAAGCTTATTTGTAGGTATTTTCCGGTGGCTTGAGAAGAGTTGAGAGACATGAGATGGCTGAGTTTCTAAAGGAGGTTGGGATATTCTTTTTGTAGTTGGAGGGTGTTGATTTTGTTACGAGAACTGGCATTGTTATATACTGGGTTCTTTATTTTGTATGGCTTTTGATTTTAAAATAAAGATTAAAGTGCCTACAGGATAAGATATATAGTTTTCACTGAAAATGAACAATGAACAGTAGCAGGCTCCTAGGGCAATATTATGACTAAAAGGACTAACCCAATCCTTAAACATAGAAGCAAGGGGATATTGAGTAAGGAGATGAAATTGCCTCAATATACAACATTGCTGAGACCATTCCTGGAATAATGTACCAAGTTGTGGTGAAAAAACTGGAAAATGGCTAAGCAAAGAGCTACTTGAATGACTGAAGGTCTGGAAAATCTGCCTTATAATAAAAGACGTAAGAGGCTCAACCCTATATTTTATCCAAAACAAGTTTAAGAAGTGGCTTGAACAAAGCCTGTAAGTATCTTCACAAGATTTCTCATAATAGAGAGCAATTTAATCTTGAGTGCAAAGACATAATGAGATCCAACAGCTGGAAGTTGAAGCTAGATAAATTCAGACTCAAAGTAAGGTGCAAATTTGTAACAGTTAAGAAAGATGAATTCAAACTGGAACAAGGTGCAGAGAAGAGCTACTAGGATGATCAGGGATATGGAGATCTTTGGTACAAGAGAAGACTAAAAGAGCTTGACTTGTTTAGCCTAGCAAAACAAATGCCGGAGGGGATATGATTGCTCTTTATAAGCAGATCAAGGTGAGTAAACACCAAGGAGGGAAAAGAGCAATTTAAGTAAAGAAAAATGTTGGCATAAGACTGTTATCTGGAAATAAAAAGGTTTCTAGTCCACAGAGGAGTAAGTGGGGGCCAGGAAGAGTAGCGGGGGCAAACAACCTAACTGGTTTCAACATGGTGCTTGATGAGTTTATTACCAGAATTATGTGAGAGAGTTGCTTGTGATAGCTGGGGACTGGACTCGCTGACCCATGAGGCCCTCCCAATTCTGTCCCTATTTTCCTAGCAGAGCGATTAATTTACCAAGAGATGTGCTGGATTCTCCATTACTTCAAGTTTTTAAATGAAGATTGACGCTGTTCCTGATGGCTCTAGAACATATCTTTCAGAAGTCATGGGCTTGATGCAGAAAACCTTTGGTGAAATGCTTCGGCCGGCATCATCTAGGAAATCAGATGAGATGATCATGGATATGGATCTATGAAAATACAGCTTTTTTTATTCCAAATCCCTCTCCTACACATATACTCATCCAACTGTATGTAAAATTTTAGTTTACAGAGCCGGTCTACTGATACCTATACATATCATGCAGACAACAGGCAGATACTTATTGTTCTCTATCCCCTCTGTTATGACAGACAAACACTTCTAGTGAATGGGGTAATTATATCTTTCATTTGACCTTTGCAGTAGTGTCTAATGCATCAATTATCCAGCCCACTGTACACACAAAGAGAAAAGACAGTTGTTGCCCCCAAAAGGTTACAATCTATGTAATAAGTGATCACTCAACCCCTGTGATTAGTCACTCACTACTTCCCTTTGCCGAGTTTAAAGCTGAAAGCAACTATGATGACAGGCTTTACAGAAAAAGGATTAAAAAAAGAAAAGAGATGAGAAAATACATTGCCCAGTGTCAGCCCGTAATAGAGAGATAAACCTGAGCTGTGAAGTTGGGCTCCACCTTTCAACTTTCCATGCATGAGGGATGGTTGCATCCCAGTATCCTATGTGTAGCTCTAATTACAAAATATGGATAATTGTAACACTGACAGCTGTCAGTTCTTTCTGAAGCCTGAGGTGTAATACAACAAAGCCAATCTCATTAAATAAGGTTTATGTGGACTAACTGACATTTAAAAAAGAATACTTTAGACAGGTGAGACTAACCGTAATGTTTCAACCATCAGTTATCCTTCTCAGTCATAACAGTCACGCTCCAATATTTCTCTTACTCTTCTTCTTCTCTAACAAACCAGTAAACTCCCGATTCTCTAAAGAATCGCAAATTGAAGAATGGTAATCACTTAGTGTTTACTCCAAACTTTTCAGGGATGAGAAATGATGGAGGGTGGAGTATCCTGAGTTTCTGCACTTATAAGTAAGAAAAACATTGGAGTTCAAAGGGTAAAATTATGCAAATTAAAAACCACAGCTCAGTCCAGGTGTTCGGGTGGCGGCAGAAGCTCTGCCGGAGCTTCTGCCGCCCCCCAATCCTCCAGCTGCTCCTGCTGTCAGCAGGAGCAGCGGCGCTTAAGCACCCCTGCTCCTGCTGACAACTGGAGCCCGGGAACTGAGCTGGGGGGCCGGCTCGAAGCGGAGCCGGCCCCCTAGCTCAGTCCAGGGGTTCAGGTGGTGGCAGAAGCTCCGCCAGAGCTTCTGCCACCCCCCGATCCCCCAGCTGCTCCTGCTGTCAGCAGGAGCGGCAGCGCTTAAGCGCCCCTGCTCCTGCTGACAACCGGAGCCCGGGAACTGAGCTGGGGGGCCAGCTCAAAGCGGAGCCAGCCCCCCAGCTCAGTCCAGGGGTTCGGGTGGCGGCAGTAATCCACAGGCTTATGCACGGCATGGGCGTGGATTCAGCTGCTGCGCGCGCACAGCTGTGTCAGTTATATGCGCGCGCAGGAGCTGCGTCCACATCCATGGCTCTGGGGATCCACATCCCGCCGTGCATATATACAACTGTGGTTTAATTATATAGATGTACTGACAGTTCTCCAGGAATGGCATAGCTGGGCGTACGGTGACAACTTGATCTCCTGTATCATTTCCTTACCTGAAGATAACATGTTGTCATTGGATGAGCACTGTTCTATAGCATGATAACATTTGTGTTGAATGACTAGGCTCCAACACATGAGCTGAACGATTACTTACTCCATCTTTATTGTCATTTAGATAGCCCCTTACTGGAATTGTGAGCTGGCACCACCAAGAGAAACTGTGAGCGTTGTATGTCACTGGTTCCGATCCTTTCCGCTTTGAAAGTCATGGGCCATCCCAGCATTTAGAAAAAACTAGCCTCCCTCACTCCCTAGCTAGCGCCTCAGCCAGTGAACTTTCAAATGCACTGAGGCTGTATGTTAATCTGCCGGAAAGTCTGCTTGAACTGTCTGGGCATATGAGTGAAACCTGTGCTACCAGCCCCATCCAGTCCAGCCTGCATTTCCGAAATGACCGTTACTGTAAAAATTAGACGTGATCCTGGGGAGAAGTTAATAAAAGTGTGCCATATTACAAATTTGGGTGAAGAGTACAAAATTAGACAGGTGCACGTGGCAATATGTCAGCTGCACAAATCCATGGCTCTGGGGATGCACAAGATCTGCCAAGACTTCAGCACTCATAGTCCCCTTTCAGTGTTTGCAACATGAAGTAATTAGCATGCTTCCAGACACTGCATTGTGTAACAGCACTCAGTTAAAATTCCTTAGGTTACTATGACACACCTACATGAGAAAACACCTCTCTCCCTGTGCCATACCACCACAGATGAAATCAGCAGATGCATTTGAACTGCAGCCCCACTGATGTAAATAGGAAGGGTCTACGAGGGAACCATGGCTTTGGAATTCATTCTCTCCTTGATCCAAAATAGCCCAAATCTGATCAGAACATGCTACAAAATTTAGCTTTTTTTCCCCGGGCATTTTAAAAAGAGGTGGGTGGGGAGAGGAGAGGGAGACTTACAAGGATAAGAGTTGTTTGGGGAGGTTGATTTGAGCTTGATTTGCTTAGTTGGTTGGATGTTGAATTGTTCTGCTGCCGTTTAGTCACATTACAGTATTTGTTTTACTGAATTTTTGGTTACACGAAGGATACTCAGAACATGGGGACAGAAAATCTTTTGAGTGAATGCACAAATCCAACTAGGTATAAGTAAAATCATCCCTAAGTTCTTTGATTCTTTTGCATTTTCAAAGCGTTAGAGTGAGGAAAACACTTTCTGTTTGCTTCTATATTTCAAGAACATTTGAGCCAGATTATAACAGTCCCAGTTGAAAATTACATATTTATATAGCTTTGTAATTTTTCAGTTGGTTTAAAGACTGGTCTTCCAGGGAATGTCACAAACAGACATAATTTCTTTAGGGTGGCAGGTCTTGCATTTGGATTGTGATTAAACTAACAGATTCGAAAGACACATGAAACCAAGCAACTCACATGTGGCTACACAGCTGCCTCACATGACATATTCTAGATAAGGTCAGCATTAGCTTATGCTAAGAATTTTTTCTCCACCATTAGTCTTTTTCTGATACCACTTTTGTTTTGGGCAATTTTGATCAGATTAATGCACGTTATATGTTCTCTTTCATCATGGTAAGGAGGATATACTGTATTAGGAGAGTGGGCTCAGAATATGTCAAGGGTTCAAATCAAATGCAGACTATTTTTCAAACCCTTGAATATACAAACAAAAGCTGATGACAAAGGCCATTAGTAGAGTTGTAATAGCATCACGTGCCTTTCTAAGCTTTGTTACTTAAAAAAAGATGCTAGGAAGGATCCTGGGACTTGCAGAAGAGTGAGCTTTATTCAATATCAGAGAAACTTATTGAAGCTATAATTAAACATTATAAAACTCCAAACTGAATGTAATATAAGAGGGCCAAATAAGAAAACTTTCTGTAAAGGAAATGTTTGCCTCTCTAATCTATTAGAATCCTTTAAGCGTGTCTGTAAATTAGCGAACTAAAAAAACCATTGACATTTATTTGGACATTCAAATAATGACAAAGCCCCTCACATCAGACTATTAAATAATGCAAATAGCCATGGGATAAGCAATAAAGACAAGTTCCAAAGGGGTAGTTGTGTTAGTCTAGTTCAGCAAAACAAACAAGGAGTCCTGTGGCACTTGTAGGGTACGTCCACACTGGAGCCTTAGGTCAACTTAAGGTTAAGTCATACTACAGACTCCTGCGTCCACACTGGGCTTTTATTAAGTCGACTTAAGCGTTTCCTTAAGTCGACTTAATAACATCACCTCTTAAGGTCGACCTAAGGCTTAAGTCAACCTTATTAAATTGACTTCAGCCAGTGTGGATGGGGAAGAGCGCTTATGTCGACCTAATTGGCCTCCAGGCCCCCTTGCAGAGTTCCTGGCCACTCCTCCATCAACCTAGCACCTGCCAGTATGGACGCAGGACTGTGGACTCTCTAAGTCGACTTAACAGAGCCTCCAGTGTAGACGTACCCTTAAAGATTAACAAATTTATTCATCACATGAGTTTTCGTGGGAGAAAAATTCCACTTCGTAAAATGCTTGCTGATGGGCTATCAACAGTGGCATACTGAAAGGGAGTAGGGGAGGCCATGCCGGAGCAGAACCTACCACAATGACACCCCTACCAGCATCAGGTGGCCAGGGGGCATCTGCCCCTGTCACTCCTGTTCCCCACCATCCCCACAGGGGGGACAGAGGGTGGGAAATAGGTTTGCAAACCTCCCCTCTTGGGGTCCTGCCACTTACGGGGGGGGGGGGGGGGGGCGAGAAAATGTTGGCGTTGGACCCACAGTTTGCCACAGGCCATCATCAGGAATAGTGTTGCGTTCTGGTTACCAGATCCCAAAAAGGATATTGCAGAAATGAAGACAGTCCAGAGATGAGTTTCAAAAAAAAAGAATGATTGGAAACCTGGGAAAGAGATGTTGAAAAGACTGAGGTTGGTTCGTTTAGAGAAGAGATGAGTGAAAGGACACATGAGAAGCATAAAAATAATGAATAATAGAGAAAATAAAAAAATGTATGTTTATTTTTACTATTACATCCCACAGATCGGATGTCATTTGCCGCTGCTTCCATCTGCTCTATGGCATTAATATTAACTGTTCTGCTTTCTTGCTAAGCATGCTTCTTAAGGTTTCTCTTTGATGCCCTTGTTCCTCGAACCAGTTGATTTCCAATAATCTGTGTTGCCAAGCTGGAACAGACTAGTGGTCTTTCTAAGTACAAGATGCTGTCACAGACCATGACCAACACCAGATGCTTCAGAGGTAAAGCTCAAAGAACATAAATGGACAATTATGGAATAACTGTCCCTTTGGAGAAATTTCTTCTTAACCCCAGTCAGTCAAAGTTTGGCTTCTTTTCTGAAGCCTGAGGGTTTGTATACCTTCTATTTTTATTTTCTTCCTTTTTAATTTAACTACTGATGTTCTCATTATTGACACAAAAGACACATGTGTTAGCTGCTTATGCTAAACAATTTGTTCCACCTGGTATTTAGCTGGTATACTGAGTATCTTTCCCAGACTTAAGGAAGAGCTCTGTGCAGCTCAAAAGTTTTTCTCTCTCACCAACAGAAGTTGGTCCAATAAAAGATATTACCGCACCTGCCTTTGTCTCTCTATATTTTAAAAGGCCATGCAGTTCAGATGTGTCATCTAACTTGCAATATGCTCCTGGATTCTTTGCCTTTCCATGTTGGGATTTTTCCGATACAAACCATAGCAAAAAGAATCTACATGGTTTCAACACTAGCAGATTATAAAGTAAACCATTTTTTACATACCATGTCTGGTAACACTTAAAAATAATAGCCCAGTTAATTAATGATGAACTATAGTAAATATTCTTCTACAAGTACATATGACATTCCCATTAGTGCCAAGTGAGTTCATCATGATTAATGTTATTACAATAAATACCAGAAAATTTCATAAAGGTCATTATTCTGCAATGTTACCCCAGTATCAAAAACCAAATTCCTCAAGCGCAGCAGCAAAGAATAAAGTTCTGTTCTGAGATACACAAGTCACATTATTCTGTATGATCCAAAGGTGAGATACAGGTTTTTAGAGGTGATCAGTAAAAGAGAAAGTCTTTAATTTAGGATTCCTTAAGCCTGCAATCACTGTGGTCTCTAGACACAGAGACCAACCTTTTCAAAGGTGGGTGACTGAAATTAGGTACTTAATGATTTGCTTTGAAGCAGAAATGAGTATCTACACCTCCCATCTCAGTCAAAACCCATGGAGTTGAGAATGCTCAGCATCCACAAAAATCAACACACTTCTAATACAATTGAAAGCCATAGGCACTCAAATTTGAAAATATTAGGTATTATGTATGCCTGAAAATGACTAACCTGTAGAAGTTTGAAGTCCTAGTATTAATAGCTATAGAAAATACTCTATAGTCCAGCAGCAAAAAACTGAGTCTTGTTAATCAAAGGCTCTGGTTTCTAAACCCAATGAGATTCACATATGCCAGAGAACACAGGATGCTGGTATCTCTATTTATGGTAGCGATGGAATATTAACAAAGTAGCAGGTTTTTCAGGGTACATACAATAGAATAGGTGGCATGCAAACATCTGGCATTAGACCTGAACCCAGCATGTTTAAATGACATTTAAAAATCCATTATACTTCCATCCTCCAAAAAATTCCAGAGAAGGGAAGAAATGGCTGGGCTCAGGCTTTCTACTCAACTAGATTTGTCATCCTGATTTAACATCATTAAGTCAATGAATTGCAAATGAAGAAGGGAGAGGCTTGAACATTAGGATATTTTGAAATTGCTATAAAATCACTAAAAGCTGACGTTAAAACTGAGATACTAACTGGAAATGTTGCCAGCGCTAGTAATTGTCGCCATTATTTACACTGAGAGGCAATTAAAATCATTATGGGGATTTTTTTGCTCAATAAAACAAACTTTAAAAAAAAACAAAACCACCTTTTATAAAAGGCCATCTTGCCTGAATAAAAGTAGCCAGTTTAGGAAACTTTTAGTGCAGAAACAAAATAAGACTGAGGGAGACAAACCCACTTTCCATTAAAATAACAAGCATCCATATTAAATAACTGCCCATTAGTACTGACTATTTTTCTCTCCTTTTCTGCATCCTAGAATAGCTGCATTTTATGCAAGAAAATCACTAGAGTGTTCCAATTTTTTTCTGAATTACCCTACCTTTGGTTTGTAAGGCCCTGATTCAGCAAAAGCACCTAAACATATGCTTAACTTTAAGCATGTGAGTAGTTCTTCTGACTTCAGTAGAGATACTCAGATGCTGAAAATTAAGCATGTGATTAGGATCTTCACTAGGATCAGTGTCTAAGGCATGATTATCAGCCCCTGGGTGACTGGGTTCTGTATATGCAAATTCTAGCTCCTTTATGGCCACGCTCAATATCACAGTGGATTATTTTTATATTGGAGCCTAAACCAATGAGAAATTACAAACTTTTCCTTTTTCAATTAATCCAGCAGGACCATCTAGCATGCGAACTGTCAACAACCACTTCTCTACATCTACCTAACCCTTCCCCATCATGAAAAGGCCGGGGAAACTTTGACTTTCTTGGCCTAGCAGATCCTGGGGTTCCTGAATGTCGAAGATTACCTCATCAAAAATGTCCTGCAAACAAACATCCCCTCTTAGTTAGCTCTCATACCTTTGCTGACCTGCAATACTGTGCCCCCATATTATGAGAGAGCTGGCATCTCAGATAGCCAAATCCCAAATCAGTTGGAACCCTGTAAGTCAAATTCAACACTTTGAACTTCAATGGGAAATAAATTTGGAAGTCAAACTCTTGTACAGGATGGTGCTGTGGACCACATATGTACCCAAGCAGGAATTATGGCACTTAGGTGTGACACATGAGGTATTGTTGAAAAAGTGGCTGCCACATTCTGGACTATCTGAAGTTTCATAATGAAATAGTCGTGTTTTCCCAAGAACAGGGTGCCAGGCTGGAGAACAACCTAAGATCTATTCCTGAGTCTACTATTGACTTCTACTGTGGGGCATGACACACAAGGTGCTTCAGTTTACCCACGGGCAAAATGGGCATAATAATTCTTGCCCATCTTAGTTAAGTGCTATGAGCTCTTTGGATGATAAAAACTAAACATTATTTTTATAAACAAACAAGGAGTCCTGTGGCACATTTAGGCTATGTCTACACTTACCAAAGTTAGTTCGAATTAATTTAATTCAAACTAGCATGGCCCCAGTGGAATTTTAGTTCGAACTAAGCAAGTGCCATCCATGGCACTTGCTTAGTTTGAATTAGTCAGTTGCATTAAGCTCAATGTGCCGGTTAGTTCGAACTAAGCAGTTAGTTCAAACTAACATGGCCACATTGACTTATTTTGAACTAACTAGTTCGAATTAAGGGTTAGTTCGAAAAGTATGAATTTATTAGTTCAAATTAAGGAAGCCCTTAATTCGAACTAATGAAAGCCTAGTGTGGCCAAGGTTCAAGTTATTTCGAATTAAGCTTCCTTAATTCGAACTAACTTGCCAGTGTAGACATAGCCTTAAAAACTAACAAATTATTTGTATAAGAGCACATTGCATCAGTTCAAGTCTCTATATTCTGCAACCTTGCAACATGATCTAAAACTCAAAGGCAAGATGCATGTTGATTTCAATTGGATTCTGATTTAGGCTTCTACATATAGCCCAAGCTGGTAACAACATCTGTTATCAAGGCTGCCTCACGTTCCATTACAAGACCCTGTTTTCCATTGTTTATTACTTCCCCATACTTTAACTATTTGGACTAAAATGTTCCTTGCTGGGTGTCTGCCTCAGGATAGTTTTTTAAGATTTCAATCACACAGTTCAACCTTTTCTGAGAATAAGCCACGGAATAAATAAATCATTTTGCTTGTATTAAAAATGTATGTCAATTCTTTTTCTTTGAAACATCCCCATATTATGAAATTTAGCAATAAGATAGTCTGTTGTGTCAGGGATGTGCTTTTTGACATCCCTGTGAAAATCTTCCCAAATTTGGCCAAGTTATAAACTTGCAAATACCTCAGCTTGCATATGTTCAATACAGGCAGCTTTAATTTTAACAACTAAAATCTCCAAAGATTCCATCATCTCAGGGCTTACTTCATCACCTCACAGCTCCTATGCATGACCAGACTGCACATGTTCCATCCCCAGACAGCAAGTGAGCATGCTCCACCCCAGGGCTACTGAACACTGGACTTTCCCTGTAACTATTACTCCTAACTGCAAAAACAAGTGTCGTGTGGCTCCTTAAAGATTAACAAATTACTTTGGGCATAAGCTTTTTGTAAGATGCAACCCTGACAAAGTGGGCTGCAGCCAATGAAAGCTTATATCTGAAGAAATTTATTAGTCTTTAAGATGCCACAAGACTCTTGTTGCTTTTCCTATATACAGACTAACACGGCTACCCCTCTGCAACTTTACTCCTAACTGCATCAGGCACTAGACGTGACTGCAGGGATCCTGGCTCTCAATGATTCTCCTGCTGGTACCCAGGCAGGACATTGCTTGATTTGAATGTAGAGGTGGGCTGGTGGGGGGTGAAGGTGGAGAAACTGGGACTCAGAACTGGAACTAAGGTGTAAAAGAACTGACAGGGCAAGAAGACTGGGAATGGGATCTGGAGGGCAGAGCCAGACAGCTGTGGGGAGAAGTAGCTGGGACTGGCTTAGCAAGCTGGTGGGGACCGAGATTTGGACTGGCTGGGCTAGACTGTGTCTGGAAGCCAGGAAAAAGGCAGATTGGGACTGGCTGGATGGGAGATTATGATTGGAAGTTGAAGGGGAAGGAGAGACTTATTGGACAAGAAAAAAAAGATTGGGAACCAGACACTGAAACTGGGATTGGACACTTCTGTGCAAATGGGGCTAACAAGGAGTCAGTTGGTAGTGCTGGGACACTAATATCAAAGGTGAGTTGGGGAACGGGAGATATTACTGGCTCTAGGGAAAGCAAGCACTGAATGGAGGAGAAACATCTGGCAAGATGCTGAGGTGCAAGGGAAGTACTACCTGGGACTAGTTGGATGAACAGACTGGGAGGTAAGCAACCAGGGATGGGGGTGACTGGGGAAAAGAGAGGGGTGGGGAAATGGAGAATGGATGATGATACCAGGGAGAGAGACTAGGACTCTGATAGTGACACCAAAGAGGGACTGGCTGGGCAAGGAGTCTGGAACTGAGATGAGAAGCCTGAGGCAGGTAGACAAGAGCTATGTCTACACTTGCAAGTTAGGTCGACTTAAGGAGGCTTAAGTTGACCTAACTTAGTCCCTGTCCACACCAGGCTTTCATTAAGTCGACTTAAGAAATTCCTTAAATCGACTTAATGAAAGCTTAATACTTAATTCCTTAATCGACTTAATAAGAACCGCCGGTTAGGTTGACCTAACCCATAGGTCGACTCCTTAGGTCAACCTAAGCACAGTGTGGATGCTTAAATCCACTTTATTAGGTCGACCTAAGGGCAGTTAGGTCAACTTACTAAATCGCCGTTCAAGGGAAGCATTTTGTTAAGTGGACCTAATAAGGTCTACTTTAGGTCGACTTAAAGTCGACCTAACTTTTTGCAGTGTAGACATAGCCAAGGAGAACAGGATGGAAGAAGGAGCCAATGGTGAAGAAGAGACAGGATTGGGAAAGGGACAGATTGGAGGGGCATGTCAAAAAGGAACCAATTTGAGAAGAAAAGTAAAACAGACTCTTGCCCACAAGAGTGGACTGTCCTCCATAGCCTCAAAGGTACATCCATGTTCTTGAGTCTCACCATTTCTCTACTGTCAACAAATAACACCATGAGAAAAGTGTCTCTCTATTGGTGTTGCATATGGATGACAGCCTTCTGTTTTGCTATCAGCTTCTGTCAGTTCAAGTGGCAGAGGTCTGTGAGGTGGATCTAAAGGTTCCCACCTAGCTGATGACCCACATTGGGTGCCAATATGCTGCCACATGATAGAAATTCTGTTTCTTCAGTTGGCTTCTTTATGAACCTAAGAAAACCCCTCATTTAAACTAACATTATTAAAGTTGCAAAGTCAAGTTAGGAAACCCCAAAATTAAGATTGCCATTGTAGCCTTAATTTAGACACCTTGTGTATATGTGTTGTTATTAGAACAAGAAATGGTCAAGAAATGGATGGAACAGTTTTCCATTGAAAAATGTGGGTTTGTCAAAACTGAAATGTTTCACAGGAATGTATTGATTTTAACATTTTTCAATGGTAAAAGTCAAAACAGCAGAATTTCCCTTGGAATAAAATACTCTGGTGCCTGACCAGCCCTAATGATGATATGTTCTTTAATTACACAGGCCACTGCCTCATTGAGTGCACAATTTGGACCTTCAGTAGAGTGAGGGTTGTGTAGAAGGAGGTAGGGGGTGGCAAAAAGAGAAAGGATTGTCTCACAGTTAAGGCGGTTGAATATTGTCCTGGATTTTTTGATTCTATCCCTGCCCCTGCCACACAGAACTCCTGTGCAATACTAAGCAAGTCACTTAAACCAAATTTTTCACAGTTGTGTTTTCCAGTTCCCCCCCTTGATATCCTGAGGTCTGATTTGCAGAAATTCTAAGCACTCACAGCTGCAGCTGAAGCCAATGAGAGCTGTGCTTTAACTATTTAAAGTGGTGTATAATGCTAAGTACCCTGAAAAATCAGATCCTACTTATTTTAAGTTGAGCACTCAAATTTAATGGACATTTTTTATTTAAATCTCTCTGTGCTTCAGTTCCCTATCTGTAAAATGAGGTTAATACACTTCACCTCACAGGGATTTTTGTGAAGGTAAACCAATTCATGGTTTTAAAGCAGTGAGATACCACAGTGATGCGTGCCATAAAAAGGGTATGAGGAGATTAATATTTTTTTCTGCATAGCAGGGTTTGAATATTGTGCAGAAATGAGACCTAGGGTTACAAATTGAACAATTAAGAGAAAATAAAATATTGACTAGCTGCTTAATAATGAGCACCAGCAGCTCTGTGCACTATATGAGGCAGGAATCCTTTGGAAAATAATAATACGTAATCATGCAATTAAAGGCTGTACAATTATTCAGGCACACAAGACAGCCAAATTAACATTGTCTCTGCAACCTTAATTCTAGCATTTCATAAATTTGTTAGTCTTTAAAAGTGCCACAGGATTCCTTGTTTGTTTTGCTAAACTAGACTAACACAGCTACCCCTTTAGAACTTTTGAGCGCTTGAATTTGTAGCCTAATTCATATTACTTAACATATTTTGTTAGCATTTGCATATACAAGTTCTTGATCAGGAGGTTACATTGTTTGAAGAAATAAAAGATGGACTTAATCATGGTCTGGCCTTCACTTTGATAGGTGAGCTGTACTTCAGGGTTGTATTACAAATATTTTTAGTACTGTGACTCTATTTCTTCCCTCATTTTTCCATACTTACAACTTTAACTGAGACTGTTTATAAATTCACTTCCAAGAGAAAATAGCCCAAAGTTCAACTGGAGTGAATTTTATAAAAAGATTGTGAAAAGCAGAAATTAATTTGGACATATCAGATCAGCAGTTTGTGCCATCATTCATCTCACATTCTCTGAACAATAGATACCACCAAACGAAGATCATCAATTTTAAAGTATAGTTTTCTTCTACCTCACCCTCACCTCCCCACCCCTGAAAAAAAAGAAAGAAGATGAAAACATTTTACATAGCAACATCTTCATCTTTTCATTTGTCTTCATAGTATGTAATACAGATGGGCCACCACAGGAAAATCTGGCCAGAATCCATTTTTCACCGAAAGAATGAGAAATAAAAGAATGACTGAAAATAACCCAACCTGCTAAATGTGCAAGTTTCAAGAGAAAGAATACAAAATGGGAGCCTTTTTTGTATTGTGATCAGACCTAGAGGTCCCAAAAGAGAGCAGGGTTCCATGGTGCTAGACATTGTACATACACAGCCACAACAGACAGTAGGGTGGCATCGTGTAAGGCACTGTCCATGACTAACCCATTAGTGAACATGTGTTAACCCATATATATTGAGAGAGAGAGAGCAAAAGACAGTGCTCGATTCGATTCCACAGATGTTACAACAGGGGTCGGCAACCTTTGCTGGCTCCCAGGCCAGCCCTTCCCTCTCCCCCGCATCCTTTATGGATGTGATAAAGAGGAAAAACTTTCTATTCCCTAAAACGATGGATTTAATATCATAATATCTTAATGACAAGACCACATTTTCTCTCTAATTATAAATCCTCCTTTTAAATGTATGTTAATAGTGGGGCCCTAAATTAGTGAAACTTCCTCCTCATTGAGTGCTTCCAGTCTTCAAATCCTATTTTGGGTCAAAAGTGAGAGGAAGCTAACACTATGAGACATCCACTTAAAAAAATAGCTCCTACATTACGAGTCAAATTGAGAGATGTTCTGAACATGGTGGCATAAATGAGAGCTCACTTCAATAAAACATATAGTTTTTCCTGTTACTCCGTCCACTTCTGTGGACTCAGCAAATTGTCGCACGTTAATATTGACCCAGCTAATGTGTTGTTTCAGTACCTACTTTCAGCAGAGAGAACTCCAAACAGCCAGGGATGGTTGAGCAATGATCTGCCTGTGGAAACTTTACCTTTAGGAAAGTTAGACTATTTAGACGTGACTTCTGTAATAGACAAAAATAGTACACCAACATAGAATAACCTGTGAAGTTGCAACCAAAGCTCATGGCATTCTTCCCAATATTTTCAGTTAGTTAAAACTCAAAAAAGGAGATGTAATTATATGTTTATCTGCAATATGTTATTCAGTTTCTAGATGTTTCTCTGGCGGTAGAGTGTTTCAGAAAGGGTGTAGTCTCCAATAAACAAGGGTAGCAAAGGGCTAGTCTTCACTGACAGTGGCAAATTTACCTTCGTCAGTTGGAACTTCCTGATCAGCTGTTCGGATCTTTGAAGACCCATTCAGCCGATCAGGAAGTTCGATCCCTGAACACCACCCCGGCAACTGACCTCTCCCTTCAAATCAGTGCAGTGGACATGCCAGGAGTAGGGAGGACAGAATGCAGATACACAAGTTATTTAAGTAACTTGCATATCTCCATTTGACTGCTGCCAAAAAGGGCAGGCGGTGTAGATCTGCCCAAAGCCAGAATTCAAGCAGTGTGGAGACCTGTCTGTGTCTATAGTTCATACTAATTTTCTTTAATACATCTGTCATATTTATTATGACTGATTCTTTATCTCATGACAGACAGTTCAGTGATAAGCATATTAAATTAGATAAAACAAAGATGTATTGTTTAAATCAGTAAAGAGTCAACGAGCTATATGCTGTCACTAAATTAGGGACAGAGTCCCTTGCTTTCTCAACCATAGATTCAGATTGAAAGGAGAGATACTTAATTATGCCACAGAAGCATCCGGCTTTTCAGACACTACTGCATGTGTTTAAAATTCAAAGCCAGTTCTGTAGCCATATTTGGCAAAAAGCCTTTATCTTTAGTGTTCACCTGAAGAGCTCTGTGCAGCTCAAAAGCTTGTTTCTTTCGCTGACAGAAGCTGGTCCAACAAACGATTTTACCTCACCAACCTCATCTATTTTTACAGTGAGCCAAACCAAACTCTGGAATGTTCAGAATTAGGGATCACATTTTGTGGCTTGAATTAATGACTATTTCTTATTCTCATGCCACCTGCTTTTGAGACTGCCAATAAAGGATCACTTGTTATGTAGCTAAGCAGTGCAGCAGGTTTGCAAATGAATCTATTGAAATGAAGTGAGATGATGGTATCATACGTCATTGCAACCTGTCACCAGATCAGGAAGGGACAATAGTCACTAATGGACCCATAAGATCCTGCCCACACAGCCTGTGTAGTCCATGGGTGTCAAACTCATTTGGTATGGGAGGCCAGATTTAACTTAAATATATTGCAAATGGGCCCTACATACCATAAATCAAAATACTACGGCACTCTTGCAGCATTATGGAGTACTGTGTATGAGAAACTGCACTCTGATATATCACTCGAAACTGCACTCTGCAATACCACTCTCTCTCTCTTTTATGGAGAGAGTGTGGGCTCACGGAGCACAGTCTCACATACCCAGCGTTCCATGATGTTGTGAAACCTGACACTCTTGCGGTGTTGCGGCGCACTAGGTATGCGAGACCACACTACCTCTCTCTTGCTCTCTCTCTGTTAGAGAGAGTGTGGAATACAGTCGCGGGCCGAATGGAAGAGGTTTGGGGGCTGCATTCGGCCCCTGGGCTGCATGCTGGACACCACTGGTGTAGCCCTATACTAGGCAGACAATACCCATCACTGACAGAAACCTGAAAGAGCTGTCTTTCTCTCACAATTTTGCCAATCCTTGTGTATCTTGTGATAATAAAGTCCCATTGAATTGAACTTATTTAAGTTTCATAGCTCTATAATGGACTCCATATCTGAAACGATTAGGATTTCACAAACAAATCTCTCTCTATTTACACTTCCTACTTGTATGCCCTCATTACCGTAGCATCAAAGTGCTTCGCAAACTTGAATTAATTTATCTCAAAACACCCCGTGTGCATTACTGAGATCTGGTTATTACACCCCACCGCCAAGTGTTAACGTTGCTAGTACAGTGTAGCCCAGATGTACAAACAAGCACGCAAGATTTAAAACATACTCTATTTAGAATAGCTGAATTTCCCTAAGGGCAGTTTAGAGCAGCATATTTTTTAGATTTCCTGTGTGCTGCATGCCACTGTGAGGTAATCCAGCGAGATGCTTCAAATTGTGACAGGCATTTGAAAATGTGAAAAATATGTTTCCAAGAACCAGGGATAATGTCACAGCAGACTTTAGAGCTAAGAAAATTGGGGTAATGGATCTGGGTTGGATGGTTAGTACTCACTCGAATCTTAAAAGGCATTAAGATGATCTGATACACAGGTGATACGTGCAGTATAAAAGCAGTAGTTCTCAACCAGGGGTTCACATATCCCTGGGGGTATGCACAGATCTTACAGGGAGTACATCAGCTTATCTAGATATTTGTCTAATTTTACCATAGGCTACATAAAAAGCACTAGAAAATTCAGCACAAACTAAAATTTCACACAGACTGACTTATTTATATTGCTCTATATACTATACATTGAAATGTAAGTACAATATTTATATTCCAATCAATTTCCTTTACGATTATATGGTAAAAATGAGAAAGTCAGTAATTTTTCAGTAATAATGTGCTGTGACATTCTATACTTTTATGTCTGATTTTGTAAGCAAATAGTTTTAAAGTGAAGTGAGACTTGGGAATGAGGGGAACAGATCAGACTTCTGAGAAAGGTACAGTATTATGGAAAGGTTGAGAGCCACTGGTATAAAGAGCCTGTGAAGAATACAGTAAAAATAAGAGTAAACTAATAAACAGATCATCAGTGGAGACATCAGATTATACTTTTAGGGGATTAGCGTCTGATTGCCTCTCATCTCGAAGATCATCATGTTTCATAAACTGGCAACTGAAGATATCACAGATTCAGGTTTTTAATAATATACATGTTTAATCAGCAATGTGAATTGTACACATCAATTAGCTAGTCTAAGGTGAGAATTCCAAAAATTTAAAAATACATAAATAAATTTTAATTATTTATTGCAACTCAATTACCTAACAAATGTAGCTCTAATTCCTGCTAATGAATTGTTTGTGAACTCATCCTGAGTTCTACTAATCTATATATAAATGTATGACTAATATCTTCTGCTAACAAAATTCAACTTCTAGGTTAGTTCTGAGCTGTTCACTTTTTCCTGGTGTATGACCAGAACAAAAAGTGACTTGATTACAGAACATAAGAACCTTCACAAGAAGAAAATACCCAGTTCAAAAAGGTTCTTTAATCTAGTGGAGAAAGACGTAACAAGAATCAATGGCTGAAACTGGCGCCAGAAAAATTGAAATTAGATTTAAGGCACCATTTTGTTTTGTTTTTAACAGTGAAGGTGATTAAGAACTAGGGCTGCGTCTACACTGGTAAATTAAGTCAACTTAAGCTTGGCTTAAGTCGACTTAATTGGCCCTGCGTCTACACTACACTTTGCTTAAGTCGACTTAAGCAGCTTGCTTAAGTCGTCTTAACGAAAATAAAGTCAACTTAATGAAAATTAAGTCGACTTTATTAAACCACCTTTCTACTCGACCTAAGGCTTAATTTGACTTTTTAAAGTCGAATTAAGCCAGTGTAGCCCTGGGGTACTTAGTCGACTTAGGGCTACCCCAGGACTACACCAATGCCCTCCCTGCCGGTGGGGCACAGGGTGAGCCTGGCATGCCCCCTAAAGGGCAGGGCATGTGGGCAGGGTGTGACGCTGTCTGGATTTAGGGAGTCAAATTCCAAAGGGGTAGCCGTGTTAGTCTATTGTAGAAAGACAACAGAGTCCTGTGGCACTTTTAAAGACTAACAGATTTATTTGTTAGTCTTTAAAAGTGCCACAGGACTCTGTTGTCTGGATTTAGGGAAGCACTTATGATACTATTTTCAATGGATATCTCATAAATGCTATAATCCATAGGAACTATGCCATGTTTGGTATCAATAGAAAGGTAGTAATTTGCTGGGAATAATTATATGGTTTATGTCTAGGAATTCTATTTGGATTAGAAGTATGGAATTTGATGTTCTATCCATACTTTAACTTATGTTAAAACCATTGTGTCCTTAATGTTTAGGAATGTGCCAGGACAATGGTCCCAGGGAGTTACCTGATGAGCCATTAGGACACAATGGTTGTATTTCTTATGTCTTTAATGGCTCATCAGGTAACTCCCTGGGACCATTGTCCTGGCACATTCCTAAACATTAAGGACACAATGGTTTTAACATAAGTTAAAGTATGGATATAACATCAAATTCTAACTTCTATTTGCAATAGAATTCCTAGACATAAACTATATAATCATTCCCAGCAAATTACTACCTTTCTATTGATACCAAACATGACATAGTTCCTATGGATTATAGAGCATTTATGAGATATCCATAGAAAATTATATCATAAATGCTTCCCTAAATCCAGATAGCATCACACACAGGGCTCTGCCTTGCCAGGGTCCCTGTACCCCTTTGCCCCATTGTACACAGGGGGTGCCCCCCCCACGACCGGGGACCTGCCCAAGGTCCCCCTAGCCCCACAAAGTCGACCTAGAGCATCCAGTGTGGATACTCTAGGTCGACTTTGTAAGTTCCTCTTTAAGTCGACTTTAATTTTAAGTGTAGCCACACTAAGTCGACTTAGTTAAAGTCGACTTAAAAGTGCAAGTGTTGACATAGCTTAGAACAGTGGTTTTCAACCATTGTGCCGTGGCACACTGGTGTGCCATAAGCACTGTCCAAGTGTGCCATTAAGTTTTGTAGAAAGGTAATGAAAATTAATGTAAAACAAATATTGTTTCATCTTGAACAATTTTGTATCCAACCAAAATTACAAATCATAAAACTTGTGCGGTACTGCGCAGTATCGGTCTTTCAATTCTAAAACATGAACGTTCTAAACACCGGTGGCCAAAGGGTAAAATTGAGATGATGTATACTTTTTTCCAGTGGATTTGAAACATTAATGCATTTGATCATTCTTTAGCTTGTTGTATGCATTATGTTGCAAACCGCTCTAGTAAGACCATAACCATAGTAAATGTAAGTAAATGTGAAGTTTATGAGCAATGGATTCAGCTGAAAAAAGTGGGTGTGACGTGGAATTGTTTGTCTCATTGAAATGTTGCTGGAAAGGTTGGGAATCACTGCACTAGATCAAACAACTAAGGGAAGTGGTGGATTTTCCATCTCTGGAAGACTTCATACCAAGACAGGATGACTTTTTAAAAAGACACACTTTAATCAAGGAGGTTATTGGGCTCACTCTAGGGGTAACTGGATGAAATGCTATAGCCTTGTTATACAAAAGATTAGACTAGATGATCTAATGGCATTGTCCATTCAGGACAACAGAAATATTGAAATAACAGAAGATTGATGAATAAACAGGATTGTGAACTGTATGAATCCATGCAATTGAAAAATTCACAACTATTTTCACAACAAAAACCAGCATTGTACAAACACTAATGAGAGACAAGCAGGAGCAGATTCATAGAATTTAAGGCCAGTGTGAACTCCAAGTAAATTAATGAGTCAGGAAATAGAAGTCATTTTGCTACTGCTACCAAGTCTCATGATTTTGTCACAAATCTCATGTTCAGGATCGTCCCTGGGAGGTGGGGGGACCCAGGGCCAATCATGCTGGGGGACAGCGCACTGGGGGTGAGGCGGGGTAGAGTGGAGTAGCCCAGAGGCCGGGCTCCAGGCTCCTGCCCCACCCCTTGCCTTCAGCTTGCCACTGAAGGGGGGGGGGCAGCGGCACAGATCCACACTGCCCCTCTGGCAGTGGGACAGGGTGGAGCCTGCAGAACAGCAGTCCCTCCCCCCCCCAAACCACAGTTGCCCCGCTCACGGCCCCCCTTCCCCACCAAGGACAGCAGTGTGCATCATATTTAGTGCTCTTAAAACTCAAGACACAGATGTGTAATTGTATGGGAATCCCAGCTTACATTTTTTTCAAGTAAATTCCTAATCCTTCTAGTGCAGAGAGAAGCTTGAAAACATGGCCAATCTATAGCATGAAGGCTCAAAAAATGGGAACACCCCATTTTAATCTCATGATCTTTAAGCCTTTATCATGATTTTGTGGGACCTGGCAAGATTTCTGAACACTCAGGTTTGACAGTATTGCTTTTCCTACAGAGACATAGCTACATGAAGACTCGGTATATTTTATAGTACTTTGGAAAAAAAGAACAGTGGAACTAAGAAACAATACCTATGCAACCCAGCCAAATTAATGCTCTTGTAGAAATCTTGCATTTTAATTTCTTTATTTTATTTCAGCTGTGTAACCATAAAGTTCATATTTTTCCATTCAATTTCCTGGTTTTGTTTTTATTTTAAATTTGGAAAGGGTTTTAAAAAAAACACAGGTAATTTATTTTTGTTACCACATTCAGCAAATATGACTCAGGACACACATAGGGAACAGATCTATTGAGTAAGACAGTGATGTTTTATGTTCTTTTCTGTCCATAGCCAGTTTAGTTCCATTCCATTGTACTTTCAGGGTTGCCATCAGCTTCAGTGATGATGCTTTTCAGTTGATGTTTCAAAGTGCCAGGAAGGAAAAAATTAAGCCTCAAGTCAGGAAAGCACCCCTTTTCAAGATAGCACTTAACATATGCGTCAGTTCCACTGAACCATGTGGTTAGCTTCATCCATTGTTAATTACTCAGGGCCCCAATTCAGGAAAGATATAAATACACTCTTAAATCCAGCCTTTTAGGGACTAGAAAGCTTTTCCTCAAACTCAGCCTCAATTCTTCTGTGCATCCAGGTCTGTTTCCCCATGTGGGCTGCATAAGGATAGGCAAGCAGCTCCTGATGCCACACAGCCCAGGTGGGGAAAGTGGCCCAGGTGCATGGAGCCTCTGGCACTGCTCTGCTGTTTACTCTGTTCCTTGCCCCCTTCTCGCCCACACCTACCTAGGGGAAATGTTCAGGGGAGGAAGCAGCAAATGTTCCTCCATGGGGACAAAGCAGGGGGAAATCTGAGTGCCCCCATGTGTCATCTCTGTGAGTTCAGAGGCGAGGGCAATTCTTCCCATGTTTCCCCAAACTCCACCCATGTATGGCACTACCCATGCCACCGACTGCTCCACATGCTCCCCAGCCTGCCAGCAGCACTCACTTCTGTGCTGTGCATTGTGGTCCCGCTGGCCAGGTGCCTTGGGCAGTCTCCCATCCCGGTGGTCAGCCCTGTATTCACATCGGCACCATCCTGGAGTGACTGTGCCAACACAATCTCCACGTTAAACTTGAAAAGTGTGCAGTCAGTCAGACTTCAAAAACCAATTTCCCTTCCTGGGTTTCATCCTGTCCCTGGTTTGTGCTGTTTGTGACTGGGCAGCCCCCCTCACTCTACCATCCCCCATAACTTCTCCAGTGTGAAAGACATTCGGTTTTTAGGCTTCACAAATTTCTATCAGGGGTTCATTTAGAGTTTTTCAAGCAATCAGAGCCCCTCACTGCCCTATTCCACCAAAATGCCAAGTTTCATCAGTCACCCAAACCCAGCATACATTTAAACAGTTGAGGCTTGCCTTTAGCACCCCACCAAGGGCTCTATTCGTCTTCCATTTCAACTTTACCTTGACCTATCACCTTGGAATCAGCAATGCAAGGCCAGTACCTTCTCCTGAAGATGTGGCTTTGACCCATAAAACCCCAATCTGGAACCAGCCCACATTCTCAAATCCCATAATTTCCTTACTGCAACTCACTGCCAGCACCTCCTCATTATCAGGCAAGAACTGCAGCACACCTAGGAGGCGGATCATGTTCATAAGGGACCTACATTCCCCCAGGACCTATGAGAGTAGCAGTTCTTCAACAATGCCATAACTTCATCTTGGCAGACACTAAGGGGGATCTAAAACCTGATGATTAACATCCTGTTTCTTCCAGTGGTCACATGCATCCCACAATAGATACTTTGGTAGTTTCCTGCAAGGTGTGTACCCACACCAAGATCCCATGGCAGAAAGCTTGAAGTCTCCTCCAGCCTCTGGACACCTCATCTCAACCCTGGAAAGCCAATTCCTTGGACTGTAGGGGGGAACTACCAAAATCCAGTGGTTTAAACAACATAGTCTGTCTTCACTGTCTGCTGGATCACATCACTTCCAACCAGGGGCCACAATTTACTTCCTGCTTTGGTCACAGGGTCCTATGCTTATTAGCGGTCCATGCACACTTGTATTCTGCCTACCATACTCAGTCAAACAGCCAAGAACCAACCAGATCCTCAAACAATACTTACAATGTTATGTCAGCCACCACCAGAATGAGTGGTCTTCACTGTGACCCTATACAGAGTTCTTCTATAATAATATGGACCATGCATCCACAGGCCACAGCCCCTTCTTTATCAATTATGAGTGCCACCCCCGATTTCACACACAGCTACATCCTCTCCCAACCCATCTACCTTGGACCTAGGACAGGTGAGGTCACTTCCAAGAACAGGTGAAGGGACACCTTGAAAAGGTGAAGGGGGGTTACAAATGGCATGCAAACAAACATAGACAACAGGGACCCATCTACTCTGTAGGACAAAAGATATGGCTTTCAATAGAAAATGTCTGTATGGACAGACCTCTCAGAAACTAGACTCTTTGTTCCTTGGCTGATCAGATTTAGCAATAAACCAACCTGGTCACCTTTGAGCACCAGCTTACTCGATCCATTAGAGTTCACCTTGTATTCCATGTCTCACTTCTAAAACCATATACCAAGAACACTTTCCCATAGAACCTAATCACCGTCCCACCAGTGCAAGTACACTGTAATACATTGTAAGTGAAGACTTTGACTCTAAGATCAAGTGAGGCAAATTATGCTACCTGATTGATTTGGAAGGCTATAGCCTGGAGGAAAGCCAGCTGAAAATATTCACATGCCTTGGTTCAGGTCTCGAATTATCTGAGATTCACAAAGCCCAGCCTCTGTGTGAAGATCTGTTCCTGAGGTCCAACTGATAGAGTCCCAGAGCAACTGATTGGCCCACTGGTGCTACTGAAATAAGGAAGTCTGCCTTGTGTGTCCTGCTTCTGCTTCCTCAACTTGATCTCTGGACATACCAACTCCTGGCATCTGACACGTGGTTCCTGACCTCAGGTTTCTCACTTACATATGACCCCCTGATTCCTGGTATCCCAATCCAGCCTGACTCTGGTTCCCAAGTCATGGTTCTGATCTCCAGCTTATGCTTTTGATCACCCAGTAACCCAAACCAGCTGACTCTAGACTCTTGTCTCAGAACGGTGGAGTCTGGCTCTCACTACTAAGTCTGGCCTCCCATGATTCAGCTATTATACCCCAAAGAAGTAATTTAATTGCCTTAGCTCCCCAGCTATAAAATTTGGTTAATACAAATTATGTAATTGACAGGGGCATTGTGAGGATAAAGTAATGAATGTGTGAGAGGCACTCAGATATTATAGTGGTGGGAGCCATAGAAATACCTAAATCAACAGTTACCATTAGAGCAAATTTGCAGTTTTTCATCAAACAAATGTTTATCAATATTTTTTTGGTAATATTTGCCCAGCTCTAAGCATAATTATGGTTCCAAATTTGCATAATCATAATTCCCATTATATCCATCTCAGTGTAACTACTTAGAAGGCCATTACAACTTTAAAAGACACAAAAATGATACAAATGGAATCCCCAACCCTTCAGTTAATAAGGACTTTTTATTTTTAAACAGCATGGCTGTATGTACTGGATCTGCATACATGTCTGACAGATTCTTAATTTTAAAAGCCTGCAAAGTTCCGTCATTTCACAAAAGAGAGAGCAATTTTTATAATTAGAATTGCACGGAAGCATGCATTTAGACTTGGCAATCCCCATTTGAATGGCTCATTCAGGCTCAGTTTTCAATGCTAGGGTTCCTTTGCAGTGAACCAGGCCAAAGGGAGCTGTGAGAAATGTTTTTGCTAGCAAAGCTGGTTATCTGAGATAACAGCCACCAAAGTGCCAAAATTAGCAATAGCTGTGAGTCATTGTTGGTTTGTTTAGGGGAAAAACAACAGTATAGGATGTCCTGAAATGACTGGTGCTATTCGTATTTATTTTTTTTCCCATTGGAAATGGTTGCTGCCTGCCCACACAAACAATGTACACAACAGAGACCATATTCTAGAGTCCAACAAAACTGCATGCTATGCAGTTGATCCAGAGTAGAAGAGCCCTCCAGGTCATTGAGTCGAATCCACTGTTATTGCACGCAATTCCAATATATAATCGTATTAACAAATTCATTAAGATCCATCTTAAAACCAGTTAATTTGTTTTCCTTCCACTACTCCCACTGAAAGGCTTTTCCAGAACCTCACTACTCTGATGGCTAGAAACCACTTTCTAATTTCCAGTCTAAATTTGCTCATGCCCATTTATTTGTGTGTCAACATTGTCCTTTATCTTCAATAGCTCTTCTCCCTCCCTGACGTGTTGATAGAGTACAGTCAAAGCCACTCTTGGCCTTCGTTTTCTAGGCTACCCAAGGAAAGCAACCGGTTCTGGATTCCCCTGATCATCCTCGTAGCCCTTCTCTGCACTTCCTCAGAATTCATCTTTCTTGGACACAAGTAAAGATTCTGTCATGTGTATTTTTAGTAAAAGTCACAGACAGGTTGCAGGGCAATAAAGAAAAATTCCAAGAAGCTCACAATCTGTCCTTGACTTTCACCAAAAAAAAAAAAAAAAAACCCCGCACAGGAGCAGGTCCCACCACTGAGGATTGACTGCTGGCAGCTACACTAGCCCCAGCCACTGCTCCAGGCCTACTGCTTCGGCCTGGGTCCCAGCCCTGACCACTGTCCTGGTCCCACTTGCTGCTGCTCTTCTAATGGGGACTGCTCCTGAGGCCAGCACTGAAGCCAAAGAAGTCACAGATCTCCACTGAAGTCACAGAATCCATGACCTCTGTGATAAAATTGTATCTTTAAACATGAGTTACCAGAATTCTACATAATATTCTAGATGAGTCTTACCAGCACCTTGTACATTGGCATTGATATTTCCCTATCTCAAGTGGAAATACCTTGCCTGCTACTCCATAGGACTGAATTTCCCTTTTCCACAGCCACCTCACACTAGGCTCATAGGCTTTGTGTATATTAGCCGATCACAGGATGGTTTTTTCCTCCTCCGTCATTTCCAAATGATGAGCTCCCAGTTTATCACAGAAATTCCTGGTTTTAGGAAAAATAATAGTCACAGTCTACCTGAATATCTGACATGGCTTAGGTGCCTAACTTCTGGAGAATGCCAAGTGGAGAAAGACCCCTTCCTGAGGTGCACCAGGTTAGCTGCCTATGCCCATCCCTCCTCTTCTGCATTTCACTCTTTGCTGGCTTAGGTGGCTTCCCACTCAGCTTGCTGACTTCACAGAATCCCTTTCCTTAAGTGCTTAACTCTCCCCTTACAATGCATGGGGCTCCTGGTTGCCTATTTCAAGGCTAAGGATTCCACTGAGCAGCAGAATCCTAGGGGCCAGGCACTACAACATTGCATGGAGGAATGCCTAAGTACCTGTGTGAATCTGGGCCCTGCTGCATATTCCCTGGACCCCTATATACCATGCATCAGAATACTCCCTGCCTTGAAAACACTTTGGTTTTGTGGTGGGCAGCCATTCTGATGGATCATCTAGAAAATATCTAGTGGGTTTTATTTTTATAGCGGTGAGAAAATGAAGAGCCCCTTTCCAACAGCTAAATCCCCTGTGCAGATTGGAGGCCAGAGGGGAACTCTTCTGAGCTACTTTGCAATATGCAAACATGGATGGCAGTGAGATTTTAAAATATGGTTAATGATTTTAACATATAGGTGAAAGGTAGCAATACACTGGTTTTAAATATCTTATCCAAACAATTTATTAACCAATTTAAGCTATGCAGAGAACAGCTGCCTTTCCCATGGTATTTGGCTGTTCAAAAATATAGCCATATATTCCTAACGAGAGGAGGGATATTTTTATTATTTGGATACATTGTTTCTGATGTACATGGTCAAAATAATAGCTTTAAAGATAGGTCTCTTGATAACTTTAGCACGAGTAGATAAAGGCAATAGAAAACAGACTCTTTTCAAACATTGGCCTTTATCACAGCCATCAATATGATCTAATTAATCTTTAATGTGTCCCCAGGTGCTTATGCAGGGGTAGTTCAAACATGTGTATGACTGCAGCCAAGTGTGTAATTCTATTCTTCAGGATTTAATTCCCTTTAGCCATCAATTACAACTGCAGAGTTTGTATACATAAATGTGTGTTCTTAAAGGATTAGTGTAGGGATTAAATAAAGCCATAACAAGGTGGCATATCACAAACACACAGCATGTGAGCTGTGCCATGTAAATGCACCGAGGCATCCATCTTACATTTCTTGTCCACCAAAGTTTTCCATTAATTTTAGTGGGTGTTTGGTACACTTAAAGAGGGAGGTTCCTAACAGTAACAATATCATTCTAATTGCATGTAAGATCCAGTAGAATGATTTCTGTTTGTGGAAATCAAACGAGATTCAATGTAACCACAATTTATGTTTTAGTTGAGTAGATTTATATGGATTGCAGAATTTTAAGCCCTCCAAAATTGGATAAAGCAATTCCGAAATCTGGTTCTAGTAAATCAATGTGTGTCTCATTGCATGAAAACGACTTTTAAAAAGTTCATGAAGACAGAACTCATTGCAATGCACTGTTGGCTGACCTTTGTATGCTTCTTCTATTCTGTGCCCCAAAAGGCATTATATGCATGTAATTTCCAATATGGGAACAATTTGAGTTGTAATTAGACAAATCTCAGAAGGTTCCGCCACTGATTTGTTCATTCTTTCAATATTATTCTATAGGACACACCAAAAATATTACATTAGGTTCAAACAAGGGACAATTAAGAAAACCTTAAACCTGTTACAAAGGGTATGTAAACATATCATCACTTTGTAATGGGATTATTATACTTCACATATTGGGCACAGGGGTCATATTCTTGCTCTGACATTAAGCATTGAAAAGGCTGCCTCCAACCTTAATATGCCACATTAGCAGACACATTTCCTGATAACAGACCAATGCCACGATGCTTTTCTGCTAGAAATAATAATGGCAAAATACAAAAGGTCAAGCGATATGTGAAAATCATTATTTTCATTAGGATATCATAAGGCAAAAGTGATTTGTCTAAGATGAGACCAAGAACAGGGAGTTTTCTACTAGATAATTGTTATAAACCATGTGGATATTTTTACTTTTTCTCAGGTTTAGGGTGTTTTCTCCCAACACTGTTTTCCTTTAAGTACTTGATGTTAACATTGTTAACTTGACACCCATCCCAGTAACACATACAATATGCCAACTCACCAGTTTATACCTGTTGGCTCAAGATTTATATATAGGACAAACCATAGAGCACACCCATATATTTGAAAATTCAAACCTCTTGATTATAGGACGATTTAGAAGCTTTGAATCTCGAGACCCCTGGTGATTGCCAATACTCCCTAGACATTAGTTATCACCAGAGAGTGCACATCTTCATCTTTAAACTCAATTACAATCTGGTTTTCTGTTGAAATTTGGAGGGGAAAAAAATTAAAGCCACTTTCATCATCGACCCTATCCAAAAAAAAAAAAAGAACAAATATTGCAACCTTATTCCTGGATGGTAACTAGTCACTATAAAGCTCATAATACTTACATAGTGCTTTCATCCCAATGTGCATTTCAAAATGATTAATCTATCATGATAGCTACTTTAACAACTCAGACCAATACTACATAACAGTATGGATCAAGAAATGAAGAGGAATGTGATAGGCACTTGAAACTGAAAAAGGAATATAGATAAAGAGAATGTAATCAACAAAACTTCATATAGGCTAGGTTAAATTCCAACTCTTGCAAAGATTGCCATAAAATCATGACTACAACCCCAGTTTTGTGTCACACTAGCAATTAATGAAAAAGCAGTTTATATATACTGTGCCACACAAGTTACCCTTCTTCATTTCTTCTGTGCACCAAGTCAAACATATTTTGTACAGAGAAGACTTTATTAAACGGAATAATATTTTCAATATAAACTTTAATTCACTTTCTTTAACTAGATCATATTTTAAACTGAATGTTCAGCATTATCATTGATTGCTTCCATGGAGTAAATACTTTGTGTGTTATGCTAAGTTTCCTTGTGAAGAATAAATCATTTTCCCCATTCGGTATGGGCCGCAGGATTCATTATTTGTGGGCAGACTGCTAGTAATTATGCTTAATGGCACAGAATAGCTATAACTTGGAGTACCGGACACCTCTTAGATGTATAAATGGCATATTATGTAGAGAACTAATAATTGTCCAAAACACTTCCAACCATAATACAACTAAGGGTTTGTTCTGATTAGCAGGTGAAACCTCATATTGGCAACAAGCTCCATTTAGCAAGGTATAAACCTGCCCACAATTACTAGTACCCCAGCAGATGATTTAAAGGAAACACACTTTTCTACCACAAGTGAAATATTTCACAAAGCTAGTATTTGGATAGATTTTTTTTAAAAAAAATCTGTTTGGTTTTTCAGCTGAGATACTTTTTACTGTGGTAACTGTAATGCTGAAATCCTGTAACCTACCCTTATGTGAAATGGCGAGAATATAAAAACAGAATAAGTTTTCCCTATCAACCAAAAAAACTGTTACATATTAGGCTGATGTTTAGGTCCAGTCAAAAAAATGTATTTATTTTTCTCCATTTTCACTACTGAAAGTTAATATGGACTGTCATGTACAATTATACTCTACAGCAGCCTGACTGAGCTTTATTTTCTTCTGTAAAAAGATCTGTGTTGCAGAAAATGCTCCCCAAACCTGCTGGCCAGTCTTTGAACCAGCTTTGTGGCTTTACACATTTTTCTTTTCCACCCAACTGCAGCTTAAACCTATTAAAGAAAAAACTTCAGTGCTACATTGATTTTTTTTGATTTTTTTTTTTTGCAAAAATGCTCACGTCCAAACATTAAACTGCAAGGAACTAGGATAATGTGGAAGTGGTTAAAATTCAGTTCTTATTCAAATCTATGGTAGTTTTCAACTATAGGCACCGTACAGCTGAAGTAGAAGGATGATGCACGCACAGAGACCCTGTGTAGCTTGAGAGACAAGGCCTTGTAATCACTATGAAACAAGATTTGTTTCTGAGTTTGCCAACTTAAGTTGTTTTCACTCCGATTTACATCAAGTTAGTTACTGTGAAAACACGAACGATGCAAGCAGAAAAGTGGAGCCCGAGTGAAGTGCTAAGTGGCTCCTCCTCTTTCCCTTTGGTTGGCAAATTGGAAGTGTGGATGGGGAGAAGGCAGAGGAAAGATGGTGCCCAGCTTCAAATTAGTCTGGTACTTAGCCCTGGATTGCACAAGCTACAGAGGCCAATGTGGGTAGTTGCAGGGGCCTGCAAATGCCAGTGAGTTTCATCCATAATACTATGAGAAACTGTTATTCCTCATAAGGAGTCCTGTGGCACTTTTAAAGATTAACACATTTTTTATTGCATGAGCTTTCGTGGGTAAAATCCCACTTCTTCAGATGCATGAAATGGAAACTACAGTTTGGGAGGGGATATAGAAATGCGAGATTCCACTTCAAGCGTCTGATGAAGTGGGATTTTACCCATGAGAGCTCATGCAATAAATAAATTTGTTAGTCTTTAAAAGTGCCACAGGACTCCTTGTTTGTTTTACTGAACTAGAGTAACACAGCTACCTCTCTGGAACTTGTTATTCCTCATGATTACCTTATATTGCTTCTCACTTTAAGGTGCTCTCTGCAACAAACAGGGAGATGGGAGGGGTATTTTAATATAAAGCAATATTGGCCTGTATCTTTAAAGGTACCCCAAAAATCAGTTAGGGATGCCTCAATGGTGAGGCTTTGCAGGGCCCCTAGACCAGCTCCAATCAATAATGTTATGCCATTGTCATACTGTTCACAATAGACTAACAGTAAGACCAATGGTATAAAATTGAAATCGTTCCATTGTATTGCCATGCACTAAGTAGTTGTCTAGAGAATTTGATCACAGTGGTGTAACCGTATCAATGCCTTTATTTTTACCTCTAGCAGTGGCAGTATATCATAATCCCCAAGTTAAACAGTGATAGCCTATTTCAGCCCATTAGTAGCTCTACTCTTATTTGTAGGCCTTTCCAAAAGTGTAATGTATTATGCCACAATAATAAAGTCCCCCTGTTTGTGAAGGAACTGAATGTGATATTGTATGTCATATTTATGCACTAGTTGTACTATACCAAAACATGCATACAAAATGGATATTAATCATGATCAAACTGACACAAAGGATAATAAATTTGCACCTATGTAGATGATTTAACATAGAATCATAGTCCTGCCTGGAGTGCAAGGGACTGGACTAAGTATTATCTAGCGGTGTCTGTCTAACTTGCTCTTAAAAATTTCCAGTGATGGAGGTTCCACAACCTCCTTAGGCAACTTATTCCAGTGCCTAATTACCCTGAGTGTTAGGAAGTTTTTCCAAATGTCCACCGTAAACCGCCATTGCTGCAATTAAAGCCCATTGCTTCTTGTCCTTTCCATAATTTTTCTCCTTCCTCCTTTTAACAAACCCTTCTGTACTTAAAAGCTTTTATCAAGTCCCCTTCCCTCTCAGTTTTCTTTTCTCTAGATTAAGCAAACCCAATTTTTTCAATATCCCCTCATAGCTCATGTTTTCTGGACCTTTAATCATTTTTTGTTACTCTTCTCTGGACTTCCTCCAATTTGTCCATATCTTTCCTGAAATGTGACATCCAGAACTGGACACAACACACCAGCTGAGGCCTAATCAACACAGAGTAAAAGGAAAAAATTACTTCTTAAGTCTTGCTTACAACATTCCTGCTAATACATCCCAGAATTATGTTTGCTTTTTATGTTTTGATACTGTTGACTCATTTAGCTTATGATCCACTATAAATCCCAGATTCCTTTCTGCAGTACTCCTTCCTAGGTAGTCATTTTCATTTTGTATGTGTACAACTGATTATTCCTTTCTAATTGGAGTACTTTCCATTTGTCCTTGTTGAATTTTATCCTGTTTACTTACAGCATTTCTCCAGTTTGTCCAGATCATTTTGAATTTTAATCCCACCCTCCAAAGCACTTGCAACCCCTCCCAGCTCTGCAAACTTTACAAGTGTATTCTCTATGTCATTATCAAAATGATTGATGAAGATATTGAATAGAACTGGAGCCAGAAGTGATCCCTAAAGGACCCCACTCAATATGCCCTTCTAACTTAACTGAGAGTCACCGATAACTACTCTATGAGAACAATTTTCAACCAGTTAAGCACACACCTTTTAGTAGCTCCATATAGGTTTTATTCCCCTAGTATGTTTATGAGAAAGTTATGAGAAGAAGCATCAAAAGTCTTGCTAAAATCAAGATATAATCACATCTACCGTTTCCCCCCATTGACAAGGCTTGTTACCCTATCAAAGAAAGCTATTAGGTTGGTATGACATGATTTGTTCTTGACAAATCCATGCTAACTCTTACTTATCACCTTATTATTTTCTAGGTGTTTGCAAATGGATTGCTTAATTATTTGCTCCATACAGAGGTTAATCTGACTGATCTGTAATTCGCTTGGTTGTCCTTTTCCCCCTTTTTGTAAATTGGCGCTATATTTGACCTTTTCCAATCCTCTAGAATATCTCCCAACTTCCATGGCTTTTCAAAAAATAATTACTAATGGCTCAGATATCTCCTCAGTCAGCAGCTTGAGTATTCAGGAAGTATTTCATCAGGTCCTGGGGACTTGATGACATCTAACTTTTCTAAGTAATTTTTAGTTTGTTCTTTCCCTGATTCATCCTCTGTTACTATCTCATTTGCACTGGCTTCACTGTGTTAGATGACCAACCACTACTAAACGTCTTGGTGAAAAGCGAAACAAAAATGTTATTTAGCACTTCTGCCATTTCAACATTTTCTATTATTGTCCTGCCTCCCACTGAGTAGCAGGCCTATCCTTTTCTTGGTCTTCCTCTTGTTTCTAATGTATTTGTAGAATGTTTTCTTATTATCCTTTATCTGTCTCTAGCTAGCATGTCTCTAGCTAGTTTAATCTCATTTCTACTCGGCCTTCCTAAATTTCTCCCTACAAACTAGTGCTATTTATTTATATTCAAATTCTTTGTAATTTGACCTAGTTTCCACTTTTTATGGGACTCTTTTTTTAGTTTCACATCACTGAAGATCTCCTGGTTAAAACAATGTGGTCTCTTGCCATACATTCTAACCTTTCCTACATAATGGGATATATCGCTTTTGTGCCCTTAATAATGTCTTTCTGAAATACTGCCAACTCTCTTGAACTATTTTTTCATTCAAGAAAGAGATCTTGGGGTCATTGTGGAGAGTTCTCTGAAAACAACTCCTAAATGTGCAGCAGCAGTCATAAAAGCTGACAGAATATTAGGAACCATTAGGAAAGGGATAGATAAGACGACGTAAAATATGATAATGCCTCTATATAAATCTATGGTATCCCCACATCTTGAATACTGCTTGCAGATCTGGTCACCCCATCTCAAAAAAGATATATTGGAATTGGAAAAAGTACAGAAAATGGCAACAAAAGTGATTAGGGGTATAGAACTGCTTCCATGAGAGAAGCAATTAAAAAGAATCAAACTTTTCAGGTTTGAAATGAGATGGCTATGGTTAGGATGTGATAGAGATCTATAAAATTTTTGACTGGTGTGGAGAAAGTGAATGAGGAAATGCTATTTACTTCTTCACAAAACACAAGAACTAGGGGCTACCCAAAGAAATTAATGGGCAACAGGTTTAAAGAAAGAAAGAAAGAAAGAAAGAAAGAAAGAAAGAAAGAAAGAAAGAAAGAGTCACACAACACACAGTCAATCCTCATCAATTTTACCCAGAAATCCCACTGAATATAATGGAAGTCCCTCAGGAACATTTTTTTTACTACTATGCACGTGTACTATTATGCTCTGCTGGACAGAATGTCAGACCGGCACAAATATGTAACGTAACCTTTTAATGGCTGGCCCACAAAGGATAAATCTTATTATGAATTAAAACTAATAGAGCCATGGCACTGCACAGCCATCAAACTCAATTTATCAAATTAAGTGTGTCCTCTCACTGAAATCCATGGGAAATGCACATAAACATCTGAGGCCATTTTGTTCAGTTAGCCATGGATCTAGAACATACATACTACTGAGGGGACCATATTTCCCAAAGGGAAAATGGGTCACTGTGTGGAGCTGCCTGAGGCCTCTTTTCCTGCCACCCATGCAAGGCTGGCCCAAGCTGTTTGCCTGAGCACTCCCTGCATATGGCTGACCCAAGCTACTCACCTGAGCTGCCATCTCCACACAGAGCCAAGCCGTTCACCCAGACCCTGCCCCTTGCCCAGGCACCTCTGCTTGCCCAAGTACTGCCTGCTCTTACCCAACTCCCCACCTCCCACACAGAGCTGTCATTGCTACTCGCTGAGCCCTACCTGCCTCACTACTCCCCCCTGTCGCATTCCTCTATGTAACCCTTATGCCTAAAACAGGCTCTCTCTTTAAGGGACCCATTGAGGGTGGGTTACTGTTGCTGGGCAGATCAGCTATCCAGAACCAGAAATTTCTGCAAACAGGGAGTGGTAACATTTGAGCATGCTCCACAAGATTTCCTGCTGATGTGGTCAGATCATATGAGACAGAGCAGCAGACTGGAGACAGGAGGAGACAGGAGTTGCATGAGGTGAACCCCTGTATTCTGTTTCAAGGAGAGAAGCTGAGCCTGGAGTGGACAGCAAGATGTTTTCTCCCTCCCATGGAGTCTTCTGCAGCAGAGTTTGTGCATGTGTGTATGTGACTGAGGGCTGATTAACCAGTGAGCTGACTGGATGGTGCTGGTTCCAGAGGAGAAAGAAAAGTCTGCATGGAATTCTACTGAAGATTCCTGCAACCGAAGAAGAAGAGGATAGCTACTTCTTTCCACTCAAGCCTTTAGACTTGATCAAAGACTGTAGCTGAGATTTGGGTGAACTCCACCTGGACTTTGGGACTCTTGGGTGTCTTTCTCACAGTGTTTCTGTGGGGACTGTTCTGTTTAAATTCATTTTGTTTTCTTAGGATAAGATTTATTAAGTTAGTAGTTAATAAAGTTCATTGTTATGTTTGCTCTTAGTGTTATTTTAATGTGGGAGGGTAACTCTGAGCAATCTTTGCTGTGAGTCCCTTACTGACTGGATCCTGAGTCTCCAGATGCTTTCTCCATAGAGGTTGGGGTTTATTCCTGTTAGGCACTGGAGAGGGGCAATTGAATGAATTTTAGCGCATCCAAAGGTTACATCTGCACATCATCTTTTTTAACAAAAGTGGGCATTTGTCCTCTTTGTTCTTTCCAATTGAAAGCATACAGTGTTTCCAGAGTTCTTGCCCCCACAAAAGTTAGTAATAGGCTGGGCAGCTCTAGACCCTGATGCTAATTCCACAAGCACATGGATCTCAGTTATTCCACTGACTCCGGGCCCTGATCTAACATCTATTGAAGTCAACTGAAATCGTTTTTTTGTAGAATTCATTTTGGCCCTTAGGATTAAACACACATAAGGAAGACAAGACTTCAGACAATACTCTGGTGTCTTCATTTATTTATTTTGGTAAACTAAATCTTTCAACACAAATGTTATTCTTTGAGGAACAAACAGCTATTAATACTACAATGAGAACATTAAAATCAGGTTCACCCAGATTTTCCCTTTCATTAGGGGAAATGGGCCAGCTCCTCAGTGGGTGTAAGTCAGTCAGTGTTGCTCAATTAATTTACATCAACAGAGTGTTTGACCCTATATCTTTTACCCAGCCACAGACAGGACACCATTCTTTTTTGATTTGCCATTTATTTATAGACAACTCAATCATTCCATATCGGTGCTAAAACTCTTTAGCATCATTAAACACAAAATCTGAAAGCAAGAAGTACCTGCCTCTATTCTGAACACTAAATGTGTGTAACAAAACTTTCCTTACTGAAAACAAACTAAAAAAAGTTAACTGTTTTTCTCTTGTCTTTCTTCTGAAAATGGCCAGGCTGCCCCACCTCCCTCTTTTTTGAGAAACATCAATAATCCCTTAATCACTAAATGATTTTGTTTGGAATCATGGTAGAGAGTTCAGAAAAACACTAGAAAAGTAGGATTTTTTCAGAAGCTTAACTCAGAAGCAGGAAAACTAGAAACATCAAATTGGATCCACACTCATGGACCACCACGTTCCAAGGGTCCGAGTCAAAACCCAACAGAATCACTGTAAAGACTTCAGCAGTCTTTGGGTCAAGGACAAGCGCTCCTACAGAAGCGTATTAAGAGACCACACAGAGAACCAGTAAGAGAAGACAGAAGTATTAAAAGACTTTCTCATTAACTGAAGACAAGGACCGTGGTACATAGCAAATGGAATGTTCTTATCTGCAACAAATCTGAACTACCTATTCCACCCCCAAAAAAAAATCCTACATTTTTGGTTACATTTGCCAGATCAGATATTTTGTCATGTCTAGTTGGCCACATTTCAGAATTAAGTTCTGATTGTTATTCTTTGCCACAGTACAACCCTACGTTACATGCAATTTCATGGTTCTTTTCCAGTAATTAACATAATACTAAGGGCAGCAAGGGTCGAGATGAAAATTAATGATATAGCAAAGACCCATTAATCACTGCTTGCTACGAGCCAAATTAACTACAGAAGGTAGGGCTGATAATATGACAGAAATTAAATAGAGAAAGCTGCTAACAATATGTAAATAGAGTATGTGCCTTTCGAACTTTTGCCTTAAAAAGGGTCCGTTTTGGAAAACAACTTGTCAGCTTTCGTTGCATGCAGCATAAGAAACAGAAGAACAAGACAGAAAATAAGAATGTAATTAAGAACTGACTGGATTTTGTTTTTTATTTCATGATTTCTAATCAGGATTTCTGTGAAGAAAAAATACTTTCATTTCTCATGCACTGCTGATGGCCGTGGATGTGAATTTATTAAATAAGGATTGTTGTCTGTGCCAGTTATACAAGATTTTGGCGACGGGAACAAACATTCTCAGTATAATTTATTGCATGTATTTTCAGATAACAGTCACAACACATGCAACATTGGATGGCATCTAATGTCTTCCAAATAATAGAGAGAGTCATTCAAAGGAGAGTACATTAAAATAGCCCAATCGTTCTGTGACCTCTCAAACCCATAATACCATCTGGCAAGGGGATTATAGGGATATCTTCATTCTAGCACGTTCACTCTCATTCTGGTTCATGTTTTCCTCTAAGCGAGAGAGAAGAAATCAGAACCGGATTATCACAGGGGCTTAAGCCCCTAAAACTGCTGCAATAATCTGGTACCCCGCCTAGCTCAGCACCAGCAAGGCATAAGCACTGAGCACGCTCTTGCCATGCTGGTGCTGGGGCAGGGACAGGGCTGTGGAGCCAGAGACCAAGCTCTGCATTCTGTCCTGCCGCTGGGCCGGCCGGTTTTCCCCCGGGGTGGGGTGGGCCAGCACCTGTTTATTCCACCCAGGGCAGGGCTGGCTGGCTTATGGCAAGGCCTCCAGTGCTCCATGACAGCCTTCCAGGATCTGCCACATGCCAGCTGGCCCCCCATTCCCAGGCAGACTGGCCAGTGCGGCCAAGATAGGAGTGTCCTCTGGCCCAAGGTCCTCCTCTCCCCTTCCAGTTCCGGGGTGTGGGTAGGGGCTGGCTTGTGCGGTGGAGGGGTAGTGGTCGGAGGCAGCTGGGGCCCCTGCGGAGAAAGGCAGCCCAGGGCCCCGGGGCCAATTAATCCAGCCCTGTAAGAAATGTCTCTCTTTCTGCTGAGATCTAAATTAAGCATTGTAAACTATACAAAGTCATTGTCAAACATTAACTAAGCGAAGTGAAGTTAGCAAGGAAGCTTCACATAGGAAAAACAAGCCACAGGAATTAGCCTGTCTCAGAGTACAGACAGTGAACTTTGGGGCTATTTGTAGAAGGCAAAGAAGATACCCCCTCATCCTGCATCTAGGAAGTAAGTGGATGGAGCATTCGCATTCATGAACATAGGATCACAACCAGCCGTAGTTGAAAATGCTATAGAAGGGTGAGGTAAAGCTTCTTTAGCCAGGAAGCTACCTTTCTAGGTAAATTTAGTCTAAGCATGTTAGGATTTTGTACTACACGTAACCATTTGTTTCACTTTAATCTTGGATAATACATTTATAGTAAAAACAAAAATAAAGTGTATCTAAGTGCTGGGATATTAAGCAAAACGCTAGCCCCAACCTGAATCTTACAACCTGGAGTGTACACTGTTCCTGTGGACACAGCAAACCTCGTATTTTTGTGAGTGTTGATAAGGAACTGGACACTACTGGAAAATGCTTCAAAGGGACTCAGGGACTAGAGAGCGCCTATTGTTACCCTATATGGCAAAGGAAAGGCTAGCAGAGCGGAGAGAAAAGCGTGTAAGGGGCTATCAAGCAGGTAGTGTCTGGGACTTGATACTCAGCCAACCACAAGCAAGACTCCCTCTCGCTGGTGGCAGAAAGTAACAAGATGACTCACATTCCTGGTTACCTCAAAAACTGTCACACATTCTGAGCCTGATCTTGTGCCCATTGAAACCACTGGAACGGTTTCTGTTGACCTCAGTGGACACTGGATGAGGCCTTTTAGCAGCATTCATAAGGCAAATATAAGACCTGTTTCAAAGCTAAGAAACATTTACTTTCCAGGGGTATGCACTATAATGCAACACCTAACAACGTGGGAGAGGTTATGGCTTAGCATTCCCCTAGTCATGCACACGTTCAGTGTTACTAACACAATATACTCCAATATATTACCTTCAAGATCAAAACACTTGACAACCAGCCTACATACTTTGAAATGCAGCCGTTTCTGGAATGGGGCCACAGCAGCCAATCAGTGCAGCGTACCCTACACAATAGGAAGAGGAGACAGTTTAGTGAGCTTATAAAAAGTGCCAGTGCAAGCTTTACTGCCCACACCTTAATTTAATGTGACATTCATTACAAAGACTTTCCGCGTATTAAACAGAATAGGAATGAAATTACCACATAAGGCTGAAGGTCTGAGTTCACAAGGCCAGGATTTCAATCAGGGGTTCTGGAGATTTGAGGTGTTTCAAACCTGATGCTTAGATTACTAAATCAGCCTTCTCAAACTATATTACAAGATATCAGATAGCCAGGGTAAGGTCCTATACCATTCACCAACATGTGAAGTGGGCAAGCAAAATATGGATTAGCTCTCAATGAAATTTACAACATATGAGGAGCAATATGGGTTGAGCTGATTAGAAAATTGGCCTGGAGGGAGTTTGCAGGGAAATTTTCAAAGAAAATGGGATACGGGAGGAAATTGTTCACATTTTCTGTGGAAAAGTAACTTTTTGATTGAGAATATCTCATCAAAAATACAAACATTCCATGGAAAGCAAACACTTTCCATGCACGCACACAAGCACACAAGCCCAACATTCCATCGAAAATAGTTTCAATGGGAAATGTTCAGGCAGCCTTAAGTCTGGGGCATATATGAGCTTTCTGAATTCCTAGGCCTGAGTCCTATTCCTATGTATTCATAATCTCAGTATTTATCTACATGGTGCTTTAGACTGAAATAGAAGGATGTAAACCATAGTGCGCACAGCCTGGTCTATGTGACCATGTTGGTAAGCACAGAGGCTATGTCTGAATTGCATTTTAAAATCTTGGCTGGCCTCTGCCAGCTGACTCAGGCAATATAACTGAAGTGTGGACATTCTGACTTGAAGTGAAACCCAAATGTCTACATTGCCAATTGACAAACCCTAAAAGTTTCTCAGTGTGCGTTAATGTTGTACTTTTTAAAATGCAGACAAACAGCCAGTCAGTACACAACACACCCACAACCCTCTAGAGAGGATTGATGCTCCATGTAGACAAACACTCAGAGAAGTCACCTGATTGTTAAATGCCCCCATTTCCCAGCTAAAATATGATGAATATGTACCCCACAGGGGAGCTGTGAGGTTTAATTCCTCCATACTGGTAAAGCACTTTGAGATGCTTGGATGGAACATGCTATGATGTCATGAAGTGCATTGCTCTGCACCGGTGGGGGTTCTAATTCCCAGATGCATGTGGAGTAGCATCTTCCTCTAGGAACAGCCGCATGAAATCTGGCAGGGTCTGGCCATTTGTAAATATTAATTAATCTGAAAGGGAATGACAAATGATGAGCACCCCATCTGGTATCCCCTCACCCCTACCATAACAGGCTCCCTTTTCCATGGCTGCAAAATATAAGAACAAGCAGGAATACATTAGAATCCCAGCAAGCAAACCAATGGCCTGATTTATAAGCACCAAGTACCCACAGCATGAGGGGGCTGAGGAACACCTTGCTGAGGCAGGGAGGGATTTAGAAGAGACATATGATAGCCTGGGGAAGGGAAAATTGTGGCAGTGTAGGGATCCCCTGGTTGCTTCTGTGTTGTGTGGCAGTGTTTAAAGGAGTCTCCTGGAACTGCTGTCTTGGCTCCTTGGTTTACCAAGGCTACAATGCCAGGGGGAGACCTGTATGTGACACTACTTCAGTGCAGACATACATAGTTGTAATGTAGAGAATCATTCTCAACTTCTCCTCCAGCCCAACTGCCCAGCACAGCATTTCTATAAACCATACTGAAATGCACAACTAGAACTCTGTTCTCACACTTCCCCACCATGTGTAAATATAGCAGTTTCCGTACTTTAACAGATGTGCACATCTGTCTTCAGAAAGCACATCTTGGTCTATCCCTGGTCAGAGTTAGGGTTGTGCTTTTCAGCCTGATTTTGAGAAACTAGGAATGTGCATTGTGATTGGTTACATGCTGGAAATGCAAAGGACTCTTGTGGAGAAGAAACAAACAAGGAATCTACTGGCATGAAAGCTCATGTGATAAATAAATTTGTTAGTCTTTAAAAGTGCCACTAGACTCCTTATTTGTTTTGCTGAGCTACACTGACACAGCTACCCCTTTGGAACTTGCAGAGGTACGGCATCAGTGTGTTTGGGTTTTAAAATATGCAATTGAAGCTTTTCTTTACCGGTGGGTTCTTTGATTTTTAGTTACTGTTGCATCAGTGGATGGGTGCTTCAGCAACTTTAACTAAGCTAATTACTGCAGCTGGCCATAACATTTGTGATGACATGTATTTTTGTCAAAGCTGAAACATTTGGCTGAAATGTATCAATTTCTACCAAGCTTTCCACAGGAAGGTTCCTGCGCTCTAAGGTGGGGTCCCTAGTCACTTCTGATCAGAGAGAAAGACAAATCGAAAACCTGACCTTTTCCATTCAAAAGCAGATGTTTTGAAACATTTTGTGAGAACATTCCAAGATTTTGTTTTCATTCCAATGCAGAACCAAAAGAAATTTCAGAACCTCAATATCTGCCATAAATTGAAATTATCTTCTTCTGGTCAGTTCTACAAATTACACTTTGTGTTTGGGGGTATGAGAAGGTATTAGGTTGAAAAAGAGAGAGCAAGAAACAGGCTAAATTCTGCTCAAGTTAACATTGGGGTAAATTCAGCCGTCAGTAAAGTCACTCTGAATTTACACTGGTGTAAGTGGAAGCAGAATTTGGCAGTTTTAGAAAAACAATTTAAAAACGAGACACGGGAGGTTAAAAGAATAAAGGGAACATCTAGGCACCTTTTCTACATTACTAATGTTTTGAAACCTTAATCAGAATCAATCTCCGCATTTTTATTTTTTTTTTTAAAAAAAGGTCAGAATCAGAACCAGGTTTCAGTTATAAACTGCCCATTCTTCTTTTGTGCTGAAAAGAACAAGTTTAAGCTTATTAAAATCAAGGCCCACAGGACTGGAATATATAAACCAGAATTTACATTTCCAGGTTATTGTTCAGTGTTGATTTGTTCTTGTAATGATTCAAAATTAACTACACAATGCAAAGCAGTACTGGAATAGGAATAGAAATAAAGAGGCTGCCAACACATCTAAATACTTCATGAAATGAAATGTATAGAAACTTTGCTAACTCAGAGCAGACTTCTTTTTCAAAGAAGAAAAAGCATGAATGCAATATCTTATAAAGGCTGGAGTGGACCAGATACTCAGTAAAGTCACTGTGAGTCTTTCATTGACTACAATAGATTTCCATGGGGCTTATTTTCCTTTTGAGGCAAAACAATACACTGAAATCCATGACAGTTCTGCAACTGACTTCAGTTGGATCAGGCTGTCATGTCACTCCTAGTCTGTGACTAGGGTAAAAAGTCCATTTTCCAGGATCTATTCTACCAGTTTCAGAGCAGAAAGGAAACAAAAGGAAAAGAAAGACTTCTACAACACCTTAAACAGAATATGAACTGTATTGAAATTCCTTCAATAAGTTGACAATAGAACATGAAGCAATGTGAATCTACTACAAGCTTTCTCCCAAACTGGCATTAAGTATAATATATAGTGCAAATGGTGTACACAATAGATTTATGGCATCTGAATACCAAGAGCTATATTTCCAAAAGAACTGGCTTGTCTTTCTCATCCTGCTTACATTGCTGTAGTAAATTACAGAGCTAGATATGGAGAAACATGCACATCACAAAAGTTATATATAGTTAAGGATGAGTTCTACCATTCATTACAGCCCTTTTCAGTTACCCATAGCTGTCTATAACAAATTGCTCAGGCTATAGCTGTCCATGCTTGATCTCAGCCCACAAAGCTCAAGCAAATATCTCCCTAGCTGAATACTTTCTCCATAAGTTTCAGTCAAATATCCCGTGGATACATAACTAGAAAAACTGAATTCATTTTCTTTAAACTTTCTCCATTTGTTAAGCGTCACTGAGATCTAAGGAACAAGCCAAGCTTGAAGAAAATATTTTAAAGAAATAAGCATTGCTCATTATAGCATGCAAATGTAAAACTGAAACTTGCTTCTTTGGAATAGACAAAAATAACATACTATATTGTTACTGTGCAGTCTGGCAATTGTACCGGTGAAACAAGCTTTGCACCAATAGTGAGTACACCCAGGGCTTTATCCTGTGTTCTGGAATATAAGCACACAGAGCAGTTTATTCAGAAATACTAGTCTGAACATGGCATGAAAATCTGCAATGATCCTCTACAGTTTATATAAGTAATGTCCATTCTCTCAGACAGGGGAACACAAGTAAGAGAGCTAACAAAAGTCATGAGAGGAACAAAAAGAAGAGCCAAAAATGAAATATAAAACATGCAGGAATGGGAGAATATGAAGTCAGAGATGTGGGTTGGAATAAATCCATGGAGTGCTCTGAAACATTTTGAATTGGTTTCAGAGGTGAAAAGCCAGCCACTTAAGGATACGGGAGAATGCCAATGGTGTAGTCCTATTTTCCAGAGCAAAAGTCATTTTGCTGTAGAAGTCATGGGCTCTGGAGGTTTTAAGAGAATGTAAGCCAAGTCAGAAATATCCATAGGGGAATACATTATGCTTTCTCAAGCTGAGATTGTAACACTTGGACTATATGCCACATAATGATGGCACAGGAGGATATATATTGTTTGTAGGAGGTAACTATTCCATTTATATGGAAAAGCAACTATCTTATACGTTAAGGTACAGACCTTCAGGAGACTGATCTCCAGTTTTGTAAGTGCAAATAATTATAGGCACAGATTTGCAACCATTTTTTATTTGCACCTTGAATTTAAGTTACTTGAGATGTCTATTTGCAGGTGTAATCAGAGACTTAGGCATCTAAGGCTATGTCTACACTTGTAAAGTTAAGTCAACTCTGTTAAGTCGACTTAACAAGGTCAACTTTAAGTCGACTTAAAGTCAACCTTGTTAAGTGGACTTAACAGAGCGGCTACATGTCAAGTCGACTTAAGTTGACCTTGTTAAGGAGACTTAACAGTAGACATAGCTGTTCACACTGGCTTTAAGTCAACTTAAGGCTTAAATTGACCTTCAGAGGTGGTGTTATTAAGTCGACTTAAGCTGTTATTAAGTCGACTTAAGGAAGCGCTTAAGTTGACTTAATAAAAGCCCAGTATGGATGTGGCTTTGTGTAGGTCGACTTAAGCGTCCTTAAGTCGACCTAAGTTGCCAGTGTAGATGCACCCTAAGTGACTTAATTTGTTGCACAAAAATATGGGGACACCTGTTCATACAACAGATTGTACCTCTAATTTTGGATTGACAAAGATGGAGGCCAACCTGAAAATCTGATTCTATTTCTCATCTAGTTAGGACTTTGCCCATTAGCTCACTGGTAATCAGAGTTCCTGGCCCATGTCTGTTACCATTAAGCCAATGTTATTCCATGCTATAATTGCACTCCACATGTGAAGTTGTTCCTAATTGTATACTGTGATTACTTTCTCCTCAGCATATCAGGCAATCATTAAAGGCCCAGGCATAAGTGAAACAATGGAATGTTACCATTTCTTTCTAATGCATTCACGTGGACTTAGTCCAGTTGGCTATTCCCATTATTTTCAAGACTGTGTATATTTACATGCTCCATTCTGCTCCAATGTAAGCACCTCTACTCATTGGTAGAGTAGTGAGAAGCTTTATTTACTTTTCCTGGAATTAAGTGAATGCTGCCATGAAGTGACCTTCATTAACTGCAATGATTTATATAACCAGAAAATTGACACAGCAACAATAGACTAGATATCCTGGGAAACTACTACATGGATAACTTTCCAAGACTGGTACAGGGGCAAAAAAGCAAGAGTAGTCATCTAAAAGTAACTTCATGCTATAAACTGAGGTGCCATGAGTTAATTACAGTCTCATAACCCACCCATAATTTCATTTCAAAGAGTTTTCCAAGAAAGAACCATGATCTTATGGAAAGGAAACTCAGTTTAGGAAAGTACTCCCCATAGCTTATTTTGTTCCTAATATTATTTAACAATCATCTCTCTCTGCATGAAATGTCTTTCTTTGATTTCGTTATTTTTACAGGTGATCCTGATCATAATCTTGGTAAAGTTCTGGTTCCCTTCAACTCTTTCCAAGTTTATCAATAATTTTCCTCTGTTATAATTAATGTTCATAGGTTTTCATTGGGTTTATTTTTTTAGTTATTTCATGATGTGAAGGAGTTCACTCCCCCCAGGTGCTCTTGGGGCTGGGTGCGGGCTGTCTGTCAACGTCTTTCCTGGCAACCCTGGCAACAGCCACTTTAGTCCTGTGATGATCCACACCTTCTCATTACTCAGTCCTCTAGTCAGTTCACGTATTCATGTCCACCCCATTCAAGGGCAGAGAGTCTGGCAAAGAATAGCGATATGCTCAGGCAAGGAGCTCCTGCGCTCCCCTGGGTTGAGGTCTCAGGGTCTTGACCCTCATGGCTTCAGGGACTTCTCTAGTCTAGATTCTCCCATTACAGGGATAGGTTTCCACTTTCTGTCCTGCCTAGCAGTTGTTAGGGAACCCAGACACCCTTCACTGTTTTCCATTCTAGGACCCCATTGGAGACAGCGAAAGTCTACACCTAAAGATACTGTACTTCTGCTTCCCCTGGATTACTTCCTACCAATGGAGAAAATGACAACATTAAACAAAATAAATCAAAGCTAAGTCTCAGACCTAATTGTCTACAGTCCTTGTCTCTTCAGCAGATCTGGTAGAATACCAATAGCAGAGACCCCAGGCAGATGGACTTCCCATATTGCTCTCCCTCAGAGATTATGGGTCTATTCACCTATACTGGCTTCCTATTCACCTGCTACTGGACTCTTCTGTTCTCCTTTTAGGTTCCTTCGCCAGCGCATACATGCTTTACCAGCATGGACAGGTACAGGCAACTGAGTCCAAAGTAACTCTAACGCCTACCTTTCTGGAACAGGGTTTGTACACCCTGTCATACATGACTGTTGGTTTCCTTTCCATTTGTCCAATATGGATAATCAAACTCATGTAATACAGACTGAAAGTAACGGTTCAATAATTTATTAACTGAATCAGGGTCTTTTAGATCACTTATTTCTGAAAGGCTATTCAAATGTGATAGTATACGAGATCAGTAAGACCACTACTGCAGTAACATGTCCATCTCTAGTGTTCAAACTTCAAAATGAATGTGGAAAAATTGGAGAAGAAACCCACACCTTTTGATGACAGACTTAAGAAGTTCATTATATATAGCTAGATGCACCCATCATAGTGCGTAAAGTAACTACAAAACAACTTTTACTAGTGGACAATCTTGGCTGAAAATTGAAGGTAGAAAACCTTACACTGGAAATAAAGACACCAATTCCTAACAGAGAAATAGAAATTAATCATTTGAACAGATTACCATAGAAAATAGTAAATTCATCATCATCACATGAAGATAGGATTCCTTGCCTTTAAATTATAATTATTTTAAATCAAAATAGAATTATGAAGTTATTCTTCTTGGGACACTTACCAGCTCCAGTGTTCCAGCTTGTACAAGTTATAATTTTCCTGTATGTGCATTTATGAAAAAGGCCCGCTGGCACTAACAGAGCTATTTGTAATGTAGCTATCCCTACCTGACCTTGTACATTTCTTGATATGGAGGCATGCAAACTCCATCAGCTTCGCCAGAAAAATGTGTATGGTCTTTGACCTGCAGGTGATACTCGTTGATTTTATAAGCACAGATAACTTTGTGAATGCAATTCGGCATCTTTAACTAAGTCACCCCAAACAGATGTATTCCCAAAACCAGAAGAAAAACATAGATAGCAACACTCTAAAGCAGTGATTCTCAACCACTCTGTCAGGACACATTATATTACAGCTCATTTCTCATTTAAAAAGCTGATACAAAAATTTCAACCGGCCCTACCTACCACACTAGGAATATTATTAAAGTAATATATGTATACACACATAAGCAGACGGGAAAAATACAGTCTTATTGGGTAGTCAAATGTCAGATAAAATAAGTGAACTTTTCCCTGAAACACGGCAGACTCAAGTTGTGTTGGTCTGCCAAAAGAAGGGACACCTTTGGTATATGTACGGTAGTTTTAAAACTGCAATTTCCTTTTTATTTCCTTCTGTTTATATTTCAAACTTTTAGGAATTCTGCTGTGATGCACTATTTTGTTGTGATCAACAACAACAGTGTAATAGTGATCAAGTGTTTTGTTCACAGTTCCTGCTGTCTATAGAGAAAACACATGCACACAGTGTGCTCTCATGATGACTTTATATTTGTTCTTTACCTTTATCTAAAATCAGAGAGACACGGTGGGTAAAGTGCTATCTTTTATTGGACCAACGTCTGTTGCTGTTAGAGAACTTACGCAGAAGAACTTGAGAGCTTGACTCTCTCACCAACTGAAGTTGGTCCAATAAATGTACGTCACCCACCTTGTCTCTGATATCTGGGATCAATATGGCTATAGCACCCCTGCATATTTGAAATCAAACTTGGAAGTGTATGGTTGCTCTTTGTGTGTGGAAAAACACAAAAATTCCAAATGGGTAAGTAGTTTCAGTTGAGAAATTTTGCCACAGTTTGACAGGAACTGACAAGAAGAACATCTACGTACCTGGTCCAGTTTATTATTAAATGTGCTGCAAGACCAAGACACAACCTAAAACCTAAGAATGACCCACGGTATGGACAGAGTTAAAGTATGTCCCTCTATGCCAATTTCCAACCTTATTTCTAATTGTCTCGCTTTGGTTAATTTGCATCAGAATTCATGTTGTTTATTTCATGGTCAGTTTTCCATTTCAATCAACATTGCATGAATACCTCCTTTATTCAACAAACTATCTGGTGATGGTGCATTATAATTCCAGACCAAAATATTTATCATCTTAATTTTACTCCTACTAAACCTGATACAGTTTGCTACATGATCTTTTCCTCCACATAACAAAAGCCCTTATAATTGAACAGGATTAGGAGGTTTCTAGGACGGCAGTTCATTTTGCTATTTCACACATTTTACCTACCTATGTAAGTAATACCATACACACACAGATTAAGTGTACCCCAATGTATGAGTATGTAAATGTCACCTGCTAGAAATCTCTTTATAGTCAGACTTCTAGGCCAATGTGGTTACTACTTCTGAAACTGGACGAAAGCAGGTGCCAATATCGACTGACAAATTATTCCAGTCTCCAGCTGTATTATCTGAAAAAGAATGAGAACCATATGTAGTGATCTTTGAAAACACATCCAGTGAGGGGAAGCACAGTAAGATCTCATTTGATAAGACAGGCTGTGTTGCAGTTGGCTAAAAGACAGGGGAAGAAATTAGGCAGTGCCACTCATTTAATTAAAAGTAAATAACAATGCCAATGAAAACCCAGCTCTCTTTCTAAGGTTAATCACACTACAGTACAATTTATTCCTCAATGATGTGTGAAATCTGGCAATCCAAGGTGTATCTATTAAATATACTGTGCTGAGAGACAGCAGGCTCGGGCCCATGTTTTTCAGGGCCCTATGTGACATAAAATGTGCAGCACTCCCCATCTCTACCTGTACCTGAAGCCATCAGACAACAGAGTCTTGTGGCACTTTTAAAGACTAACAGATTTATTAATCGCATGAGCTTTCGTGGGAGAAAATCCCACTTCTTCAGACGCTTC
>ML685779.1:24370595-24414402 GCA_007922175.1 Pelusios castaneus
GAAGCGTCTGAAGAAGTGGGATTTTCTCCCACGAAAGCTCATGCGATTAATAAATCTGTTAGTTTTTAAAAGTGCCACAAGACTCTGTTGTCTTTCTACAATAGACTAACACGGCTACCCCTTTGGAATCTGAAGCCATCAGTCAGTCCTGCAAAGCAGAAGCTGTGGCTGCTGGGTTGGCTAGATATATATACACCAAGCTCATAGTAAAGATGCATCCTATATATCTCTGAGGCAGAGGAAACAAATTTTGTTCTCTTTCATGCTTCTTTGATCTTCAGGCTCCTGTCCTATTTTTCTGATCACTCACTCACTGTCTTCAGTGGATTCACCTTCAAATCACTCCCACTTCTCATGAGTGTCCATGATGGGGCTCTCTTCTTAGCCCACACCTTCCCTCTACATACCCCTTTCAGCTCACCTGGCTCTGCCCACCATCTCGCTCTACCAATTGTCTCACAAATCTTCTTCCACTCCCGATTATCCTTTGGGAATAAGTCCCAGTCCCTGCTAACAGATTAATAACTGCCATAGACTTGATTTTTATAAGGCTGCCCATATCCCGTGTAATTTTCAGATGGCAAAGCCATCACCACCACCACCATGCTCTTTTTGGCCGGGCCAGCTGGATTCTTGCTATGCCGCCTGCCCTACTTCAGGAAGGGCACTGAAAGACAGACCCTTCTTTAGGTAAATCAGCTGATCAGTAATGGAGAATTCATTGATGGGGAGAAGGTTTCTGATTGCAGAGGGCTCTTCAGTGTAGCAGACAAAGGCATAGCAAGATCTTATGCTGGAAAGTCAAGCTAGACAAATTTATACAAAAAAATGTAAGAACAAATTTATAATAGGAAGCATAATTAACTATTGGGACAATTTAGCAAGAAAGGTGGTGTGTTCCTCATAACTAGAAGTCTTTGCATCGAGGTTAGATGGCTTTTTAAAAGATATGTCTGAGTTCAAGTAGATGCTTTGTGCTTGACAAGAAGCACTTGATTCTTCTCTGGGCTGTGTTATGCAGTAAATCAGACTGAATTATCAGAATAGTTCCTCCTCGCTTTAAAATCTGGGAATTGAAGAGTGAGAATATGGAGAGGGAAACTGTTATGCACTGGGAAAATGAGAGACAGGGGACAGGGCCTGAGGGGAAGATGGAAAGAGGCAGACGGAACATGAGGAAAAGAAAAGAATTAAGGGAAGGAGGCGAAATGCTGGGTTGGGAAAGCACAGTAACTCAAGGACAGGTGAAATTTAATGGAGAAGGAAAAAGGGAAAGAGAGGGAGATTAATCCCTTTCCTGCGGAACCAGCATGTCAATAGAGTGTTGTACAAGAGACATCAAAGGCCCTGATAACTGGCTGGGGGAGAATTCTCCTAGCATAGGCACTGTACAAGATAATTGTAGATGGCCCTAACCTGTCCCTTCAGAAGCCCTAGGCTAGCAGAAGTGCTGTGAGGAGGGGTAAGCAGAAGAGGGCAGGGGCCCATAGGCAGGCCAAGCAGGGCTCAGGAAACTAAGGAAGCCCAGGGAGCTGCTCCAGTGAGACTAGAAGAGCCATTTCAGCCCCAGATCAGAATCCCCTTAGCAAAAGTGGGTTCAAGGTCTGTCTGCCATGATGCTGGCAGCCTAGCACACAATCTCCCCCCTGGGTGAGAGGAGGGAGATCCAAAATGAGAGGGAGAGAGGCACAGAGAACTGCAAAAGGAGAAGGGGAAACTATTTAAGACAGTTTAGCCTCTTCCTTTTTTGAATCACGCCCCATTTAAGTTCCAAAGGGGTGACCATGTCATTCTAGTTCAGCAAAACAAACTAAAGTCTGGTGGCGCCTTTAAAGACTAACATTTATTTAGTGTATGAACTTTCATGGGAAACAATCCCACTTCGTCAGATGCCTGAAGATTGAGAATTTACAGAATGGGAGGAAAGTAAATGTAGGGAAATATAAGTCATAGGATTAGGTCAGACTGCTCCAGCAAATCAAAGCAGTTGTTTAGATTCCACTCGAGGCACTGTGTGATGTCCACAAATCACCTAGGAGTGGTTTGAAATGATGTCACAGCATCTCCACCAGGCAGTTCCCTCTCCAGTCAATCACAGAGCCATGGCCCCTGCCTGTGGAGAGAGTGGGGGGATGGCTAAAGTTGGGGGAAGGATTCTCATAGGGGTTCCCCATTCCATGCCCCACTCCCTCCAGCAGGTCCTCTCAATGCTCACCTAAGTGCCGTTATTTCCAAGAAGGCTAATGTCATATTGGGCTGCGTAAGTAGAAGCATTGCCAGCAGGTTGAGGGATATGATCATTCTCCTCTATTCAGCACTGGGGAGGCCACATTTGGAATATTGTGTCTGGTTTTGGGCCCTCCACTAAAGAATGTGGACAAATTGGAAGGAGTGCTCTGCTCAGTCAGCTGACCCCTGTTAGGGCTAAAAGAGAAAGCCAGTGGGAAAGCCAGTCAGGAAATGTCAGAAGAGTGGAGGAAGGCTCTGGGAACAGCTGCAGGCCCTTCTTGGAAAGAGCGCAGAATTATCAAGAAGCCAGTGGAGGGACTGACCTGCTGGCCTTCCTGAGCCAGAGAGTTAGGATCAGAGAAGGTGGTTCCTGGATCAAGGAGAGCAACCAGAGGCTATGTCTACACTTGCACTTTTAAGTCGACTTTAACTAAGTCAACTTAGTGTGTCTACACTTAAAATTAAAGTCGACTTAAAGGGGAACTTACAAAGTCGACCTAGAGCTTCCACACTGGATGCTCTAGGTCGCCTTTGTGGGGCTAGGGGGACCTTGGGCAGGTCCACGCTGGTGGGGGGACACCCCTTGTGTGCAATGGGGCAAATGGGGACAGGGACCCTGGCAGGGCAGAGTCCTGTGTGTGACACTGTCTGGATTTAGGGAAACATTTATGATATTATTTTCAATGGATATCTCATAAATGCTATAATCCATAGGAACTATGTCATGTTTGGTATCAATAGAAAGGTAGTCATTTGCTGGGAATGATTATATAGTTTATGTCTAGGAATTCTATTTTGATTAGAAGTTAGAATATCCAATTCCTATCTGTACTTTAACTTATGTTATTTTATTGAAATACCTAAGGCCTTGTACACACTACAAAGTTATCGCGCAGTAAGGCTCCTTTACCGCGCAATAACAATCAAAGCGTCCACACACTAAAGCTTCTTGTTGCGCAGCAACAGCCCTCTTGCCGCGCAACATGTAACCACCTAAACGAGGGTGGTAAGGCTTACCACTGAACAGTTGTTCCGTGGTACAGCCTGTGTGGACGCTTTTTGCGCTGTTGACAGCCTCCGGAAATGTCCCAGAGTGCCAAACCAGGCCACTCTGGGACATTGGAGCTGTCAAATATGTCAATTTCACTGCTCTAGCAGAGCAGTGAAATTGAGTATTATGGGAGCTGCCCGGTTTGGGAGCTCCCCTGGACTGAGCTAGGGGGCTGGCCCGAACCGGCTGCCCACGCTGGTTCGGGCCAGCCCCCAGCTCAGCCTCGGGGCTTTGGATGACAGCGGGGACTGGCAACGCAGCCCCTGCTGCCACCGGAAGCCCTGCAGCTGGGCTAGGGGGCTGGCTGTGGGCAGTGCATGGTGGGACAGGTGCCCACCATGCACTGCTCTTCTTTCGCAAAAGAGCATTCACACGGTGCACTAGAGGAAAGGCTTGACTGGAGTTATGGAGGTTACCTGAGACAGGAAACTGGGGCATGGGCATACGCCATTCTGCGGCTGTCTGATAAGGCTGTTCTTAGGCAGGCCTGCCTTTTTGCAAACTAACATGTCTTTTTTTTCTAGGTAAGTTATTCTAAAGGCGAGACAGCATGAGTCTGAAGGTCATTATCTGAGTCTTCAAAAGAAAGAGCAAGCCAGCCACAAGTTATGAGAGAGAAAGAACACTATGAAGTAGTAAATAACCGAAGTGTTTATGACACAGAATGATAAAGCAAATGGCACAGCTTATAGTAATGCACCCAGGCAATATAGCTCTTTCTCTGTAACTTGGCCAACACTATTGGGTTCCAGCCCAGCATCCTCCCTTGAAACTCAAACTATCACTGTAAATTAAATAAGAAAGTAATTTCAGTCGCCAGCTACAGAGTTCAAGAGTTAGAATATAACCTTAGCCTTACCAGAGCTGTCATTGCAAAGGTGTTTTCAAGCTAATTCACATCTGTCCCAACCCCTGCTCCTCACTCAAGTAAAATTCTCTTTGGCTTCTTTTGGGTATTTGTTTGTCTAGAGAGGTCAGGACAAAGCCCATGAACCTTTCTCTATAGTCAATTAATCAACTGCCAGTTGTATTGTGATAGACTCATTGACCTCAATCTGTTTAGATCAACAAAAAGAAGGTTCAAGGTTGATTTGATCACAGTCTATAAGCACCTACATGGGAAACAAATATTTAGTAATGGACTCTTCAGTCTAGGATTCTGCATCACTGACAATATTAAAATCGAGATGGGATGTTTTTCTGAAAGATATGCTCTTATGGTTATTTTGAGGGAGTGCTTTGGCCTGTGTTATACAAGAGGTCAGACTAGGTGAACACAATTTATGAATGTTCAGTACAAATTATAGCCCTCAAAATTCTGCATGGATCCAAAAGATACAAAGTCAAAATAAGAAAAAAAAATAATGTCTCAAAGATTTTTCTGGAAAACAGCCAGTCACCAATGAAACTGAAGGAAACTCTACAATATGAATCATTTAAAAAACAGGACCAATCTGGACAAAGCTCTGGAAAATATACCATAAGAAACAATTTTGTATTGCCAAGGGAACAAACAAGTCTTATTTTGTAGGTCTCTATTTTCTACGGGCTTGATCTGCAAGGGATCTCAGAGGACCAAGCCTATGGCATGTAAGATTACTTTACAGCAAAATTAATAGAAGTTTTATCTAGAGCTGTAGTAGGTGAGGCATACTATTTGATTTAATTCAATATGTCCCTCCAAAGGAACCTGAACATCTCATGGTTAATAAGATCTAGTCTGAAAGGCCTGAGACAAGGTTATTTTAAAAACACTTAAACAGGGTATATGAACAAATACCTCTGTTTTGGACCAGACATGAGCTCAGGCCTCAATGACCATATATGATACTTCATGAAGATTAAGGCTGTTTGGATTCAGGCTATCAGAAAGGCAAAATCCAGCTGCAAAATTCAGATCTGATTCAGACTACCACGGAGTCTGTTTACATCCAGGAATTTGATTTGGGAAACTGTCTAGTCAGAACATACTGAAAACGTGTATGGTTAATAGTAAAGTCCTTCCACAGCTGTGGAATGCTTTCAGCAACCCATTATAGATGCAAAACTAACATGGGTCAAAGGACACTAGCTAAAAAAGTGATAAGAGGTTCTGGCAAGGGAGAACAGTGGGAGAGACACTGAATTTTCTTCCAAGTCATCACCTCATAAAGAGAAGCGAAGAAGAATTACTAAGCATAGTTCTAACTTCTTCCCTCTCTTCTCCACTCATGTTCAACTCTGTGCATGTAACCTTGACTGGGTTTGGGCCTTTAAACATAGGTATCGCTACGTTAACAGTTTACCAAATGGCTAGAAAATGGGACAAGGAGACAGGAAATCTACTTTTCATAACACTGTACGTATTTCAGAAGAGCCACTTCACCACAATATCCCAGGTTCCTCTTGTGTAAAATGGGGGTAATAGCAATCACCTTTTGCAAAACTCTTTTAGAGTTTCAGGTAGAAGCACAAAATCCTATTTTGACAAACAAGGGGGAACAATAGGGGTTGCTTAGGCTGTAGGTATAAACTAGGAAGAATGGGATGAAACTAACCAAGAGGACATTTAGGCTGAATAACAGGAAATGCTAAACAATAAAGCCCATTAGACTGTGGAACAGAAGTGCCAGTAACCCCCTCCCTCACATGATTTCAAATAAGACTAGACAAAGCACTAGAAAATATACTGTAGGGAACAGTGGAGGGCTGTGCTTCGAGGCATGAGCAAGAATAGGCCCAATGACCTAACAGGACATTTCCAGCCCCAAATTCTATGACTGTATTATTGGCTGTTGCAGAATATGATGTAACAGCAGCCTGCAGTGATTGGCAAACCAAAGGGAGTTCAGAAGTCATTTTTTGGATTCCTTCAGCCAAGTGCAGGTCCCAAGCGCTGATCGCACTCATTCAGCATGTTTAGCCACCTGGCAGCACCACTGAAGCCAACCCAAATATTTCACATAAAGCTGAAATGAAATAGCAAACAACTATCATTCTCAGAAACGGACCTTTTTTTCTAGGATTTCTTTTTGCAGACAATATAAAAACAAGTGATTGAGCCTAGGCGCTTACTGAGCGAGATCCAGCAGATTCCAGTCGAAGCTGGAGTCGTGACGGCTGCAAAAAAAAATAAGCATGAACCAAAAGGAGGAAATACACCTGTTGTAGTCAGATCCCAGCTCAGGCTTCATCTGGTAGCGCAAGAAAAGACATTATAAAAATGGATGAGAAAAATCAAACTCTTTCCCTGCTTACAGACGTATGTCATCAGCCTGAGCTGCTCAGGTCTTTCTCATAGTCCTACCTCTTGCCTTTTTCCCAATGGCTGGAGCCCTCTGAAATGAAAGCATGTGCTTCACACAACAGATGAGAGCAATTAAATCATACACACCCCTTTGCAAATCTCAAACTAAAATTTTTCCCTATCAGCTCCCTCATAGGTTCCAATGGCTATTTTCAGTAGTAGAGCCCTTTTCTCCACTATGAACCAACCAACAGGCAGCGATGGGATTCAATCACATACATACTCAGGATTTACAGATTTCGCCCCATGCCTGGAATACCCGTCTAAACCCTTCCTGCTTTCTTTCCAGCCCTCCCTGCTGGGAAGAGGCAAGATGAGTTGCTGCCAAAAAGGAGTCCAACCGGAAAAGTAGAGTGCTAAGATATGGGGGAAGAGAGAATGGCAGCTGAGGGGACAGGTGGAATTAGCCGATTGAGGGAAGAGACAAAACTGAGCAACCAGGGGGAGTAGCAGGAAGAATGGATGTGTGGGAGGAAGGGAAAGAGGTGTATAAATGGAAAATTGATGAAGGAAGGAGGAAACTGCAGGGCTAAAATTGATCTCACATATTCAAAAATGTGTCAGATGCAATAGATGGATTCAGCTGAATTATATGAGAGAACACCTACTTTGGAGGCTTAGGCAAATATTACACGTTTTATGACCATTTTTACTATGGTATTTATAGTTGAGCCCATGTGGCCAAAACCTGATGAACTGAAAAACATTCTGTCCCTGTCTCTCTAAACACCTCCCCACATTCTGGGGCAGTCCTTGAACTTGCCAGGCCCGGGACATGTTTTAGAGCTCTAACTTACAGCTGGTGGCAATAGCCCCCTACAGGCTTTTCCATCAGCTGAGAATGATCAAGAGTGCAACAGCTCTTGAGCCACATTGCCTCCCTAAGCAACCTGCAGAGGGCAAACAGCTAGCACAGCTGGCTCTACATCATCTAGAGAAGTTGAAATCCACTGTCTGCATGGCCCCTTTACATTCTTCAAGTACCAAGAGGGCTGTATGGCAATGGAGAACCATCCCTCTGTCTATGAATCATGCATAGCCCCCACTAAATTTCCGATTTCAATCTTTCTTCTTCAGGTCAAGAAAGGTGGAGGCCACAAAGAGGACAGCTGTTTCCCCCCTTTCCAATATTAGCTGCTTACCTGGCAAAATGTCCCTGACTTTATTTTCTTTACCTGTGGTTTTATTTGTCAATCCAAGCATGCAACGTGGGTTTTAGAAATGTCCGTTTTCAAGGAGTAAATGATACTTTAGCTCAATATTTTTTAGCACTGAAGGAATTAAACAATGGCTGTGATTTCAGTGGCACATGCAGCAAGTGATGTGGGCTGAAGGATCAAATGGTGACTGGTACAGACAAAATCAATTATGTGCTCCAAGACCACTGAATCAGAGGGAACAGCAGCTACGGGCTGGAGAGAGGAGATTTGCCTTTGTACATATGTGAAACAGGAGACACAGTGCAACTCTGGCAATGAATAAAAAGAAAAAGTTGTGTTCTCTTAGATGTGGGATCTTCAGATAAACACACAGCAGAATCATATGTGTCAGGATTAGCCTGCACCTGCTGATTTTAAAAAAAAAACTACATGCTTATTAGAGAAGTGCCCCAATGGCACAGTTCACATGAAGTTATGACACTGTTTAAAATTCTGGAGAGTTTGGATCCAGGCTTTTAGCACAGTTTGTTATCCAGAAAGGCCCACTCCAAATCCAGATCCAAACACCCCAAAAGTCTGGACTCAGTTGCTCCAGGATTATGATTGGGCCCATCTCTAATATGTCTTGCCAATGTGGAATCCCATAACTATGAGTAGGATACCCTACATTACAGCAGACAGAAAAGCCTGAGCTTGAGTGTGTGATCTACAAGTCCTCCCGGCCCTGGGTTGTGGCTTGAAGAACTAACTCCTGCTGAAGCAGCTTCACTGAGCCACTATGTTAAGCATGTGGCAGTCACACCCAGAGATTGAAATCTAGACGCTCCCACTGCATTAACTCACCTGGAATATCTTGGAAGATGTGTGCTGAATCCTGCTTCCACTGAAGTCAGTGGCAAAGCTTTCATTTACTTCAATGGAAGCCTCCTTCGGCACAATGTTTGGCCTTCTAAATTTAAAGAAGCAACATTGTCCTGATTGTCAGTCTGTTGGATGACCTCTCTTTCAGCAGAAAGCTTCTGTTTAGCCAGCAACTGCTTTTCTTGCATCACAAAAGCAAACCTGAAACATTCACATTCCATAATAGACTACTTCGCTGTAGGACTCCATGCCAGGGAGAATCACCTGAAGATAATTCTAGCTTTTTCTATACATGTTATAATCTTAGAGACTGAGACCTAGTTGCTAGAGCACTGGCTAGTACTCAAGTGACTTCTGGTCTAGTCCCTGCTCTGCCACTGATCTACTGGATTACCTTGAGCAAATTGTGTCACCACTCTGTACCTCAGTTTTCACATCTGTAAAATGGGGTTAAGGACAATTACTTTCTTTGTAAAGCACTTTGATATCTACTGATAAAAAGAGCTAGGATGTCTCCTGCTAACAGCTTGTCCCCAGCAACTGTAATAATCTGCTACTTACAGTTAGCAGAGTTCTTCCTTAGAGTAGGTTGTCACAGTCTAGGCTTTTAGAGATGAAGATGCTGGGTTCGTATCTTCACTGACAGGCATGCTGGCTGGATGCATGCATTTGCAGTTTATTATGCTGAAACAGAGCTTCCAAACAAGAATGAGAAGCTTTCTATTGCAGGACAGCGCCAGGATACGAGACTGAATGCGGATCCCTGTCTGTTCAAAAGTTCACAGCTAATTCAGTCTTAAATTTATTATCCGTATAAGGGATAGAGGAAGAAGTGCTAAGTAGTTTCTATTCTTATTCTTTCCATATCTGAGGACATGTCCTACAGACATTCTAATAGAAAACCTCCCATTCCTCTTTTTCCATGTTATTCTCTCATACATCAGTGCACTTAGCTGAAGTCTGTTTTGCATTAGATAATTAGATACGTATCATCTTTGGATACACATCTCTCTGGCTCTTGTTTGTGGTGTGTCAGAGGAGATGGGCTGTTCCGATGCAAACAGCATACCCACTGTGAACCAGTTCCTAGAGTCATGTGGTCAGAGGCTGCCACCTAGTGTACCTAGACGTGTGCCGATCCATCACACAACCAGAGAGTTAGCTGAACAGATCGAGATGGACTAACTATGGAAAATCTGATTTTTCTACCAAGTGTTTTCTCAGTGTGGCTGGAGATGGAACACACGGCCACAATCAGGGTTTAGCCTAGAAGAAAACTCAGCATGAGAAAAGAATGGAAGGAAATGGCAGCAGTAATGAGATACATTATTGATTCTCTTGGACCATGTTTTGCTTCGCAGAAGAGCTAAATTACATGCATGCCATTCTCTGGCAGTAATAAACCAATCAGGCAGATTCTGTGACCGAGTCAGGAAACTGAGCCTACTGTGTTTCATGGGTCATCTGCCAAAACCCAACAGTCAGGTGCAATTTCTGGCAATCAACAATAGAACCTCTTAGGGCTCTTGTAAAGCTCTGAGCTTCCCTTCTCATTATTCAGTGGGGGCTTGATTTTGTTCTGGGTCAGAAAGAAAATACTACTCCACACAACATGAAGTGAGCATTAGTGTGTTAATTTAGATGGGAAAAAAAAGATCCAAAAGGTGTCAACAGAGCCCAGTTACTGTCCAACATGAAACAGTATTAAGGTTCAGTATACAGAAACTTCAACCTGTTTAGCACCAGGGCAAACACACTATTAAAAATTATCCTGTTAAAGATGGAAAAACAGTGACAGCATTTGAAACAGAAAGCATTTACAAATAAGGAGTCCTGTGGCACTTTTAAAGACTAACCAATTTCTTTACCACATGAGCTTTCTTGGGAGAAAATCCCACTTTGTTGACACTTTGAAGACGGGGAACTTACAGAATGGGAGGAAATTAAATGCAGGAAAATATATGACAAAGCATCAGGTCAGTCTGTAACAACGAATGAGAATAGGTTTTGGGGATTCAAACACTGGGTAACAACATATAGAAGAAGGTGAGGCCAAGTCACTTGTTGCAATGAGAATAAAATCCAAAGTGCCACAAAATCCTTGTTTGTTCGGCTGACCTAGACTAACACAGCTCCCCCTTTGGAATTTATGGAGCACTAAGTCAGGCTTTCATTTTAACAATGTTCCTTGTTCCCTCTCCCTTTAGCTGGAGAGAGTTTTAGAAGGAAAAGCCCTCTCATCTGACAGTCCCTTAAATGGTAAACAAGGATGCTAATAATGGTCCTTCTGATGAAAAGAGAATAAGTGAGCAGACATAGACTGGAGCTGCTATTATTGCTGCTTCGGGTAAAGTCCAATCCTGTTTCATCTCAGGTTATGTTTGAGAATCAACTGGAACTAGTCGGGATGGCAGAGTCATTGGCGTTCCTTCTCTTTGACCCCGTCAGGGCATCCCTCTGCATTAGGACAAAGAAGGTCATGGGATCCAGGAAACAGCGAGGGTGGCAGCCTTGATGGTGAAGCTCACACCAGGAGCCTCTATCTGTTTTCCCATCTTTTTCCACCCCAAAGGGAATGATGGGAGAATAGACCTTCTTCTTTTTTGTCCACCAATTAGGCCTTATGTTCACACACCAATTTTGGTTCATTAATTCTGCTTCGACTTCTGTTTTTATCAAGCACGATTTCACCTGTCTTTGAGTTACCTCAGTAGGCATTTTTGTTTACACTAATCCAGTTTATCACCCTTTTGTAACTTTTCCCCATCCATATTTGTTATTATAGGTTATTGGGCCATTTTATGAACTTTCACATTTTACAACTGAGCTCACAATTAGAGGAAATGTGTAGATCCAATTATCATAGCAGCCTATTGAGTTCCCTGCTCACAGGCAATCAATAAGTCACACATAGTTGCTTGATTGTATAAAGAGCAGGATAATTACATGACCTATAACTGTACTTGAAGTAGTGGCAGCTACAATAAATAAAATGGGACATTATGCTGCAGGGTATGAACCTGTAGTATTGTCAAAGGTAAGCTCTAGTTAACTTAGTTTATCCACTTCAAATTTGGGGAATGGAGAATTTAGTTTAGGTCAGTTTAACCACTTCTTTTTTTACTGTTTCATCACTGGTTAGCACTGGTTCCCCATATGCAACATTGTACAATTGACTAAATGCACTATGTAACCCTTCTGACAGTCGGAGTTGGCAACATGGGCCTGGTTCAATATCTACAGATTCCTTTCAACAATGCAACATAAAAACAGCTCCAGCCCCCACCCAGTAACCTGGGTCAATTACACACTACCCCTAGGGAACCTCGAGAGGCAATACTTTTCCTCTCGCAAGCAGAGAAACCAAGTGTAGGAAAGAGATTTTTAATAAAAAGGGGGAAAGTAACCCAGCATTGACTTACTTGGGAAAACACCAAAGTCAGGATTCACAAATAAAATCGTGAACAAAACACCCAGCCCAGGGTACGTGGCGCAGTTTCCTTTTGCTTCAGGTTCTTAAGTCCAGCAACAAGAAGTTCCTTTAATGTGCTCCTCCCTTCACAGTACCCCACTCATAGGTGTTGTCCTTAGTCAGGGCCCACCCAGAGTCTAGAGATGCAGCTGCGGGGAGAGGAGAAGATGGCACCCTGCTTGTCCCACTGCCCAGCCACTACATTCTGGCCTCCTTGCTGTGCCCAATGAACCTCTCTGCTAGCCGCTTATTGCTCCACAAACTGCTCCACCAGTTGCCTGCTAGGTGCTCTGCCAGCTACTCTGGTGCACACCATCACCTTCTGTTACCAGCTGCTTCTCTACTCTGACCGCTGCAGATGGGTCTCTTCAGATTCCACTCACCTCTCAAAACAAACAAGGAGTCTGGTGGTGGCACTTATAAAGACGAACACATTTATTTATCGCATGAGCTTTTGTGGGAGAAAATCCCACTTTGTCTGAGAAAGTGGGATTTTCTCCCATGAAAGCTCATGCGATAAATAAATGTGTTCGTCATTATAAGTGCCACCACCACACTCCTTGTTTGTTTTGCTGAACTGGACTGACATGGCCACCCCTTTGGAACTTCTCACCCACCTCTCAGTGATTTCCTTTCTTACTGACTGTCAGCTCCTAGTGAGGGAACCTCAGTGCAGAAGCTGGGCAGATGCTTTCAGCTCTAGCAAGTGCCTAACAAAAGACTCCTAATTGAATCTTAATTAGCTTCACCTTTGAACAGTGCGGGGGGGAGCAGATTAAACCTTGCCTGCGGCTTTTAGGAATAGCCCACATTTCCACACAGAATATCTGTTCCCACCCCCATCAACCCCCCTGATCACAATCCAGACTGAGCTCCTCTGGGCTGGCTCCTTGGGGTCAATCTTTGAGGAGCAATGGGTGCTCTCCAGGGTTCTCTGTTTGGTGTCCCCATCAGGTTCCCTGTGTTTAACCCTTTGACCTTCATACCTGTTCCTGTTTTTCTCATTTGTTGTCCCTCAAATTCAGTTGACTCCCAGCCTCAATAACTCCTCCCCTTAGCCTGGGGGTGAGGCTTTTAGCCATGGGCAATTTTGCACCCGCCCATGTCCCAGAACCCAAATAGACACCCTATCAAGCTTCACAGGGCTCTGGCATTCAAGCCCCTTGCTTAGCCAGCTTTGTTCATGGGCGAGTGACCCTTCCATCAGAACAGGCTGAGCATAGTTCTGCTGCCTTTTGCTCCTATCATAAAGGGAACAACATTTCACATTTAACACTAATATGATTTGTAATCCAACACCTGCCAACAGAATCGTTTGGGCAAAGCAGTCCCATCATGCCGAGCACCTAAGCAGAGTGGGTGTGCACATACAAATACTAGTTTGGCAGGGGAAAGTCCATCAGACCTCGTTTACGGTTATATCGGAGTGCTCTTTGCCTTCCTCTAACACCTGAGGCATGGCTCACTTCTGTAGGTGAGACACTGGACTGAACAGACCAAGGGTCTATTCTGATTTGACAAACCCTGTTTGTACAGCCAGAGAAATGATTCCCTTTGCCAGAGGAGAACCTAATTCCTCAAACCAGCTGCAGGAATCTTAGCTCTTCCACATTCCATCCACGTGCAGTGCCTTTCAATCTGTCGTTTTACTAGGCTGTCTACATTCCATCTAAGGACTGGTCAACATGGACAGGCAAACTCAGTGGCAGTCGACGAGAGTTATGCAAGCTAACCTTCATTGACTTCCTAAATTCCCTTCTGCACGCCATCTCCACTATGCTGCGCTAACAGGAAATGTGTACCCATCAACTCAATGCTATGCTTTTTGGGCAGGTGGTTTTATTAAATTGACTTCTTGATTGATTGAGCGGGTCTTCACTTCCACTCAATCAATCCAGATAAATCAAATGGACAGTGGCAAATTTGCCACTGTCAGTGAAGACATACCCTGACTGGATCATCAGTACAGGACAAAGAGCTGTTATTTCACTTCTCTACATTCCTCCAACACCAGACTTCTTTCTAGTCTCAGTCCCTGCCCCTCAGCTCTGTAGAAACTTCTTTCATTCCACATCATTGATCTGAACCATCCTAGCCTCAATCCTCATTAGCTGCCTGATTCTTTTCAAGTCCCATCCCAGCACTCATTTATTTTCTCTGCCATAGAGCACCTAAATCATCATCTAAAGATCATATTTCATACTCTTTCCCTGACCCCAGTTTCCCTGTGATCAGCCATCTTTCCGAAACTCACACCCTATGCCAACCTTATTCTCTGTCCTTACACATCTGAAGCTAGATACATTCAGTCTAAAATCAGGTGCACACTTGTTTAGCATTGAGGTAATTAATCACTAGATCATTTTACTTTACCAGGAGATGTGGTGGATTCACCATCACTTGGAGCCTTGAAATCAAGATTGAATGTCTAAAAATGTACTCCAACTGAACTGTAAGTGTGGATGCAGGAACCACTGGGTGAAATTCTCTCTCTTGTGTCATGCAGGAAGTCAAACTAAACCTCCTGCATGATCAAAATAAGACTTTCTAGCATTACAATCTGTGAGTATACAGAGCCTAATAGCACAGTATGTTGCAATCTATAAAGGCATATATATCAATCTACCCATCCCTGGGTGACTGTGCACTGACATGCTGGAAAGTCTTGTGCATTTCAATGACCCTGAGAGGTACGCCAGCAGGATTTTAACATCTGGTAGATCCATATGTCAAAGGGCAAGGACTAATCAAATAGTAGCACACTGGTCCTCCAGGCAGGGGACTGAGCAAGAAGCCAACACGCTTTCATCATCAAAAGGTTATAAAAACACAAGGTAGACATTCCAGCAAACAACAAGATAGACATGGTGGATGGAAGAGCCTTGTTAGTGCCCTAAGAGATGGGTTCAGATTCAGACATATGTATTAATTAGTTATCTCTGTAATACTTTTATGACACCAGCACTAGACAAAAATCATTGGTTTTGCATTAGACAAGTTTCATGCGCATCACACTCTTCCCAGTTGAACTAGCAAAATGCCAGTGCACAAGGGAAAATCCCCAGGAAAGCTTATTTTGGTAGGAATAATGCAGTGACACATTTTCAGCAATATACACGGTATTGTCAAGTTACGGTTAGACAAGCCAAATATTTTTGTGTAATTTCAGCAATAAAAATATGAGAGCAGCAATATTCAGACAGACTGGCTTTTGTTAAAGCTGCAATCCAAGAATAATAGGAGTTTATGTGAATTACTAACAAAATTGTTTTGGGGAAGAAAGTTGCTTGATGTCACAGACAAATTCATTAAGCCAAAGTTTAGATGAAAAATATTCCTGCAGAGGTGGCCCTATAGATTTATACATACGGTATCTACCATCCGATGATGGTCACTGGACCTGTCTCAAGCACTCTGACAGAATAGCTGACAATTGCTGGGGCATTGTGCATTTTCCAACAGTTGCTAATGATGATTTATGACTCACATTTATTCTATACACTATGGCACACTTACAACTAATTTGAGCTATTTACTTGCAAGAGTCATTTCACCTACCCAGTTGAAATGCAACTACTTCTAGGGCAAAACATGGCAAAACGTATGCTGTTCAAACCGAATACAGGTGTTTAGAACAAGAAATGAACAGTGTCATCTCTCCAGGAATTCCTATGGTCCTATGAAGGTAGAATACAAGTGCCTCAAAAACAATAATTAATTTTACCTCACAATGGGTATGTCTACACTGTCAAGTTAGGTCAACTTAAGGAGGTTTAAGTTGACATAAACAAGCCGCATCCACCCAGGGCTTTTATTAAGTCAACTTATGCCCTTCCTTAAGTCAACTTAATGAGAGCTTAAGTCAGCTTAATAACACCTCCTCTGAGATCGACTTAAGCCTTAAGTCAACTTCTTAACTTGACTTAAAGCCAGTGTGGACAGGGATTAGTGCTAAGTCAACGTTATTAAGTTGACATAACAAGGTTGATTTAAGTCGAGGAAGTATTGCCACTCTGTTAGGTTGATTTAACAAGGTCGACTTAACAAAGTCCTCTTAACTTTGCTAGTGGAGACATAGCCAATACGAGGTACAGTTTATCAGGTCACAGTGCAGACCCACCATATGGAATGCCATAGGCAGGGGGCTCCAGGGCTTCCACACCTCAGTCAACTAGCTTCCAAGGCTGCATGGTTCCCATACATTGGTGAGCCCGGTGCCGCTAGAGTCAGGAAGCCTGACAAAGCAGCTGGTCCAGAAACCGTGGAAGCCATTGTCCCAGAGTTGCAGATCTTGGAAGCCCTGACAGCTACTGAGTGAATCTGACATGATTCTTGTCATTTTTCACGGCTTCCCACCTCTGAAGAGTGGTGGTGAAATGTTTCAGGGCTTCCATTAAGTGGTGGGCAGCAGTGAAACCAGTAAGAATCATGAAAATTTCACTCAGCAGCCGCTGGATCCAGAAAGCATAATTTGTTATGGAAACAGTGGCACGTGGTTTCTGAAATGAAATTGTTTTGGAACTACCTGTTTGCAGTGGGGAAGGAGGAGGAATTAAAATTGTTTTTGTTTCAATTCAGAACAAAAAATATCAAATTTCAAAAAGTGTTGAAATTTCCCATGAACAAGATATTCTGAGTTTTGGCCAGCTCACTCCCCTGAGGGCAAGAGAGTTCTCACGAATGCTTGTACAACACATTTAAAGTATGTGCACCTTTGCCCATAGTGGTTTAGTCCTTGCTCAAATAAACCCTTTCTAATGGAGAGAAGTCCATTTTCACAGGGCCGAATTTAAGGGCAGGAGACCGCCTGGGGCACCAGGCAAGTGGGGCACTGTGCTCAGGGTTCTGTTTTTGTTGTTAGGGACAACAGAGGAAACAGAATATTTGAAGGAAAACATTTCAGGTATTCTGTGTGTGGATTCATTTTTCACTAACCCTCCTAGATTATTCTGGATCTGTGTATTATATATGTTTACTTAGATATGGCATGAAGAAGTACAAATTTACAGATCCTAGACTGCAAAACTATCACCTTATATGACCAGGATAAATTGTGCATGTAAATCATGCATCGAAGTCATGGAATGAGTTACAAATATAATAAAAAATGGTAAGTTATTCAAAAGTTTAATATCTGGAGGAAGGTGCCATTTGATCTAGGGCCACCCCAGCATTTTAGATAGGGGTATATTAATTTTCAGGAGATTTTTGGTCACCTCACCTTACCACCTGTCCACACAGGTTTTATATTTAGTGGAACCAACTGTGTGACACTCCACAGATAAGTCTTTCTCTAACTACAGTAATCTGGTATCCTATGGAGCATTTATGGAGCAGCATCATATCGAAACGAATATTTCCTCTCTGCTGTACTTTATATGTGCAGGGAAGGGGAAATCAAGCTTGGAGAACAGAGATGCTTCAAATAAAAAAAAAAATCCTCAAGGTTTATTAGAAGCCCCAGGCCCCTGGCAGAATCAGCTGCCAAAATTCTGTCGTATCAACAGAGAAAGCCAAAGACGCTTACTCCTACCTGTCATTGTCTTTACCTTAATCCAGCCAAGATATAACTACTCTTGATTGGTAAAGCTGCATACAAACCACTGGAGACGGACTATCAAACAAACCTTTAGACAGCATGTAGATTGCCATGGCAGGACAGAATACAAAAGACAGATCTATGCATTATATATGTAACAATTCAGGCAACCTAATTATAGTTTGAAGCAGCAGCAAATCATAATGATAACATTTTCCCTTCTGGGAACAGGTGTCCAGATATATCTAAATCCACCTCATCTCCAGAGCTTTCATACATTGAGCTATCAACTGGTTTCCCATATTGAACTAGTTATTAGTGGTGCTTCCTAATTTGCCTGTTTCTCTTTCTCTATGAGATCATCTGTTCTCCTTGTCTCATTGCGATATTCCCCGCACACTTCTAACTGCTATTTATTGCATGAAGAACTGGGTGGCTCAGAAGACTGGAAGTAAGAGATGGCACTCTTCACCCTCATATTGCTACGTCAAGCCTGACCAAGGTCATTGCTTCTGATGACGTGCCAATGACCTTCGTTCAGCTGCTTATGGAAAGGCAAAGACATCACAAGACAGAACCACAACCTGGCTGTCAACCCCAAAAGAGAAATCACAGGTTGAATAGGCCTAGAGATCAAACTACAGTGCTTACTATAATTTACCAATAGTCACCACTCCATAGTGTCTGAGAAAAAAGAAAGAAGTCATCAGTGGTCACTGTTGATAGATTATGACATTTGAATGGTGACCACTGTACAGCAATATGAGGACCTTCAATCTGGCATATTTCATTAGCACTAAAATCACAAAGAACAATAACCATAGGAATTACAGTAATAGTATGGAGTTATGCTGTTGTAGAATTAGCATGTCTCTAAGGGTACGTCTACACTGGCAAGTTAGGTCGACTTAAGGAGGCTTAAGTCGACCTAAACAAAGCTGCATCCACACTGGGCCTTTATTAAATTGACTTAAGCATTTCCTTAAATCGGCTTAATAACAGATTAAGTCGACTTAAAAACACCTGCTCTGAGGTCGACTTAAGGCTTCTGAAGTCGATTTAAGTCAGTGTGGATGCCCTAAATCGACTTATTCCATAAGTCGACCTAGGTCTGGGGACAAGGGAGCCCCGCGTGGCTCCCTGGCAGAAGGGAGCCAGGCGCAGCTTCCCAGCAGAAGGGAGCTGAGCATGGCTCCCTTTTGCAGGGGAGACATGCATGGTTCCCCTGTCCCCGGGGGGGAGCCCATGCTCCCTTCTCCCCGGGAGCCCAGGCTCCCTTTTTGGCAGGGAGCTGCAGCTCCCTTCTTGCCAGGAAGCCTCAGGGGACAGGGAGAAGGGAGCCGCGGCTCCCTTGCCCCTGGGGAGCTACGTGCGACTCCCTTCTCCCCGGAAGCCCTGGCAAGCAGGGAGCCACACAACTCCCTGAGGACAAGGGGAGCCCCAGCTCCTCTGCAAGCAGGAAGCCATGGCTCCCCTTGTCTCCAGGGGGAGCCACAGCTCCCTGGTAGCCATGGAGTCGTGGCTCCTCTTGTTCCCAGGGGGCCGTGGCTCCCCTAGCGCTTCAGAGCCGCAACTCTCCATCAACCTAGCCAGTCAACTTAGAGAGTCTAGTGTAGACTCTCTAAGTCGACTTAACAGAGTCAACTTAGCGTTTCTAGTGTACACATAGCCAGAGTGAATGAATCGGTGCTCATTCTCTCGTATTTATTGAAGGGCTATAACCTGTTTGTCTCTAGAATAATCTAGGAAGCTTCCATTAGTAAGAAATGAGGCTATAATCATGGGTTGCAGAAGTTCCTTTCTGTTGAATCCCTTTATTTACCCACTCTTTCTGCCTCTGCTTCCATGTGAAAGAATTGAGTTCTGGCACCTTCATTCCCTCTTCAGATCACATCATGGGAATACCAACCCCTTGGTTCTGGCAGCAGCACGTATAACATTTCCAGACAGATATAAATACACAGATTAGCCTTTTCTACATTTTAACTCATAAAAACAACAGCAATTTCGAAGCACACTGGCATCAGCACTAAGATTAAGTATTGCAACTTGCTGTTGCTGGCAGTGTTGGACAGGCCTCTCTCTTTCCCCCCCTTCTTGTAATCCTCTCTGGTCTTGGAGCAGAGCTAACTACGGCACCCATTCGTGTCACCACAGAGCATTCTTGACAGATGCATGACCTTAGGCTGGGGTGTTTTTACAGGCATTATTTTCATATTTCATTATTTCCCTGGCTGGATCTTTATCTCTGCTAGCAGTTACACAACTAAACGTACCAAGCACTCTCAAATAGTTGCATAGTCCACACTGAACTGTAGGACGTAGAAATCCTTCGAAACACTGCCTTGGTCTAACTCTGCCAATGTCAGCACAAGACCAGGAATGAAGATGGTCAATCACCTTCTGAACACTAGCTTCTGAAGCAAGAAAAATAGCAAAGGCACAGGTAATCTCTCTTGCACTTTGTACCCCTACGTTCTTGTACACAAATAGGGTATACTGTTATGACCACCACTCATTGGTTTGTATCTCTAAGCTATGGGGTTGCAGGTTCACAAGTGGGAGGCCTATCTGTGCATGTAGTTCATATTTTAAAGGCTGAGAGTATTTAGGTGTAGCTGAAACAGCTCTCAAGCTCTTGATGGCCATGGGCATGTTCTCAATCCCTTCCCCTCATTTCCAGCCACTGAGTTAGGCTCAGGTTAAAGATAGCTTGAGCAAAGATAGGCTATAACCAGAGCTTGTTTCTTTTCTTCTTGATTTTGGAGCAACCCTTCCTCAAAGCTCACCCCTCATTGTAGCTGATGTAGTGAGACAACTGGTAGAAAAACCAGTCATTTGATTTTTGTGGGAAATTTTGAAAAAAAATTGTCTCTGTTTTTCCCTGAAAATCCAGGAGAAGCACAAATTTCCTCAGAATTTTTTTTTAAAGGGGGGGTGCATTTCCTTTTGAAAAGAGGTAACAGAAAACTTGAACAATTCTACTGCATTTCCAGACATTTATAACCACTGAACCAAGGCATGCCACTGACAGTGTTAAGTAGCCAGTTTGTGCATGATCATGTCTGAAACTAAGCAGGGAAAAGGTGTAATAAGATTTCAGGAAGGGACTCCCTTCTCATATGAATAATAAAATGCAGACTAATGGCTTAAAGCAGCAGTTTTCAAACACCACACAGTGGTAAGTAAGTTGCGGAGAGCCAGTTGGGGGGCTGGATGTGGCCTGGGGAGGGTGGGCTGTTGTGGCCTATAGGGTCATGCACACCACCATGACCTGCAAAAAGTTGAGAACCACTGGCTTCAAGGAACTTATAGGAGCAGACACCACTGATGTGCTAAGGAACCAGTTAAAAAATGTTTTGGGTTTCAAAGTGCTTTACAAACATGGATATAAACCTCCTCTTCTTACCAATGAACACAAATCTATAAAACGGGCCCGACCTGTGGAAGATGGTAGCAGAACTTGTGGAAGGAAAAGTTTTCGGAGGACAAAGGTTAAAACAACACAAGAGGTGCATTCTACTCTGTCCAATCATCCCTACCTCTCCTGACCTTGATAATAGTTTGCTGAGACTCACCTGTGAGAAGTCATGAACTGGAAGTCCAAATGGTGGTGGATGCCTACCTTGGTTAAGGTGTGTTTGTAATTAGGAAGTTGACAAAGATTGACAGGGCCTATGTTATCACTCTTCAGTAACTCTGTATCAAAGCTCTTCAGTTTACCAGACAAAAATATGATTTTTCTATCTTCTAGCTGTTCAGACTCCACCAGGGAATTGGTCATCAAACTGTCTTCTTTCAGCCACTTACCTCATCATCATCATCAGTAGGATGATCCTGTTGTCAGAACCAAGCTGGCAATGTTGTTGGTGATGTATTTGGAAGGATAAGATCTAGTTCACTCTTCCATAAACGTATTAGTTCTGATATTCCTGCAGTAGGAAAAAATAGAGCTAGTTGGCAAATATTCCTCTCCCTTTTGGAAAATTTCAGCTTTTTCCTGAAAAAGCAGAAACTATAATATTGTAGCCAAATCCCAAATATTTCAAATCTGATATGCCACTGAAATGCTTCACAGCACTTGTAAATCAGTATAGAGTGGGCCTCGCTGTTGATCTCATGATGCACCATGGTCTTCTTTCTTGGTGAGGGGGAGCAGTGCATCATGGGATTCCCATGACCCCAATGCATTCCAGAATTCCAGAAGGAAGCCCAGATCATAGGAGAGAATGGAGACATGAAGCAAGTGAACTAACACTCACATAAAAGACTGCAGCAGCAACCTTTCTTAATCAAGGTATTTAAGTGTTTGGTCAAAATATTTCTGATTTTGAGTATTCGGGGGCTTTTTTTTCCCACACAAAAAAAAATTTTTCCACAGAAATTTGCATTAAAAGTTCTTTTATCAAAACCCAAAATTCTGATGGAATATTTTCAACTAGCTCTAAAAAAAAACTTTTAATAATCGCTAAAGGTTGTTGAAGTTTTACTTAGAACACGTAAGGAGCTGATATCTTGAGTAAGATGATGTGATTTTGAGCACTTACTTTCTGACCATAAACACACTTCACATTCACACCATGACCTCATAAGATTTTAGTCTTAAATATGAAAGTCTGAGACTTTGGGTTCCAGACAAAAAAAGTCAGAATCTAGGGTAATAACTAATCCTGAGCTCACTGAGGAGGGACCGGAGAGGGTTATTACCAGACAACTGAAGGAAAATAACTTCCCCAAAATAAGGCAAACTTTTTAATTAAAAATAAAAAACACATAGAAGAGACAAAAAAGCCAAATTCTATAGTTCTTATTTAGAGAAAACTCCCATTCAAAGCAATGGAGATTTTACTCAGAGAAGGATAACAGAACTGCCGCTCTGTTCATGTAAGACCCCAAATATAGAGGAATAGAAATGGGAGAGCTGCTACCTGCTCCACTGGCATTATTTGAGGTGAGGTGGGGTGGGGCAATAGCATAGCCAGAGCCACCCTGCTTTCACTCCCAGAACCTCAACACCAGTACATGAGAAATCCTCCCCACATAGAAACACAAGGCAGCCAACAGCTCTGTGTGGACTGAGGGAAACGAAACTACTCCTTAGGGTGGGGCCATCTTCTGGGAGCCAGATGCTGCACCATTAGCCCCTGGCCATTAGGAATCATCTCTTTACCTGCACTGGATTTGTAAGGTCAAAGAAGAAACAATGAACGTAAGTGCCACAAAGCCAGATGCACAGTCACTCAAAGTCATATTTCTTTTTCAAGCCACCAGCTTTAACTTACGCAGCCCTTACTTTTCTGCCAGATCACTTTTTGCAAGAGCATAAACAGGAGCAAGTTGTTCATTTTAGCATGTGAAAGCTGTTTATACCTAGACAGGTCTGACCCTCTACAGAGTGCCTGCCGTTGCTTAGATGGAAAGGCTGAAGTTACAAAAACCTTCCCACGTCTATCTGCTCTTCTGTATCCTCATTAATACTGGCTTCGTTCTGCACAACACAGCTCTTAGAAGCACTATTCCCAGCACCCCACCCCCATCTCCTTCGCCGACCACCCCGTCTGCCTTTTCGGGCAGGGCTCCTTGGGAGTCAAAGGGTTTGTAAAAATAGTTCTCTCTGTCCCACTTCTGATTCATGGTCCACTTAGGTAATGTCTCTTTTGGTTAAATGGAACAACTGGGGCCCCATTGACCCCAGGGACACTACGTCTTCATAAATAAGAGGAGTTAGATACAGAAATAAATCAAGACAACATTTAAAACATGCTACAAGAAAACAGTAAAATGCAAGGAGACAAAAAAGCATAATCAAAATTCAAGGATTCAGGCCAAAATTCTCCATAAAAATAGCTCCTCTAAGACATAGTTGAACACTGTCTCAAACTCATACTGGATTTCTCTCCGGCATCTTGGCTGACTTGTTTTACACAGTCTGGGGAATAACAGTTTCCTCCCCGGCCACTGACTGACAACCATGGCTAAGACTAAGCAGATATAGCTCAACCCGCTTTGATCGATTGGGCTACTCCTCAGGGAAACAATGCATTTCCTCAAATGCTACTGTACATCAAAGTTTCATGGTCAAGAAAACGGTCTTTTTTTTTTTTTTTATAAGCGCATTCCTCCATGGCCATTTCAGCACCTGCTGGTATAACATACACACGCAAGCAATTACAGAACAAACATCTGCTCAGGATTGGATTGATATCTTTCCTTTGAGATGTATCTGCAAATCTTTTTGAAGCTTCTACCCGCTAATGCTGTTCTGTCTGCTAATCTAGAATTAGCCAGTGGCTTGTCTGTATAGGTTCCTCATGCTGACATGGACTTTGTGAGATCAGTCTAGATCCCATAGTTGGGGCAAGTGAGCATCATCAGCCGTGACAGGCAGCTCACCAAGGAGAAGGGAAACTCCAATTTCAAACCAAAGGTGTCAGGTTTGGACGGATGACCTGTAAAGCTTGTCCTCTGGATACAAGTATCATGTGAACAGATGTCCATGTCAAGTATGTATCAGAAGGCTAGGATGTTCCCTGCAAGTGACATACGACAGTCCTCCCTGACTGTTGTAGCTGGACAAGGGCCACTAAAGTTAAAGAGTGTAATGCAGGTTGCTCCACCTGAAGACAAATTGAGCAAGGTTACTCTCTGTTGATGTAGGCGAACATATATAGGATGACCAGAAGAAGACTAAGGACTCAGTACATGGACAGTACATGGATATCAGTGGATCTCAGAGAGACAGATCTGCATAATAGCTGGATACAATCATGAATTTTGGAAGAAGGCTATAGAAGTCACCAACCCTGAATAGGAAGTGGGGAGCAAGACAATGATGATGGTAGATTCCACACTGAAGCAACTGTTCTACTGGAGAAATTCACCTCCTAAGCAGAGGGTAAAAATAGAGTTTATGTTTTAGAATTAAGGTCAAGTGGGACATAAGTCCTACAATAGTCCCCTGCACAGCAATGAGTTTTACCCACAAAGATTAGAAATCCAAATTGGCCAGTAAACAATGAATGAGTGGCATAGACCACGTCAGTCAACAAAGTGACCACAGTTTCAGAGATAAACTAATGATTTTGCATAAACCAAGCTCCCATGAGTAACAGGGTCTCATCTAAATTACACCAAAAAAAAAAAAAAATCAGAGAAACATGCCACAGAACTGATGCCAAACAACTGCTTTTAGCATTCATTATGAATCCCAGAGGATGATCCAACGTCCTATTAAAGTCAAAGCTAACTTTGAGTAATTGTCTCAAGATGCAATTAAAAAATTAAAACACACAACAGTTGCCAGCAACTGGTGCAGATCCAAGTAAAATCTCACGTCTTTTATCCCTGGTATGTTAATGGCATGCACACAGAAAACTTAAAGCAGTTTATGTTTTTGTCTTTCTGAAATCCTGGAACATAATGCTACTTCTCAGAAGTCAGAACCTGAACACCCAAGAACCCAAAAGCTGAGGGAGACAAAGCAGCTATTCCCTGAATCAGAGAGGTTTCACTCACCCAACCTTACTCTAAGCTAGCTTGCTGCAGACTGATTCCTGAGGACACACTTCACATGCTTCCCTACAGAGCCTTATAGCCTTCAGGCAGGACCAGGAAACCCCTCAGGGTTCCAAGGTGACAGCTTGTAACAGTCCAATGCACCACAGTTCTCACCTATTTATAAGTGTCCATTCCCCCTGTGAAGAAAAAGCCATTTTGAATAAGTGTGAGCTATACATTATCCTAAAAATCAATCAGTTTGACCTGTGGTGGCCATGAAGAAGTGGACATTCCAGAGCCAAGGACTCTCCACAATAGGTACCCTTCCTCTCTACCTCATGCATTTGTTTTATTTTAAAACTGAGGTAAAGTTACATACAAAGTGAGTATGGCCTTCAGGCTCCTGGAAATTCCTGTTACGGTCCCAGCTGTAGAAAGACATGCGCACCCAAGCTGCTCTTTCCTGTCGGTTGCCCACACTGTATTTTTAGCCTGTGTGAAGGTTTAATGACCCATGAGACAGCCTGATCTCTAAGCCATTGCCATTAAACTGTGGTTGCTGTGGTTTTCGGCTTCGCTGCACTAACGCTAATGGGAGGGACGGCTGACAGTCTTGCTCGATGGACATAGTCTTCTTCCAAACCTCAGACTTTGAAACAAGACATTGGCAAGCCCTTTTAGAAAAATGATTTCATGCATGTACGAATTAAGCCAAAGAACACAATACTTGTCCCTTTGGTGTTTATTTTAAAATAATTATTCCACGTTCCCTTTTCTTTCAGAACACTGAACACGACGCTGCGCATGATTTTGCTCCGAAAGCTACAGACAGCTGCACCGATGAAAAGTCAGAGGCAAAATACTGACACATTATGCACCATGGCACACACTCAAGAATGGATTCCTCTGTCTCTTCAATACTAAGTACTATGAAGTCTAATGTTGCTCCCTGGGAAACAGAGATCATCAATTGCTAGCAGATTTATAGCTTTGTTGTGTTGCTCTTATTGTACATAGTTTTTTCTACAATACTGTTGTATTTCTGCTCTATTCACTGTACGGTTATTTATAATAATATGTCAGCTCTGGGTAAAAAGGGATATGTCACTCAAGCAGCTCTCTTCTTGGAAGCACGCAGTGGTTTGAAAATGTGCTTGTGCACCATGGAAGACGTGCAGTTGTTATTAATGTTCACAAGAAAACATGAAAATTCACCTCCATTAAATTCTCAGAGTAAAACCTAGATATTAGCAACCCGCCTGCTGAGATGTGGATAGTTCTCATAATATCCTTTCCAGTTACAATAAGAACGTACATGGGCATTTGAAAAAGAGTTTCTTTTATCCGAGCCGAACATGCACACAGATTGCAGAAGGAATTTTAAACAAGGCCTTTTTTTTTTTTCATCAGATTTCATATGGGCTACATTTCTCACAGTCAAAGGGGATCAAAAAAAAAAAAAAAAAAAAAAAGACAACACACCGTCCAGGAAAACAAAGCAATTCAGCCAGCTCCACAGCCATTTGACCATGAGATAGTTCCACTTTTGGAAAAACGTATTCCAGAGCTTGTCAACCACACCCCAAAGCTGCCAAATATGCCCATATGGGGCCACAGCTGTCAGTTCTACCAAAAGAGAAAATCCATGGGAAAAAAAGAAAGAGATAAAGAATATCAGGAAAAGGAGCAGTAAGATGCATCATTAGCCCAATGCAAGTTCAATTTTTGATGGAATGACTGATCTTTAAAAGTCCACACTGTGACAGGAATTTCTTAGTACACATTCCTGGGTCGAAATTTACCAGCCCATTGGGTAATATGCAAGCTCAACTTTAATAATACATGGTTGGTTAAATATGAACACCAAAGTTGCCCAAAGCATCGCAGATGTACAGCACTGGAAACAGAATGTTTGACTTTCAGCTTCAAGTACAAGGATCTTTACTTGGCAAGTTATCTTGAAGAAGCAATTTTAAGACCTCAGCCAATAAGGTATTTGCTAAGCACCTGAAAAAGTCTGATATACGATCCATCTCTAACAGAGGTCAGTGACACATAAGCAAGTGAGCAAATCACATGAGCTCCCTAGCTGAAGCAGAGTTTCACTTGGTACAAGGAGAAAGTATCAGGCGTTCACAGGAATTCAGCCCAACAGTTGGTCCATGACCCATGGTTGTAGAGGTGACAACCCTATAACAGCATATATACAGGCACCACAGTTGTCAGTGGGGATCAAAAGGTGGGAACTTCAGCACCAAAAGCACAATTCACTACTGCTTGAACAAAAAGAGTGTCTTCACTCTACAGCACTGCCAACCCCAAGAGTTCAAGTTATGAGTCAGACCTCCAAAGTCATGCGATTTACCAAAAATAATCTCATTTTTAAGTCAGTCAGGTTCCTTTCTATTTACTTCTCTTTTTATTTAACTTCCGTTTGAGTCACATTTCCAAGATTTTCTACCCCAGTGGTTCTCAACCACTGTGTCGTGACGAAGGGGTGGATTATCACACGGGCCTACAGGGGCCACTGCATCTTTACCCACCACTAAAAATCCTGGTGCTGGGGAGAAACTTCGCCAGAATGGGGAGCGGCAGCATGCCCCTGTTCTACAGAACCAAGATGGCTAGAAGTTTACTTTTCCTTTTTTTTTTTTTTTAATGAAAGCTGAGATTCTCATATATTCACCTAACTCTAGGAGCCGGAGGGTTAAGAAATAAACCATATATCAGAAGACTTGCAATAAAAAAATCACAAGCCTATCCAATGCTGTGTGCTTTGGCTATGAGTCATTACCAGATTGTTAGAGTTGCTAGAGCTAGACATTAGAGAGACATGTGACCACATGCTCTACATCAATGAATTATACACGTAAATACCATGAACAGATGGCACCAAGAACAGAACACTGTATTCCAAGGCCTCTGAAGCTGAAGTGGTATCCCCACTAGCCTAACAAAGGAACCAATGACATAAGGAAGTCAGCAATAAGTTTTGTCCATTTTCCACAGGGAGTATTTCTGTTAGACTGTAAAAAACCATAACAGGCAAAAGAAAACTGCACCATCCATGGGTTACATTGACAACAAAGAGACAACGCTGAACATACTGGAAAGTATAAATAGTTAGATGTAGATCAGACATAGCTTCCCGGAAAACTCTTAGGCAATCTCTCAATGTCACTCATATCCTATTTGGTGTTCAGAGTGGAACATTTCTGACATCAGTTTTTAAACAGAATACCACATTAAAAATCAGTGGGTGTTCTGCTTAGGAACCAAAAGGTACAATATGCCCCATCTAATTTACATTGGTAAAAGTACTGAAAAAATGAATCTAGGGATAGGAACTTAATTACTTATTTTAGCAAAGGAAATAATATGTTTGCACATGGGTGCACATACTATATACACATACTTTAGTTTGGGCCTAAGTCAAAGCCCAAAGAATTCAATGGGATTCTCTGTTCACTTCAGCGGACCTTAGATGCGGGCCTCATTTCCCTTGTAAATACAACACAAAGGTGCTGGACAGCAAAACAAAAGGGCACAAAAAACCAGAAATGGAGAGAGAGGGATTTGATCTCTTCATGCATATCTACTTTTAATATCAAGGGCTATGTCTACACTGGCAAGTTAGTTCAAATTAAGGAGGCTTATTTCGAACTAACTAAAGCCATGGCTACACTAGGCTTTAGTTAGTTTGAATTAAGGGCTTCCTTAATTCAAACTAATAAGTTCGAAGAGGGTATTCGAACTAAGGGGTTAATTCGAACTAAGTAGTTCGAATTAACCAATGTGGCCATGTTAATTCGAACTAATTTCTTAGTTCGAATTAACCGGCCATTGGAATGAATGGGGATCGCTAATTTAAACTAAGCTAGTGCTTGCTTAGTTCAAACTAACATTTCAGTGTGGGCATGCTACTTCGAATTAAGCTAATTCGAACAAACTAAAATTAGGTCAAATTAGTTAGTTTGAATTAACTAATTCGAACTAATTTTAGCAAGTGTAGACATAGCCAAAGGCAATATAGATGGATGTATCGGATGAAAAATTGAGCCCAGAACTATGTAAGCAGCAGTATGGAAAGTATATTAGTGTGTCTAATGGTTAGGTCTTCTGGGTATTTTTCCATACATTTGCCAGCGTCTTGTGGTATGGTTTTGGACAGATCACATCACTCAGTTTTCCCTCCTATGTCATGTAATAGAACAACTCTCTGTGGGTTTTTTTACGGGTTAGTTTATGTTTTTCATAGGCTTTGTGATCCCCCGACAAAAGCCACAATGTGAATAATGGTATCACATCGGTCTTGCTTTTATTTTAGCAACGGAGATTGGATCAATACATTTATCCCACACGACAGCAAGATCCACTTTACTCCAATCTCTGGCCTTCCATAGAGAAACCAATGTACAGCACTTACGTTTTCTCTACTGCACCATCCATGTCTTGTTTAATTACAAAAACGTCTATTCCAAAAACATTGATGAGGCCAAGTAAACTTGATTTATTGGCCATTTATAAGAGAAAAAGACCCTAAAACAATGTACACAAATGCATAGTCTTGCACATAGGGTCAGATGGACATTTTAACAAGGAAATAATTAACGTGAAATGTCTCTCACAAGCTGCCAGGTAGACATTTTGATTGCCCAGATTTTCACTAAATTCAAAGCCGAAAAAGCTCACAGTTTTCCAAACATTCTTTAACTCTATCATGTGTCTCAGTGCAGTGCAGCCGATGACAATATATTTCAACAGGGTTGCCAAAAAACTGTTTCATTTTAAATGATCCCTGCATTGCATTACTTTATCCAAGCTGAGCCAACTTGTAGGGCATGCGCATGATCAATTTTGTAGGGAAGTGAGTCTATTGCCAATGTTTTTAACCCAATCAAGAAATAAATTTCACACTGCACTTCTTTAAAATAAATTTTTAAAAAACCACAAACAACAACCACAAACCTCCTATTCTAGCCCTCTGTTCCGAGGCCCTTAAATTAGCGCTGCTTTTCTCAGCCTTACCAATCAGGCTCAAGCACACTGAAGACTTACAGGGAATGTCTGTGTTGCCAAGAGCTATTTCCAGTGGACTTTGATCAAGTGATGCCGTAATCCCTGATGGGAAGCATACTTCATTTATAAGGTATTCTTTGGTGTCATTCCCAAGGAATATGCAGGCATACGTGTTTTGTGAGCAGAAGAGCTCTTTCTCTACAATAAGCAGTACAATAGCAACAGGACTGTACGAGCATGCTCAACCCAAGTGCACAGGGCTGGCTAGATAAGTGTACTTTCAACATTACTCATTTATATGGTCTGAACATGCTTGTATGGTCTAATCAGATAGACAGGAGGCCAAGTCTCAGTCCTAGGATTTCTTCAGACATTCCCCTCAATCCAAGAGTGATGATTAACACATCATAAAAGTCATTCTCTGCTTTTTCCAGCAATGAGCGCAGTAATAAGTCATTCTGGAAAACATTGGGACCCACATTACACTGCGATTTCACTGATCACTTAGATGCAGGTTATCACCAGAAATTTTTTTTTCCTAAGCTTTATTGCATGATTTAGGTCAATTATCTTCTTTTCAACAGTGAAACATTTGAAGAGTTGAAGAGTTGTAGAATGATTTCATGCTATTTAGAGAGGATGCGAGTCAAAGGTCACATTTTCAAAGACAGATTTTTAAAATATCAATTAGTTTCAAGTTCAGCTTGCATCTGGATACTTCTTCCTCCAATGAAGTAGGATTATACGCATGAAAGCTCATGCGATAAATATATTTGTCAGTGTATAAAAAGGCCATGGGACTCCTTGTTTTTCTTCCTCTTAAAAACTCATTCACTTTTTCCTACAATGCTGCTATGTAACTTACAGGATAGAGTTGGTCACTCTGAAAGCTCATCAGCTTCACCCTAATTTAGTGGTCACTAAGGTCTAACATACTTTCCTGATCAGTTTAATAAATTCTACTAAGATCAGGATAAGATAAGACCTAGCCTGATCTAAGCCCTCAGAGTAATGGGAGTGCATATGAAGAACCAGGTGCACAGAAGGGAAAAAATTACAGAATGCTCTTTTTGTAAGCAAGAGGTTCACACTCTGAACCTCTCTTGTTCTGCATTTGTTCTATTTTCTAATTGTAATCAGTTTCTAAAAACTCTGTTTACAGAACCAACTCTTTCTCTCTCCTCTTTTTAAATAAAAAGAACTAATCTATATCTATATATACACATACAGCCTGTTCTTGGCTTAGGTAGCAACATGCATTAGATAATCAATGTAGAAAAACTTAATATGATCCTATGTACATCTGTTTTCTAGAAAGTTTCCTTTTTTCTTAAAAAAAGTTTGTTTCAATTTCCCATTTCTTTAGCAAACAAGTCTTACTGATTTGAAGAAAGGAAAAATATTAAATGGCCTGCTTTAAGGATGAGTTTTAAATAAGTATTTTCAATTAATTGTCTTGATTGAGCTGCCTGTCAAGATGATATGAATTGTTCCTTCAATCTACATTTACAAAATGATTCAAGAAGGTTAAAAAAAAAAGAAACAGATGAAAGTTAAAGGATTCTGATGTAAATCAACAATGAGATTAGTGTCCCGATCCCCTTTTGACAGACAGGCTGTGTACAGCTGAACGGATTCATGTTTCAGTTTTTCTTCTGTTTTGCTTTAATTTCTCCATTTCAGTATGAGTGACAGATCTTGTGGTTCTGTAAAAGAGCACTCTTAAGGAGATAATGAAATACATCCAGATCTTAAAGTACCATATCTCAGCAACTTGCATTTAGAGAATGAGAAGCTGTTTTATACATTGAAAAAGTGTTTAATGTGTTTTAATGCCTGAAACAGAGAGGATAAGCTGTGGTTTATATATGATAGAATAGAAACCTAAACAGACTGAATATGATAGAATAGACATCTAAACAGAAATCAGCTTAGAGTTACAGAAATGTTACTGATTTTATTATGAATCCTCATTTCATACCCAGCAAATTCCTCTTTTCAGATTGTTCTGTCATCCTGTTATAAAATGTTCTTGGGCTTCCTTTTAGTAACTATTCTGAGTTTTTCCTAATTTTGAGTTGTGTTGGATTTTGTTTTTAGCAGGCATATTTCAGTTTTTTAATATATTCTTAGACTTTAAAATTAATTCTCAAGAGAAAAGAAGAAGACAGAAATAATACTGAAATAAATTGAGGTAAATTTACAGTATTCTTATCCTGGAAAAAAATATTAGAAGTCTTGAAACATGTTGATCTACTGCACTCTTTCTTCCGTAGCTTTGTTTTAGATATCGGTATATTCTTTAAAGCTGGTGGGAAAATTTAATAAAAAGCTATTTTTGTTGTTTTTCTAACAGATTTTTAATTTGTTCCAATTTATTTATAAATCTCCAAAAAATCCAAAAATCTGCATTAATGAGACAGGATTTATCCAAAGTCAGTCAATAGATACTTTAAGAAAAATATAACAAATTATGTTTCAAACAGTTTTTCCATATAGTGTACCTGGAAGAACAATGTATTCCACATTAAAACAGTTTAACATTTTTTAAAACCTGTTCTAGATATTTCAAAACATATGGTGAAATGCCTGAAGTTTATATTTTGTAAGTGTCTTGCAATAATTTATATTTAAATGCACAGTTCAAGGAATCAAATGTGCAGAGACAGAGTATCTGATTTTTCAGTAGGTAGAAATGCATAGTATGAATATGTTCAAAGGTGCCGCCCTTTCGTGTTGAAGTGGTTTTATATACAGCGTTTACAATTTGGTTTAGTGGCTCTCAGCAATCCCACTATAAAAATTGTTCCAACACCCATGAGTATATTATTTTCTGAGGAGCCAGAAAGTTATTTTTAACTTACCTAATGATTACGTGACTCTTTTCTAGGGGGGGAAAAGTGTTATATTTAATGCAAAATCTTCTATATGGAGAATTTGAACATTAAAGCACACTGGCCGATTACTGTGTGCACACCAAGCCTTGATCCTGATCCTTCACTGAACTCAGTACAGGATGGACCTGAGGGGCCTGATCCTGTCTTCCAAGTATCTTTGGATGCTTTGGGTGCAAGGGAATATAGGAGCAAACCGTTGGGGGATTTTTATTATTAACTGATGGCTGTAAGAGTGAGTCTACTCTGACAAATTAGGTCAATTTACGTCGACCTAAATAAAGCCACATCCACGCTGGGCTTTTCTTAAGCTGACTTAAGGAAAGCTTAAGTTGACTTAATAACACCTTGTTTTAGGTCAACTTAAGCCTTAAGTCAATTTAAAGCCAGTGTGGACAAGGATTAGCGCCCAAGTCGACCTTATTAAGTCGGAGTCCCTTATTAAGGGGAGTAGTGACAAAGAAAAATCTGGTTTACATGAAAAGGAGAGAAACAAAGAGGAATCAGCTTCATATCATAATAGAAACAGCAGTGAGAACAATTGCACTCCACAAATTGATACATAAGATACTGTTTCTGGCTGGTGATCCTAAACTCTTCCCATATTGATCATACAATTTTGAATGGGCCAGGCAAAATCAAGGATAGACGTTTCCAGTAAATGAGTAGAAGAGACACTTCTCAAAGTCACACTGTGAAAGAGTTTTAGAGAATGGTGAGAAACTGAATCGGCATTGGCTAGTTTACTTGATTTCAACTGACAAAGTGCTCTGGTTTTGGTGCAAAATATTTGACAAGAATGCCAAATCATAACTTGCACTTTCCAGGTACAGTTATTGGCATAACTTAGCTGGTGCTTTACAGCAACATAAAAAGTCACCCGGCCATTTTATGGCCTACTTCAAATGGATGGAGGTCCAGCCCAGGTTCAAACTGAATAAATGCAGAGACAAAGAAAATCAGCACATTATTGCTGTAGAAACCCAGCACTGAAGGAACATGCTTCAGCATCTGATCTCAATTACACTCTTCCTTGCAAAGAATTATATGACTTTCTGGGGCTCATCGAATAAGTTGTTCAGTGAGCATAATGGTAATTCCCTCAGTTGAGTAACATTCTTTGGAAAATATGACAGTGTCATGTGTGACCATCTATGTCAAGTAGTTCATTAAGAAGCTATTGACCATTGCTTCAGCAACACAATTCAAAGCAAGTTAAATGACCATCTGGCAGAGAAAGTGCATGACAACATATTTATGTGGCTTAGCAAAATGAAATGCTATGTAGCAATAACGGACTGCACTCCCAACATTAGTCACAGTGAAAAGATGTCATTTACAGCAAGGTTTGTTGACAACGAGGATACCTGTATCCAAGTAAAGCTGTATCTGTTTCTGGTCTGTGGACAACTCTACTGGAAAAGACCTAACAGAACTGTTTATGAACATTCTGAATAAGAATGAAATAAAGCTTCAGGACTGCGGTGCTCAAAGCTACAACAATGCTGTGACTATGAAGGGAAGAAACGGTGACATCCAGGCAAGAATCCTTGCATTCAATCCAAAAGCTTCTTTAAGCTTCGTGGCTGCCATTCCCTCAGCCTGATTATGTCAAATGCAGCCTCATCTTCTTTAGATTCAGTATCTCTCTTCAGAGTATGGCAAAGGATATACATCCTGTTTTCAACATCAGTTGTCAGGTGGACGATACTCAAGGGCAATGTTACACATCTGACCATGAAGCTGCTAAGCGATACTCATTAAGAAAGTTGCATGAATGCGTAAGGCCAGTGAGTTACCAAGTGAATGAAGTGTATGATGATCTGACAGAACTAGCACAGTTGAGTAAAGCTGAGGTTGAAATCTGACATGAAGAGCAGTGTGGCAAACAAGACTGACTTCAAATTTCTGATCTCAGTTGTGGTTTGGCACATTAACCTGTTCCAAATGAATGTTGTAAACAAGCATTACAAACTCAGTCGATGGACATCATGACTGCTATTACTTTGAGGAGAAGTTGCCTTGATTTTTGCCATGGCCAACAGAGACAACAGATTTGAATATGCCATCACTGCTGCCAAAGTAGTAGCAAAAAAATTAGGAGTCGAACCTGTCTTTAGGAAAACGCATATTCATCAGAAGTAGTAACCGTTTGGTTACATGGGCAAAGATGGGAAGCTCAGAAGAAAAATTCAAGAGGGAGTTATTTTGCTCATTCATTGAAACTACTTCAGTGTCCATTGAAGAAAGGCTCAGACAAATGAAGCACCACAAAAAGAGTTGGGGAGGAGAGGCATTGTATGACCATAGAAAGTTGCTGGTGGACAGGATAACACTCATGAACAATTGTACAGAGGCTGCTACATGAGAAATTTTCAGAAATCAATGATAACGTTCTCAGTGTCAAATCAGATAACTTCCATCACATTTTGCCACATGGGAAGTACTCTCCACATCCAAGTTCTCCAATTCCTTCATGATGCAGAGCTGAAGGATGGTCTTCCTAATGTGTGGATAGTTTTGAGGATTCAGCTCATGCTGCTGGCCACAATTGCAAGTGGTGAGAGCAGCTTTTTGAAGATCAGGCTCATTAAAACATATCTTCCATTGATGACAGCTAATGCAAGACTGACATCCCTTCCTATTTTATCACTTGAAAATACTATTGGCCAGTCTTTGGATCCCTTTGGTGCTGTGCTTCAGTTTGCAAACAAAAAGATGAGAAAAGCAACCTTTTGAACTAAAGGACTGTTAACATTGTAAGGATCGCCTACAGTAACATTATTTAATATTGGTCCACCCAGTGTTGGTGCACAGTTCAATTTCTTGATGTTAGTACATTTCAATTATTCTTAAAATTAAAAAGTGTCTCTTAAGCTTAAAGGAAACCGTTTTTTTTTATTTGTTCATATATGGCATGAAGAAATAGAAATCTGCCCTGAGCGCAAATTTATCATATTTTTGGACAGGGAAATCATGTATTCAAATTCTCCATCACAATTGTTAAATGAGCTACAAATGCAACAAAAAATAAAATATTCAAAAGTTTAACAAATGGGAGAGGAACACCAAAAACACTTCTTGCCTAGGGCACCATTTAGTCTAGGGCTGGCCCTGATTGCTGGTGGCCATTTGTTTTAGCTCTCGTGTTATCTTCTTTCTCTAAGCCGTGCTAGTGGTTAAAATGCCAGTCAATAAGTGCACTGCAATTATTATTTATATGACAGCAGCATTAGAGGCACCAAGTGAGAACAGATTTCCATTGCACTATGCATTCACATAATAAGAGACCATCTCTGCTGCCAAGAGCTTACAATGAAAATAGGCATGAAAAAAAGTTGGGAAAGAAAACTGAGGCACAGAGCTGAAGTATCTTACTCACAGTCACCAGCAGAGCTCCCACATCCCACTGGGCTGAAAGTATAAGGTTATAACCTTCTCTGGATGGATTTTGTATTGGACTCAACATGATAGGTTTGCACAGAGACCGCCTACTAGATTGGGCCTTGCATATGACTTAGTTGGTTAAATGTCTATCTTCTCCTAGTTAGTGAATCATTCTGGAGCTAAGTTGGGACACAAGTCTCCAGATACCTACAGTGAGGCAACAGTGCACATGCTTCAGGGCCTAAAACATGGGTATGAGGTGGATTTTGATAGCAGAAAATTAGGTTCCAAATGAGTTTAGGCACCAGCTTTGTGGATCAAAGTGGAGTCATACACAGAGATTTAGATGTCTAACTCTGGAGTTAGGACACTTAAGTTTCTTCATGGTTCACCCCCATAGTCCAAGTCATAGCTGTGCTGTTCAGTGGTCTGGTGATAAATGGTTCCAAGTTGTGAGGATTATAAGGGTTTTTTAAACGTGCATGTGCACTGAGTTTTATAATGCAATCTGCTAATGGTCTGCAAATGTTTTCTTGGTTCTGCACAGGTGCACATCATTTAGGAAAGTTTGTAGACTCTGCTGTGTCTTTTCTAAAGTTAGTGAAAGTGCTTGGGAAGAGGGAAGGATGTGCCATGATTTTGAAAAGAGTGTTCTAGTTCGCTACACAATCCCATCTTCATTCATCATCAGGAAAGCATTCTTTTTCAAAACAGTACTACAGTGTGTATGCTTACATGTTCTGAATAGGGATGGACTGAAGACCATGCTTAGTTAATTTCCTGATTTGGGCCCGGAGGCAAAACAGCCTCTATAATCTATATTATAATTCATAAACATGAGGGAGCAGAGTTAAGGTTGCATAGGTCTATGTTTTGTCATGACCTGAATTCTGATTTCTTGATTTTGCAATCGAAACATTTTTGTAATATAGGGAGTTTTAAAATATGGACAATAAAATTAAGCTGGATGAAACACAAGAGTGCAATGTAGGAGGCAATGCAAAAATCTTCTCTCTCTTTGGTTCTATGTGCTTTATTCTCTACTTACACCGCTTTCACAGCAAGGTAAAGCCAGTGACAACAATGATTTTACATCCATTTGAGAGCAGAATTAGGCCAATGAGTCTATGACATAGACCTGCCAGCCTCCATATTCTATTATTAGTACTAAAATACCACCCTCCTAAGAAAAACCGAGGCCTGGTCTACACTGCAGGGCTAAGTCAAAGGGAGATACCCAATCTGCGTGCCACACAATGCATATCTCCTGTCAACTGAGTTACTCTCACTTCCCGCAATGTCTTTACTTGGCTGCATCGACTGGAAGAGCTCTCTTTTCGATGCAACGTTACTCCACTTGGAAGGGTGGAATTACTGAGTCTACGGGAGATCACTTCCGGGATCGATTGAGCAGGTCTACAATAGCCGCTCAATTGACCCCACTGCATCAATCCATGTGGATCAACGCAGCATTTTCAGTGTAGACAAGCCCGAAGCTCAGAAAGATAACCCACACGACTAAGTCAGCTTGTATCCATAGGATATGTTATACTCCTTCTCTTTCCTTATAATACAGAGAGCTCTGTAATTTGGCTTTTCTGATGCCAGGAATGAAATACATTTCTCTGTCATTTACAGTGGACTGATATTTAAAAATTTTCAGTGGGATGCTAGAGAGAAATATCCAAAGAGACATATTTAATTCCAGGGATACAACCACCTTTTCAGCTATTGAGCTTTTCCAACATTACTCTAGTCATGCCAAATGGAAAAAGACCAACTTGGCAAGTGTGCTCACTGACATATCACGGGGATGCTTTTAAAGCAACAAAAATATACATCTTTTTGTTTGGGGGCTTATGTAGAAAAAGAATTTCCCCTTTACAAGCCAGTCCCAGGCTCTTACATTAGGTCTGTACTTTATGTGCAATCATGGCAGGGGGGCAGGGGGATAATTGCAACTTAGTCTAGCGCTACATCTTGGATCACTGTCATGTTGAAACACAGGCAAATGACAGGAGGGTGTGCTAACAGAATGCCGCAGATTGTTTGCCCTCACATTTAATCCACTTTGTGCTTCCTCTCATGCTAACACTAGCAGCAAATAGCAAGCTTAAAACAGGGGAGTTTTTGTCTCCACTCTTACAAATTATTTTACTTCAATTTTTCCTTTCGGGGCTTTTTCCTTTTGTAATGAATGTGGTGGTTATGAAAGGTGAGCATTTGAAAACAATACACACTGGAGCCTTCAGTTCAGTTTTCCTATGGCAGCTTCAGGATCTACCGCCTGGTAATTTGCTATGTGACGGTCACACTTTCCCAAAGGATTACTGTCTTCCAGCGAGAGAGGAAACACAGGCTGGTCGTGCAAGTCGACACGGGGAGTTAGGAGCTAAGTGGGAACCCACACGCAGCCCGGCAGCCCCCGCTGCCCCTTCCAGACCCCCGGGGCTGCGGCTTTGACATGGCAGACCCGGCCGGCGCCTGGCCTCTGAGCTGGCCCTCCCTGCCCCCAGGGTGGAACAGGCAGGCTCAGGACCGGGGCAGGTGCGCGGTCCTGCACGCCACACGTGGCTGGGGCAGCGGGGTGGCCATGGCTGGGGCGGGCTCCCGGGCTTCTACCCGCCGGCCACCTCGACATCCTGGCCCAGGGCTGGGATCGGCCTCCGGGGCCAGGGTCTGCTCAGCCCCGCCAGCAGCCTCCCGGGGCCCCAGTCGGGTCCCCCCAGCCAGCGGCCTCGGCTTCTCTTTCTTTCTTTGTCTTCCTTTTTCTTTCCTTCTTTCTCTTCCTTCTTTTTCCTTTTTCTCTTCCTTCTTTCTCTTCTTTGCCTTCCTTTTTCTTTCCTTCTTTGTCTTCCTTCCTTCTTCCCTCTTCTTTCTTTTCTTCCTTCCTTTTTTTCTCTTCCTTTCTTCCTCCTCCTTTCCTCTTCTTTCCTTCTGTCTCTTTCTTTCCTTCTCTCCTTCTTCCTTCCTTTCTTTCTTCTTTCTTTTTAAAAAAAACTTTAAAAAAATTAATTTTAAATAAAAACCTTTGTAAAACTTAGATTTTAATTCAAAATTCATTCAAATTCAATTAAACCCAATTAATTAATTCTATTTACAATCACTTTAACTTCAATTAATGCCTATAATTTGTCATGTGAGTTTACACAAAAATTTTATTCAGAAAAAATTTTGCACCCGGCTTGAAAATTTTGCACACAAGCCGCCAAACCTCAGAGGGAACATTGGTTAGGAGACCTGGGTTCTATTTCCCAGTTGTGCCACAGACTTGCTGTAGTCTTATGTCACCACAAATAGCTAAATAAGTCAACTCTCCCACAGAGCCTAGCCTGAGAGTTTCAGGGTGGCTGTGTTTGGACAAGTCCCTGCTAACGTGACTCCACTGGAGCCTCCAAGACACAGGAGGTGCTGCTAAGGACCTGAGCCAGACAAAAGACGGCATTAGGGATAGTCGTGGCCTCTTGCTGGAACCCTCAAGTCTGAAACCTCTGGTCTCTGTTCTCTCTGGGCATAACTTCCCCTCCTTCCCCGTAAAATGGTTGTAACACCCTTGCGGCCAAGATGGAGTCTGCTCTGCAGGGAGCTCTGGCCAAGGAAAGGCACATGCAGGAATGCAGCAGGGACAGTCCCTTCCAACCCAGGGACACCTGTTCCACCCCCCTGGAGTGATCACACACACGCTGGGACAGCACAGTGAATGTGGGAACAGGGAAGATTTATTTACAGAGGGAGGAAGGAGAGAACAAGGGAGATGGGGCAGCAGGAAAGCAGGCTATCAATTAGCACAGGGCCTTGCAGGCCCAGGGGTGCTGCAGGCGGAGAGCAGACAGTGAGCAAGCACAGCGTCTGCGCTCGGAGTTCAGTGATCCCAGCACAGTTGCAGTCTGGGCTGAGTCCTAGTTGCTCCTGATCGTCTTCGGCGCCAGCAACTGTCCCCAGCAAACCCTCCGGTGCCTCTTCTGCTTCTCTCCTCACCATGTCTCTCGCTGCAGCCCTTCTCCTCCAGCTTCAGCCACACCCTCCTCTCATCCCCTCCCCCCAAACAGCACTCTCTCCTTCCAGCATAATCAGTGCCTCCCCCTATGGGGCAAAGGGTTAATGGGACCACGCTCTCTTAAACCCCAAAGGGGTTACATGGGAATGAGATGATTTACATTTCTACCTCCCAGGATGCTGTGAGGTGTGAACAACATTCTGTTTAACCATTCTGCCAGGTGAAGTCAGCAGCAGGTTCGATATCTTGGGGTTCCTCTTAACAATGCAGAACAGAACTTGCTGCAATCTCCACCAGGAAACCTGAGAAAAATGAACATCACCTCTGGGTGCCTTTAAGCCAGGGGTCGGCAACCTTTGCTGGGCACGGGGCCAAAAGGGGGCGGGGCCAGGCCTCGGGTGCCCTGCCGGCCGGGGTCAGGGCCAGCACCTGCCAGCAGGAGGCCTCTGGTTCCCAGCCCCGGGGCCGGCTCCCGTCAGCAGGGGTGGCGCGGGGATGATGGCCCCTGCTGGCCCCGCCCCTGCTGGAGGGGAGCGGAGCAGAGTGTGTCGGGTCTGCTCGCCCAGAGCTGTGCCGTTGCCAGCAGGACAGAGCCGGCCCCGGCCCTGGCCAGCAAGAGGGTGGGTTGGTTCAGCCCATCAGGAGCCGCCACTGCTGGTGGGAGCCGGGAACCAGAGACCACCCGCCAGCAGTGGTAGCTCCGGCCAGGCCAAGCCAACCCACCCTCTTGCCGACCATGGCCAGGGCCAGATCTGTCCTGCCGGCAGCAGCGCGGCTCTGTGTGGGCCAACCAGCCCCCCCTCCCGCCCCGCTCCAGCAGCTCTGCCAGCAGGGGGCGTGGCCAGCAGGGGCCATCAGCTGCATGCCGTAGCTGCTGGCCACGCTCCCCAGCAGGGAAGCTCAGCGAGCAGGGGCCAGGCCACGCTGTGGGGCGGGGCCAGCGGGGGAGCCTGAGCGGCGCTGCGTGCTGCTCCGGCTCGGCCCACATGCCAGGTTTGGCACGCGTGCCGGGGGTTGCCAACCCCTGCTGTAAGCGTGTGCCTACGCCGCAAAGCAAAAAACAAGCCAACAACCTCCCCCCTCCCCACCCCCCTGCAACTGCCCCACAGTAGTAGATGTTCCAATGAGGCTAGATCCCAGGTTCTGAAACCCAGAAGGGGGCTGGGACTCACTCAGAGCCTGGACTCCAGTCTGGGCAAAACTCCTATACTGCTATTTTTCGTTCTGTAGCACAAGCCCTGCAAGCCTGAGTTAGCTGACCCAAGCACAGAGGATACGTCTACCCTGCAGCATAAACCCATGCTTGAGTCCAGACGCAAGTCTAACCCCCTTTGCATCTAGACGGCAGCTACGGTAACCCGAGGATCAGACCCTGCAGGGCTGGAGGGTCTGCACTTGAGTTAAGCTGGGACCTAGGGACCAAGCCCTATTTCTCTGCAGTCTAGACACAGCCCCACTTGACTGGGGTCCTGTATGTCAATTGGAAGCAACCCACAAATCCATGGGACAATTTCCTTAGTCCTCTCGCGCCCAACAAACTGCAAACCACTCTACTGAAAACAGACGCCATCCCTCCTTCATGAACAGCAGCAGATCAGGTCGGCACTCAGCTATTCTCTTCCGAACACCAATCTGCAAGCACACTACCAGAGTGCCTCCTGGGTTTGCAATGGAGAGCGAACCCATCAAGCCTTGTGCAAAGTGAGCTGCTTCCTGGTAATATGCAGAGCACACAATAATGTTTTCCCACAGTGTACCATAGCCTTAGAGCTAGAACAGTCGAATCTTGGGGAGTGGGGTCTGCGACTCTGGGACAGAACTATTTTGACCCAGAGCCGCACACTGCTGTGTGGAGGCCAGAGCCTTAGGTTCAAGCATGGGTTAGAAAGGTCTTAATGTACGTTACAATGCAATGTAGATTCAGCCCAGGGTTCCCTTACACAGATCAGCTCACTCAAGTCCCACTAACCTTGGGCCTACACATTAAAGATGCACCACTGAGAGTTGGGGGTGGGGCGTCTGCAGTGTAGCTGTGTCCTGAGAGGCAATACTTCTCCACTCACTAGATGCGACTTTTGGGATAGGCAGAGCAGACGCATGCCTAGGGCCTCGAGCTGCAAGGGGCCCCATCACCTACTCTAAAAACCACGTCTGCCATGGTCTGCAGCAGAAGGAAAGGATTTTTCCATGCTAAGTGCAGGACTTTGCACTTGTCTTTGTTGAACCTCTTGAGATTTCTTTTGGCCCAGTGTTCCAATTTGTCTAGGTCTCCCCGAATCCTGTCCCTGCCCTCCAGTGTGTCTACCATTCCCCCCAGCTTGGTGTCATCCATGAACTTACTGAGCGTGCAATCGATCCCATCATTCAGATCATTAATGAAGATTTTGAACAGAACCAGCCCCAGGACCGACCCCTGAAGCACTCCACTTGTTACCAGTTGCCAACTAGACCTTGAGCCATTGATTCCTACCTGCTGAGCCCGATGATCTAGCCAGTTTTCTATTCACCTTACAGTCCACTCATCCAACCCGTACTTCCTTAACTTGCCAAAGAGAATGCTGTGGGAAACCATTTCAGACACTTTGAAGATGGGGAACTTAACAGAATGGGAGGAAATTAACCTCACCAGTTATTTCAGCTGTAGCGTACGCAGGAAAGAAACAAGGACTTTCAGTTGAGTCTGATCAGCTATCTTTTAAACGGTGGAGGTAAAGGGTCTAATATTATCTAGGACCTTTTAAACAGAGCCCCCACACCCACTCCACACCCCATCTTCCACCTGATTTGGCATCACTACCCCTTGCTTAGGTAAGGTAGTTTGGTTAACTTAGGTAAAATGAGGTTAAGTTAGGGTGACCCTCCTCAAATAGAGCATACTGTGCACAGTCGTGCTGCCATTTAGTAATAAAATAAGGACAATAAAGTTACATTACCCCTGCAATTTCAAGGCTTATGTGAAAGTTAACTCAAACCCTGATCACTTTGCCAAACAGATATGTCTGAAAATCATCTGGGCAAAGTAGGTGTGACTATGCAAAGAGAAGTTCCAGAAGGGTAGCCGAGTTAGTCTAGTCCAGCAAAACAAACAAGGGCTGCGTCTACACTTGAAAATTAAGCCGACTTAAGCTTCCTTAAGTCGACTTAATTTACCCCACGTCTACACTACAGTTTCCTTAAGTCGACTTAAGGAAATTCAAAGTTGACTTTATAACACCTCGTATAAAGTCGACTTTGAGGCTTAAATTGACTATTTAAGTCGACTTAAGCCAGTGTAGACGTGGGGTAGCCCTAAGTCGACTTAGTCGACTTAGGGCATAGGTCCCTTCTTGCCGGGACCACTCAGGTCCCGGCAAGAAGGGACCGCGGGGCTCGCTTGCTTCTCCCCAAGACAGGCGCTCCAGCTGCTCAGCAGTGG